>OX451735.1:868167912-869367912 GCA_948472305.1 Vicia faba | reverse complement strand
AACGAAATTGCTATTCACACACCTCAAAACCAGGCCCATTCTCACTCTTTCTCTTATATTTTGTTTATTTATTTTAATTACTTTATTTTGTTTAATTAATTTACTAACCAATAACATAATTTCTTTTTTATCAAAAAAATCACAAAAATACTTTTTATCCAATTAAATCTCAGAATTTTATTTTTATTTAATAAATATTAATTGATTAATTAGGTTATTAACTCTAGATAACTTTAATTGATTTTGTAAATATTTAAAATCAATTAGAATTTTATAGGTTTTAACCCTAATTTATTTATTTTATTTTCTTTTCTAAATTAATAAAAACTCCAAAAATATGTCATTAATTATTTTTCATTAATTCATTTATTTAATAATTAATTTAGTATTTAATTTTAGGGTTTAAATTATTTTCTTAAAAAATAAATAAAAACAACAAAAAAAGCATTTTCGTTTAAGAGGGTCAAAACCCTAATTTCGCATCCGATTTAATTTCGCGTCGCGCTTTATTTTTCTTTATCCAATTGATGTATCTGCTCCCGGCTTGTAATAGTTTGAATAGGATATTTATTTATTTTTCTGCATTTAAATTTCAAAGGGTTGTTTTTTGGCGATGTAAATACCCGACGCCTTGTAATAGTTAGTTTAAATTCCGCATTTTAATTCCGCAAATTATACAACTGCTAGATGTTTGATAATAGGGTTTGCATGACAAGAATGAATGCTTAAATCTTAAAATGGTTAGATCACCCTTAACATGTGCAAAGATAAAAATAACTGAAATCAACACACTCGCACATGCGCACTCCTAGGGTACACTCCCACTTGGTTGCCTTTGTACACGATCATTGAGTATAGGTCATTTTAGAGGTCGTCTTTTTGTCTAAAAAGATCATAGTTGCCTCGAAATGGTTGCCTCGGATATTGTTGCCTCAAACAAATGATCTAAGACATTAGGATTATCGCTAAGGCGTCCTAACATTGCTTTAGTGACCGTACGTCCCTCTTTCGAATTGACCCTCAAACTCCAACGACGGTGCTACCTACTCACTAATAGTGGGATAACATTGTCTAAAGGAAATTAGCATAGAACGGTTCCTTTTTCGAGTAGGTAGATTAGTTCTTAGATACTTTCTCTTTCAAAACAAAACTCTTTCACACTTACACTTTTACAAACAAGTTTTCAAAAAAAAAACACTTCATTACACTCTTGAGGACAGAAGCAAGAGTTAAATCGAAGTTAAAACAAAAACTTTTCAAAACCCACAAGCAAAAAGAAAACAATTTTGTAAACAATGAGCAAGTACCTAAGAGCCCGTAGATAACTACGGATAGAAAGGGTGCTAATACCTTCCCTTTCTATAATCTACCTCCCGTACTCAGAAATATCTCGAAAAAAGGAATTTTTCTGTGCTTTTTTCCTTTCCTTGTTGGATAAAATAAAAGTCGGTGGCGACTCTTGCTTACCGCGACATTTTGCAAACACAAACACAAAATGTAAACCAGCATTCCAAAAACAGTTAATTCTTCCCATCGTATCACAGAACTGGCGACTCTGCTGGGGAGCTAATAAGTGGGGTGTACCTTAGGAATAGTTCACATTGTTTTCAATTGCTTGATTTGTATGCTTTATCTTTGTGGGTTTGAATCGGAGTTACTATAGATCCTAACCTGGATATGGGGATACCCTTTAGGTAAGTAGCAATAGACTATGAGGGAACTGTACGGCATAGACCGATACGGTTGAAGCAGTAGCTACGTTGGTGTGGCACTTTAGTTTGTACCGATATCCCTTGTGGTGGAACAAGGAGAATATGGGGCTGCTAAGGGGTGATTAAGCACCAACTGACCTTAGAACCTATAATTGACCAACTTGGCCATAGAAAAGTAGCAGTATGCTACACTCATTGAGACCAAACTCTCGCGATGATTTCGGCCGCAAGAAAAGGTTTCCAAACTGGAATTATGACCGATCGAGGGTGGTCAGTGATATTGAGATCCTCTAGAACCCGGTTACTATTACTAGGATAGGTTGAACCAACTGAACTGAAAGAGGGTAACACCTAAACACCATGCTGGCCTAAAATCTAAGGGCTATCTGTGTGACTTGTTTGCCCTTACCATTCTTGCTATTTGTGAATACCTGTTATGTGTTTCTATCATGACATCATGCATCATGACATTGCATGCATATTGCATTGGACTAACCCATTTCAAAGACCGAGAGGATTCATCTTTGTTCTGTTTTACAGATCATAGCATCTATGCTTAGAAACACTATTTGGATCAGCTTTGTACAGGTTCCCACTCAGCTTAGAGAGTTGGTTGCAAACGTTCCAGATACTTCCTCCTTTATCAGAAGACATGGGCACCTCTTTGGTTTGGTCACTTCCAGATTAGATGAGCAGATGATGAGTGTTTTGTGTCAGTTCTTTGATCCATTATACCACTGTTTCACGTTCTCGGACTATCAGTTGGTCCCTACTCTAGAGGAGTTCTCTGATCTACTTGGTATTTCTATTCTAGAGCAGACGCCATTTACAGGTTGGGAGGTAGCCCTTAGGCCGGAAGAGATTGCTTCAGCCCTCCATCTGACAAAGGCTAAGGTAATGTCTAACTGGGAGACTCGAAGTGGGACAAAAGGCTTCTTGGCTAAGTTCTTGGTTGATCAGGCTAATCAGTTTTGGGACAGTCTAGACTTTCAGGCATTCGAAGACATCCTGGCTCTTCTCATATATGGTCTGGTTCTGTTTCCAAATTCAGATTCCTTCGTTGATGTGGATGCAGTGAGGATTTTCATGTCCCATAATCCGGTGCCCACTCTCTTAGGTGACATCCTGCATGCTCTTTATGCCAGAACTGCTCGGAAACGGGGAACCCTTATGTGTTGTGCACCATTGCTGGCGAGGTGGTTTATTTCTCACCTCCCCAAATCTGTTTTGAAGAACAAGGAAGACATGGGTTGGGCCTACAGGATTATGTCCCTTGCTCACACAAACATCATTTGGACTACTAAAGACATGGAAGACGTAGCTATTATTGATCGCTGTGGGGAATACCCCAATGTCCCATTGCTGGGAATCACATGAGGGATCACCTATAACCCTTGTTTGGCCTTACGTCAGTTTAGGCGAGCTAGGAGGGACGAACCTCATGAGTTGCTAATGCCGAGCATTGTCTTTGACTTCCAAGGGGATAGTGAGGAGCATCACCGCAGGTTCATACGAGCTTGGAACAGGGTGCACCGGTCTGATCCACATGAGCTAGGGATGAAGACCTCTCTTCCGATGGAACCATATCTCCGGTGGGTTCGTACACGTGCTCAAAAGTTGGGAATGCCGTACGAAGCTGTCTTACCAGTAATTGTTGATAGTGCTGATGAAGAAGGGGTTCCTCCTACCATCCTCCATCCATACATGCCTACCAACATTGGGGCATTAAAGAGGTCCTGGATCCAGCAAAGAGAAGAACGGGATACTTACAGAGAAAAGTATCACGAGCAGGAGCGAAAGATCCTAAAGCTTACAAGGCAGCTGGAGAATGAGAAGGTCCTCAACGACTATGTCAGGACCAAAGGAAAGCGACCGTGGGAGCGTTGATTGTCTTTATTGTTTCTAGCATAGATTTGCTTTCAGTATTTCCTTTTGTAACGCCTTAAAGGCATTTGTTAAACATTGATTTCAAGTTTTTTTTATCTAATAAAAGTGTGTTTCATTTTGGTTTACGAATTTGAATCTCAAAGTCTTTGAAACCATATCATACGCATTTCATTCCCATGCACCTCATTACAGGTACTCTTACAGGTTTCTCATCTTCTTCGCTGTTTATTTCAGCACATCATGTCTTCTGAAACATCAACTGAACAAGCCATCAAGGCTCTGCAAGCTCAAAACGTCCAGTTCCAGGAAATGTTCATGAACTTGGCTAAGGGTCAGCAAGATCTGAAGACTTTTATCTTGAAGGATAAGAAGAAGAAGAAGAAGAAGAAGAAGAAGAAGAAGACAGTCCTCCTGAATATGGGTCGTAGATTCGGAAACAATTTTCGGGAAGATGTTGATTTATCTCACTCACCTGGAGGGGGAGAGAATCAGGAAGAAAGGAGGGCTCCTAGCCCTGTGGTTTCTGACAACAAGACTGACTTTGACGAAGACCAGTATCCTCCGACTGAGGACAGGTATAAGCAACTCGAAGACCGGTTGAGCGCAATGGAGGTCCAGAAGGTACCTGGGTTAGACTTCGGAGTTTTGGGTTTGTCATCTGGGGTGGTGATTCCCCACAAATTCAAAGCACCAGTCTTTGCTAAATACGACGGGGTCTCCTGCCCAAAACTGCACCTCCGCTTGTATGTTAGAAAGATTCAACCATACACTGCCGATAAGAACCTCTAGATCCATTTCTTTCAAGATAGTCTCTCAGGGACTCAACTTGAATGGTTTTACCAACTGGAAGGAGCTAGTATCCATAATTGGGAAGACCTTACTGCTGCTTTTTACAAGCAGTACCAATACAATGCCGACCTCGCTCCCACGCGTACCCAGCTCCAGGGTATGTCTATGGGTGCGAGCAAAGGTTTCAAAGACTACGCTCAGAAATGGAGGAACCTTGCTGGAAGAGTACAACCCCCGCTGGCTGACAGGGAGTTAGTAGATATGTTTTTGGGGACCCTGTCTGGTCCGTATTTCAACCATCTGATTGGAAGTTCATCGTCAGGGTTTACTGAGTTGATTATGATCGGGGAAAGAGTTGAGGCTGGTATCAAGAGTGGTAATATACAGAAGGGTGCTTCATCAAGTACCGAAAAGAAGTCTTTTAAGAAGGAATCCAGCGTAGTTTACAATGCGAAGATCCATAACAGATCTGAGCACCGCCAAGCAGTCAATGCGGTGGTTATATCAAGACCAGTTGTTGCCCCACAACGCAACAATCAGCCAAGAGCCAAGAGGCCGCGAAGACAATTCACTCAGCTCCATATGACCCTATCTCAGATTCTGCTGCAGTTGTTAAAGACCAACTTGGTGATTCCGAAGGAAGCCCCGAAGAATCCCAATACAACATCACCGCTGTACAATCCGAACGCCCGCTGTGATTTTCACTCTGATAGCCCCGGGCATGATACGAATGACTGTTGGGTCTTAAAGAACAAAGTGCAGGATCTTATTAAGCTAAGGAGATTAAATTTGAAGCATCAGAAAATCCAAATGTCATAACGGCTCCTATGCCAAAACATGATGCGGGAGTGAATGCTATTGGGGATGATGATGAAGAGTATGACATTGACAGCTGGATTTACCCAACTGCCGATGGTGGACTAAGCAACTAGACGACAAAGGACTTCGTCCCAATTTCTTTTATTACCCAGTAATGAGACTTTTGTTTTGAATTTGTAACAGACAATTTTTTAAACTTTACGGCTCGGTGCCTTACCCGAGACAATGTGGCTTTGTTTGAGGGCTTATTGTGTGTCATTTCCATATATCATTAATAAAAGCATTGGACGTTTCTTGCATTTCAAATTTTGCGCTCTTTGTTTTTCTTTTTCTATCTTGCAAAATAGCTATTTTACACACACTCACATATACAGGTCTACATCCACTCTGGATCCCGCTGATAACGACTCTGCTACTGCCGGTTATGACTTCGAAAGTCTGATCAACTTATTCGAAGACGAAGGTGAAGATGATTGCGAAGTGCCTGGTGAACTTGCTAGACTGTTACTTCAGGAAGAGAGGGTCATACAGCCGCATGAAGAGCCAGTGGAATCAGTGAATCTGGGCATAGAGGCAGACAAGAAAGAAGTCAAGATCGATGCAAATCTGGAGCCTAGTGTTAAGCAACGGTTGATTCAGATGTTGCGTGACTATGTGGAGATCTTTGTCTGGTCTTATGAAGATATGCCTGGGTTAGATACTGATATTGTGGTTCATCGCCTGCCTACCAAGGAAGACTGTCCTCGAGTGAAACAGAAAGTTCGTCGAATGCGCCCAGAGATGTCTGAGAAAATCAAGGCTGAAGTAATGAAACAGTTTGATGCCGGTTTTCTAGAAGTTACTTCTTACCCACAGTGGGTGGCCAACGTAGTTCCAGTGCCAAAGAAGTATGGTATGGTTCGAATGTGTGTTGACTATAAGGATCTGAACAGGGCAAGCCCCAAGGATGATTTCCCTCTACCTCATATCGATGTTCTGGTTGACAACACCGCACAACATAAGGTCTTCTCCTTTATGGATGGTTTCTCTGGTTATAATCATATTAAGATGGCTCCCGCAGACATGGAGAAGACAACCTTTGTTACTCAATGGGGTACCTTTTGCTATAAAGTCATGCCTTTTGGATTGAATAATGTTGGGGCAACGTATCAGCGCGCCATGGTCGCCTTGTTCCATGACATGATCCATCATGAGATTGAGGTATATGTTGACGACATGATTGCAAGATCTCAGACAGAAGAGGAACATCTTAACCACCTTCAGAAGTTATTTGACAGGTTGAAGTTGTACAAGCTGAGGTTAAACCCGAACAAGTGCATCTTCGGGGTGAGGTCTAGTAAGCTGCTGGGTTTCGTCGTAAGTGATAAAGGTATTCAAGTGGATCATGCAAAGGTGAAGGCTATACAGGAAATGCCAGCTCCCCGAACAGAAAAAGAAGTCAGAGGCTTTCTGGGACTTTTGAACTACATTGCCCGATTCATCTCACACATGACTGCTACTTGTGAACCAATCTTCAAGTTACTGAAGAAAGATCAAGTGGTAAGATGGAATGATGAATGTCAGACCTCTTTCGAAAGGATAAAATAATATCTCCAAGAGCCATCCATTCTGATGCCTCTAGTTGAAGCGAGACCTTTGATCTTATACTTGACAGTACTCAATAACTCAATGGGGTGTGTGTTGGGGCAGCATGATGAGTCTGGCCGAAAAGAGCATTCTATTTATTACCTTAGCAAAAAGTTTACTGATTGCGAGACCCGATACTCGTTGCTTGAGAAAACTTGTTGCGCTTTGGCATGGGCTGCTCGCCGGCTGAGACAGTATATGCTGACTCACACTACTTTATTGATATCAAAGATGGATCCAATCAAGTATATCTTTGAGAAGCCTGCCTTGTCCGGAAGAATAGCAAGATGGCAAATAATCTTGACTGATTATGACATCCAGTACACGACCCAAAAGGCAATCAAGGGAAGTGTGTTGGCAGATCATTTGGCACATCAGGCTGTAGACGACTACCAGTCTATGAACTTTGAATTCCCGGATGATAATATCATGATAGTGACTGACTGTGAGACACCTGGACCGGATGAAGGACCTGAGGAGGGATCCTGATGGTCTATGTACTTTGATGGAGCTTCAAACGCTTTGGGTAATGGAATTGGCACCGTGATCATATCTCCTAAAGGCTCTCATACTCCGTTCACCGCCCGACTATGTTTCAACTGCACCAACAATATGGCGGAGTATGAAGCGTGCATCATAGGTCTTCGAGCATCAATTGACCTAAGGATTAAGTTTCTGAGTGTCTTCGGAGATTCCGCTCTCGTGATCAGTCAGATCAAAGGCGAGTGGGATACGAAACACCCAAATCTTATTCCTTACAAAGAGTATGTGTTGATGTTGCTTCTGCATTTCGAGGAGATAACCTTTGAACATTTCCCTAGGGAGGAGAATCAGTTGGCGGACGCGTTAGATACGAAGTCTTCTATGTTCAAAGTCAATTGGGACAACGAGGCTCCCTGGATTACCATTGAAAGGTTGGACGAACCTGCACATTGCTGTGACATTGAGACTGAAGAGGTAGCAGATAAACCCTGGTTTCACGAGGTGAAGAGGTATGTTGAGGCTCAAGAATACCCTGAGGGTGCATATGTTAATGATAAAAAGTTTCTAAGGAGGTTCGCGGCGAAGTTCTTCATCAACAATGGTATCCTTTACAAGCGTAACCATGATTCAACCTTACTGCGATGTGTGGATAAGAACGAGGCAGAAAGGATTATGGCAGAGTTGCATGAAGGTACTTTCGGAACTCATTCCAGTGGACACACCATGTCAAAGAAAATCCTACGGGCGGGATATTATTGGTCCACAATGGAAGCCGACTGTTATCAGCATTCTCAGACCTGTCACAAGTGCCAAGTCTATGCTGATAAGGTGCACATACCTCCAGTTCCTCTGAACGTCTTGACAGCTCCGTGGCCTTTTGCAATGTGGGGCATCGACATGATTGGTGAGATCAGACCTACTGCGTCCAACGGGCATCGTTTCATCCTGATAGCTATCAATTACTTTACAAAGTAGGTTGAAGCAGCTTCCTTTTCTACTGTAACCAAGAACGTCATAGCACGATTCATTCGGAACAATCTGATATGTCGATATGGTATACCAGAGAGGATCATTACGGACAATGGTACAAATCTCAATAATAAAATGATTACCGAACTCTGCAAGCAGTTCAAGATACAGCATCACAACTCTTATCCTTACCGGCCGAAGATGAATGGGGCTGTTGAAGCGGCTAATAAGAATATTAAGAAGATTGTGCAGAAGATGACGGTGACATACAAATATTGGCATGAGATGTTACCATTTTCTCTTCATGGGTACCATACCTCAGCGCGAACGTCAACAGGGGCAACACCCTATTCCTTGGTATATGGCATGGAGGCCGTCTTGCCCATTGAAGTTCAGATACCCTCTCTTCGGATTATGAAGGATGCATGTTTGAGCGAAGATGACTGGATTCAGACCCGGCTTGATCAGCTGAATTTAATCGACGAAATAAGATTTACTTCTATTGTCATGGTCAAACGTATCAAAAGCGGATGACCAAGGCATTTAACAAGAAAGTTAGACGACAAGAGTATCAAGTCAGGGATCTGGTAATCAAGCATATTATCTTATCTCAAGGTGATCCCAGGGGAAAATGAACCCCTACTTACGAAGGGCCATTTGTGGTTAAGAACATTTTCTCAAGAGGAGCTATGATTCTAACCACCATGGATGGTGACGACCTTCCTCACCCCGTAAATGCAGACATAGTGAAAATATACTACGCATAATCAAAGACCCGCTAGGTCGACTGGCCTAGGAAAAAATAAGGGATGAAAATGAAAAAACTGTACACTCGGCAAGTCGAAAACCTAAAAAGGCGGCTTGGGCAAAAAAGGGTATCCCGGTGGACTGAAAACCCGAAAGGGCGGTCCAGGGAAAAATTAGGGATCGAAGCGTAACACTATGTCTCATTGGATCACCTTGCAACCAGACATCGGTATCGACTATCAAGCTCGGATGGCGCTAATCAATCTGATCTACCTTCAACCCAGTGGGATTATTCACATAGCTGTTTTTCTTTACAAATTGTATAAACTCTATTATTCGGCGGCGTTCTCTTACTAGGACGTCAACCTCTTGTACAAAAAACGCCTATTTACAGGCCAAACTTCAAAGTCAATACAATTCATTTTCAGAGAAAATTCAAAATGTTTTTCCTTTTTCTGTTTTGTTTTGCAAAGAACATTGAATGTTCATTTTTGATATATGCATTTGACATTAATTGCTGCTCATGAATATTTACATGTGAAATAAAAGACGATTACTCGTAATATCAAGAACGGGGGTAATAAGATTTGTCCAAGCTTTACAGTTGCTCTATCCACCAGGTACAAAGGTAGATCCAGCTGAAGAATATGGCTAAGGTACATTCACTCCCCGCAGAGTAAGAAAAGGACAGTAATGTTAACTCTCCCCAGTTGAGACTCACAACTGTGAATGAATCGGTAATATTCTCCCCAAGCAGAGTTTATCTACCATCAGCACTGAGAAGTCTTATTATCCCCGGCGGAGTATAAAATATCCCTAGTGGAGTTTGAAAATTTTCCCTAGTGCAGTCTGAAAAATCTTCCCCAGTGGAGTTCGGAGGATCATCCCCAATAGACTTTGGAAGATTGTCCCTAGTAGAGCCTAAAAGGTTATCCCCCAGTGAAGTCGCAACTGAAGATCATCCCCAGCGGAGTTCATTCCTTTCACAAACAGGAATCCAATCCCCAACAGGATTCAGTATCACCAGCAACAGTAATTCATCCCCAGCTGAATTTACCAACAGAATCCTCAGCAGAACATCCCTTCCCCACAGAGTAATCTCCTCATCAGTTTATTCCCCAGCGAAGTTATCCTCTCCTGCAGGTTTATTCTCACAATCATCTTCATTCGCTATCCCCAGCGGAAACGAAGAATTCAACTCTTTTCTCCAGCAGCTATTCAGGATTTATTTTCCCCAACTAAAAACATTACATTTCCATACATCACGACACATGCATATACGCATCATACAACACAATCTCATTTATTTTGAGAACATCATTGCTTGATACATATCATGCATTACATATAACTAACCTTTACCTTTCAGGAAAGATACGGTTAAATTCTCACAAAATTCAAAGTTATTAAGCTTTTTCCTCCGTTGAATTACAGACAAGTTCCTAAATCTCAGCAGAGAAGTTTTCTCAGTTGAATTATGGGCGAGTTCTTAAATCTCGACGAAGATGTTTCCCCAGTTGAATTACAGACGAGTTCTTAAATCACAGCGGAGATGTTTTCTCAGTTGAAGTACAGGCGAGTTCCTAAATCTTGACAAAAGTGTTCCTCCATTGAATTACAGATAAGTTCCTAAATCTCAGCAGAGAATTTTTCTAAGTTAAATTACGGGCGAGTTCTTAAATCTCGACGAAGATGTTTCCCCAGTTGAATTACGGACGAGTTCTTAAATCGCAGCAGAGATGTTTTCTCAGTTGAAGTACAGGCGAGTTCCTAAATCTCGATAAAAGTGTTCCTCCGTTGAAGTACAGACAAGTTCCTAAATCTCAGCAGAGATGTTTTCTCAGTTGAAGTAAAGGCGAGTTCCTAAATCTCGACAAAATTGTTCCTCCGTTGAATTACAGACAAGTTCCTAAATCTCAGCAGAGAAGTTTTCTCAGTTGAATTACGGGCAAGTTCTTAAATCTCGACGAAGATATTTCCCCAGTTGAATTACGGACAAGTTCTTAAATCTCAGCAGAGATGTTTTCTCAGTTGAAGTACAGGCAAGTTCCTAAATCTTGACAAAAGTGTTCCTCCGTTGAATTACAAACAAGTTCCTAAATCTCAGCAGAGAAGTTTTCTCAGTTGAATTACGGGCAAGTTCTTAAATCTCGACGAAGATGTTTCCCCAGTTGAATTACGGACGAGTTCTTAAATCTCAGCAGAGATGTTTTCTCAGTTGAAGTACAGGAAAGTTCCTAAATCTCGACAAACATGTTCCTCCGTTGAAGTACAGGCAAGTTCCTAAATCTCGACAAACATGTTCCTCCGTTGAAGTACAGGCAAGTTCCTATATCTCAGCAGAGAAGTTTTCTCAGTTTAATTACGGGCAAGTTCTTAAATCTCGACGAAGATGTTTCCCTAGTTGAATTACGGACAAGTTCTTAAAACTCAGCAGAGATGTTTTCTCAGTTGAAGTACAGGCGAGTTCCTAAATCTCGACAAAAGTGTTCCTCTGTTGAATTACAGACAAGTTCCTAATCTCAGTAGAGAAGTTTTCTCAGTTGAATTACGGGCGAGTTCTTAAATCTCGACGAAGATGTTTCCCCAGTTGAATTACGGACGAGTTCTTAAATCTTAGCAGAGATGTTTTCTCAGTTGAAGTACATGAGAGTTCTTAAATCTCGACAAAGATGTTCCTCCGTTGAATTACAGACAAGTTCCTAAATCTCAGCAGAGAAGTTTTCTCAGTTGAATTACGGGCAAGTTCTTAAATCCTGACGAAGATGTTTCCCCTCAGTTGAATTACGGGCAAGTTCCTAAATCTTGACACCTCAGTTGAATTATGGACGAGTTCCTAAATCTCGACACCTCAGTTGAATTACGAGAAAGTTCCTAAATCTCGACACACAGTTGAATTACGGACGAGTTCCTAAATCTCGACACCTCGGTTAAATTACGGATGCTTCCTAAATCTAAGCAGATATGCTTCCTCAGTTGAATTACGGACGAGTTCCTTTCCCTCATCAAAGATCAGACTTCCCTAGCGGAATCTTCCTCAACGGAACGTATGCAAGCTCTCTCTAAGGAATCTCTTATGCGATCGACACTCCTCCAAATGGCATCTGTAAGCCCATTCCCGACATCACGAGACAATTACCACTTCATGCGAGTGCTAATTTCTGGGCACTCTAGTGTTCAATCATCTTCCACCTTCGGATCACGAAAGGCACAAAAGCCAATCTACATCCTCAGGTTTAAGAAGATTGAACAGGGGAAGCTGTTGTACCCCAAAATTTTCCCTCCCATATTTCTCAAGATATTTCAAGAAAGATCCTCAAGTTGCTCAAGGTAGTCCAAGGGTTGGCCTGACAAGCTCTCTCATAAGGCAGTCTACCCCAAATTAGGGTTTCATGTTGCATCAAGATCCTTGAGTCCAAGTGACCCCAAGTGCTCACAAATGTCCTAATATGTTCTCAAGATCATCCATGTCAACTTTCAAGCCTTGCAGAGGAAGTTTGCTCAGTCAATTGCTCAAAAGTCCAAAAATCGACTGTGTTAGGGCAAAAGTCAACTGTGACCCACATACAGTCAAACATCAATATTTTTTGTCAAAATTATCATTTTGAAGTATATTTCATCATTTTATCAAGGGTTGATCATGATTCATCAAGGATTGCTCATAATTCATCAAGATTCAAAAGTTGCTAAATTAGGGTTTTGTAGGAAAAGTCAACTCAACTTTGACCAAGCATAACTTTCTCATACTTTATGATAAATGACCCATACAAAGCTCATTTTTAATAGGGTGCAATTTCCTACAATCCATCTTCATCTCCAAAGATCAAAATATGCACTCACAAGAAGTTATGAATTTGGACATTATAGGTCATTTTTGAAAGTCAACAAAAACACATTTTTTGTCAAAGTTTCTAACTTGAGCATGGAATATCAAAATTAGATGAGACCAAAAGGGTTGCTTATAGGACATCTCTAGATTTCTAAAAAGTCAAATAACACCTCCAAAAGTTCAAAATTGAAGAAGTTATGCATTGTTGAAGTTGGACTTTTTTGCAAAATTGCCAAAAGTCAACTATCCCCAAAACTTCAAATTTTGCCAAATGGGCCCATTCTTTTTCACTTGTTCTGAGTTGGAATTATAGCCCACGTGCTCCAGCCTTGGCCATGTGTCCATATCATATTTTTATTAATTATTTTGATTTTATTTGAATTAATTTGATTTAAAATCAAAATAAATCAAATAAAAATCCAAAAGCATTGATAACAAAGATTTTGTGGTGATTTCAGGTTTCATTATACAGCTTGCCATCATCAAACTCGTATCAAGGCATAAGGGTACAAAAAGATGGGATTTGGACCAAATTTGGAAGGTTGTTAAAAGAAGATCAAATCAAATATCAAAGCATTGATAGAGGAAGATTTGGACAGCAAAAACAATCCTAATACATTGTGCAATACATAAGGGTCGTGTGCAGACCAAAATAAGGGTTGGAGATCAGTTGGAGAGCAAGATCAAAATTTGCAAAAACACCAAAAAAGTGTGAGATCGAAATCAGGTCTAGAGGCAGTTTCAAGGCTCGGTGTTGGTCTCAATTGTTTCCTGGCAGCTTCCACAACCTAAACCAATCAAAACCACGCGCTTCCAAGCCCTCCAGAGCACTGTAAGTCACTCACGAACTCACCCTGTTTATGATTTCGTATTTTTAAATTTAGGCATAGTTAGCATGAATTGATGGCATATTCTGAATCTAAAAATCATTTGCAAGCTTTTGATATTACTCAATTGCATTTATATGACCTGTAACGAGATCCACCATTGTTAGGGTTTCGTTTTTGTTTTTGGGGTTTTTCGTTTCAGGAACAATTAGCCCTAATAATGGCCATGGTTGTGATCAGAAGAAGGAGACGAACTCAACCATGGTCTTAGAATCCATTTTCATGGCATGTACAAGATTTTGAGGGTGCACAAGCTTGTAGCGACGGACCTTTGTCCGTTGGTATAGGTACTTTGATTATTAGCCACGGTGCAAAGGACAGGGACGATGCATTGTCACGCTACCACTCGCCCATTCAAATCTTGGTGCGTTTTTTTATATTTGTCCAATAATATTTGCTTTGTTATTTTATCATGTATCTGCATTATATTAACAATTGAAAGCAAGTGGTGTAGTGGCAAGCGTGGCGTGGATATCCCTTCAGGACCTGGGTTCGAATCCCAGGTCCCCTATTTTCTCAATATTGTTTTCTTGCAGGTAATCATGTGCACGCTTAAGCTTGAGGTCTACCATGAGCCTTCACTATCCAGTATGTCAGATGGCCAGATGGCCAGATCTGGTGGTCATCATGGGAGGCGCACCAAAGGACCAGGTCAATGCTTGCATACAGGATCCCAAAATTCAATTGGATAATCATCAATTGGGCCAACGAAATTGCTATTCACACACCTCAAAATCAGGCCCATTCTCACTCTTTCTCTTATATTTTGTTTATTTATTTTAATTACTTTATTTTGTTTAATTAATTTACTAACCAATAACATAATTTCTTTTTTATCAAAAAAATCACAAAAATACTTTTTATCCAATTAAATCTCAGAATTTTATTTTTATTTAATAAATATTAATTGATTAATTAGGTTATTAATTCTAGATAACTTTAATTGATTTTGTAAATATTTAAAATCAATTAGAATTTAATAGGTTTTAACCCTAATTTATTTATTTTATTTTCTTTCCTAAATTAATAAAAACTCCAAAAATATGTCATTAATTATTTTTCATTAATTCATTTATTTAATAATTAATTTAGTATTTAATTTTAGGGTTTAAATTCTTTTCTTAAAAAATAAATAAAAACAACAAAAAAAAGCATTTTCTTTTAAGAGGTTCAAAACCCTAATTTCGCATCCGATTTAATTTTGTGTCGCGCTTTATTTTTCTTTATCCAATAGATGTATCTGCTCCCGGCTTGTAATAGTTTGAATAGGACATTTATTTATTTTTCCGCGTTTAAATTTCAAAAGGTTGTTTTTTGGCGATGTAAATACCCGACGCCTTGTAATAGTTAGTTTAAATTCCGCGTTTTAATTCCGCAAATTATACAACTGCTAGATGTTTGATAATAGGGTTTGCATGACAAGAATGAATGCTTAAATCTTAAAATGGTTAGATCACCCTTAACATGTGCAAAGATAAAAATAACTGAAATCAACACACTCGCACATGCGCACTCCTAGGGTACACTCCCACTTGGTTGCCTTCATACACGGTCATTGAGTATAGGTCGTTTTAGAGGTCGTCCTTTTGTCTAAAAAGATCATAGTTGCCTCGAAATGGTTGCCTCGGATATTGTTTCCTCAAATAAATGATCTAATACATTAGGATTACCGCTAAGGCGTCCTAACATTGCTTTAGTGACCGTACGTCCCTCTTTCGAATTGACCCTCAAACTCCAACAACGGTGCTACCTACTCACTAATAGTGGGATATCATTGTCTAAAGGAAATTAGCATAGAACGATTCCTTTTTCGAGTAGGTAGATTAGTTCTTAGATACTTACTCTTTCAAAACAAAACTCTTTCACACTTACACTTTTACAAACAAGTTTTCAAAAAAAAAACACTTCATTACACTCTTGAGGACAGAAGCAAGAGTTAAATCGAAGTTAAAACAAAAACTTTTCAAAACCCACAAGCACAAAGAAAACAATTTTGAAAACAATGAGCAAGTACCTAAGAGCCTGTAGATAACTACGGATAGAAAGGGTGCTAATACCTTCCCTTTCTATAATCTACCCCCCGTACTCAGAAATATCTCGAAAAAGGAATTTTTCTGTGCTTTTTTCCTTTCCTTGTTGGATAAAATAAAAGTCGGTGGCGACTCTTGCTTACCGCGACATTTTGCAAACACAAACGCAAAACGCAAACCAGCATTCCAAAAACAGTCAGTTCTTCCCACCGTATCACAGCGGTCAAAGTTTTTCTATCTCGTAACCCGATGCCTACCTTGCTTGGAGATACATTGCACTCTCTTCACTCTTGCACCATAAAGAGAAGGGTAATTCTTATGTGTTGCACTCCTTTGTTGGCTAGGTGGTTTAGTTTGCACCTACCTCGATCTTTTTTGAAGAATGAGCAAGGCATGAGATGGTCTAATAGGTTGATGTCACTCACACATTCGGATATTCATTGGTGTTCTCGATCTTTGGAGGATGTTATCATCATTGACCGTTATGTGGAATTCCCTAATGTCCTTCTCCTTAGAATTAGGGGAGGAATCACCTATAATCCTTGTTTGGCTTTGCGACAGTTTGGGTATGCTAGGAGGGATGGTCCTCATGATGCACTTGTCCAAGGAATTGAATTCGACTATGAGAACGATGTCCAAGGTTATCGTCAGAGATTCATACGAGCTTGGGGCATGGTAAACAAAGTCGATAGCAAGAAATTAGGGCATAAGAACTCCATTCTTTTGGAGCCTTATCTCAAGTGGGTGCAGTTCACGTTCAAAACCTCATGATGTCTTATGAGTCCATTCTACCTATCATCATGGAGCATATTACCGAGGGAGATGTTCCTTACACTATTCTTCACCTGACATGCCTACTTCTCTTGAAGAATTGAAAAGATAATGGATTCAACTCAAGGGAGAATGAGACACATTTGAAGCCCAATTCTATGCAAGCGAGAAGAAAGTGTTGGAGCTCACGAGCCAACTTCACGAGGAGCGGAACTTGAATGCCTACATCGGTCCGAAGAAGAAGCGTCCATGGGAGACCTGAGTCTTTTTTGTATTAGTTTGTTTTCGTGTTTTTCTTTCATTGTAATCCCAAGAAGCAATTTGTAACTTTGTTTGAACTTATTAATACAATTAATGCTTGTTCCCTCTTTGTCTAAACAAATTTAAATCTTAGAAGTCCTTGAAATCATTTGCATTTGCATCACATGCATCATAACATAAGCAGGTTTTCTGACACAGGTTTCCTCACAAGTTCAAAATTATTTGTGGAAATTCAATCTGTACCTGGCTTGGATTTTGGTGATTTGGGCTTAGTCCCTGGGGTTGTTATCCCCCACAAGTTCAAAATTCCAATTTTTACTAAGTACGATGGAGTTTCATGCCCAAAACTTCACTTGAGGTCCTACGTCCGCAAGATACAACCGCATACCACTGACAAGAAGCTGTGGGTACACTTCTTTCAAGAAAGTCTGTATGGGACTCAGTTAGAATGGTTTTACCAGTTGGAGGGTTCCAACATTCATACTTGGGAAAATCTGGCCACCGCTTTCTACCGCCAATATCAGTACAACGCTGATTTAGCACCAACTAGAGTTCAGTTACAAGGAATGACAATGGGTTCCAACGAAGGTTTTAAAGATTATGCGCAGAAATGGAGAGACCTTACTGGTAGAGTACAACCACCATTGACTAATAGAGAGCTGGTGGATATGTTCATGGGAATATTAACTGGACCATTTTCAATTTTCTAATTGGGAGTTCATCATTTGGTTTCACTGAGTTAATCTTGACTGGTGAAAGGGTCGAGAGCGGTATCGAAAGTGGAAAAATTACCATGGCTTCTGCCTCTACTTCAAATATTGTGAAGAATCCCTTTACTGGAAAAAAGGAAACTAATGCAGTATATGGGTCAAGGGGCCATGTCAAGAAGGACCATCGTCAATCTATAAATGCAGTTCTGATCTCCAACCCAACCTCTACTCAAAGACAACAACAAGTCAACCACCAAAGGCCTGATATTCCAAGAAGACAATTCACAAGGATCAACATGTCACTATCTCAAGCCCTACAACACCTTTGAAGACTAATTTGGTAACATTGCGTGACCCCCTTCAAATACCAATGTTTCATCACCAAAGTACAACCCGAACGCCAAATGCGCTTATCACTCCAATAGCCCCGAGCATGATACTGATCAATGTTGGGCTCTAAAAAACAATATTCAATACCTTATTGACAACAAGACTATTTATTTTGATCCACCTACAACTCCAAATGTAATCATTGCACCAATGCCAAATCATGGCAAAGGTGTCAATGCAATTGAAGACACTACTTTTGTTTCCTTCGTTGAAGATTTGACTACTCCACTGACCATTGTTAAAGAAAATTTTTTGAGAGCTTGGGTTTTCCTTGGTTGTTTAAAAGAGTATTGCTGATGTTCCAAACAAGTTAATGGATGCGAATGTCTGAAAAAGGGTGTCCAACCCCTAATAGGTAGCCACGAGATTTTGTTTGAAATAACTTCGGCCATAAAAATTTTGACTGAATAAGTTAAAGACATATCAATCATCACCATATCCAAAAAACCTATTAGGATCTCCTCAAAAGGTCCTATTAGGATTTCCAATGAACCAACGATTTCCCCCTTGATAATTACCGCACCAGGGTTAATTCCTTATTATTCCGATAAGGAAGTACCTTGGAATTACGGTGCTGAAGTATACTATCATGGGATTAAGCAAGACTCCTGGATTAATGAAGATAAAACTGATGACGTTACCAATATTGCTGGTTCTAACAAGGTGACAAGGAACGGGAGAATCTTCTCTCCTAACATCTCACCTCCAACTACTACATCTACACCTGTTTGCATTACCGCTGATAAACCTAGTATTGAAGACAGGGGAAAAGAAAAGACAATTGAGCCTGCTAGGATGGAGGTGCCTGCCAAAGATATTGGTATCGAGGAACCCTCCACCCAAGAAATGGAGGAGATTTTGAAGATCATAAAGAAGAGTGATTTTAGGATAGTAGAGGAGTTGGGGAAAACCACCTCCAAGATCTCTATGTTATCTTTGTTACTTTTCCCTAATGCTCACGCTCAAGCATTGATCAAATTTTTAAAGAAAGCGCGTGTTCCTCAAGAGACCATGGCCGACCAATTTGAAAATTATGTGGCAAGTTTGACTGCCGACAACAGATTGGGGTTCTCTGATACTGACCTGATACCAATTGGGAGAAATCATAATAAGGCTTTGCACGTCTCTATTGAATGCAAAGGAACTACTCTGGCCCATGTCTTGGTGGATACATGGTCCTCTCTAAATGTCTTACCCAAAAGTGCCTTAGATCGGTTGGATTGCGATGGTTTGGTGTTGAAGCCAAGTGACATAGTTGTAAGGGCTTTTGATGGATCCAATAGGATGGTACTTGGAGAATTTAATCTCCCCATTAAAGTTGGTTCACAAGTTTTCAACTATACCTTTTATGTGATGGACATCCGTTCCGCTTACTCTTGTCTACTTGGGCGCTCTTGGATACACGGGGCAGGGGCAGTGACACCCACCCTTCACCAAAAGTTGAAATATCCAGTCAAGGGAAAGATTATTATTGTTTGTGGTGAAGAAGAATTCATGGTTAGCCACCTGAATTCGTTCAAGTATGTGGAAATGGATGGTGAGTTTATAGAGACTCCTTGCCAAGCCTTCGAAGTAGTCCTTCCTATGGTTGCCGCCACCAAAATTTCTTCTGACATTCCGAAAGCTGACAAAGATGTGTCGAGGATAGCTTCCCTCAAAGATGCTCACGCTGTGATTAAAGATAGAAGCAGTACAATTTGAGGACAACTCCCTGATATTCCATTCAAAGAAGACAAGTTTGGTTTAGGTTTCACTGTCAAAGCTCAAAAGGAGGTCAGACGTGCTCGCATAAGAAAACCACTTTTTCGCATTGGTAATCATGAAGTGAATTCTATTGAAGACTTTAAGGATGACTGTGACTTTGACGAGTGGATTTACCCGACTGACGGTGAAGGACTCGACAACTAGCATGCAAAGGATTTCATTTCCATCTCCTTCAACGAGGAGTAATTACCATTTACTGTTTCTATCTATTCAAGAACTTTGTATGTAATTTTATTGAAACACTGAATTTAAGCCATGTGTCTTACCCGAGGAACTATGGTCCACTTGTTAAGGGTTTGTTCATTTTCATATGCCATATGATCATTTAATGAAAAACATTGGACTCTTTTGCATTCAAATATTGTGCTCATTTCCTTTCTTTCATTTTATTGCATTTTCAAAATAGCCATGTAACCTTATATGCACACACACACACACACACACACACACTTGAAGATCCTCATCCACTCTGGATCTCATTTCCAACGACTCTACTATTGCCAGCTATGACTTTGAACATCCAATCAACCAAGCTGAAGACGATGGCGAAAAATATTGTGAAATACCAGGGGAATTAGCTAGACTTCTGATGCAAGAGGATAAATCCATTCAACCTCACGAGGAGCCAGTTAAATTAATCAACCTAGGCACTGAGACAGACAAGAAAGAGGTCAAGATTGGCTCCAACTTGGAAGACGGTGTCAAAAGCATATTGGTCTAGATGTTGCACGACTACATTGAGGTGTTTTCTTGGTCATGTAAAGATATATCGGGACTACATTGTAGTTCATTGTCTACCAACAAAGGAAGATTGTCCTCCAGTCAAGCAAAAGGTTCTTTGTATGCGGCCAGACATGTCTGAGAAAATAAAAGCTGAGGTAATGAAGTAATTCAATGCAGATTTTCTGGCAGTAACATCCTATCCCCAATGGGTGGAAATGTGGTCCCCGTACCAAAGAAGGATGGAAAGGTCCGTATGAGCATAGACTATAGAGATTTGAATAGGTAAATCCCTAAAGATGATTTTCCACTATCACATATTGACGTCTTGGTCGACAACACAGCTCAACACAAAGTTTTCTCCTTCATGGATGGATTCTCCGGTTATATTCAAATCAAAATGGCTCCCGATGACATGGAGAAGACCATCTTTATCACGCAGTGGGATACCTTTTGTTACAAGGTCATGCCGTTTGGCTTTAAAATTGTAGAGGTAACATATCAACGAGCTATGGTAGCCTTATTCCATCGTATGATCCATCATGAAATAGAGGTCTATGTGGATGATATGATTGCAAGGTCGCGTACTAAAGAAGAGCACCTTGATCACTTACACAAGTTGTTTAAGTGGTTGAAGAAGTACAAATTGAGGTTGAATCCTAACAAGTGCACTTTCGAAGTAAGATCTGGAAACCTAAGAAATAATTTCTTTTCTTAATTGATTTAAATTAATCTTGATTTATTTATTAGGTTTAGGTTAAAAAAAAATTCACATAAAAAAACCAAACAAAAATCTTCTTTGCATTTACATACCTTTGCATATTTAACTCATCTTGTATATTAGTTATTCCGATATTTGTACATATTCAATTTGGTTGTAATAGACTAATTAGGTTTATATTATTGCAATCCCCAGCCATAAATTGTATACCCCCCTCCCACAAATGTTGTAATAGCGTAGTAACTTTAAATTTCGCAATTTATCGCTTTTACATAACATGCTAGTAACTATGGTTTGTATGGCAAGATAAAACCAATCAAATAGAAAACCCTAATCCAAGACAAAATCAAGCATGAAAATGACACATTTGCACACAAAACACCCCTAGGGTTATCCCACTTGGTTGCCTTATAAAAATGGTCATATTACGCATGTAAAGTGTCTTAGCAAAAACAAACAAATACAAGATCATAGTCCCTCGATGACGCAATTCAAAGTTGCCTTACAAAAATGATCTTAGTCCCTAAAAAATGCTAAGATACTTTGCAATATTTCTAATCATGGCTATACGATGATCCACGCCCGTCCCATTTACATCCAAAGATAGGGTTGCTTACCAAATCAATGGTAAAACAACAATATCAAGGAAAAAGAAAAAATGAACAAGAAAGACATTTGAGTAGGTAGATTACTTTTAGTTACCTGCTCCATTTCAAAACAAATATCCTTGCTATTTTCAAAAACAAACACCTACACATTTTCAAACATCTTACAAACATTGAAAACATTTTCAAAAAAGATCAACATCTTTGTATACATTCTTACGAACGAGAATCATTACAAAGATTCCCCAAACAATGGCCTCTTTTACAAAATACTTTCAAAACCACACAAAGCACAATTTCAAACAAAAGCAAGTGATCTAGCAAGTAACTAAGAGCCCATGGAAAACCATGGATGAAAAGGGTGCTAATACCTTCCCTTTTCATAATCTACCCCCCAAACTCAAGAAACAATCTCAAAGGTCTTTCATGTGATTTTCTTACCTTTCCTTTTTGGATAAAAGAAAATTCGGTGGCGTCTCTTGCTAACCGCAACATTTGCGATCAAATGCAAAATAATCAAGTCAGTTCTCCCACCGCATTACAGAACTGGAGACTCTGCTGGGGACCATTCTAAAAGTGGGGTTACCTTATGGTTTAGATCACATTTACTTGCTTACATTGTTTGACTTGTGTTCTTTACATTATGGTTCTTTGTTTGGGTTTGAATCCTCTACCCGGATTTGGGATACATTATAGGTAAGTAGCAATACGTTGTGGAAACTGTGCGGGGTATACCGACATGGTCTAAGCAATAGCTACGTTAGTGCGACATATTTTTGGGTACCGGTAGCCTTTGAGTTAATCAAAGAGAATATGGGGCCTCTGAGTGATGTCATGAAGCACTAATGAACTTCTAGAACCTTTACTTGACCAACTTGGCCTTTAGGATGTAGTGAGATGACCGGCTTTGGTGCAGTTCAAAGTTGGTTGATACTCGATACTACACTCATTGAGGTTTGGTTTCTTGGGATATTTCGGTTGTCATTAAAGAGGCTTGAGCTGAAACAATGACCAAGGAAACAATCCAGTGATATTGAGCTCCTTAGAACCCGGTTACTATTATTAGGACAGGTTTAAGCCAACTAAACTTCTAGAGGGTACTTACCTATAAAAATCCATGCAAGCCTAAACCTAGGACTTGTTTGCTTTGCTTGTATATGCATACTCGTACATATCATCATGGACATCATAAACATCATATACATCCACTAACCATTTCAAGGATTTTGGGATTCATCTTTGATCTTGTTTTGTAGGGTATGGATTTACTTCGCAGGAAAACTATTCAAGTCAACCTTGTGAGAATCCCTCCACAGCTTAAGGAGCTAGCTTCAAGGATTCATGAGAACTCTCCATTCACCGAGAGACATGGCCGTTTACTCAACTTGGTCACCTCTAACACAAATGAGGACATGATGAAGGTGCTCTTTCAGTTCTTTGATCCTTTGCACCATTGCTTCACATTTCCCGACTATCAACTTGTGCCTACTTTGGAAGAATTCTCCCAACTCTTAAGGATTCCTATTCTCAATCAACTACCTTTCAACGGTACGGAAAGAGATCCAAATCCAGAAGAGATTGCTCAAGCTCTACACTTGCACTCATCTGATATCATAACTCATTGGGAAACAAGGAGTGGTGTCAAAGGCTTCCTAGCAAAGTTTCTGTTTGAGAAAGCCCAGAGCTGTTGGAATTCTTTAGACTTGCAAGCCTTTGAAGCAATTGTAGCTCTCATCATCTATGGGATTGTTTTGTTTCCAAATCTTGACCAACTCATAAATATCAACGCCGTCAAAATCTTCATATCCCGCAACCTGGTACCTACATTGCTAGGAGATATCCTACACTCTTTTCACACTTGCACAATGAGGAAAAGAGGTGTCCTTATGTGTTACACTCCTCTCTTGGCAAGATGGTTTATTTCTCATCTTCCCCAATCAGTATTAAAGAATGAGCAAGGTTCAAGGTGGTCACAAAGGTTGATGACGCTCAAGCATTCAGACATTCATTGGTGTTCCCGATCCAAAGAGAATGTTATCATTGTCGACCGTTATGGAGAATTCCCTAATGTCCCTTTACTTGACATTAGGGGAGATATCACCTACAACCCATGTTTAGCCTTAAGACAATTTGGTTACGCCCGAAGGGATGGCTCGCACGAGATGCTGATTCAAGGTTTGGTATTCGACTACGACAACGACGATCAAGGTCTTCACCAAAGATTTATCCGAGCATAGAGGATGCTAAACAAGGTGGATAGAAAGAATTTGGGGCACAAGAATTCCATCCCTCTTGAGCCATACCTCAAATGGGTATGAACTCGCACTCAGAGTCTTATGATGCCTTACCCCTCCATTCTCCCGGTAATCGTTGAGCCTGTCATGGAGGGAGAAGTTCCATACACTATTCTACATCCTGACATGCCCACATCTCTTGAACACCTCTAAAGGGATTGGATATAACTCAAAGGAGAGCGAGATACTTTCGAAGCCCAATTCTACACAAGCGAGAAGAAGGTTTTGGAACTCACTAGGCTACTTTATGAGGAGCAGACTCTGAATACCTACATTGCACCAAAGAGGATGCGCACTACTTTTCTATCTTAGAGTTTTGTATTATTTTGCCCAAGGGGAACTGATGTACTCAAACTTTATCTTATTAATATAATGTGTGTTTCTTTTTGTCTGAAGCAAAATTGAATCTTTGAAATCCTTGAAAACATTGCACATGCATATATCATTCATCATAACATAAACAGGTCTTTTGCAACAAGTCTCCTCATCTCTCTATTGTTTATTTCAGTAAGATGGATCTAGAGCAAACAGTGAAAGATCTCCAAGCTCAGAATACGCAGTTTCAACAGTTGCTCATGACCCTAGCCAAGGGGCAAGAAGAGTTGAAGACTCTGCTGGCTGAAGAAAGGAAAAAGAAAACAAAGAAGGTAACTAGAGTCTTAAACATGGGAAGAAGATTTCATGGGCAGACAAGAAGGACTTTGGACTTTGCAATAACATCCGATGAAGGAGAAG
This sequence comes from Vicia faba, assembly GCA_948472305.1. Taxonomy (NCBI): domain Eukaryota; kingdom Viridiplantae; phylum Streptophyta; class Magnoliopsida; order Fabales; family Fabaceae; genus Vicia; species Vicia faba. Next base: position 869,343,163 of record OX451735.1, on the reverse strand, counting down.
AGAAAGGCAAGGAAACATTTGTCCCGTCAGAATCGGAAGAGGAGGAAGAAGAAGAGGACTACTCTGAGGAACAATACCCTCCAGTTGATGATAAGTATAAACATCTTGAAGAGCGATTGAGCGCGATGGAAATCCAAAAGGTGCTAGGTTTGGACTTTGAGAAATTGGGGCTAGTGTCGGGGACTGTGATTCCTCTGAAATTCAAAGTGCCTATATTTTCCAAATATGATGCAGTGTCATGCCCTAAAATGCATCTCCGATCATATGTGAGGAAAATTCAACCCCATACCGCTGATAAAGACTTATGGGTCCATTTCTTCCAAGACAGTCTATCTGGGACTCAACTTGACTGGTTTTACCAACTAGAAAGGGCTAATGTTCACAATTGGGAAGATCTTGCTGCAGATTTCTACAAGCAATATCAATACAATGTTGATTTGGCGCCTACCCGTGCTCAACTCCAGAGTATGGCCTTGGTTTCCAATGAAGGTTTCAAGGACTATGCACAAAAATGGAGAGATTTGGCTGGAAGAGTTCAACCCCCTCTGTCTGAGAGATAATTGGTAGACATGTTTTTAGGCACCTTAGTTGGTCCCTTCTTCAATCATTTAATCGAAAGTTCATCTGCAGGGTTTACTGAACTAATATTGATCGGAGAGAGGATGGAAGCCGGTATAAAGAATGGAAAGATTCTGAAAGACACATCTTCCTTTACAGTTGTAAGGAAGCCCTTCATCGGAAAGAAAGAGGTGGCTGCCGTATATCCACAAAGAAACTAAGATAGGGCCAAACACCGACCAATGGTGGGGGCTGTTATGATCCCAAAGCTTACATCTGATCAACAAAGAAATAATCAACCAAGGGTGGAAAGGTCGGTCAGGCAAATCACCAGAATCAACATGACTCCGTCTCAAGTATTACCGCATCTTCTAAGATCCAATTTGGTAACCTTGAAAGAAGCTCCGAAAAACCCCAATACAACATCTCCTCATTATCATCCCAATGCCCATTGCACATATCACTCTGAAAGTCTTGGTCACGATACTAATAACTGTTGGGCCTTAAAAAACAAAATACAAGACCTCATTGAAGCAAAAGAAATTGAGTTTGATGCGCCTGAAAAGCCAAACGTCATTTCTGCTCCTATGCCGAGACATGGTCACAATACTAATGCCATTGAAGAAGATTTGTTTGTTACTTCAGTTAATGAACTCATGACCCCACTTATGACTGTTAAAATGAACTTGTTAAATGTCGGCGTATTCCCGGGTTGTGATGAAGATTGTCGTTTCTGCTTATCCTCACCAACTGACTGTCCTTTGTTGAAAGTAGGCATTCAGTGCCTGATAGATAACAAAGAGATTTTGTTTGAAAAGACTCCTGTTTCACCTATTCCTGTTGAAGATGTTTCTACCATTACCATTTCCGCCAGTTTTTCCGGGGTCTCCACTAAAAGACCCATTAGAATTACATCAGTTTCGAAAGCAACTCCTTTAATAATCACAATGCCTGGGCCAGTCCCATATGAATCAGACAAAACCGTGTCGTGGAATTACGGAGGGGACATTTACTACCATGGCATCAAGCAAGACTGGCCGGTCGCCGAAGAGATAAATTCTGAGAAAGAAGACTCTGACATCAGTAATATTTCCGGAACTAGCAAAATTACCCGAAGCGGTAGGATCTTTTCTCCAGAAATTGCTCCCCTAAAAGCAGTTTCTAGACCCGTAATTATCCCTGTGGCTGCTCCAGAGGCTACTCCCATACCCATAATCATCTCTGCAAGTACTCCTATTGGTGAAGCCGTTACAACCCCTGTTATCATTCCTACCAACACTCATGTGGTCGAAACTCGAGGAAAGAGTATTTTGGTTGAGCTTGCCCAAACGAAGGCCCAGTCATTGACTATCCCTGAGACCTCCAAGAAGGAAATGGAGGAGATCCTAAAAATTATAAAGAAAAGTGACTACAATGTAGTTGAATAATTGGGTAAAACTCCCTCTAAGATCTCCATGCTGGCATTACTACTATGTTTTGAGGCACATGCGAAAGCCTTGGTAAAGTTCTTAAAAACAGCCCATGTACCTCAAGAGACGTCTGTTGATCAATTCCAAGACTGCGTAGACAGCTTGACAGCGGATAATGGCTTAGGTTTTTCGGATGTTGATCTAACACCGAGGGGAAGAAAGCTAATGAGGCATTACATGTCTCAGTGGAATGTAGGGGCACAACTTTGGCCCATGTTTTGGTGGACACAAGCTCATCTCTGAATGTATTACCCAAAAAGGCTCTCGATAGACTTGACTGCAAGGGAGTGACATTAAAGCCAAGAAACATAGTAGTAAGGGCATTTGATGGCTCGAAGAGGATGGTGCACGGGGAAGTGGATATCCCCATAAAGGTTGGAACCCAAACTTTCAATTCAACCTTTTATGTAATGGACATCCGCCCTTCGTATTCCTGTTTGCTAGGCCGGCCATGGATCCATAATGCTGGCGCTGTTACCTCTACATTACACCAGATGCTAAAGTATCTGGTTCAAGGGAAGATTATCACCGTCCATAGAGAGGAAGAATACAAGATCATCCATCTCAATTCCTTCAGATATATGGAGTTGGATCGTGAATTCATTGAAACTCCATTTTGACACTTCGAAGAGGTCCCGTAAGAGGTAGCAGTGACCAAGGTTGTGTCTCAGGTTCCCAAGATTACAAGGCCTCCACTCCGGATGTCATCTCTGAAGGACGCCAAAGCAGTGGTAGAGGAAGGTGGATACACCATCTAGGGGAAACTTCCAGATATCCCATATAAGTCTGACAAGTTTGGCCTAGGTTTCACTTCAAGCGCTCAAAAGGTTGTATGATGTGCCCGTGTTGGAGGGCCACCCTTAAAGATCAGCAACCGTGAGGTCAACGCGGTAGAAGATGGTGAAGATGATTTCAACCTGGAGGATTGGATCTTTCGGACTGTCAATGGAGGGCTCAGCAATTGGGAGGCTAGAGACTTCGTCCCAATCACTTTCATCCCTCAGTAATTTATCTTTACATTTTGTGGATCTGTAATATTCAAAACAATTCGCACTCTTAAAACCTTGTGTCTTACCCGAGGCACAATGGTCCATTTGTAAGGGTTATTATCTCATTTTTCATATGACATCAATGAATCATGGACGTTTTCGCATACAAACTTTTGTGCTCATTGTTTTTCTTTTACATTTTACTTTCTTTCAAAGATAGTTATACCCTTACACACACCCACACTCACAATGCAGGTATGCATCCATTCTGGATCCCATGGGTAACGATACTGTTATGGCCTTTTGTGACTCCGAGAATTTGATCTACCAAGCCGAAGACGAAGGTGAGGAAGATTGTGAAGTACCAGGGGAACTTGCCAGACTACTACAGCAAGAAGAGAGAACCATCCAGCCTCACGAGGAACCCATGGATACGATCAATCTAGGTACCCAAGAAGACATAAAAGAGGTCAAAGTGGGTGCCAATCTGGAACCCAGTGTCAAGGAGCGTATGATTCAATTATTACATGACTATGTTGAAGTCTTCGCCTGGTCGTATTAAGACATCCCAGGACTTGATGAAGACATTGTGGTACATCGTCTGCCTACAAGAGAAGATTATCCTCCAGTAAAGCAAAAGGTACGTCGAATGAGGCCTGATATGTCAGAAAAGATTAAAGCAGAGGTCATGAAGAAATTTAACGCTGGATTCTTGGCTGTCACCTCTTACCCCCAATGGGTTGCCAATGTTGTTCCTGTGCCCAAAAAAAGACGGCAAAGTGCGAATGTGTATGGACTACAGAGATTTCAATAGGGAAAGCCCTAAGGATGATTTTCCACTCCCCCACATCGATATCCTAGTTGACAATATGGAACAACACAAAGTGTTTCCTTCATGGACGGATTCTCAAGTTACAACCAAATCAAAATGGCGCCTGAGAATATGGAGAAAACAACATTTATCACACAGTGGGGCATATTCTGCTACAAGGTGATGCCATTCGGACTGAAGAACACGGGGGCAACCTATCAACGCGTCATGGTAGCTTTTTTTCATGACATGATACATCACGAAATAGAGGTCTACGTAGACGATATGATAGCCAGATCACAAACAGAAGAAGAGCATCTTGATCACTTACAAAAGCTGTTTGAGAGACTGAAGAAGTACAAGCTGAGGTTGAATCTAAACAAGTGCACATTCGGGGTACAGTCGGGTAAGCTTTTAGGCTTTATCGTTAGCAACAAAGGTATTGAGGTCAATCCTGCAAAAGATAAATCAATACAAGAGATGCCTGCTCCTCGTACCTAAAAGGAAGTCAGAGGATTCTTGGGACGTTTGAACTATATTGCCAGATTCATTTCTCACCTAACAGCTACTTGTGAGCCAATCTTCAAGCTATTGAAGAAAGATCAAGTAGTCAAATGAAATGATGAATGCCAAATTGCTTTTGACAAAATCAAAGAATACTTACAAGAGCCTCCTGTGTTGATGCCACCAGTCGAGGGAAGACCATTGATCATGTATCTGACTATTTTAGAAAACTCAATGGGGGTGCGTATTGGGACAGCATGACGAGTCTGGCCGAAAAGAGCACGCTATTTACTACTTGAGCAAAAAGTTTATCGACTGTGAAACCATATATTCACTGCTCGAGAAAACTTGTTGTGCTCTGGCATGGGATGCTCGCTGGCTAAGACAGTATATGTTAACTTATACTACCTTGTTGATATCTAAGATGGATCCGATAAAATACATCTTCGAGAAGCCTGCTCTTTCTGGGAGAATAGCGAGATGGCAGATGATCCTGACAGAATATGACATACATTATACTACCCAGAAAGCTATAAAGGGCAGTATACTAGCCGATCACCTTGGTCACCAAGCTGTGGAAGACTACCAGTCTATGAAGTTTGAATTCCCAGATGAAGACATCATGACATTAGACAACTGTGAAGAATTCAGGCCATATGACGGACCTGAACAAGGATCCCGATGGACCCTGTTCTTTGATGGAGCATCCAATATGCTTGGCAATGGTATCGGTGTTGTACTCATATCTCCGGAAGGGTGTCATACTCCCTTTACTGCCAGACTTTGCTTCAATTGTACAAACAACATGGCGGAATACGAAGTGTGCATCTTCGGTCTCAGAGCTGCCATAGACTTGGGAATCAAATCCTTAGATGTGTTTGGAGATTCAGCTTTGGTTATCAACCAAATCAAAGGGGAATGGGACACCAAACACCCTAACCTTATCCCTTACAAAGAACATGTTTTGACATTGCTACCACATTTTGAGAAGATTACCTTCGAGCATTTCCCGTAAGAAGAAAATCAGCTAGCAGACGCTCTAGCCACAATGTCATCTATGTTTAAACTTAATTAGGATAACGAGGCTCCCTAGATCACTATCGAACGAATGGATGAACCAACACACTGTCATGAGATTAATACTGAAGAAGTAGTGGACCAGCCTTGGTTTCACGAAGTCAAGAGGTATCTCGAGGCTCAAGAATATCCGGAAGGAGCTTCAATTAATGACAAAAAGTTCTTAAGGAGATTCTCTGCTAAATTCTTCATTAGTAATGGCATCCTGTACAAACGCAACCATGACTATGTGTTTCTTCAGTGCGTAGATAAGGTTGAAGCTGAAAGGATCATGGCTGAATTGCACGAAGGCACTTTTGGTACCCATTCCAGTGGGCATACGATGGCGAAGAAAATCCTATGGGCAGGCTATTACTTGTCTACCATGGAAGCTGATTGCTATCAACACTCTCGAACCTTCCATAAGTGTCAAATTTATGATGACAAGGTGCATGTACCTCCGGTTCCTCTGAATGTCTTAACAGCTCCTTGGCCCTTTGTTATGTGGGGAATTGATATGATTGAGGAAATCAAGCCGACAGCCTCCAATGGACACTGCTTCATCCTAGTGGCCATTGACTATTTTACAAAGTGGGTTGAAGCAGCCTCCTTCGCCTCTGTTACCAAGAACGTTGTTGCCCACTTCATCAAGCAAAATCTCATTTGCCGGCATGGTATCCCCAAAAGGATCATCACTGACAACGGTACAAATCTCAACACCACTATGATCACCGCCTTGTGCGAGCAATTCAAGATTCAGCATCACAATTCTTCTCCCTATCGGCCAAAGATGAATGGTGATGTCGAAGCTGCAAATAAGAACATTAAAAAGATCATACAGAAAATGACAGTCACATACAAAGACTGGCATGAGATGTTACCATTCGCTTTCCACGAGTATCATACCATGGCTCACACATCAACTGGGGAAACACCCTATTCTTTGGTATACGGCATGGAAGCCGTCTTGCCTATTGAGGTTCAGATCCCCTCCCTAAGGATTATGAAGGATGCAGGATTGAACAAAGACGATTGGATCCAAACTCGACTTGATCAACTAAGTTTGATTGATGAAAAGAGACTTTCTACTGTTTGCCATGGTCAAATGTATCAAAAATGGATGATCAAGGCTTTCAACAAGAAAGTCAGACGCCAAGTGTATCAAGTTGGAGATCTAGTGATCAAACGTATCATCTTGCCACAAGGTGATCCCAGGGGAAAATTGACTCCTACCTATGAAGGACCATTTGTAATCAAAAATATATTCTCCGGTGGGGCAATGATCTTGACCACCATGGATGGAGACGACCTGCCACACCCTACGAACGCGGGCATAGTCAAAAGATACTACGCATAAGAGACCCGCTAGGTTGACACGCCTAGGAAAAACAAGGGCATCCCAGCGAACCAAAAAGGTTCGGGCAAAAATTAGGGATAAAGCAAAGAATCTGTACACCCGGCAAGTTGAAAACCCGAAAGGGCGACTTGGGCAAAAAAGGGTTTCCCGATGGACTGAAAACCCAAAAGGGCGGTCCAGGCAAAAGTTAGGGAATTAAAGCGTATGACTATGACCCGTTTGATCACTTTACGGACAACCTTTGGCTTCCACTGACAAACTCAGAGGTTCTGATCAATTCAATCATCTTCAGACGAGGCAGCAAATAGACAAGACGCTCGGAGATACAAAGGCTATAGCAGAATGGAAACCCCATGGGATTTTTTTGTACACATAGATATCTTTTCTTTGTATCAAAATTTTCATTTCTTATGACAGCATTCTCTTACTAGAATGTTTGTCTCCTTCTACAAAAAAATACTTATTCAAAGTCAATACAAAATATTCCTTTGAAAGTGCAAAAACTATTAGTCTTTTCTTTACGCTTGTTTTGTTTACAAAAACGTCCAATGATTCATTGTTGAGCATATGCATTTGAACATAATTACTGTTTACAAATAAACAAAATGAAAAGAGGAAATTACTGATAGTTTGAAAGGATAGGAAAATATCTCTAGGCTATTCCATATGTAATCCCCTGCAGTACGTCGTTTAAATCCCCAGCAGAGCAAAGTTTCAAATTATTGATCCCCAGTAGAAGTTGTCAAATTTCTCAGGATTCCCCAATAAGATTTTACAAACAGCACATGGCATTGCCCTTACAACAGAGTTTATTTCTCTCGATAGAAATTCACCAATATTTCGGCTTCAAAACATGAAGGCTTACACATCCTCAGCAATATTCAGGGATTTATTTTCCTCAACCCAACTGCAATACAGCAAATCAGCTCACATACACGTACATTGCATACTTATATCATAAACATTGATAAAAGCGAATACATCGCATCATACATTTCATGCAACATGACTTTGCATTTTAGCTAACATTTTACTCTTTTCAGGATAAGATTAACAGCTTCCATTAACAAATATTCAAAACCTCTTGATACAGTTCAGATACGCTCCAGACACGGACGCCATTATGATAACTCATAGAGATTTAACCTTCAGATACAGTTCAAATACGCTCCAAACACGGACGCCATTCTGATAACTCATTCAGATTCAACTTTCAGATACACTCCAGACACGGACGCCATTCTGATAACTCATTCAGATTCAACTTTCAGATAGAGTTCAGATACTCTCTAGACACGAACTCCATTCTGATAGTCATTCAAAATCAACTCTTTGATACAGTTCAGATACGCTCCAGACACGGACGCCATTCTGATACTCATTCTTTCAGCTTACAAATTACAATTAGACAATCACTCTTGGATGGAATCTGTAATCCCATCTCCAACAACTTTCTAGCACCTCTCCAAATGGCATCTATAAGCCCATTCCTTCTATCATCGCATCGCCGAGTGCAAATTTCTGGGCACTCTAGTGTCCAATCATCTTCCACCTTCGAGTCACAAATGGCAAAACTCGCCAGTCTAACTCTTCAGGTTTAAGAAGATTGAACAGGGGAAGCTGTTGCACCCCAAAATTTTCCCTCTCACTTATCAATAATTTTCTCACAAGATCTCTTTGACTCAAGACTACATTAGGGTTTGACCAGCTCAAGACACCTTCTCATGCACTGATGACCAAAAATTAGGGTTTGAGTTTGAACAAGGATTTTTGGACTATCAATGCTTCATATGAATTTCAAGGATCATTAGGGACCCATAAGATTACTCATGACAAGTTTCAAGCCTGGAATCATATTTTTGATCAGTCAATTAAACAGTTGACCTAAAAATCAACTGTATTGGGGGAAAAGTCAACCATGGCCAATTTACAGTCAAAATTCATAAGTTTTTTATCCACATCAACATATTAGACTCATATGTATCATTTGATCAAGTTTGGACCATAATTCCGCAAGAAATTTGATCAAATCATCAAAAGGGCAAAATGGTCAAAATTAGGGTTTTGACTGAGAAGGGGAATTTTTGATTTTGGACCTAGAAAATGATCAATTGGTTTGAAGCATGATTTCAAGAGTTCAATTAAATTATTTAGACCTATTGACATGGTTCAAAACATTGCAAGTCCATTGGATTGACAGATGATTTTTGCAGTCAACTGATCAAAAGTCAATTGTATACTAAAAAGTCAAACTTTGACTTTTTGGTGCAAATCAAATGCCAAATATCATAGTTCACCAAAACATGTCAAAAGGTGAAACTTGTTCATCAAGATACCAAGGATTTAAGATTTGGTTTTGAAAAGTTGAAATTTCTTAACTTAGAATTTTTTCTTAGAAAATTTCTTATTTTTTCTCAACTTTGAGCCAAATTTTCACAATGATGCAAGATGATTCAAAGGAAACTTCCAACATGAAAGTTGTAGATCTCCATGAAATCTAAAACTTTTCTTCACACAATTTCTCCTAAAAATGCTTGGATCCCAAGATATAATCTTGTGAATACATGCTCATGAACCAAAATAACTTAGTGAAATTTTGCCCTAGTTAAGCAGATTTTTGACCTAACTTCATGCCAATTTTTCACATAGTTACAAGGGTAATATTCAAAATCAATTCAAATATGTGTTGTAGAGCACATTTCAAGATTTACAAAATGTCAAATAACTCCTTGAGATCATTCTTGAGTAGGGAGAATCGAAGAGATGAAGTTGGTGATTTATCACTTTGATTTCAAGTTATTTCATGAAGAACAAAAATTCAAATCCTCAAGCATGCTGAACAAATCTTACTTTTCAGGCTCCTAACTTGACTTTAAATCCATAATTAAATTTTTTCACAGATGTTGGAAGCTTTAAGCCAAGCATTAAATTCATTGTACAAGAACAATTCCATTTTTGGCACAAAGGTGCCATTTCCATTTTGATAAAGCACTATTTTTGCAATTTTCCACTTCTTGAGCCTTGCACTTGTTTTCTCTACACACAAGCAAAGACAAAACAAAAAGCAACTTTCCTAAAGCCTCTACCAAACCAGACCATGCTTGTACAAACTTAGAGACTTGTCTCCTCTCTTTTCTTCAAAAGCAAGTTATAGAGCCAAAAGGCTATAACTCAGAAATCTTCAGAAAGCTTGATGTCTAACCTCTTCCATACTTATACACAAGTGTATTTCAACCTAACACACGAAGGCTAAGACTCAGAACACTCACAAACACTTTTCCATTGAAAATCTGCTATAACTTGATAGTTTTGAACTTTACACAGCCATCTCCAAAACCACATGTGCGTTTTGAGTTTTAACCACCTAAACACTTAATATACTTCATATCTAAGTGATCCAGACCCATGTTCCCTCACTGTAACTCCTCCTCCTCCATCCACCATTTTCAAACATCAAGCTTGCAGGTTGACTTGAGTAGGGAGATTTAGGGAATTTCAAGATAAGGTAAGGATTGGAATACACTCAGGGAGGTCCAGGAAAGCTAAACAGATCCTCAGGCCTTCTCAAAACTTGCCCAAACTCCATTCACGATCTCAACTGAAAGAGGTAAAAACTCAAACTTCTATCTCTTTATATAAGCATCATTTGGTTCTGATTTGTGAAAGAAAATATAGATATCCTTGCACTAAAGCTAATCGTGTTCATATATTTCATTTATATTAACTGTGCATAGAGAATATTGGATTTGAAATTTCTGTAAAAATTAGGTTTCAAATTAGGACAAGTAAAATTAGCTTTTATCTTTGATTGTTAGTTTGCATAAATTATATGGTTGAACTCGTAGGGAGAAACACCATAATATTCATGTTTGGACTTTCCATTTTCATGGAGAAATGAGAGAGATACAGGTGGTCTGGCCATGGCTCAAGGTTGAAGATGAAGTTGCCTTCAGGGGGCATTTTCTAATATATTTATGTTTGTGTTTCTATAAACGGATGTACAGCCACCCCAGTGGTAAGGCAGCGCGCAAAAATGCTATAGGTCACGGGTTCGAGCCTTAGCGCCTGCCTTTTGCATTTTCTCATGTTTTTTGCCATTTTTTGTCCCTTTGCAGCGTGGGCCTCTGAACTTTGGGCTTTGTTTTTTTTCTAACACTCACCCCCTCCCAATATATTTTTATTATTCATTTTATTTTCATTTTTATTTTATTAAATATATTTTTCTTAATATTAAAAATCCTAAAAAATATAAAAATGATAGATTTGTATTTTGGCTCATTTTATTTTATTTTTCTCATGTAAAATATTTTATATCTATTTTCATTAAATAACTTTGTAAATTAAATTAGATTTAGCTTAATATTTATTTTTTCTTCACACTCATTAAATATTTATTTTAATATAAAAAAAGGACAAAAAATACCTCATAATGCCATATATTATTTTCAAGACAAAAAATACAAAAATACTTACTTTTTCTTAAAAAAATTTATTTTCTTTTAATCAAATAGAATTAGGGTTTATTCAAAAATCTTTTCTAAAAAATAATTTCTTTTCTTAATTGATTTAAATTAATCTTGATTTATTTATTAGGTTTAGGTTAAAACTTTTTTCACATAAAAAAACCAAACAAAAATCTTCTTTGCATTTACATACCTTTGCATATTTAACTCATCTTGTATATTATTTATTCCGATATTTATACATATTCAATTTGGTTGTAATAGACTAATTAGGTTTATATTGTTGCAATCCTCATTCATAAATTGTATACCCCCCTCCCACAAATGTTGTAATAGCGTAGTAACTTTAAATTTTGCAATTTATCGCTTTTACATAATATGCTAGTAATTAGGGTTTGTATGGCAAGATAAAACCAATCAAATATAAAATCCTAATCCAAGACAAAATCAAGCATGAAAATGACACACTTGCACACAAAACACCCCTAGGATTATCCCACTTGGTTGCCTTATAAAAATGGTCATATTACGCATGTAAAGTGTCTTAGCAAAAACAAACAAATACAAGATCATAGTCCCTCGATGACGCTATTCAAAGTTGCCTTATAAAAATGATCTTAGTCCCTAAAAAATGCTAAGATACTTTGCAATATTTCTAATCATGGCTACACGATGAAAAAAAATCATTCCAGACAAACTTAATTTGTCTGAACCATTACCAAAATATCATTCCAGACTCAATTGGAGTTCAAACGTACAACTAATTGAGCTTAGGACTGAAGAACATCACGAAGAACAGGTGGGTACAAATACACTTTGAGCCTTTATCCTTTGTTTCTTAAACCGTGAACCAAGCCACGTTACAACCCTTCAAAAGTCCTAATTGAAGCATGGGTTAGTTCGAAAGCATACTGTTACAAAAGGTATCCTGATTCCTGTAAGGATTTACTCAAAATCCTGAGTTGAATTTTTCTTACAAAATTTCTTTACTTGCTAAAACGCATTTTCAAAATTTCAAGACAAGCATAAACTTTGAATTATTTGAATATCGTTGTTTGCGTATGGCTATTTGTTTGATAGCAGAGAAATTCACACAACGAATATCCAGTGAACGAAAGCTCTCTCAGTGAACAAAATCACTTCGAGTAGGATGACACTCCCATTGACAAATATCCTATCAACAAGGGGACATGACATGTCATTATCCAGCACACCTGGGGCAGTCCAGTCAAGATTCCAAGAAATCTCTCAAGAAGTACAGAATAACCAGGGGCAGGTCTCCATCTGAATCACTTGGGGCATTGAACGTGAATCCCGATAAAGGGTTACGTACAGTCAAACATTTCCTGGCAGTGCCACAAACACTCGCTACTAAGGGAAGTGACAAATATCCCCAAAATCCTTCTCATAGGATGACTCCCAGCCAGAGTTTCAATCTCTGAAAACTTTTCCCCAATTGAATCAACTTCAAGAATCCTCTAGGACTTTCCCCAACGAAGTCGTCACCTCTCTAGCAGACCGGCAACAGGGTTTATTTCCCCAACAGACTACAGATTCCCCAGTTTGAGTTTGCCTTTCCAACTACTACAAATCAAAGGACCACAACTCCCTTTCCCTAGTAGACTACTCTACAATCCCCAGCAAGTTACTATGAAACCTGGACCCGACCAGATATCAGTTCAACTTCGGCTCCCCAGTAGAGCAACGGATAGCCGAGACTCCAGAACTCTTTTCCCAAGCAGGAATCAACACTCTCCAACAGAGTTTTCAATATTCCCCGATAGAGTTCTTCTCAAACAACAAAACAGGAATCCTCGGTGGAAATATTCTAAGCAAAGTTTAAAGACACACATACTCTTCAACAGTAGTCCAGGATTTAACAACTCCCCAGTATTTGTCACGGATTTATTTTCCCAGATAAAGATACACTTCAATAAACATTTCACATTTCATACATCCTATTTACATACATGATAAGTGCATACGACACAATCTCATTTGGTTTTGAGAACATCATGACATCATGCATTTCATACATCATGACATTGCATACAGCTAACGTTTTACCTTTTTCAGGAAAAGGTCAATCAACAGATGGCTACCATCAACCTTTTCAAGTTCCAGATTAATACCTGTAACAAGCCATAAAAACTATTTGTGGATGACTGATTGTAGATTAATACCTGTAACAAGCCAGGAAAACTATCTACATAAAGAGATTGAAGGTTAACACCTGTAACAAGCCAGGAAAACTATCTTTCTTTTTTAGGTCAAAGATTAATACCTGAAATTAAACAAGACAACTATCTACTCGACTAGTTGAAGCAACCCTACACAGGTTCCTTCTTTCCAAGATGAAGTTTTACACGAGCTCATCATCAGGCAACCCTACACAGGTTCCTCCTTTCCAAATGCAGTTTTACACGGACTCAACATGAAGCAACCCTACACAGGTTCCTTCTCACTTCCAGGTGCAGTTTTACACGGACTCATCATGAAGCAACCCTACGCAGGTTCCTTCTCACTCCAAGATGCAGTTTTACACGGACTCATCATCAGGCAACCCTACACAGTTTCCTCCTTTCCAGATGTAGTTTTACACTGACTCATCATGAAGCAACCCTACACACGTTCCTTCTCACTTCCAGATGCAGTTTTTCACGGACTCATCATGAAGAAACCCTACCCAGGTTCCTTCTCACTTCCAGATATAGTTCAAATACGCTCTAGACACGGACGCCATTCTGATAATCATTCAGTTTCAGCTTACAGGTACAACCTAGAAATCAATTCTGGATGGCATCTTTAAGCCCATCTCCAACAACTATCCATTATCACTCCAAATGGCATCTTTAATCCCATCTCCAACAACTATCCATTATCTCTCCAAATGGCATCTTTAAGCCCATATCCAACAACTATCCATTATCTCTCCAAATGGCATCTTTAAGCCCATTCTCTACATAATCAACTAACATATCTTCGAGTGCAAATTTTCTGGGCACTCTAGCGTTCAATCATCTTCCACCTTCAAGTCACGAATGGTAGATTTACCAATCTAACTCTTCAGGTGTAAGAAGATTGAACAGGGGCAGTTATTACACCCCAAAATTTGCCCTCTCATTTCTCAAAGAATCACCCTGGATCCTCAAGTTTGCTTCCATCCAATTCCAAGCCTTGAACTACAAATTTCCAAGAAAATCACTCACAAGGGCAAAATGGTCATTTGCATACTAAAAAGTCAAACTTTGACTTTTGGATCAAAATCAGATTTCAAGAATCATATTTCATCAAGAAATTCAAAAGTCAAAACTACTTTGGAGAAGTCAAAATTCTAAACACTTAGAATTTTTTCTAAGTGTTTAAGAAAATATGACAAGCTCAGAACTTCTTGCCAGATGTTCACCATGATGCAAGCTGATTCTAGAAGAACTTCTGATTCAATAGTTATAGATTTCAACGATATCTAAAACATTGCAGAACATAACTTCTCCTAGAAATGCTGGGATTTCAAGTTATAACTTCTCAAAGACATGTCCTTGAAACTGAAACACTCAGCAAATTCTGGACACTTTCAAGACAGAGTTTGGTAAGAACTTCTGGGAAAGTTTTCACAAAGGTTCAGTCAGATTTTTCCTGGGTAATTCAAAGAAGGTTAAGAAGTGTGCTGCAAGCTTCCTAGAAAGTCTGAGAGCTCCTTCAGAACATGTTGGAGCCAGGAGATACAAAGATCAGAGTGGATGTTACGCTGAAGATGAACTTCTGATCCAGAACTAAGCAATGATGCAGAATATCACGTTGCAGGATTTCTGGGTTGATCAATCTCATCATCATTTAACGCTCACAACCACTTTTGAGTTTTTATCCAAGGGATTTCCCCCATGTGTACCTCTACTGCCTTGGGATAGCAAACTTAGGTGCAAAAGTGTGCTAGGCCCATGTGTTGCTTTTTCTTTTCCTTAAATCCTGCTGACAAATCCAGTTTAAGCATGGCTAAAAGTTTCTAACCACCATGCTTACTTCAAGAACAAGGAAACACCTTAGCATATGAAGGTTATATTCAACGCTTCAGTCAGAACATGACCAAATACCAAAACATTGTTTACACAATATGCTGCAGACCTATAACCAATAGCTAATTCAGCCTACACATGCATCCCATAATTGCACCAAACTAGCATACGAAGACTGTGATCAAAAGGAAAGGGAACAAGATGCCAAAAAGGTTCAAATACCATTTGTTTTCCCCCAAAAAAATCACAACAAATCCATCTATAAATAAGTTGCTCCATCACACTTTCAAGGGGGCTGGTTGGCTTTTGGAGAGAGGGAATCATCAAAAGAGAGAAAAGAAAATTGTGGAACCCCTTCATAAAAATCCAGAAATCCAAAATAGAAAACCAAGACCCTTGTTCTTCCCTTGAAGTAAAAGAACTTGGTATTTTCTCGTTCGTTGCTCTTGTTGACTCCAGAATATCTGAAGGCAGCAGCTCAAGTCCCAAACACACGCTCCAGATTCAAGGTAAGTCTCCCTGACTCTGCATCTTCTCATTTAGAACATAATTAAACATGTAAATATCATAGTATTGATGTTGTCCATATCACTGCGTAAGTAGAAAAACTGAGGATCAGAACTTCCTGATTAAGGCTACAATCGGGACTAGGATCAGAACTTCCATAAACTACTGTGCTTTTATCCTTCTGATTTGCTGTTTGCTGAAAACTGAATAAGTTATCGTTGTGATGATTGATATAAGGAAAGAGTTGAAATGTGTTGTACCGCAAAATTTTCCCTCTCATTTATCAATATTTTTCTCACAAGACTTCTTGGACTCAAGACAAGATTGGGGTTTGGTTAGCTCAAGATACCTCATCTTGCACTGATAACCCAAAATTAGGGTTTAAGTTTGCATAAGGATTTTTGGACCACCAATGCTTCATGTGACTTTCATACATCATTTTGGACCCCTAAGATTGCTCAAGTTAAGTTTCATGCCTTGAACCACATTTTTGATCAGTCAATTGGACAGTTGACCTAAAAATCAACTGTATTGGAAAAAAAAGTCAACCATGGCCAATTTACAGTCAAACTTCATAATTTTTTATCCACATCAACATTTTAGACTCATATGTACCATTTGATCAAGTTTGGATCACAACTCCTCAAGAAATTTGATCAAATCATCAAAAGGGCAAAATGGTCAAAATTAGGGTTTTGACTAAGAAAGGGGAATTTCTGATTTTTAACCTAGCTAATGACCAATTTAGTTCAAGCATGATTTCAAGGATTCAATGGCATCATCTTGACCTAATTACATGGTTCTAAAGATCTCAAGTTCATTGGATTGACAGATGAAATTTGCAGTCAACTGATCAAAAGTCAATTGTATACTGAAAAGTCAAACTTTGACTTTTTGGTCAAAATCAAGTACCAAGGGTCATAATTCATCAAGATATTTCAAAATATGAAACTTGTTCACCAAGAAAACCAAATTTGAAAATTAGGGTTTTAATTTGAAAATTTTCATAACTTAGAATTTTTCTAAGTATAAAACTTTTCTTATTTTTTCTCAATTTTTCACCACTTTTTCACAATGATGAATTTTGATTCAAGAAAAGCCCCCAACATGAAAGTTGTTTTCCTCCATGAAGTCTACAACTTTGATTCACAATCTTTTCCCTAAATATGCTTGGATCTCAAGATATAAATTTGTGAATACATGGTCATGAACTTCTTAACCTAGTGAAATTTTGCCCTAATTTAGGCAGGTTTTGGACCCAACTTCGTGGCAATTTTTCACCTAGTTCCAAGAGGTATCTCAAAATTCATTTTAAAGATGGATTATAAAGCACATTTCAAGGTTTCCAAAATGTCCAAGAACTCTCCAAGATCATTTTTGAGTAGGGATAATCGAAGAGAGGAAGTTATCATTTTCTCACTTTTTGTTCAAGCCATTTTCACATAGAATCAAGTTGCAAACCAAACCTATGATGGTTATCTCTTGCTTTACAGGTCCTAAGCTTGCTATACACTCCTTAATTAAATGCATACTCAGTTGACAAAGCCTTTATCCAAGCTTTTGAAACTTTACACAAGTTATATTTTCATTATGGGCAAAAAGGCTTCATTGCCATTTTCATAAAGATGCACTTTTGCAACTTTGTCAACTTGGAGCATTGGACATGTCCCCTTGATACAAGCAAACTCTACAACTCTCAAGCAATTTGTACCAACTTATATTAGCCCTAAAGCAAGCTGGTACAGGCATGTGGGATTAGTCTTGTCAACTTTACTTCAAGTACAAGAAAAATGGCAAAAGGGCTCAGGCTTGCACAGCTAGTAGGAAGCTGACTTGGTATCATTTCTATACTAATATGCAAACATTGTACAAGATATGACACGCTTGGCTTGAACCTAGAACTCTCTCAAACTGAAAATCACCAAAAATCTTCCTAAGCATACAGTTTCTGCAAAAGCTCAGCCAACTCTCATTTGGCTCGTGCGTTTTGTGTTTAACTGATTCAAACATCTCATACACTTGATACCTAATCAATCCAAGCCATCACCCTGGTTTTGTAACCTCTGTTTCACCATCTGCCATTTTCAATTTAGAAGCTTGCAGTTGGACTTGGTCAGGGAGTTCCAGCCATCCTCAGAGCAAGATAAGCATTGGAATAGGTTCAGGGAAGTTCAAGGAAGCTTAAACAATCACCAGGCCTCCATTAAAGTCCCCACATTGCCATACACGATTCCAGCTGAAGGAGGTATTTTCTTAAACTCTATCTCTTTATACAGGCAACTTCAAGCCACGATTTGTGAAGAAAAAATGTAGCTCTCATCATGAAGAAACTGTACATATCATTACTTTGCATTTATGTTACTTGTGCTAAGAGAATATGAAGCTTGAAATCTCTGAAATTTTTAGGTCACGATTTAGGGATTCCAAAATTCTCTTTGATCTTTAATAGTTAGGTTACATAATTTATATGGTTGGAATCGTGAGCTCAAATGCCACATTTTTCATGTTATGAGTTTCCATTTTTATGCAAGCATAAGCAAGATACAGGTTTGAACTGGAAGCATGAAAAAGAGAACGAAGGACAGGGATGAAGTCTGGTTCTAGGCTTTTTGGCAGCATGGCCTTTTTGTTTTTGCTAAACACCACCCCTGACTTGCTATTGCACCCCCCTGGCTGACTTTTTTTATATTTTTATATTTTTTCATATTTTTATATTTAAAACTTTTGTTTATTTTTCTGAATGATAAAAAACCCCTAAAAATAATTTCTTTATTTTTACACTTTTATTTTATTTTTTATTATTTTCTCACATAAAAAATTGATTTTATTTTGATAGAATAGAATTTATTTTCTTAATAAGTTTGTAAATAATCAAATATACTTAATATTTTTAATATACATTTTTATACTCATAAATACTTATTTTTTGCACATATTTAATTTTTAGTATTTAGGCATAATATTATTTTTTATTTTTTATGCAAAAAATATACAAAATAATAGTATAGAACATTATTTTCTTTTGAATAAAAACTAGGGTTTAATCCTATTCAAAAAGAATTAATTATTTTTTTCTTATTTTTAGGTTTAAGTTAAATATTCTTTTACACAAAAACAAGACATAAAACATTTTTTCTAACATGAACATTGCATTGCATTTTAAATATTTGTATTATATTTATTTAATTCGCGCAAATTCGATTTGGTTGTAATAATATATTTAGCTTTATATTTGTGCAAATCCCCATTCAAACTTCTATTCCCACCCCCCACCCCCCCCCCCCCCCCACCCCCCATAAAAATTGTTGTAATAGCTTAGTACATTTACATTACGCAATTTATTGCTTTATATACCATGATTAGTAATTAGGGTTTGCATGACAAGAACAAAACAAAGCAAAATAGAAAACTCTAAACACAAGATCAAAAGCATGAAAATGATACACTTTGCACATAAGCACCCTTAGGGTTTCTCCCACTTGGTTGCCTAATATAAAAATGGCCATGTTACGCATGCAAAGTATCTTGGCAAAACAAAACAAATATAAGATCAAAGCCCCGTGATGAAGCTATTTAAAATTTGCCTAAACAAAATGATCTTGGTCCCTAAAAAATGCTAAGATACTTGGCAACATTGCTATCATGGTTATACGATGACTCGCGCTCGTCCCGTTTACATCCAAAGATAGGGTTGCTTACCAAATCAATGGTAAGTCAACAATGTCAAAGGAATAGAAAATGCACAAGAAAGACATTTGAGTAGGTAGATAGCTTCTAAGTTACTTGCTCCATTTCAAACAATACTTGCTATTTTCAAAAACAAACACACACACACATTTCAAAACATCTTACAAAATATTGAAAACATTTTCAAAAGACAAACATCTTTGTATACATTCTTACGAACGAGAATCATTACAAAGATTGCCTAAACGAATGGCCTCTTTTACAAAATACTTTCAAAACCACACCAAACACCATTTCAAACAAACCAAAGCAAGTGATCTAAGCAAGTAACTAAGAGCCCATGGAAAACCATGGATGAAAAGGGTGCTAGCACCTTCCCTTTTCATAATCTACCCCTCGAACTCAAGAAAACATCTCAAAGGTATTTCCTGTGGTTTTTCACCTTTCCTTTTGGATAAAATAAAAGTCGGTGGTGACTCTTGCTAACCGCGAAATTTGCGATAAAACGCAAAACCTTCAAGTCAGTTCACTGTATCACAGAACTGGCGACTCTGTTGGGGATAATTATAAAAGTGGGGTTACCTTAGAGTTTAGATCACATTTATTTTCTTACCTTGTTTGACTTGTTTGCTTTACATTTTAGTTCTATTGTTTGGGTTTGAATCCTCCACCCGGATTTGGGAAACATTATAGGTAAATAGTAATACATTATGGAAACTGTGTGGGGTATACCGACACGGTCTAAGCAATATCTATGTTAGTGTGACATATTTGTGGGTACCGGTATCCTTTGAGTCAATCAAAGAGAATACAGGGCCGCTGAGTGATGTCATGAAGCACTAATGAACTTCTAGAATCCTTTACTTGACCAACTTGGCCTTTTAGGATGTAGTGAGATGATCGGCTTTGGTGCAGTCCGAAGTTGGTAGATACTCGATACTACACTCATTGAGTGTTGGTTTCTTGGGATATTTCGGTCGCCAGTAAAGAGACTTGAGCTGAAACAATGAACAAGGAAACAATCCAGTGATATTGAGCTCCTTAGAACCCAGTTACTATTACTAGGACAGGTTGAGCCAACTAAACTTCAAGAGGGTACTTACCTATGAAACCCCATGCAAGCCTAAACTAACCATTTCATGGACATCATGGACATCATGAGCATCATATACATCCACTAACCATTTCAAGGATTTTGGAAATTTATCTTTATGCTTGTTTTGTAGGATATGGATTCATTCGCAGGAAAACTATCCAAGTCATCCTTGTAAGAATTCCTCCACAACTCAAGGAGCTAGCTTCAAGGATCCTTGAGAACTCTCCATTCACCGAGAGGCATGGTCGTCTACTCAACTTGGTCACCTCCAACACAGAGGAAGACATGATGAAGGTTCTCTTCCAGTTCTTTGACCCTTAGCATCATTGCTTCACATTTCCTGACTACCAGCTTGTGCCTACTTTGGAAGAATTCTCTCAACTCTTGAGGATTCCCATTCTCAATCAACTACCTTTCAACGGTACGGAAAGAGATCCAAAGCCAGAAGAGATTGCTCAAGCCCTGCACTTGCACTTATCTGATGTCACAATCCATTGGGAAACTAGAAGTGGTGTCAAAGGCTTCTTGGCAAAGTTCTTGTTTGAGAAGGCCCAAAGTTGTTGGAACTCCTTGGACTTGCAAGATTTTGAGGAGATTGTGGCTCTTCTTATCTATGGGATAGTCTTGTTTCCCAACCCTGACCAACTCATAGATGTGAGTGTTGTCAAAATCTTCATGTCACGCAATCCGGTGCCTACATTGCTTGGAGATATCTTACACGCTTTTCACACTCGTACCATGAGGAAAAGAGGTGTTCTTATATGTTGCACTCCTCTCCTGGAAAGATGGTTTATTTCTCATCTTCCCCAATCATTCTTAAAGAATGAGCAAGGTTTGAGGTGGTCACAAAGGTTGATGACACTTAAACATTTAGATATTCATTGGTGTTCTCAATCCAAAGAGAATGTTATCATTGTTGACCGTTGTGGGGAATTCCTTAATATCCCTGTGATCGATGGAAATAGAACTGACTGTTTTGAAATGCTGGTTCGCGAAATGTCGCGGTAAGCAAGAGTCGCCACCGTCTTTTATGTTCTCCAACATGGAAAAGACAAAAGCACAGCAAAATTCCTTTTCGAGAATGTTTCTCGGTTCGGGAGGTAGATTTATAGAAAGGGAAGGTGTTAGTACCCTTTCTATCCGTGGTTATCCACGGGCTCTTAGGTACTTGCTCACTATGTTTTCAAAAATTTGTTTTCTTTTCAAGTGTGTGTGGGTTTGAAAAAGTTCAGTTTGAAAAATTTCTAAGTAACTCTTGTATCTGTCCTCAAGAGTGTATGAAATATTTGTTTGAAAACTTTTTGAAAGTGTAGGTGCGAAAATATGTTTTTGTTTTAGAAAGAGCAAGTACCCAGGAGAAATCCACCTACTCTAAGAAATTGGGTTGTGTAAGAGTCCTTTAGACAGTACTGTCCCACTATTGAGAAGTAGGTAGCACCGTCGTTGGAGGTATTCGGGTCAATTCGATTATAGGGACAATGTGTGGTCACCAAAGCAATGGTAGGACACCTTAGCGGTAACCCTAATGTCCTAGATCCTTTTTATCCGAGGCAACCGTTTCGAGGCAACTGGATCTTTAGACAGGAGGGCGACCTCTAAAACACCCTATACTTGACGACCACGTCGAGGCAACCAAGTGAGGCGTACCCTAAGAGTGGCATGTGCATGTGCGTTGTTTCAGTTTATGTTTATCTTTGAACATGCATTGGTGAGCTACGGATTGATTTTATTTGCCATATAAGTCTTTCATGCATATTAACAGTTAAGAGTGCGGAAAATAAATTGCGGAAAGGTAAATCTACGCTATTACAAGGCGCGGGTCTATACATCGCCAAAAACAAAACCCGTTTGGAAAATAAATGTGGAAAGTAAAGGAAAGCGGTAAAAGCCCTAATTAACTATTACATCCTCGGAAACAGATACATCAATATGATCAAAATAAGAATTAAAGTGCGAAAGAAATTAAATCGGGAACGCCTTAGGGTTTTGACCCTTTTTGAGAAAAGAAAGTACTTTGTCCTTTTTTGCAATTAAATAAAATATTAACCCTAAAACTAATTATTTAATTAATTAAAAGAAAAAATATTTTTTGTGTTTTTATGTTTTTTAATGAAAATAAAAATAAAGAAATTAAAGTCAAAAGAAAAACCCTAATTCTAAGTTAATTTTATTTATTATAAAAAATGTCAAAGTTAACCTAATTAACTAATTAATTAATTTACATTTATTTACAAAATAATAATTATTAAAAGAAAATAATAAATAATAATATAAATAATATTTAGGTTTCTGATTTTTATTATGGAAAAAATAATTAATTATATTAATTAAATAGTAATAATAATAATTAGTAAAGAAAATATAAAAGAGAAAAAGGAAAAGAAAATAAGAACCCAGGGGGTGTATTGGCCCAGATGGAGGTTTGGTCTGGAATTCTGGCCCATTTGTTGGCCAGTCCGTTTGGACTTTTGAGATCAGCTATGTCTGCGTTGACTGAGGATTATTGTGGTCCCTCAACATGAG
Source organism: Vicia faba (assembly GCA_948472305.1). NCBI lineage: Eukaryota > Viridiplantae > Streptophyta > Magnoliopsida > Fabales > Fabaceae > Vicia > Vicia faba. Next base: position 869,320,130 of record OX451735.1, on the reverse strand, counting down.
CCATGGGATTTGCATTGGAGGCCACCTGGCAGGCTGAGCGCTGGAGTCCATGGTGGAATGTTGTTGTGAATCTGCATAGGATCATGTTATGAAAAATAATACAAGGAATTTGGGTGGACCTGGGAATCGAACCCAGGTCCCATTGATTGCCAGACACCTCACTATCCACCAAGCCAACTGAACGCATTTGTTATAATGATGGTTAATGAATATAATATAAAAAGGTTAATGCATATGTGGTAAAGCAAACACAGCGCACCTTTTTATTTGAACGGACCACTCATAATTGAACACGTCCTTCGTCTTCTTCAATTAACTGCAAAAAAAGAGTTAGATAGCGAGGGTTTTTAACCCCCACAACCTGTATCCACAGAAAATAGCGATTAGGCGTACGTTGTACATAAATTCATTGCAAGGGTGGTTCTAGATTCGTCTGGTTGCAATGAATCCAACCATGTGCATGAGAAGGCCTAATTTTGCTGGATGTGGAAAGCCCCAAAATTAAAGCTTCGGAACCCTAATACTTGTTAATGGCATCTTTTGATTAAGGGCTCCATAATCAAATTAACCTATACCATTAGCTTCAGAGAGGTTCTAGCAACGCAAAGCAAACAAAAAATCACATTAATAATGCATGAATTATGAATTTCGATTATGAGAAAGAAAGCTAAACCGTGCGACTGTGTAGAGCGATTTCTTGAGGTTAAACGTTTGGTTTTGATTGCAATGCGTTTCTGGGAGTCCCTACAACGTGTTAGAAGCAATTACAAGTATTGAATTGGCCTTGAAGGTTGAATTCAGTTTTGAGTTTTTTTGATATTTTCCAATATGCTTATGGTGTTTTTGCAGCAATTTGCACGTGAATGGCATTAGGGTTAGGTTCAGCATATATAGTATAATGGAATTAGGGTACAATCTTGGTCAAGAATCCATGGAATTCATGTTTTCAATATTTGATTTCAATCAAATCTTTTTGCATATTTTTGATTGGAAAACCTTACCAAATTGGGAGATTTTTGTCTCTTTGATTGATGCACGAATTTGCCAGCTTGCCCTGAGTTTATTTGCTTCACAAAAGATTGAAAAGATCACATCTTTGAATTTCCTACATTTAAAATCAATTAAATGAATTAATATTAATAAAAAATCCAATTAATTAATAAAAATAAGAAAATAAACTCAAATAGGCTTGATGGGTCGTGCATATGCTTTGGGTAAAGATTCAAGAAAGAATTTGAGGCCCATTAGCAAAAACAAGGTGTTTTAGGCAAAGTTGACTTTTGCAAATTCCCAAAAATTTCCCAACTTCTCCAATGCATATCTTGCTCAATTTTGATCATATGAACATGTTCTTGGACATTTTGGAAAGTTCTTGAAGTCCTCTAACCAATGCCTTTGGTCCCATGTCATTTTGATTTACCAATCTCAAGTTATGGTCTTTGACTTAAAATGCCTTTTTGTTGACTTTTGAAATTGACCTATAATGTAGAAATTGATAAATTTTTGTGAGAGCATTTCTTGGACTTGGAATGTGAAGATGAGTTGTAGGAAATGTCATCCCCTTCAAAATGAGAATTGGATGGGATTTTTCTGATGAACCATGAAAGAGTTATGCCTTGGTCAAGATACAGTTGACTTTTCTACTGTCCAAAAATAGAAACTTTTGGCATCTTGATGATTTTTGAGCCATGCTTGTGGAATCATGATCAAGACTTGATCAAATGATGATTTTGGCTTCAAAATAAGATGTTGACCAAAATTTTTGACTTTTGACTGTCAGATGACCATTTTACCCCTACAGTTGATTGTGAAGCAAATGGGGCTTTTGACTGTGCAATTTGACTCTGTGAGCCTTGAGACTTGACATGTAGATGCTTGGAAATGTGTATAGGCCTATGGGACTTGATTGATCCATTGAAAACCTCAAATTCCTTGAAGGAACCAAAACCCTAATTTTGACTGGCTTAGGAGGCAGTTGGACTGTGCAACCCTTGAGGAATCTTGAACCATTTGAAGATGATTCTTGATAAACCTTGAAGAATATGGGAGGGAAATTTTGGGGTACAACAGTTGCCCCTGTTCAATCTTCTTAAACCTGAGGATGTAGATTGGCTTGCGTGCCTTTCGTGATCCGAAGGTGGAAGATGATTGAACACTAGAGTGCCCAGAAATTTGCACTCGCATAGTAGAGTATCAGCAATGTGACGTCGGGAATGGGCTTACAGATGACATTTGGAGAGATGGTAGATAGGAGGATGGGCTTATAGATGCCATCTGGAGGTGTGACAGAACCTTGTCGGGAATGGGCTTATAGATGCCATTTGGAAATATGATGGATAGTTGTGGAGATGGGCTTAAAGATGCCATTCGGGGGTGTCGATCGCGTAAGAGATTCCTTAGCAAGAACTTGCATACCTGAGAAAGAAAGATAATTCCCTGGCTTGCTACAGGTGTTGATCTTCAATCTCTTCATGCAGATATGCCCTGGCTAGATACAGGTGTCGAATCTACAATCAATCGCTCACAGATATGCCCTTGCTAGGTACAGGTATCGAATCTGGCGCTTCAAAAGGTTAATGGGTTGTCTCTACTGACAGGTTATCTCATAAAAATCTTTAGGAATTGATTTAACTGAACCTGGGGAGGTTTTGTCTTCTCTGACGAGTTGTCTCTTTTAACAGTTTATCTTCATGGACAAGTTGTCTTTAACGACGAGGTTGTCTTCAATGACAGGTTGTCTTCAATGACAGGTTGTCTTCAGTGACGGGTGGTCTTAAAATGACAGATTGTCTTCAATGATGGGTTGTCTTCAACGACGGGTTGTCTTTAACGACGGGTGTCTATAACGACGGGTGTCTATAACGACGGGTGTCTATAACGACGGATGTCTATAATGATGGATGTCTATAACGACGGGTGTCTATGACGATTGGTGTCTATGACGACGGGTGTCTATAACGACGAGTGTCTATAACGACGAGTGTCTATAACGACGGGTGTCTATAATGACGGGTGTCTATAACGACGGGTGTCTATGACGACGGGTGTCTATGACGACGGGTGTCTATAACGACGGGTGTCTATGACGACGGGTTTGCATCAGAAAAATCTTTGATTTAAATGGATTTGTCTTCTTTGACTGGATTTGAGAATTTGACTGCATCTTTCCTGAAAGATAAAGGTCAGTCATATGTAATGCATGATATGGATCAAGCAATGGCGTTCTCAACATAAATGAGATTGCATGATATGATACGTGTATGCATGTATCATGACAATGTGATGTTTATGAACGTATTTTCGTCTGGGAAAATAAAATCCTTGACGAATGCGGGGAAATTAAATCCTGGGCTGATGTTGAAGAGTAGAGTTCTTCGTCTCCGCTGGGGATGATGATTGCAAGAATAAACCGGTAGGAGAAGATGACTCCGTTGGGGAATAAACTTGGTGAAGCGATTACTCTGCGGGGAAATACTTTGTGGGAAGAGATGCTTCGCTGAGATTTGAATGAGAACTTCGTTGGGGATTCCATTGATAAGTTATGTTTGGGAATTTGATGAACTCCGCTGGGGGATAGGAAGAATTTCGCCGAGGACGATCTTTCCGTGGTAATTAGCTGAGGATAACCCAGTTATACCCTGGTGGGGAATAACCTTTGAATAAAGCCGGGGAGATGCGTTCATAAGCTTCCAGAATCTACTGGGGAAGAGCTTCCAGAATCTACTGGGGAGGATAATTCAACTCTCCTGGGGAAACTTTTGACTACACTGGGGAAATGGCTCCACTGGGATGTCTATATTCTGCCGGGGAACAATCTTATATTTCTGTCGAGGAATATTAAGATTGTCGGGGATGCTTGCTGAGGGATATCTGTATACCCGCTGGGGAATGTTGAGATCTTCTGGGGATATCCAACCTCCTTAAGGCTGACAGTAGACTAACTCTGCTTGAGGAGAGTGTTGCTGACTTGCTAGGGATACTGTGCCTTTTCGGGGCTGATGGTAGACCAACTCTGCTAGGAGAGAGTATGGTTGAATCTTGTCTTACTCTGCGGGGAGTGAAGGTATCTTGGTCATGTTCTTCAGCTGAACTTACCTTGGTACCTGGAGGACAGAGTAACTTGTACAGTATGGACAACTCTTATTGCCCCAGTTTCTATGGGGGAAGGTACCTGTGGAGGTGCTTGATGACTGCCGATTAGACAAATCTTCTTCTGGTAGGCAAGTGACGAGATGCCGGGACATAGTCGTACGCTTTTGATCCCTAACTTTTGCCTGGACCGCCCTTTCGGGTTTTCAGTCCACCGGGATACCCATTTTTGCCCAAGCCGCCTTTTCAGGTTTTCGACTTGCCGGGTGTACAGATTTTTCCATTTTCATCCCTTATTTTTTGCCCGAACCCTTTTGGTTCGCCGGGAAGCCCTTATTTTTGCCTAGGTGTGTCAACCTAGCAGGTCTTTGATTATGCGTAGTATTTTTTCGACTATGTCCATGCTCTCAGGATGTAGAGAGGTGCCCCTGTTGTGTGTTTCCATGTGACCAAAAGATGTTTGAGCAGGTAAGATTTGTGGCTGGAATTCATGTCCAATGCCCCAAGTGACTCAGACGGAGAGTTGCCCCTGGCTGTTTGGCATTTTGAGAGATTCTCTGAATCTTGACTGGACTGCCCCAGATGACGGACCATGATCATGTCTGCCCCTTGGTTGGAAGTACTTTCGTTCATTTAGATATTCGTCGTGCGAATTTCTATGTTGTTCAAACAAATAGTCATATGCAAGCAATGTTATATTAAAAACGCAAAGCTTATGTCTGTCTTGAAGTTTTTGGAAATGCATTTTTTTCAGTAAAACAGGCAAATTTTGTAAAATGGTGATGTCAACTCGTTATTTTACCGCAAGCCTTAAGGAGTCAGGATACCTTTCGTAACAGTATGCTTTCGAACTAACCCATGCTTCAGCTAGGACTTTTGAGGGTTATAACGTGGCCTGGTTCACGGTTTAAGAAACAAAGGATAAAGGCTCAAATTTTATTTGTACCCACCCGTTCTTCGTGATGTTCTTCGATCCTAAACTCAGCTAATCGTCCATTAGACCTTGTTTGAATCTTTGCTCTGATATTCCGGTGATGGTTCGGATATTGACATTTTATTTTGAATAGGCAGTCATTTTCTTTCTTTCTTTTTTGTTGAGGGTTTATAGGACCTCTTTCTTTTTTTTTTATTATCCCTGTTTTTTGCCTGAACTGTTTCTTTTTACAGTCAGCGGGATGCCCCAGTTTTGTAAGTCTCCTTCATAGGTTTTGACTTATTGGGCTTTTATTTTTTGAAAGATAACGAATGCCTGTCTTGATGATTATTCGGAACCATCACTGTCTTTTGTCTCGGAAGACTCTTTTGATGCCATTCATTGTGCACCTGGATCAACTGAGAAGACTACTCTGCCCCAGGTTATAGTTAAGGGTTTTAATTTTCAAAAAGAAAAACTCCTACTTCTTTGGCTTAAAGGGGTTGACGAGGGATCATCTTCCTTATAACTCCACTGTTTAGGATTTGAAACAATGCATGTACCTCATCAGCGGGGTTTATCCAAAAGCATACTGTAAAGATTGTGGTATCGTTTTCGTCATCCTCCCTCAAGAGGCTTAGAATTTTCAATCGAGAGTTGAACATCACAAAAAATGAAAGCAGTTTGAATATAGCGAATGCGAATATATTGATTTAAAACAGACATATGTGATGCATTGATAAAGTAATAAAGTTTGCTATGACAATAATTGTTTGAAAAATCAAAGAAAAATACAACTTGAACATTCGAATGAACAAAAGTTTTCTCGTCTCAGGACTTGTCACTTTAAATGGTGAATCTTGCAGGGATAATAGAAGAACTCAGCCTGGCCATCTTGGGTGAATTCCACTGCTCCTTCATCAATCAGGTCCTGGATCTTGTTCTTCAGAGACCAGCAGTCGTTTGTGTCATGTCCCGGACCATCAGAGTGGTATGCACATCTTCTATTGGGATGATAAGTAGGAGCAGAGATGTTGGGATTTCGGGGAGGAGCCCTTAGAGTTACCAAATTCAACCTCAACAGGTGTTGTAAAGCTTGAGACAGCGACGTGTTGAGCTTGGTGAATTGCCTCTTAGGCTTGTCTGGCTTGCTCTGATCAACCCGTTGTTCTTGGAGAGGTTGTGGTTGGACCTGTGAAGTGGTAGCAATTTGGAGAGGTCTATTCATCACCATACCAGACTCTTGTCCTCTTGGAAGCTGATCAATGACCTGGTCCCTGACTTGGACTGTTTGCTTCATGCTGTATCTCTCTTGGTGAAGCTGGTTGACCATGGTTCTCAACTCTTCTTGCTCCCGAGCCAAGCCTTGGATAAGAGCCATTTGCCCCAGCATCTGGGTTCTCATTGCATCCACCTCAGCTTGCAGACGTTTCAGTCATTCGTCCTTATCGTCTTCAGGACTGCTCTTGACCAAAGTCCCCATGAGGAGTGTTCTCAGCTCTTCCTGCCCCTTGGATAGATTTAGGAGGATCTCCCCGAGCCGAGTCTCTTAAGCATGAAACTCCTGGTTGTCTTGTTGGGAAGCCATTGCTGAAATAAACAGCGAAGAAGGTAAGTGACATGTACCAAGGGTACCTGTTATGCAATGATATGTATGTATGCATGCAATGTTTTCAAGGATCTCGCGGGGTAAACAAGAAAATTGTTAGCATTTGAATCTGGTGGCCTGATTGAAGGAACTTCATGTTGTTGAGAGTCCTTCTTCAAGAGTCAAGGCTCACCATATCGAGTGGGTCATCGCCCCTGACTCAAGTCATCAACCTGGCTAGAGGAAAATAAATCCCCTTTGCCCCTTGCTAGACAGTTGGTTCATCATGACCTGCATCACAAGCCCTTGAGATCCTTGAAATGGGTTAGCCCTTATGCAGGATGTATGCAATGGTATGATGGTATGATGTTATGCTATGCGTGGAGTGTTATAAGTAAACCCTGTTATAAGCCCAGGTTAAGGGCTGTAAACCAAACCTGCAAGAAACTCATGTGTCAGATAACAAGGATGCAAGTAGTCAAGTTTGAAGGCACACAAGTCACACAAAAGAGCCCTTAGATTTTAGACCAGCATGAAGTTTAGGTACTACCCTCTTTTAGTTCAGTTGGTTAAGACCTGTCCTAGAAAATAGTAACCAGGTTCTAGAGGATCTCAATATCATCGACTACCCTCAATCGGTCATAACTCCAGCGTTGCAATCTTTTCTTGCAGCCAGAACCATCGCGAGAGTTTAGCCTCAATGAGTGTAGCATACTGCTACTGTTCTATGGCCAAGTTGGGTCAAATTAGGATTCTAAGGTCGGTTGGTGCTTAATGACTCCTCAGAAGACCCATATTCTCCTCGTTGCAACACAAGGGATATCGGTACAGACCAAGGTGTCACACCAACGTAGCCACTGCTTCACCCGTGTCGGTCTACGCCGGACAGGTCCCTCACAGCTAATGCTACCTAAAGGGTATTCCCCAGATCCAGGTTAGGATCTATGAAACTCTGATGCAAAGCCCACAAATATAAAAGCAAACAAAGCAAGCAATTGAAAACATAAGAGTGGTCTAATCCTAAGGTACACCTCACTTATATAAAATCCCCAACAAAGTCGTCAGTTCTGTGATCGGTGGAAATAGAACTGACTGTTTTGAAATGCTGGTTCGCGAAATGTCGCGGTAAGCAAGAGTCGCCACCGTCTTTTATGTTCTCCAACATGGAAAGGACAAAAGCACAGCAAAATTCCTTTTCGAGAATGTTTCTCGGTTCGGGAGGTAGATTTATAGAAAGGGAAGGTGTTAGCACCCTTTCTATCCGTGGTTATCCACGGGCTCTTAGGTACTTGCTCACTATGTTTTCAAAAATTTGTTTGCTTTTCAAGTGTGTGTGGGTTTGAAAAAGTTCAGTTTGAAAAATTTCTAAGTAACTCTTGTATCTGTCCTCAAGAGTGTATGAAATATTTGTTTGAAAACTTTTTGAAAGTGTAGGTGCGAAAAGATGTTTTTGTTTTAGAAAGAGCAAGTACCCAGGAGAAATCTACCTACTCTAAGGAATTGGGCTGTGTAAGAGTCCTTTAGACAGTATTGTCCCACTATTGAGAAGTAGGTAGCACCGTCATTGGAGGTATTCGGGTCAATTCGATTATAGGGACAATGTGTGGTCACCAAAGCAATGGTAGGACACCTTAGCGGTAACCCTAATGTCCTAGATCCTTTTTATCTGAGGCAACCGTTTCGAGGCAACTGGATCTTTAGACAGGAGGGCGACCTCTAAAACACCCTATACTTGACGACCACGTCGAGGCAACCAAGTGAGGCGTACCCTAAGAGTGGCATGTGCATGTGCGTTGTTTCAGTTTATGTTTATCTTTGAACATGCATTGGTGAGCTACGAATTAATTTTATTTGTCATACAAGTCTTTCATGCATATTAACAGTTAAGAGTGCGGAAAATAAATTGCGGAAAGGTAAATCTACGCTATTACAAGGCGCGGGTCTATACATCGCCAAAAACAAAACCCGTTTGGAAAATAAATGCGGAAAGTAAAGGAAAGCGGTAAAAGCCCTAATTAACTATTACATCCTCGGAAACAGATACATCAATATGATCAAAATAAGAATTAAAGCGCAAAAGAAATTAAATCGGGAACGCCTTAGGGTTTTGACCCTTTTTGAGAAAAGAAAGTACTTTGTCCTTTTTTGCAATTAAATTAAATATTAACCCTAAAACTAATAATTTAATTAATTAAAAGAAAAAATATTTTTTGTGTTTTTATGTTTTTTAATGAAAATAAAAATAAAGAAATTAAAAGTCAAAAGAAAAACCCTAATTCTAAGTTAATTTTATTTATTATAAAAAATGTCAAAGTTAACCTAATTAACTAATTAATTAATTTACATTTATTTACAAAATAATAATTATTAAAAGAAAATAATAAATAATAATATAAATAATATTTAGGTTTCTGATTTTTATTATGGGAAAAATAATTAATTATATTAATTAAATAGTAATAATAATAATTAGTAAAGAAAATATAAAAGAGAAAAAGGAAAAGAAAATAAAAACCCAGGGGGTGTATTGGCCCAGATGGAGGTTTGGTCTGGAATTCTGGCCCATTTGTTGGCCAGTCCGTTTGGACTTTTGAGATCAGCTATGCCTGCGTTGACTGAAGATTATTGTGGTCCCTCAACATGACCCATGGGATTTGCATTGGAGGCCACCTGGCAGGCTGAGCGCTGGAGTCCATGGTGGAATGTTGTTGTGAATCTGCATAGGATCATGTTATGAAAAATAATACAAGGAATTTGGGTGGACCTGGGAATCGAACCCAGGTCCCATTGATTTCCAGACACCTCACTATCCACCAAGCCAACTGAACGCATTTGTTATAATGATGGTTAATGAATATAATATAAAAAGGTTAATGCATATGTGGTAAAGCAAACACAACGCGCCTTTTTATTTGAACGGACCACTCATGATTGAACACGTCCTTCGTCTTCTTCAATTGCCTGCAAAAAAAGAGTTAGATAGCGGGGGTTTTTAACCCCCACAACCTGTATCCACAGAAAATAGCGATTAGGCGTACGTTGTACATAAATTCATCGCGAGGGTGGTTCTAGATTCGTCTGGTTGCAATGAATCCAACCATGTGCATGAGAAGGCCTAATTTTGCTGGATGTGGAAAGCCTCAAAATTAAAGCTTCGGAACCCTAATACTTGTTAATGGCATCTTTTGATTCAGGGATCCATAATCAAATTAACCTATACCATTAGCTTCAGAGAGGTTCTAGCAACGCAAAGCAAACAAAAAATCACATTAATAATGCATGAATTATGAATTTCGATTATGAGAAAGAAAGCTAAACCGTGCGACTGTGTAGAGCGATTTCTTGAGGTTAAACGTTTGGTTTTGATTGCAATGCATTTCTGGGAGTCCCTGCAATGTGTTAGAAGCAATTACAAGTATTTAATTGGCCTTGAAGGTTGAATTCAGTTTTGAGTTTTTTTGATATTTTTCCAATATGCTTATGGTGTTTTTGCAGCAATTTGCACGTGAATGGCATTAGGGTTAGGTTCAGCATATATAGTAGAATGGAATTAGGGTACAATCTTGGTCAAGAATCCATGGAATTCATGTTTTCAATATTTGATTTCAATCAAATCTTTTTGCATATTTTTGATTGGAAAACCTTGCCAAATTGGGAGATTTTTGTCTCTTTGATTGATGCACGAATTTGCCAGCTTGCCCTGAGTTTATTTGCTTCACAAAAGATTGAAAAGATCACATCTTTGAATTTCCTACATTTAAAATCAATTAAATGAATTAATATTAATAAAAAATCCAATTAATTAATAAAAATAAGAAAATAAACTCAAATAGGCTTGATGGGTCGTGCATATGCTTTGGGTAAAGATTCAAGAAAGAATTTGAGGCCCATTAGAAAAAACAAGGTGTTTTAGGCAAAGTTGACTTTTGCAAATTCCCAAAAATTTCCCAACTTCTCCAATGCATATCTTGCTCAATTTTGATCATATGAACATGTTCTTGGACATTTTGGAAAGGCCTTGAAGTCCTCTAACAAATTCCTTTGGTCCCATGTCATTTTTATTTACCAATCTCAAGTTATGGTCTTTGACTTAAAATGCCTTTTTGTTGACTTTTGAAATTGACCTATAATGTAGAAGTTGATAACTTTTTGTGAGAGCATTTCTTGGACTTGGAATGTGAAGATGAGTTGTAGGAAATGTCATCCCCTTCAAAATGAGCATTGGATGGGATTTTTCTGATGAACCATAAAAAAGTTATGCCTTGGTCAAGATATAGTTGACTTTTCTACTGTCCAAAAATAGAAACTTTTGGCATCTTGATGATTTTTGAGCCATACTTGTGGAATCATGATCAAGACTTGATCAAATGATGATTGTGGCTTCAAAATAAGATGTTGACCAAAAAATTTGACTTTTGACTGCCAGATGACCATTTTACCCCTACAGTTGATTGTGAAGCAAATGGGGCTTTTGACTGTGCAATTTGACCCTGTGAGCCTTGAGACTTGACATGTAGATGCTTGGCAATGTGTATAGGCCTATGGGACTTGATTGATCCTTTGAAAACCTTAAATTCCTTGAAGGAAGCAAAACCCTAATTTTGATTGGCTTAGGAGGCAGTTGGACTGTGCAACCCTTGAGGAATCTTGAACCATTTGAAGATGATTCTTGATAAACCTTGAAGAATATGGGAGGGAAAATTTTGGGGTACAACAGTCCCTCTACTTGGCATTAGGGGAGGCATCACCTACAACCCGTGCTTGGCTCTAAGACGGTTTGGTTATGCTCGAAGGGATGGCCCACATGATATGTTAATTCAAGGATTGGTTTTCGACTACTACAACGACGATCAAGGTCTTCGCCAGAGATTCATCCGAGCTTGGAGGATGCCAAACAAGGTAGATAGCAAGACTTTAGGACACAAGAATTCCATCCCTCTTGAGCCTTACCTCAAGTGGGTACGAACCCGTGCTCAAAGTCTTATGATGCCTTATCCTTCCATCCTCCTAGTGATTATTCAGCCTGTTAAGGAGGGAGAAGTTCCATACACTATCCTACATCCTGACATGCCTACATCACTCGAAGACCTACAAAGGGATTGGATACAGCTCAAAGGAGAGCGTGATACATTCGAAGCCCAATTCTATGCAAGCGAGAAGAAGTTTTTGGAACTCACTCGGCTACTTCATGAAGAGCAGACTCTCAATACCTACATTGCACCAAAGAGGATGTGCAATGTCTTTTTATCTTAGAATTTTGTATTATTTTTCCCTAGGGGCATTGATGTACTCAAATTCTATCTTATTAATATAACGTGTGTTTCTTTTTGTTTGAAACAAATTTGAATTTTTAACTCCTTGAAAGCATTGCATGAATACATATCATTCATCATAAAACATAAACAAGTCTTTGCAACAAGTTTCCTCACCCCTCTACTGTTTATTTCAGCAAGATGGATCTCGAACAGACGGTTAAAGACCTTCAAGCTCAAAATACATAATTTGAACAGTTACTCATGACCTTAGCCAAGGGGCGGGAGAAGCTGAAGACTCTGCTAGAAAAAGAGAAAGAGAAAAAGAAGAAGAAGCCAGCTGGTGTGGTAATCATGGGCAGAAGGTTTCAGGGACAAGCCAGAAGGACCTTAGAATTTCCAACAACATATGACGAAGGGGAAAGAAAAGGAAAAGAAATGGCAGTACCATCAGATTCTGAAGATGAAGATGAAGAAGAGGACTACTCTGAACAACAATACCCTCCGGCTGATGACAAATACAAACAACTGGAAGAGCGTCTAACTGCTATGGAAATACATAGAGTACCAGAGCTAGATTTCGAGGAATTGGGGCTGGTGTCAGGAATTGTAATCCCGCCAAAGTTTAAAGTGCCATTATTTGCCAAGTATGATGGGGTGTCTTGTCCTAAAATTCACCTCCGGTCATATGTCAGGAAGATTCAGCCGCACTCTGCTGACAAAGACTTGTGGGTCCATTTTTTCCAAGACAGTTTATCAGGAACGCAACTTGATTGGTTCTACCAGTTGGAAAGGGCCGATGTCCATAATTGGGAAGACCTGGCAGCAGCTTTGTATAAAAAATATCAGTACAATGCCGATTTCGCGCTACCCGTACTCAACTACAGAGTATGGCTATGGTTTCAAATGAGGGCTTCAAAGATTACGCCCAAAAGTGCAGGGATCTAGCCGGAAGGGTGCAACCCCCTATATCTGAAAGGGAGTTGGTGAACATGTTCCTGGGAACTCTATCAGGCCCTTTCCTTAATCATCTGATTGGGAGCTCCTCTGCAGGGTTTATTGAATTTATTTTAACCGACGAAAGGGTGGAAGCTGGTATAAGAAGTGGGAAGATTCAGAAAGACGCGTTTGCCTCTACAGCTATAAAAACGCCCTTCAGTGGGAAGAAGGAAGTGTCTGTTGTCTATTCACATAGAAATCAAGGAAGAACTGAACGCCGACCAACGGTGGGGGCCGTTATGATTCCAAAGCCTGCATCAGACCAGCCAAGAAATAACCAGCCAAGGGTGGAAAGGCCAGTCCGGCAATTCACCAAGATTAACATGACTCCAGCCCAGGTCCTACCACATCTTCTGAAATTGAATCTGGCGACTTTAAAAGAGGCCCTAAAGAATCCGAATATTGCGTCTCCTTATTACCATCCGAATGCCAGATGCGCATACCATTCTGAAAGTCCAGGGCATAACACCAACAATTGTTGGGCTCTGAAGAACAAAATTTAAGACTTGATAGATGCGAAGGAAGTTGAGTTTGAAGCGCCTGAGAAATCGAATGTTATTTTTGCTCCAATGCCTAGGCATGGTCACAATGCCAATGTTGTTGAGGAAGATTTAATTGTTGCCACCGTGGATGAACTGTTAAATCTGCTCCCGATCATTAAGTTGAATTTGTTGAAAGCTGGTATATTCCCAGGTTGTGACAAAGACTGCCATATTTTCCTATCCTCATCATTTGACTGCCCTCTGTTGAAAAAAGGTATCCAACAACTGATTGATAACTGAGAAATTCTATTTGAGAATACTCCTGTTTCACCCGTTCCAGTTAAAGAAGTTTCAATCATAACCATCTACGTCAATCCTTCTAGGGTCCCTAAAAGACCCGTTAGGATTACATCTGCTCCAAAGACTACTCCACTTAAGATTACAATGCCCGGGCAGGTCCCGTACCAGTCAGATAAAATAGTACCGTGGAATTATGGTAGAGAAATATACTACCATGGGATCAAGCACGATGAACTGACTACCGAAGGAGAGAGCTCCGAAGAGGACAATTCCGACATTAGCAATATTGCCGGAACTAGCAAGATTACCCGTAGTGGTAGAATCTTCTCTCCAGAGATTTCCCCTCAAAAGGTAGTCTTTGGACCCGTGGCCGTTCCGAAGATTACCTCTACACCAGTGATTGTACCTGTAAGCGTACCTACCGACAAGGGAGATACAATCCCTATCCCTACCAATACTTCCACTGCTGAGAATAAAGGAAAAAACGTTCAAGAAGAGCCCGTTCGGACGAAGGCTCAATCACTAGCTATCCCCGAAACATCCAAGAAGGAAATGGAAGAAATCCTGAGGATAATAAAAAAGAGTGATTATGATGTGGTTGAACAATTGGGGCAAACCCCTTCCAAGATCTCCATGTTATCATTGTTGTTGTGCTCTGAGGCACATGCAAAAGCTCTGGTAAAATTTCTGAAGATAGCTCATGTGCCGCAAGAGACGTCTGCTGACCAATTCCAAGAATGTGTGACCAGTTTGACAGTTGATAATGGCATGAGTTTCTCTGATGTTGACTTGACACCTAAAGGGATAAAACACAATGAGGCATTACATGTCTCTGTAGAGTGTAGAGGAACAACCCTAGCCCATGTCTTGGTAGACATTGGTTCATCTCTGAACGTCTTACCAAAGAAAGCCCTTGATAGATTGGATTGCAAGAGGCTGACCTTAAAACCCAGTAACATAGTTGTGAGAGCATTTGACGGCTCTAAGAGGATGGTCCATGGGGAGGTGGACATCCCGATAAAGGTGGGAACTCAGACTTTCAATTCAACCTTCTATGTGATGGACATCCGTCCCTCTTACTCTTGTCTATTAGGATGGACTTGGATCTATAATGCCAATGTTGTCACCTCCACACTACATCAGATGCTGAAGTACCCAGTCCAAGGAAAGATCATAACTGTCCATGGGGAGGAGGAGTACATGATTAGTCATCTGAATTCTTTTTGATATGTAGAGTTGGATGGCGAGTTCATTGAAACCCCTTTCTAACATTTTGAAGAAGTCTCTCAAGAAGTGGCGGTAACCAAGGCAGTATCCTCGATTCCCAAGTTCACAAGACCTCCACTTTGGATGTCGTCTCTAAAGGATGCAAAGGCAGTAGTGGAAGAGGGTGGATGCACCATTTGGGGGCAGCTTCCAGACATCCCGTACAAATCAGACAAGTTTAGCTTGGGGTTTACTTCAACTGCTCAGAAGGCTGTGTGTCGCGCCCGTGCCGAAGGGCCACCTGTGAAGATTAGTAACCAAGGGGTCAACACAGTGGAAGACAGTGAAGAATATGGCAGCTTGGAAGATTGGATATTTCCTACTGTCAACGGAGGACTTCACAACTGGGAAGCCAAAGACTTTGTCCCAATAATTTTCATCTCTCAGTAATTTATCTTTTACATTTCTGTTGGACTTGTAATATTCACAAACAATTCGTACATTTTCAACCTTGTGTCTTACCCGAGACACATTGGTCCATTTGTAAGGGTTTTTATTTCATCTTCATATGACATTCAATGAATCATGGACGCTTTTTCATATATAAACCTTTTGTGCTCATTGTCTTTCTTTTACATTTTTATTGTTTTAAGATGGCTATACCCTTACACACACCCACACTCACAAATGCAGGTACCCTTCCATTTTGGATCCCATGGGTAACGATACTGCTATAGCCTTCAGTGACTCTGAAGATCTGATCTACCAAGCCGAATACGAAGGTGAGGAAGATTGTGAAGTTCCAGGGGAATTGGCCAGACTACTACAACAAGAGGAAAGAGCTATTCAACCTCATGAGGAGTTGTTGGATACAATCAATTTGGGTACCGAGGAATATAAAAAGGAAATTAAAGTTGGTGTCAATCTAGAGTCGAGTGTCAAGGAGCGCCTAATTCAGCTATTGCATGATTAGGTTGAGATCTTTGCCTGGTCATACAAAGACATGTCGGGACTCGATACAGACATTGTGGTACACCGTCTACCCACAAGAGAAAATCGTCCACCAGTGAAGAAAAAAGTCCGTCGCATGAGACCTGACATGTCAGAGAAGATCAAAGTGGAAGTCATGAAACAGTTCAATGCTGGATTTCTGGCTGTTACTTCCTATCCTCAATGGGTTGCCAACATTGTTCCCGTGCCTAAAAAGGACGACAAAGTAAGAATGTGCGTGGAATATAGAGATTTAAAGCCCTAAAGATGATTTTCCACTTCCACACATCGACATCCTGGTTGACAATACAGCCCAGCACAAAGTATTTTCTTTCATGGACGAATTCTCAGGCTATAACCAGATCAAAATGGCACTTGAGGACATGGAGAAAACCACATTTGTCACACAGTGGGGCATGTTCTGCTACAAAGTGATGCCATTCGGACTGAAGAATGTCGGGGCAACCTATCAACGCGCCATGGTAGCTTTGTTTCATGATATGATACATCATGAGATAGAGGTCTACGTAGATGACATGATAGCCTGATCACAAACTGAAGAAGAACACCTTGATCACTTGCAAAAGCTGTTTGTAAGGTTAAAGGAGTACAAACTAAGGTTGAACCCGAACAAGTGCACATTCGGAGTCCGGTCCGGTAAACTCTTAGGTTTCATTGTCAGCAACAAAGGCATCGAGGTTGATCCTGCCAAGGTCAAAGCGATACAAGAAATGCCTTCTCCTCGTACTGAGAAGGAAGTCAGAGGATTCTTGGGACGCCTGAACTATATTGCCAGATTCATTTCTCACCTAACATCTACTTGTGAACCAATCTTCAAGCTGTTGAAGAAAGATCAAGTATTCAGATGGAATGATGAATGTCAGATTTCTTTTGACAAAATCAAAGAGTATTTACAAGAGCCTCCTGTCTTGATGCCACCAGTCGAGGGAAGACCACTGATCATGTATCTGACCATTTTAGAGAACTCAATGGGGTGTGTATTGGGGAAGCATGACGAGTCTGGCCGAAAAGAGCATGCTATTTATTACCTGAGAAAAAAGTTTATCAACTGTGAAACCAGATATTCACTGCTCGAGAAAACTTGTTGCGCTCTGGTATGGGCTGCTCGCCGGCTAAGACAATATATGTTGACTCATACCACTTTGCTGATATCTAAGATGGATCCGATAAAGTACATCTTTGAGAATCCTGCTCTGTCTGGGAGGATAGCTAGATGGAAGATGATCCTAACAGAATATGAAATACAATACACAACCCAAAAATCTATAAAGGGCAGTGTGCTAGCTGATCATCTTGCTCATCAAGTTGTAGAATATTATCAGTCCATGAAGTTTGAATTCCCAGATGAAGACATCATGACATTAGACAACTGTGAAGAAATCAGACCATATGACGGACCTGAACAAGGATCCCGATGGACCTTGTTCTTTGATGAGGCATCCAATGCACTTGGTAATGGTATCGACGTTGTACTCATATCTCCGGAAGGATGCCATACTCCTTTTACTGCCAGACTTTGCTTTAACTGTACGAACAACATGGCAGAATACGAAGCATGCATCTTTGGTCTCAAGGCTGCCATAGACTTGGGAATCAAATCTTTAGATGTGTTTGGGGATTCATCTTTGGTCATCAGTCAGATCAAAGGAGAATGGGACACTAAGCATCCAAACCTTATCCCTTACAAAGAACATGTTTTGACATTGTTACCACATTTCGAGCAGATTACCTTCGAGCATTTCCCGGGAGAAGAAAAATCAGCTAGCAGATGCTCTAGCCACAATGTCATCTATGTTTAAACTTAATTGGGATAACGAGGCTCCCCATATCACCATTGAACGAATGGACGAACCAGCACACTATCACGAGATTAATACTGAAGAAGTAGTGGACCAGCCTTGGTTTCATGAAGTCAAAAGGTATCTCGAGTCTCAAGAATATCCTGAAGGAGCTTCAATCAATGATAAAAAGTTCCTAAGGAGATTCTCCGCTAAGTTCTTCCTGAGTAATGGCATCCTGTACAAACGTAATCATGATTATATTCTCCTCCGTTGTGTGGATAAGATTGAAGCTGAAAAGATCATGGCTGAATTACATGAAGGTACCTTTGGCACTCACTCTAGTGGGCATGCGATGGCGAAGAAAATCCTACGGACAGGCTATTATTGGTCTACCATGGAAGCAGATTGCTATCAACACTCCCAGACCTGTCATAAGTGTCAAATCTATGCAGACAAGGTGCACGTGCCCCCGGTTCCTCTAAATGTCTTAACAGCTCCTTGGCCCTTTGCTATATGGGGAATTGATATGATTGGGGAGATCAAGCCTACAGCCTCCAATGGACACAGCTTCATTCTAGTGGTCGTTGACTATTTCACAAAGTGGGTCGAAGCAACTTCCTTTGCATCCGTTACTAAGAATGTTGTTGCCCGCTTTATCAAACAGAATCTTATTTGTTGGTACGGTATCCCAGAAAGGATCATCACTGATAACGGTACAAACCTTAACAATACTATGATCACCGCCCTGTGTGAGCAGTTCAAGATTCAATATCATAATTCATCCCCCTATCGGCCAAAGATGAACGGTTCCGTCTAAGCTGCGAATAAAAACATTAAAAAGATCATACCGAAAATGACAGTCACCTACAAGGACTGGCATGAAATTCTACTGTTTGCTCTCCACGGGTACCGTACCATGGCTCACACATCAACTGGGGAAACACCCTATTCTTTAGTTTATGGCATGGAGGTTGTCTTGCCTATCGAGGTTCAGATCCCCTCTTTGAGAATTATGAAGGATGCAGGTTTGAATGAGGACGATTGGATCTAGACCCGGCTTGATCAATTGAACTTAATTGATGAAAAGAGACTTACTGTTGTTTTCCATGGTCAGATGTATCAAAAGCGGATGATCAAAGCTTTCAACAAGAAAGTCAGACGCCAAGTATATCAAGTTGGAGATCTAGTGATCAAGCGCATCATCTTGCCACAAAGTGATCCCAGGGGCAAATAGACTCCTACCTATGAAGGGCCATTTGTAATCAAGAACATCTTTTCTGGTGGGGCAATGATCCTAACCACCATGAACGGCGATGACCTGCCACACCCTGCGAACGCAGACATAGTCAAAAGATATTACGCATAAAAGACCCGCTAGGTTGACACACCTAGGCAAAACAAGGGCATCCCGACGAACCAAAAGGTTCGGGCAAAAATTATGGATAAAATATTAAAAAAATTGTACACCCGGCAAGTTGAAAACCCGAAAGGGCGACTTGGTCAAAAAAGGGTTTCCCGGTGGATCGAAAACCCGAAAGGGCGGTTCGGGCAAAAATTAGGGAATTAAAGCGTATGACTATGTCTCGTCGGATCACTTTGAGGACAATCTCTTCACTGACAAACTCAGAGTTCTGAACAATTCAATCATCTCCGGACGAAGCGATAAATGGACAAGATATTCGAAGATACGAAGGCTATAGCGGAATGGGAACCCCATGGGATTATTACACATAGCTATCTTTCTTTGTATAAATTTTTCTTATTTTCATGACACCACCCTCTTACTAGGATGTTTGTCTCCTTTGTACAAAAATACTTATTCAAAGTAAATACAAAGATATCTCTTTAAAGTACAGAAAAATATTTGTCCTTTTCTTTTACACTTGTGTTATATTTGCGAAAACGTCCAATGATTCATTAATGAACATATGCATTTGAACATAATTACTATTTACAAATAAACAAAATGAAAAAGAACAGTTACTAACAGGTTGAAAGAATAGGAAAACGTCTTTAGGCTATTCCCTGAACAATCCCTACAGTACGTCATCAAGATCCCCAGCGGAGCCAAAACTTCAAACTATTAACCCACAGTGGAAACCATCCAGTTTCTCCAAATTCCCCAGCAAGTTATCTTGAAGCCTGAAAACCAACTAGACAACAACTTCTGATAACTCCCCGGTAGAATGGCAGACGACCGAAACTCCTGAACTTTTTCCCAAACAGGAATAAGCTTTTTCCCCACAGAGTTTTCATTGCTCCTCGACATAACGAAGATTCCCATGATTGAGTCCTCAGTAGAAGTCATCAAAATTCTCTGGATTCCCCAAGCAGATTACTCAAACAAGTATACGGCATTACTCTCACAACAGAATTTTTTGTCAATACTCCAACTTCAAGACTTGAAGAATTCACATATCCTCAACAGCAGTCAGGGATTTATGTTCCTCTGCAATACAGCAAATCAGCTTACATGAGCATACATTACATCCATATATCATAAACATTGATAAAGTATATATATTGCATCATACATTTCATGCAACATAACTTTGTGTTTCAGCTAACATTTTACCCTTTTCAGGATAAGATTAACGAGCTACCATTAACAATATGCAATCATGATACAGTTCGGATACGCTCCAGATACGGATGGCATCTTGATACTCATTCAGATTCAGCATTCAGATACAGTTCAGATATGCACCAGACACGGATGCCATCCTGATACTCATTCAGATTCAGCTTTCAAATACAGTTCAGATATGCTCCAGACAAGGATGCCATTATGATACTCATTCAGACCTCAACTTCAAGATACAGTCCAAATACGCTCCAGACACAGTGGCCATTATTACACTTATTCAGATTCATTTTTAAGATATAGTTCAGATACACTCCAGACAAGGATGCCATTATGACACTCGTTCAGGCCTCAACTTCAAGATACAGTTCAGATACGCTCCAAACACGGTTGCCATTTTGTCACTTATTCAGATTCAAGTTCAGATACAGTTCAGATATGCTCCAGACACGGTAGCCATCCTGTTACTCATTCAGATTCTAGTTCAGATACGGCTCGGATACGCTCCAGACACGGATGTTATTCTGTTGCTCATACAGGTTCAGTCTCCAGATACAGTTCAGATACGTTCCAAATACGGACACCATTCTGATACTTATTCTTTTTACTTACAACTTACAATTCAACGAGCATTCTTGGAATGGCATCTACAAGCCCATCTCCAACAAGATTCTATCACCTCTCCAAATGATATCTTTAAGCCCATTCCCTCACCTACACTTTGTCGAGTACAAATTTATAGGCACTCTAGTGTCCAATCATCTTTTACCTTCAAGTCACGAACGAAAAAACTCGCCAATCTAACTCTTCAAGTTCAAGAAGATTGAACAGGGGCAGCTGTTGTACCCCAAAATTTTCCCTCTCATTTAACAATATTTTTCTCACAAGACTTCTTGGACTCAAGACAAGATTGGGGTTTGGTTAGCTCAAGACACCTCATCTTGCACTAATAACCCAAAATTAGGGTTTGAGTTTGCACAAGGATTTTTGGACCACCAATGCTTCATGTGACTTTCATACATCATTTTTGACCCCTAAGATTGCTCATGTTAAGTTTCAAGCCTTGAACCACATTTTTTATCACTCAATTGGACAGTTGACCTAAAAATCAGTTGTATTAGAAAAAAGTCAACCATGGCCAATTTACAGTCAAACTTCATAATTTTTTATCCACATCAACATTTTAGACTCATATGTACCATTTGATCAAGTTTGGATCACAACTCCTCAAGAAATTTGATCAAATCATCAAAAGGGCAAAATGGTCAAAATTAGGGTTTTGACTGAGAAAGGGGAATTTCTGATTTTTAACCTAGCTAATGACCAATTGAGTTCAAGCATGATTTCAAGGATTCAATGGCATCATCTTGACCTAATTACATGGTTCAAAAGATCTCAAATTCATTGGATTGACAGATGAAATTTGCAGTCAACTGATCAAAAGTCAACTGTATACTGAAAAGTCAAACTTTGACTTTTTGGTCAAAATCAAGTACCAAGGGTCATAATTCATCAAGATATGTAAAAATATGAAACTTTTTCACCAAAGAAAACCAAATTTGAAAATTAGGGTTTTAATTTGAAAATTTTCATAACTTAGAATTTTTCTAAGTATAAAACATTTCTTATTTTTTCTCAACTTTTCACCACTTTTTCACCATGATGCATTCTGATTCAAGAAAAGTCCCAAACATGAAAGTTGTTGTCCTCCATGAAGTCTACAACTTTGCTTCACAAACTTTTACCTAAAGATGCATGGATCTCAAGATATAAATTTGTGAATACATGGTCACGAACTTCTTAACTTAGTGAAATTTTGCCCTAATTTAGGCAGGTTTTGGATCCAACTTCATGGCAATTTTTAACCTAGTTCCAAGAGGTATCTCAAAATTAATTTCAAACATGGATTATAGAGCACATTGCAAGCTTTCCAAAATATTCCAAGAACTCTCCAAGATCATTTTTTAGTAGGGAGAATCGAAGAGAGGAAGTTGGCATTTTCTCACTTTTTGTTCAAGCCATTTTCACATAGAATCAAGTTGCAAACCAAACCTATGATGGTTATATCTTGATTTACAAGTCCTAAGCTTGCTATACACTCCTTAGTTAAATGCATACTCAGTTGACAAAGCCTTTATCCAAGCTTTTGAAACTTTACACAAGTTGTATTTCCATTTTGGGCAAAAAGGCTTAATTGCCATTTTCATAAAGATGCACTTTTGCAACTTTGTCAACTTGGAGCATTGGACCTGTCCCCTTGATACAAGCAAACTCTATAGCTATCAAGCAATTTTTACCAACTTATATCATCCCTAAAGCAAGCTGGTACAGGCATGTGGGATTGGTCTTGTCAACTTTACTTCAAGTACAAGAAAAATGGCAAAAGGGCTCAGGCTTGCACAACTAGTAGGAAGCTGACTTGGTATCATTTCTCTACTAATATGCAAACATTGTACAAGATATGACACGCTTGGCTTGAACCTAGAACTCTCTCAAACTGAAAATCACCAAAAATCTTCCTAAGCATACAGTTTCTGCAAAAGCTCAGCCAACTCTCATTTGGCTCGTGCGCTTTGTGTTTAACTGATTCAAACATCTCATACACTTGATACCTAATCAATCCAAGCCATCACCCTGGTTCTGTAACCTCTATTTCACCATCTGCCATTTTCAATTTGGAAGCTTGCAGTTGGACTTGGTCAGGGAGTCCCAGCCATCCTCATAGCAAGATAAGCAATGGAATAGGTTCAGGGAAGTTCAAGGAAGCTTACAGAATCACCAGGCCTCCATTATAGTCCCTACATTTCCATACACGATTCCAGCTGAAGGAGGTATTTTCTTAAACTCTATATCTTTATACAGGTAACTTCAAGCCACGATTTGTGAAGAAAAAGTATAGCTCTCATCATGATGAAACTGTACATATCATTACTTTGCATTTATGTTACTTGTGCTAAGAGAATTTGAAGCTTGAAATCTCTGACATTTTTAGGTCACGATTTAGGGATTCCAAAATTCTCTTTGTTCTTTAATAGTTAGGTTACATAATTTATACGGTTGGAATCGTGAGCTCAAATGCCACATTTTTCATGGTATGAGTTTCCATTTTTATGCAAGCATAAGCAAGATACAGGTTTGAACTGGAAGCGTGAAGAAGAGAACGAAGGACATGGATGAAGTCTGGTTCTGGGATTTTTGGCAGCATGGCCTTTTTGTTTTTGCTAAACACCACCCCTGACTTGCTATTGCACCCCCCTGGCTGACTTTTTTTATATTTTTATATTTTTTCATATTTTTATATTTAAAACTTTTGTTTATTTTTCTGAATGATAAAAAACCCCTAAAAATAATTTCTTTATTTTTACAGTTTTATTTTATTTTTTTTATTATTTTCTCACATAAAAAATTGATTTTATTTTGATAGAATAGAATTTATTTTCTTAATAAGTTTGTAAATAATCAAATATACTTAATATTTTTATTATACTTTTTTATACTCATAAATACTTATTTTTTGCACATATTTAATTTTTAGTATTTAGGCATAATATTTTTTTTTATACAAAAAATATACAAAATAATAGTATAGAACATTATTTTCTTTTGAATAAAAACTAGGGTTTAATCCCTTTCAAAAAGAATTAATTATTTTTTTCTTATTTTTAGGTTTAAGTTAAATATTCTTTTACACAAAAACAAGACATAAAACATTTTTTCTAACATGAACATTGCATTGCATTTTAAATATTTTTATTATTTTAATTCACGCAAATTTGATTTGATTGTAATAATATATTTAGCTTTATATTTGTGTCAATCCCCATTCAAACTTGTATTCCCCCCCCCCCCCCCCCCCCCCCCCCCCCCCCACACATAAAAATTGTTGTAATAGCTTAGTACATTTACATTACGCAAGTTATTGCTTTATATACCATGATTAGTAATTAGGGTTTGCATGACAAGAACAAAACAAAGAAAAATAGAAAACCCTAAACACAAGATCAAAAGCATGAAAATGATACACTTTGCACACAAGCACCCTTAGGGTTTCTCCCACTTGGTTGCCTAATATAAAAATGGCCATGTTATGTATGCAAAGTATCTTGGCAAAACAAAACAAATATAAGATCATAGCCCCAAGATGACGCTATTCAAAAGTTGCCTAAAAAAAATGATCTTGGTCCCTAAAAAATGCTAAGATACTTGGCAACATTGCTATCATGGTTATACGATGACTCACGCACGTCCCGTTTACATCCAAAGATAGGGTTGCTTACCAAATCAATGGTAAGTCAACAATGTCAAAGGAATAGAAAATGCACAAGAAAGACATTTGAGTAGGTAGATAGCTTCTAAGTTACTTGCTCCTTTTCAAACAATCCTTGTTATTTTCAAAAACAAACACACACACACACATTTCAAAACATCTTACAAAATATTGAAAACATTTTCAAAAGACAAACATCTTTGTATACATTCTTACGAACGAGAATCATTACAAAGATTGCCTAAACGAATGTTCTCTTTTACAAAATACTTTCAAAACCACACCAAACACCATTTCAAACAAACCAAAGCAAGTGATCTAAGCAAGTAACTAAGAGTCCATGGTAAATCATGGATGAAAAGGGTGCTAGCACCTTCCCTTTTCATAATCTACCCCCCGAACTCAAGAAAACATCTCAAAGGTCTTTCCTGTGCTTTTTCACCTTTCCTTTTGGATAAAAGAAAAGTCGGTGGAGACTCTTGCTAACCGCGACATTTGCGATAAAACGCAAAACCTTCAAGTCAGTTCTC
Source organism: Vicia faba (assembly GCA_948472305.1). Taxonomy (NCBI): domain Eukaryota; kingdom Viridiplantae; phylum Streptophyta; class Magnoliopsida; order Fabales; family Fabaceae; genus Vicia; species Vicia faba. The sequence goes on along the minus strand of OX451735.1, from coordinate 869,295,128 downwards.
CCACCGTATCACAAAATGTAACACAGAACTTCTGTTTTTCACTCACCATTCTAACACATAGAACCTCCATGATTCACTCACTGTTCTAACACAGCACAAAACTTCTGAGTTCTCCCTACATGTCAAACATATCGAACTTCTGATATTTCCACTCGCTGTTTTTACACACTTAGAGTTTGAGTTTTACACGCTTACAATACACTGAATTTCTGGGGTTTACTCATTGTTTTAATATAATACAGAACTTCTGACTTATGGTCCACTATCTAAATACCACCCAGAACTTTTGTGTTTCCCCTCTAATGTTCCTTGCAGGACCCTAGAGTTTACCTACTCAGAACTTCTGACACCTACTGACGTCTCCTGCTGAGTCACAGTGCTCTTGGCTTCAGAACTTCTGATTCCGTTTGTTTTTCTTGTAGCAGCACGCTGGTCTTATATCTCATTTATTTTCCTTTTATCACTTTCAACATTAAAACTCTTTTTATCAATATAAAAAGGCATAAAAATAAATTCTTTTTTTACTAAGCTAATTCATTCCTCTTTTTTTATTCATCAACACAAAAAACCTTTTTTAAACAAGGTCCCTTTTCTTTCTTGCATTATTTCAATATGGTTGTAATTAATAATTAGGATTTATTTTCTTGCAAACTCCCATTCATAAATTTGTACACCTCATCCCCTAATGATTGTAATAGCGTAGAATCCTTACTTTCCGCACTTTTATTGCTTCCATACATTGTTAGTAACTAGGATGTGTATGGCAAGATATGAAATCAACAAATAGATCACCCTAATAAAGACTAAATGAATGCAATCAAACACACTTTGCACACACGCACCCTTAGGCTAATCTCACTTTGTTTCCTATCAGAAAAACAGTCATGTCCCTCGAACATGGGCATTTTAGCAAAAGACCCTCGATAAAAGATCGTAGTCCCTCGCTACCCTCGATGTTGCCTTCGATGAATGATCTAGTCCCTAAACGAAATTGCTAAAACGTCCCATGGGTTGCCTTCTATGACTATACAAACGTCCCAACATCCGTCCCTTCACATCCAACGATGGGGCTTCTTACCAAAACAATGGTAAGATAGCAACATCTAAAGGAGGAGGAAAAGAACATCTAAGACCTTTTGAGTAGGTAGATTTGCTCCTAGTTGCTCGCTTGCTCACAACAAAAACATTTTATACACTCACACTTTCATTTGAAATATTTTCAAAAGACAATATTTTGTACGCATTCTTATAGAGATGAGAGCCGTTACAAAGAAAAACCCTTTTCAAAATCACTTTCAAAAAACACATTCCATAAACATCTTTTTGAACTATTTTCAAAACAACACTTTGTATGCATTCTTATAGAGACGAGAATCATTACAAAGTCACATTTTCAAAATACTTTCAAAAATCACCATCACAAGCACACACTCAAACAAAAGCAAGTGATCTAGCAAGTAACTAAGAGCCCATGGAAAACCATAGATGAAAAGGGTGCTAATACCTTCCCTTTTCATAATCTACCCCCCGAACTCAAGAAATAATCTCTAAAGGTCTTTCATGTGCTTTTTCTCCTTTCCTTTTTGGATAAAAGAAAATTCGGTGGAGACTCTTGCTAAACCGCAACATTTGCAAACACAAACGCAAAACCTCAAGTCAGTTCTCCCACCGTATCACAGAACTGGCGACTCTGCTGGGGAAATTTGTTTAAAAGTGGGGTTACCTTAGGGTTAGATCACATTTACTTGCCTTCATTTGTTTGAATTGCTTGCTTTACATTATTGGTTCCTTGTTTGGGTTTGTTTTGATCCTCTACCCGGATATGGGGCACCTTTTTAGGTAAGTAGCAATAGATTGTGGAAACTGTGCGGCGTATACCGACATGGTCTAAGCAATAGCTACGTTAGTGTGACGCATTTGTTGGTACCAGTATCCCTTGTGTTAAAACGAGGAGAATACGGGGCCGCTGAGCAGCATCATGAAGCACTAACTGACCTTAGAACCTTACTTGACCAACTTGGCCATTAGGAAGTAGTGAGATAGCCGAATTTGGTGTAGTCTAAAGTTGGTTGATACTCGATGCTACACTCATTAAGACCGGACTTTTGGGATATCTCGGCCGCAAGAAAAGATTGATTGAGTTGAGACAATGCCTAAAAGAAAGGTCAGTGATATTGAGATCCCTTAGAACCCAGTTACTATTAACTAGGACAGGTTGAGCCAACTAAACTTCAAGAGGGTACTTACCTACAAACTCCATGCAAGCCTAAACCTAATCACTTGTCTACTTTGTGTGAATATGATTATTTGTATATAAACTTGCTTACCTCGCATATTTGTACATAACATCATAACATCATACCATAGCATTTTCATTAGTCGTTTCAAGGATCTCGAGGGCCTATGATGCAGGGTCATGTTGAACCAGACGTCTACCAAGGGGCAAGAGGATTTATTTTCCTCTAACCAAACACCGTCAAAAATCAAGTACAACAAACCGGAGTCAAAGGCTACAACCCACTTGACATGGTGAGCTTAATTCTCGTGGAAGGACATCCACCGATACAAAGTTCTCCAACCCAAAACTGTAAGTGACTACTAACCCCACGAGATCCTTGAAAACATGCATCCACATATCATGCATCATATCATGACAGGTTTCTCCCATACAAGTCTCCTTATCTTCCTGCTGTTTATTACAGTAAGATGGATATGGAACAAACGGTGAAAGATCTCCAAGCTCAAAATGCTGAATTCCAGCTAATGTTCCTGGCTATGGCTAAGGGGCAAGAGGATCTGAAAACTCTCCTTCTCAAAGACAAGAGGGAGAAGTCCAAGAAGTCAGTAGGTGTCCTGAACTTGAGAAGAAGACCTAGAGGACCATTCAAGAGAGCTCTAGATATTTCAACTCCATCCAACATGGGGGATAGTCATGAAGAAGACAACAGTCAGGAGATTGGTGAAGCCGAAGCTGACTACTCTGAGGAACAATCTCCTCCCACTATTGACAAGTACAAATAGCTGGAGGATCGCCTCAATGCTATAGATATTCAACAGATACCTGGCTTGGATTTAGGAGACATGGGTTTGATTTCTGGAGTGGTCATCCCGCCAAAGATCAAAGTCCCTACCTTTGCCCTGTACGATGAAGTCTCTTGCCCTAAGATGCACTTAAAGTCTTATGTCTGCAAGATTCAACCATACACAACTGATCCAAAGCTTTGGATCCATTTCTTCCAAGAAAGCCTAGTAGGAACTCAACTCGAATGGTTCTATCAATTGGAGAGTTCTCGCATCCACACCTAGGAGGATTTAGCTGCTGCTTTCTATAAGCAGTATCAGTACAACGCTGATCTTGCACCAACTTGTGTGCAATTGCAGAACATGACCATGGGTTCCAACGAGAGCTTCAAAGGATACGCCCAAAAGTGGAGAGATCTGGCTGGTAGGGTGCAGCCCCCTTTAACTGACAGGGAGCTGATTGACATCTTCATGGGAACTTTGACAGGATATTTCTTCAAACACCTAATCGAAAGCTCCTCAGCCGGGTTCACCGAGCTAATACTGACCGGCGAAAGGTTCGAAGCTGGCATCAAAAGTAGAAAAATCCAAGAGGCTACGCCTCCTGATGCTCAGAAAAAGCCATATAATGAGAAGAAAGAATCCAATGTAGTGTCTGGTCAAAAGAGTCATCATGACCAACACGTAGGGGCAGTCCTGATCTCTGGTTCTGTGTCACACCAAAAATAGCAAAGGGGAAATCAACGAAGGTCAGACGAGCCTAAAAGACAGTTTACCAACATCAAGATGCCGCTGTCTCAAGCGCTACAACACTTGCTAAGGATGAATCTGATTACATTGATAGGACCTCATCCAAACCACAAAACTTCTTCTCCTAACTACAATCCTAATGCAACGTGTGCTTATCATTCTGACAGCCCCGGGCATGACACTAACGATTGTTGGGTGTTGAAGTATAAGATTTAGAATTTGATTAACGCCAAGGAGATCGAGTTTGACCCTCCAGAGACTCCAAACGTGATCACTACTCCTATGTCAAATCATTGAGACCGCCTTGTTCATTTTGAATTTTCAATTGTAATTTCTTTTGTTATTCAAACAATTATCTATTAATGTCAAACTTTGTTTCATTAATGCATTTCATATGTTTGTCTTGATTTGATCCACTCATTTTCATTATATTTAAACTATGCTTTTTACTCACTTTATGACATTCAACTCTTGCTAAAGATTACAAGCCTTTAGAGGGAGGATGACGAAAACAATGCCATAATCTCATACAGTATGCTTTTGAACAGACCTTGCTAACGATGTACAGGCATTCCTTCAAATCCTAAACACTGGAGTTATAAGGAAGATAATCCCTAGTCAATCCCTTTTGAGTCAAAGAAGCAGAAGTTTTCTTTCTTTCACAAAATTGAAACCTTTAATCAAAACCTGGGGCAGGGTAGTCTCTCAGTTAATTCAAATGCGCATTCAAATCGCAAACTCTCATCTCGTAAATACAACGAATGACATCAAGAAAAATTCCTCTAGAATCAAAAGACGGTGATGGTTCCCTATCACATAGGCAGCCATTACCTCTCAAAGAGAAAAGCCCACTAAGTCAAAACCTACAAAGGAGACTTAAGAAAAACTGGGGCATCCTGCTGACTGTAATCTCAAAACAGGAACAGTTAGGCAAAAATTAGGGATAACAAATCAAAAGAAATAGGTCACTATAAATCCTCAACAACATGAAAAAAATATTGCAAAAATGGCTGCCTTCCGACAAACTTAATTTGTCTGAACCATCACCAAAATATCATTCCAGACTCAATTGGAGTTCAAACGTACAATTAACTAAGCTTAGGACTGAAGAACATCATGAAGAACGGGTGGGTACAAATACACTTTGAGCCTTTATCCTTTGTTTCTTAAACCGTGAACCAAGCCACGTTACAACCCTTCAAAAGTCCTAATTGAAGCATGGGTTAGTTCGAAAGCATATTGTTACAAAAGGTATCCTGACTCCTCTAAGGCTTTACTCAAAATCCTGAGTTGAATTTTTCTTACAAAATTTCTTTACTTGCTAAAACGCATTTTTAAAATTTCAAGACAAGCATAAACTTTGCATTATTTGAATATTGTTGTTTGCATATGGCTATTTGTTTGATAGCGGAGAAATTCACACAACGAATATCCAGTGAACGAAAGCTCTCTCAGTGAATAAAATCAATTCGAGTAGGATGACACTCTCATTGACAAATCTCCTATCAACAAGGGGACATGACATGTCACTATCCAGCACACCTGGGGCAGTCTAGTCAAGATTCTAAGAAATCTCTCAAGAAGTACAAAATAACCAGGGGCAGGTCTCCATCTGAATCACTTGGGGCATTGAACGCGAATCCCAACAAAGGGTTACGTACAGTCAAACATTTCCTGGCAGTGCCACAAACACTCGCTACTAAGAGCAACGACAAATATCCCCAAAATCCTTCTCATAGGATGACTCCCAGCCAAAGTTTCAATCTCTGAAAACTTTTCCCCAACTGAATCGACTTCAAGAATCCTCGAGGACTTTCCCCAACGAAGTCATCACCTCTCTAGCAGACCGACAACAGGGTTTCTTTCCCCAACAAACTACAGATTCCCCAGTTTGAGTTTGCCTTTCCAACTACTACAAATCAAAGGACCACAACTCCCTTTCCCCAGTAGACTACTCTACAATCCCCAGCAAGTTACTGTGAAACCTGGACCCGACCATATATCAGTTCAACTTTGACTCCCCGGTAGAGCAACAGACAGCCGAGACTCCAGAACTCTTTTCCCAAGAAGGAATCAACACTCTCCAATAGAGTTTTCAATATTCCTTAACAGAGTTCTCCTCAAACAACAAAATAGGAATCCCTGGTGGAAATACTCTAAGCAAAGTTTGAAGACACACATACTCTTCAACAATAGTCCAGGATTTAACAACTCCCCAGCATTTGTCAAGGATTTATTTTCCCAGACAAAGATACACTTTAATAAACATTTCACATTTCATACATCTTATTTACATACATGATAAGTGCATACAACACAATCTCATTTATTTTTGAGAACATCATGACATCATGCATTTCATACATCATGACATTGCATACAGCTAACGTTTTACCTTTTTCAGGAAAAGGTCAATCAATAGATGGCTACCATTAACCTTTTTAAGTTCCAGATTAATACATGTAGCAAGCCAAAAAAACTATATGTGGATGACTGATTGTAGATTAATACCTGTAACAAGCCTGGAAAACTATCTACATGAAGAGATTGAAGATTAACACATGTAACAAGCCAGGAAAACTATCCTTCTTTTTTAGGTCAAAGGTTAATACCTGAAATCAAACAGGACAACTATCTACTCGACCAGTTGAAGCAACCCTACACAGCTTCCTTCTTTCCAAGATGAAGTTTTACACGGACTTATCATCAGGCAACCCTACACAGGTTCCTCCTTTTCAGATGCAGTTTTACACGGGCTCATCATGAAGCAACCCTACACAGGTTCCTTATCACTTCCAGATGCAGTTTTACACGGACTCATCATGAAGCAACCCTACGCAGGTTCCTTCTCACTCCAAGATGCAGTTTTACACGGACTCATCATCAGGCAACCCTATACAGGTTCCTCCTTTCCAGATGCATTTTTACACAGACTCATCATGAAGCAACCCTACACAGGTTCCTTCTCACTTCCAGATGCAGTTTTACACGGACTCATCATGAAGCAACCCTACCCAGGTTCCTTCTCACCTCCAGATACAATTTAGATACGCTCCAGAAACGGACACCGTTCTGATAATCATTCAGTTCCAGCTTACAGGTACAGCCCAACAATCAATTTTGGAGGGCATCTTTAAGCCCATCTCCAACAACTATCCATTATCTCTCCAAATGGCATCTTTAAGCCCATCTCCAATAACTATCCATTATCTCTCCAAATGGCATCTTTAATCCCATCTCCAACAACTATCCATTATCTCTCCAAATGGCATCTTTAATCCCATTCCCTACATAATCAACTAACACATCTTCGAGTGCAAATTTTCTGGGCACTCTAGCGTTCAATCATCTTCCACCTTCAAGTCGCGAATGGCAGATTTACCAATCTAACTCTTCAGGTGTAAGAAGATTGAACAGGGGCAGCTGTTGCACCCTAAAATTTTCCCTCTCATTTCTCAAAGAATCACCCTGGATCCTTAAGTTTGCTTCCATCCAATTCCAAGCCTTGAACTACAAATTTCCAAGAAAATCACTCACAAGGGCAAAATGGTCATTTGCACACTGAAAAGTCAAACTTTGACTTTTGGATCAAAATCAGATTTCAAGAATCATATTTCATCAAGACATGTTGAAATATGAAGTTTGTTTCATCAAGAAATTCAAAAGTCAAAACTACTTTGGAGAAGTCAAAATTCTAAACACTTATAATTTTTTTTCTAAGTGTTTAAGAAAATATGACAAGCTCAGAACTTCTGGCCAGGTTTTCACCATGATGCAAGCTGATTCTGGAGGAACTTCTGATTCAATAGTTATAGATTTCAACGAGATCTAAAACATTGCAGAACAGAACTTCTCATAGAAATGCTGGGATTTCAAGTTATAACTTCTCAAAGACATGTCCTTGAAACTGAAACACTTAGCAAATTCTGGACACTTTCAAGACAGAGTTTGGTCATAACTTCTGGTCAAGTTTTCACAAAGGTTCAGTCAGAGTTTTCCAGGGTAATTCAAAGAAGGTTAAGAAGCATTCTGCAAGCTTCTTAGAAAGTCTGAGAGCTCCTTCAGAACATGCTGGAGCCAGGAGATACAAAGATCAGAGTGGATGTTACGCTGTAGCTGAACTTCTGATCCAGAACTAAGAAATGATGCAGAATATCAAGTTGCAGGATTTCTGGGTTGATCAATCTCATCATCATTTAATGCTCACAACCACTTTAGAGTCTTTAGCCAAGGTATTTCCCCCATGTGTACCTCTACTGCCTTGGGATAGCAAACTTAGGTGCAAAAGTGTGTTAGGCCCATGTGTTGCTTTTGCTTTTCCTTAAATCCTGCTGACAAATCCAGTTTAAGCATGGCTAAAAGTTGCTAACCACCATGCTTGCTTCAAGAAAAAGGCAACACCTTAGCATATGAAGGCTATATTCAATGTTTCGCTCAGAACATGACCAAATCCCAAAACATTGTTTATACAACCCGCTGCAGACCTATAACCAACAGCTACTTCAGCCTACACCTACATCCCATAATTTCATCAAACTAGCATACGAAGACTGCGATCAAAATGCAAGGGAACAGGGTTCCAAAAAGGTTCAAATCCCATTTGTTTTCCCCCCAAAAAATCATAACAAATCCATCTATAAATAACTTGCTCCATCACACTTTCAAGGGGGCTGGTTGGCTTTTGGAGAGAGGGAATCATCAAAGGAGAGAAAAGAAATTTATGGAACCCCTTCATAAAAATCAAGAAATCCCAAATAGAAAACCAAGACCCTTTTTCTTCCCTTGAAGTAAAAGAACTTGGTATTTTCTCTTTCGTTGCTCTTGCTGACTCCAGAATATCTGAAGGCAGCAGCTCAAGTCCCAAACACACGCTCCAGGTTCAAGGCAAGTCTCCTTGACTCTGCATATTCTCATTCAGAACATCATTAAACATGTAAATATCATAGTATTAATGTTGTCCATATCACTGCGTAAGTAGAAAAACTAAGGATCAGAACTTCTTGAATAAGGCTAGACTCAGGACCAGAATCAGAACTTCCATAAATTGTTGTGCTTTTATCCTTCTGATTTGTTGTTTGCTGAAAACTGAATAAGTTATCGTTGTGCTGATTGATATAAGGAAAGAGTTGAAATGTAACACAGAACTTCTGTTTTTCACTCACCATTCTAACACATAGAACTTCCATGATTCACTCATTATTCTAACATAGCACAAAACTTCTGAGTTCTCCCTACATGTCAAACACACTGAACTTCTGATATTTCCACTCTTTGTTTTTACACACTTAGAGTTTCTAATTTTTACACGCTAACAATACACTGAATTTCTGGGGTTTACTCACTGTTTTAATATAATACAGAACTTCTGACTTGTGGTCCACTGTCTGAATACCACCCATAACTTTTGTGTTTCCCCTCTAATGTTCCTTGCAGGACCCCAGAGTTTACCAACTCAGAACTTTTGACACCCACTGACGTCTCCTGCTGAGTCACAGTGCTCTTGGCTTCAGAACTTCTAATATTGTTTGTTTTGCTTGTAGCAGCATGCTGGTCTTATATCTCATTTATTTTCCCTTTATCACTTTCAACATTAAAACTCTTTTCATCAATATAAAAAGGCATACAAATATTTTCTTTTTTTACTAAGCTAATTCATTCCTCTTTTTTTATTCATCAACACAAAAAACCTTTTTAAAACAAGGTACTTTTTCTTTCTTGCATTATTTCAATATGGTTGTAATAAATAATTAGGATTTATTTTCTTGCAAACCACCATTCATAAATTTGTACACCCCATCCCCCTAATGATTGTAATAGCGTAGAATCCTTACTTTACGCACTTTTATTGCTTCCATACATTGTTAGTAACTAGGGTGTGTATGGAAAGATATGAAATCAACAAATAGATCACCCTAATCAAGACTAAATGAATGCAATCAAACACACTTTGCACACACGCACCCTTAGGGTAATCTCACTTTGTTGCCTATCGGAAAAATAGTCATGTCCCTCGAACATGGCCGTTTTAGCAAAAGACCCTCGATAAAAGATCATAGTCCCTCGATGACCCTTGATGTTGCCTTCGATGAATGATCTAGTCCCTAAACGACATTGCTAAAACATCCAATGGGTTGCCTTTTATGACTATACAAACGTCCCAACATCCGTCCCTTCACATCCAACGATGGGGCTTCTTACCAAAACAATGGTAAGATAGCAACATCTAAAGGAGGAGGAAAAGAACATCTAAGACCTTTTGAGTAGGTAGATTTGCTCCTAGTTGATCGCTTGCTCACAACAAAAACATTTTATACACTCACACTTTCATTTGAAATATTTTCAAAAGACAACATTTTGTACGCGTTCTTATAGAGACGAGAGTCGTTACAAAGAAAAACCCTTTTTACAAAATCACTTTCAAAAAACACATTCCACAAACATCTTTTTGAACTATTTTCAAAACAACACTTTTTACGAATTCTTATAGAGACGAGAATCATTACAAAGTCACATATTCAAAATACTTTAAAAAATCACCATCACAAGCACACATTCAAACAAAAGCAAGTGATCTAGCAAGTAACTAAGAGCCCAAGGAAAACCATGGATGAAAAGGGTGCTAATACCTTCCCTTTTCATAATCTACCCCCCTAACTCAAGAAACAATCTCTAAAGGTATTTCATATGCTTTTTCACCTTTCGTTTTTGGATAAAAGAAAAGTCGGTGGCGACTCTTGCTAAACCGCAACATTTGCGAACACAAACGCAAAACCTCAAGTCAGTTCTCCCACCGTATCACACTATTTATTTATCTTATTTTCAATTTGTAATATATTATTGTTGATTAATGCATTTGAATTAGGATTAGGTCAAATTGGACCATTAGTTTGTTACTAGGCCCATTGATTCCTATTCATGCCACCATTTGTTGCTTTCTACACCTCTCGCCCTTTTTTTGTTTTAGTTTATTTACTTTAATTATTTAGGTTAGTTTTATTTTTATTTTTACTCTTAGTTAGATTAATTTATTTAATATCTAAATTTGTTTGAAAATCAATTAAAAAAATACTTATACCTAATCAAGTTTTGTTTTACTAAAAATTAATTCAAACATTCTATAAATAATAGGATGTCCATCTTCGGATGATTAAATCGGTCGACACATTATCTACCGATTTATTATTCAAAATCAAACAATTAAAATTCACGCAACTCACCAAATTTACCATCCGTGAGCGACACGTGGCCAATATCTGACCACGTGATGAGGAGGATATATCAGACTCCGCTCTACGTCTTAATATAGTTAACCAATATTCAAATCATTTTTCTACCAACTTAACAAAAACCAAGATGTTTTTGAAAAAGAATTAAGGAGAATTTCTTTTGAAATTAACTACGAACTACGTCTACGCTCACACAATTTTCAACCCAGACAAGGTTCAAGGATAATTCGAAATCAATTCTACGTAATCCTACAAAAAACACCAACCAACTGTGAACTACGAATTGGAACTCTGATTCCTCATAAGAGGATACGTAGCCATACGATTAAAATTGTGGTGAGTTCCCCTAATAAAAATTAAAACCCTATTTTCTACGATCGCGCTTCTAACCCTAGTATCCTTGTGAACAAGGTATGAAGGGTTCCTAATACCTTCCCTTCATCTGAAAGCGAGTCAAAAACCTATAATCTCTAACCTTTTTTAGGGTTATCCTTTATATTCCCTTCCTTAGGATAAAAATTAAGGGAGGCGACTCTTATTTTAAAACTAGTTACAATAGCATCAATAGCGTGCCTTTGTATTTCTCATACAACCACGTTCTATCTATATGGATAATAGGTTTGCAGGATGCAAACCCTATGATGCAAGGTTGAAAAGCCCAGAACATTCGACTGAATATTTCATTCTCGTTGACAGAAGTACCGTCTGGGGCATACGTCGACAATTTTTCCATAATATAAATAGTTCCAGGGGCATACGTATGAAGTGCATGCATGTAGTGTGGTAGTTCTTTGTATGACTCCTCCAAGTTTCCATATACCTTTTCAATATCCTTTGTCTTTTCTAACCAAGCTTTTCTGTATGACGGAGTATAATTGTATACCGTAGTGATGTGAGAGATTATGGTTTTCACCTTCAATGACGGATCGTTGCTGATGATTGGTAGGATTTCCTGACATATTAGATCATAACTTAATTTATGATGATCTTGTTATTGAGTAGATTTAATGCACGTGTGGGTGGATATAGAACCTATCACCCACCAAAGACTTATCAATCTGTATGATGCAGTGAGCTTGAACATACAATCTATGTGAATACACTTGAGCTTGTATCTTTTGAGATTTACCCGATCAACGTTAAAGTCGACAGAGTTTACCATGTGAAACTTTTTTATAGCTCGCATGCAATCTTCTCTTGAGCTAAATATGTCGTTCTCTTTTATATTTTCATCTGACTGCATATACGAGTTGAAAAAAATCAGTTGACGGTTCATCTTCGGCCATATTGAAGTTTGTCATGTGTGTAGGTGGTGTGTAGATTTCAATTGGAGGTATTTGAGGTGCCACATCGTCTTTAGAATGATCGCTGACCATGTTGTCAAACTCTAACTCTTCATCTTTCTCTTCTTCGTCAACGACATCTACTTCTTCTTGTTCTTCTTAGAGAGGATCAACCACTTGTGATTGAGTTGGTTGGGAACTCTGAGGCTCTTGTAGCACAATGTATAACTCAATCGAGTCGTACCCAAAATACTCATTTCTAGAAAACATATTTTGAAGGTCCTCGTCGTTTTGAACCTTTACCTTATAAAAAAATTTACTTGGTTCTCACGAAAAAAACTGGATTTTAGTATAAGATGTATGACACTTGACCTCGTCCAAGTTTGATCTCTAGTCGTTTTTTGAAATACAAGAAATTGACTTTTCTGTTTAAACAAAAATGAATGTTATTTGTTTTTCTAAATAAAAAACCATAAGTGGGACAATTGTACGTCTCACCGTTGAAATGTGCACTGATAACATATTATGATGCAGATGACATTGTTTTTGAGTGTTTGAGTATTTGAGTGTTAGATTGTTTGAGTGTACGAGACTGTTGTACCCCAAAATTTTCCCTCTCATTTTTCACTCAAAATGCTATCCCAGGGTTTCTTAAATACTCAATTTGGCTCAAAAGTTGATCAAACAGATTCTCTTCCTAGGCAACTAGTCAGCAATTAGGGTTTTGCACTTCTCAAAGGTTTTCCCAATCCATGGCCCAGATAACTGCAAAGGCATTTGTTTGATTTCTATTTGTTTTCTTAACTATAATCTTCTGAAGATTGATGTTACTTTTGAGGGCATATTCTGTTTGAATAAGGTGCAAGGTCTAAAGCTATCATATTTAAGCAATCATGATTGAGGGTTCAATTAATCATTTGGGTTTGAGCTTTTAAACATTTATTTTGTTTAAGAGTGCAAGGTACATGATTTATCCTATCATATTGTATTTACTTGAAGTGCAAGTTATCAAGCCAGGATGCTTATTCAAAACATTCAAACCAAGAATTGCAAAATTAAAATAAAAACTCAGAAGTTTTTGTACTACAAATTTTCATTATTACTCAAGCTTTGTTCATTACAGTTTTGTGGGTCTTTCACAAATGATTACAAGTGATTACAAAAATTACAAGTAAAATATAAAGTTTAAATCTACAAAGGAAAATTTGCTTCTTCTTCAAGACTCCTTGCTTCATCCTCAAGAAATTCCCCATTTTCTAGCCATTGTCTTGCTTGCCATTTGTTTGTACATGTGACAGAAGAAAAGAAAATATTAGCAAAAAAATAAATATTAAAAAGTCCAAGAAAATTTGATTTTTCATCATTAGGGTTTGCTTTTAGGAATCAAAATTTTGTTTGTCCATTTTTCCCTATTTTTTGAAAATCTCAAAACCTAGGTTTTGGTTCACAAAAAAGAAAAAAAAATAAATAAATATACAAATTGGATAGGCAAGGCAACAAGTTCAAACAACAGCAGTGAAAATGCACAAGTCAAACAATACCAAACATCCAAACTGCATCACAAAAAAGGTAGTGCTTTGCAAAGCAATTACAGCAGTACAAGATGTAAGGCAACAGGCTGCAAATAGCATACAGCAAGCAAGCTGTCCAAATCAGAAATCAAAGCCAGCAACACAAAGCTACAACAGAACAAAGAAAATAATATGCAAGCAACAAGCCAAAAACATCAAATGTTGTAATATAAGTCAGCATCATCATTTTCCCAAGAAAATAAGCAAACCCTTCAGAAATGCATCAAAAGCAAAAATTCTTTATCTCACAAAGAGAGGAAAGATATCACCTAGCCAGCAAATGCCAAGACAGACAGGTTGATATAAGAAACAGTCCAAGAAGACCTGCTCAAAAAGCCTCCCTATGCTGCCCATAGCAGTCCAAAAATCTGTCCAAGTTCTGCACAAAAGCATGTCAACATAAACCATAGCAACTAGTCTGCAATACAGTCCAAAAACACCCAGACTTGCACCAAAATGGAAACAGTCCAAGCTGCACTCAAAAGCCAAAAACTAGAAAAGCCAAAACTGTCAAAATTCAAAGTTTTTTCCCTCCTATTTTTTCACCCTAATCAGATAACAAGTTTTTACTGTTTTATAGAGGAGAGACATACAGAACTAAGAGGAGAAGAAAAAAACTACAAAAACTGAGAACCAAAAAGTTCAAGAGATCCCTTTGTTTCAAACCAACAAAGCATCATAATATCCACAAAAACATCATCAAACCATCTCCAAACCAACAGAACATCATAATATCCATCAAAACATCATCAAACCATCACCAAAACCAACTGAAACATCATAGAACCATCACAAAAAATCAGAACAGAACTAGCAAACTAGCAAACCACAAAAACTCAGAATCAACAAGTTCAAGAGATCCTTTTGTCTCAAACTAATTGAAACATCATAGAACCATCACCAAAAAAAACCAGAACAGAACTAGCAAACTAGCAAACCACAAAAACTCATAATCAACAAGTTCAAGAAATCTCTTTGTCTCAAATCAACTGGAAAATCATAGTATTCATCAAAAACAGCCATCCCAACCATCATCCAAAAGAACAGCAGACAATAAAAAAAAATAGAACCAAAGTCCATCATCCAAACCTTGTCATTAAACAGCATTATTCAAAACCCAGCAAATCAGCAAACAGACAACAAAACCCTAATCTGATAACCAGGATAAACACGAACTCAGAAGGAGAAAGAAGTCACTCACAAACACAGAGTCAGAGCTATCTTATCGAAAAGAACATTAGGAGGTTAGTAAGGTTATAGATCTGGACCTCACCAAACGATCTCTTTCTTCTCTTTCCTTCCTCTCATTGAACATACCGCTGCATGCATCGCTATCTTAACCGTTTTCATCAAACGAAAATTTAGGTTTCATCTTCCCCTTTTCTAGATTTAGGGTCACCAAGTAAAAATCTGCAGAAATTAGTCACAAATTAGTAACTAGTATAAAGAGACGATCAGAAAAATGTAAGAAAAGTAAGGTTTTGAGACACGCCGCCGCCGTCACCGCCGTAAAGAGATTTCCGGCGCGGCCAAATGGTCTTCTCCGGTGAAGGTCCATGGTAAGAGAGAAGAGAGAGGGCAGAGCATTCGAGAGAGAGAAAAAACTTTGAGTTATGAGGCTTGGCTTCAGTGTAAGTGAGTTTTGTGTTGTTTGATAACAACACTCTAGCCCAATCTGGTGGTGACACTTGTCATCACCTCTTTAGTAGCCCTGAATGATCCCCCACTTGCAACCCCATGTTAATTTTATGCGCCCTCATCATCCATCCCTCTGATCAATTATCACACCCTTTCAACGCGTCTTAGATGCATTTCCATGATACACCTCCAGGGAATTGCTACACTGGATTAGCCAGAAGCATTTGAGCCTATTAATTTCTGCACCCCCTGTTTTACTCTTTTGGCAGGCCCATTTCTAATTTTCCCCTTTATATTTTTTTATTGTTAATATTTTCTTTTTCCATTATTTGATTTTTATTTTTTTAGCATATATCTAAAAAATGTAAATATGTTAACATTTGTTTTAAATAATTATTAACTTTAAAATAATTTTTATTTGACATTATTAATTAAGTCCTTAATTAATCTTATCAAATGAAAAGAGTTTTAACCTAAATAATTATTTAACGGTTTGGATTTGTATTGCGTGATTTAAATATTTATTTCTTACTGTCACCCCCATTCATTAATTTGTACCCCCATTCCCGAAGCTTTGTAATAATGTAGAATTTCAATTTTCGCATTTTTATTGTTTTACTCATTGTTGTATAGTAATTAGGCGTGTATGGCAAGATAAAAAAAAATAATCGTTAGTTAACCTAATTTCAAAGATCAAATTAACTTGAATCAAACACACTGTTGCACCCCAAAATTTGCCCTCCCATATTCTTCAAGAAATTGCCAAGCCAAGTCACAAAACTCCCCAAGGGTTGCACAGTCCAACTGTCTCCTATACAGTCAAAACTAGGGTTTGGGTTCTGATCAAGAAAATGAAGTTTTCAAAGGCCCAATCAAGTCTCATATGCTTACAAAGATGGTCAAGTATTCTCATATCAAGTTTCAAGGCATTCAGCTCAAAATTGCACAGTCAAAACCCTAGATTGCACTACAGTCAACTGTAGGGGCAAAATGGTCATTTGACAGTCAAAAGTTCAAATTTTTGGTCAACATATCATTTTGAAGCCACAAACATCATTTGATCAATGCTTGATCATGATTCTCAAAATTTGGCTCAGAAATCATCAAAGATACAAAAGTTACTATATTTGGACAGCTGAAAAAGTCAACTGAAATTGACCAGGGCATAACTTTCACATGGATTATCAGAAAAATTCCATCCAAAGCTCATTTTGAAGAGAAAGACATTTCCTACAATTCATCTTCATATTCCAAGTCCAATAAATGCTCTCACAAAAAGTTATCAATTTCAACATTATAGGTCATTTTCAAAAGTCAACAAAAAGGGACTTTACGTCAAAGGCCATAACTTGAGATTGGTAAATCAAAATGACATGGGACCAAAGGCATTGGTTAGAGGACTCAAAGACCTTTCCAAAATGTCCAAAAACATGTGAAAAGATTAAAAATTGAGCAAGTTATGCCTTGTGGAAGTTGGGAAATTGTTGGATATTTTGAAAAGTCAACAATGGTTCAAATGACCTAAATTTGCTAATGGGCCCATTTTTCTTCCATGATTCATCATTCCAAGCATATGCACGACCACTTGGCCCAAAGGGAAGTATTTTCTCATTTTTTATTTATTTATTTGAATTTCTATTAATATTAATTCATTTAAATTATATAAATATGTGGAAAATATAAAACTTGACCTAAAAAATCTTTTTGTACACATTCTAGACTCAATATTTCGTGCACATGCTAATTAGGCAAGTTTTGGTTTGATTTGAGCTAATTGACACCAAATACACATGAAAAAAGATTCAAAAAAGATCTTATAAAATCAAATATTGAAACCATTGAATTCAAAAGATTTTGTGCAATTTTCTTAACCTAATATGCTCACTACATAACCAGGAATCAAACCCTAATGCTGGAGGACATTGAAGCTGCGCAAAAGCTAAGAACAAACTTAGAATTTTCACTAAAAAAAAGCAAAACTGAAATCAACCTTAGAGGTCGATTCAAACCCTACAATTCATTCCATTGGCTTCCTCAAGTCTCCTTGGTCATATTCCAATCAAAAACAACAACCAAAGCTCCAAGAATCGGTAATATGAGGGCAGGCTGTATCGAATAAAAGTCACAATCGTGCATACCAATTCATGCATTTTTTATAAGTTTTGATATGTGTTTTGCATTCCTGATGAAGTTTACAAGCTAACCATCACGTTTAATTGCATTATTATGCTGTGTACAAGATTCCACCATGCGCGATTTCTAGGGTTTGCAGGATAAAGAATTAGGGCTTTCCATCCAAGGCAAAATTAGGACTTGTGGTTAATACCATTGGAATGAGCACGCTTGGACGAAGAGATTCATATACTCGCGCCTAATTTATGTTTAGAGACAGCATAGTCGCTATTTTCTGTAAACCCTTCTAAAACCACGCAATAAAAACCGTGGCCTATATGTTTTACATTACAGGAACAGGATGAAGATGAATTCGTGGCAGCATGTGATACGTTAGTTTGAATTGTGCGCGCAAATTCACGAATACCGGTTGTTTTCCTATATTATATTTGTTTGTTTATTTTATATTAACAATGCGCAAGTGGATCAGGTGGCAAGCATGAAGACTGGCAAAGCTCTTGACCTGGGTTCGAACCCCAGGTCTATGTTATCTTAATATTGTTTTTCACTATGTATTCAGGTGCAGGCGTAACTTTGTGGATCACCATACAACCACCATATCAAGCCAGCCACGTGCTTAATGGAATTAGATCCAAGGCTGAGAATTGATGGATACCATGGGGATGAGTCAACGTGCGTGTACGTGTCATGCAAAAGTCAAGAAAGGCCACTGCTTGTTGGGCCAGATTCCTCCTAAATTGACCTCCACTTTGGGGCCTGAACCCCCCCCTGGTTTGCTTCTCTATTTTTTTTATTTCTTCAATTGTTATTTTTATTTGCTTTATTGTTATAAATTAATTGATTATTTTTTTTCACAAAATACAAAAATGCCAAAAAAATCAGAAAAGATGACAAATATAATAAATATTTAATTTAATTATTTTCATAAATAAATTAACATGTAAATATTTAGTTTAATTAGGTTGCAATTTTAATCCCTTTTAACAAAAATACAAAAAATAGAATTAGGTTTAATTTTTATTCCTTTAAGTTGTTTCTTTTTTTACCATAATATTTATTTATTTATTTTTTATAATTAAATTGCATATAAATTAACTTAGGTTTAAATTAGTTAAAATTTTAATATTTTCATAATAAATCTAAAAAAACACTAGAATTAGGGTTTACATTTCAAATTTCATTCTAATAAATTCTTCTTCTTTTAAATCTTAAAAAATATAAAATACTAAAAAAACATTTTCTTTTCAATTTTAATTTCAACCCTTCATTAAATTTAAATTTTTTGCAAAAGGGTCCAACGCCCATGTTCGTAATTTATTTAATTTCGCGCATTTATTTTATGTCGTTTATTATAATTATGTAACTCTCCCAAAGCCGTGTAAACAATTGCTCGCACTTTTATTTGCTTCTTTATTTTTCGTCAAATCGGGTCCGGTTTAATTTTGGCGATGTGGACCCGCGCCATTTGTAATAGCCTTAGAATTTACTTTCCTCGCAAACTTTTAAACTGTTAAATAAGCATGCAAGAATGAATGGACATAATAAAATCAAGCGTAGATCACAATGAACTTGACAAAAGACAAATGCAAATGAAAACGACACACGAATCGCACACACCACCCCTAGGGTACGCCTCACTGTTGCCTTTCGAAAGGTGATCGTCGAGTAGAGGATGTCTTAGTAAGTCCTCATGATCCGGGAACCTGGCATGAGGGTAGCTTCTAAGGTGTCTTCCCATTGCTCTGGTGATCACCATGTCCCTAAACTCGAATTGACCCGAACACCTCCAACGGTGGTGCTACCTACCTCTCAATGGTGGGATGGCACTACTTTAAAGGACATCTACACAGACGAATTCCTTAGGGTAGGTAGGTTCTCAAGGATACTTGCTCTAACTTCAAAAACAAAACAAATAATACTTTTCACCAACACTTTTCAAAAGCTTTCAAAGCAAATTTTTCAAACACTCTGACGTACGAGTCGAACTGAAATTTTTCAAAGAAACTTTTTTTAAACCCACATTGAAAAGCAAACAAACAATTTTGAAAACACATTGAGCAAGTATCTAAGAGCCCATGGATAACCATGGATAGAAAGGGTGCTAACACCTTCCCTTTCTATAACCTACCTCCCGAACCGAGAGCAATCTCTTTAAAGGAATTTTTCTGTGCTTTTGTCCTTTCCATTTGGAGAAAATAAAAGACGGTGGCGACTCTTGCTTCCGCGACATTTCGCGAACCAGCGTTAAACAGTCAGTTCCAGATCCACCGATCACACACACTTTTTCACACGCGCACCTCTAGGGTAACCTCGCTCGTTGCCTCGAAAATACAGTCACGTCCCTCGAATATGGAACACTTTAGCAATGACCCTTTGTTGTACCCCAAAATTTAACCTCCCATATTTCTCAATACATTTCAAGTGAGGTCCTCAAATTGCTCAAGGAAGTCCAAGAGTTGACCAGACAAACTCTCTCCTAAGGCAGTCTACCTCAAATTAGGGTTTCATTTTGCATCAAGATGCTTGAGTCCAAAGGATCCAAAATGCTCACCATTTTCCTAATATGTTCTCAAGATAATCCATGTCAAGTTTCAAGCCTTGCAGAAGAAGTTTGCTCAGTCAATTGCTCAAAGGCCTGAAAATCGACTGTGTTAGGTCAAAAGTCAACTGTGGCCCACATACAGTCAAACTTCAAGATTTTTGGTAAACATCCTCATTTTGAAGTATCATTCATCATTTTATCAATGGTTTATCATGATTCATCAAGGATTGCTCACAATTCATCAAAACCCAACAGTTGTTAAATTAGGGTTTTGCAGGAAAAGTCAACTCAACTTTGACCAAGTATAGCTTTCTCATACTTTATTAGAAATGACCCATCCAAAGCTCATTTTTAAGAGGATGAAATTCCCTACAATTCATATTAAGCTCCCAAGTTCAAAATATTCACTCACAAAAAGATATGAATTTTGACATTATAGGTCATTTTGAAAAGTCAACAAAAACACCTTTTGGATCAAAGCTTCATACATGAACATGCAAGACTCAATTTAGATGATACCAAAAGGGTTGCTTAGAGGACATCCTAAGATTTCTAAAAAGTCCAAGAACACCTCTCTAGGCTCAAAATTGAGAGAGTTATGCATTAGCCAAGTTGACCTTTTTTGCAAAATTGCCAAAAGTCAAATGTGCTCAAATTTGCATTTTTTGCTAAATGGGCCCAACTATTTATGCTTGCACTTCAATGATAACATAGTCCACGACCTATGGGACCCTCCATGCTTTATTTATTCATTTATTTTATTTATTTTGATTTTTATTCATTTAAAATTCAAATAAAATCAAATAAATCTAAATAAATCATATATTGTGTTTTAGGGATGATTTTTGCATTGAAGGAAGATCTTATATGCTGTCAATTGAGAATCAATTCGTGCAAGGCTGATTTGGTTGGAAAAAGATTGAATTTGAGCAAAATTGGAAAGAAATCATATGCCATGAAGGATCAAATCAAATCTTCATGATGAGCAAGATTGAGGTCGTTTTTGTTGACCTAACATATTGCATTACATATACAGAAGCAAGGCAAGGCACAAGAGGAGGTGGGAGCAGTCGTGAGAGCTAGAACAAAACTCAAAAAATTCAAGAAAAGTAGTGATCCAATTTCCATATTAGAGGCCAATTCGTGCCATTCTCACATTGCCAACAGATTACTGGGCATCCCAGGAACATATCCCGGTCAATTGCAAGCCCTTTCACGCCTGGAATTGTAAGTTACAAGTATCACGATTTGCTTCCAAACATAAATTCGATTTCATTGATTTACTCATCCTATGCATGTTTTGATCATATATTCGTGTTCATCATTGAGTTTGCAAACTACTGGTACCACTTAATTGCATTATTAACGCCTGTACAGGATTTTGCCATAGCTAGGGTTTTAAGTTCTTGTTTAGGGCTTTGCAGGATAGGTAAAATTGGACATTGATTCTGGTACCATGAGACTCGTGAGGATGAGACAAGTTGATTGGTACCAGCCATGGTTATTTATATTGCCTATGGAAAATTTTTGAAACATACAGGATTGTAGCTACAGCGCCATATCCGTAGGTAAAGGTGTCTTGGGCTAAAACGAAGGATGGGAGGAAGAAGATGATGCGTGGCGCCCCCTGGTTGGGCAATTTGAATTTAGCGCGTCTTTTTTCCAGGAATCTTTGTTTTCATTATATTATAACTGATTTTTATTATATATATACGAATAAGCATCATAGCTCAGTTGGCAAGCGTGCAGGGGAAAAGTGTTAAGGACCTGGGTTCGATCCTCAGGTCCCAACCTTTATTCATAATATTTTTCAACAGGCAATCCAACGCTTTGCAAACCAAGAGGTTCACCATGTACCATCAAGATCTGGCCATCCAACTCATCAGCGCTCCAAATCCAATGCCTTCCCTTGGAGGACTACCATGCACCCCCAGTCCACGTGCACACTGGATTGAGCAAAGGCAAGCAGGCCTTAGCCATTTGGGCCCAGAAATTCAATTCCAACCCCCCCTTTTCAGCAAACACCACCAGGCCCATTTACCAACCTTTCTTTATTCTATTTATTTTTCTTTATTTTTTATTCTTTGAATTTTCTTTATTTATTTTAAATTCACAAATTAATCATTTTTCACAAAAAATCATAAAACCAATAATTCATCAAAAATTAGGATTAGTTTTTATTTTATCAAAATTAATTTAATTTAGTTTAAATTAGGGAAATTGTAATTTGTTTTAAAAAATAAAATCAAATAGAAATTAGGTTAAACTTTTGATTTAATTTTATTTTTTCTCTTTTTCTCAAATAAATAAAAATACAAAAATAGGCTTTTAGATGAATTAATTTATTTTTCTTAGTTTAAAATTAATTAGACTTAGGATTTTCCTTTAATTTAACAATTCCATTATTTTCTTAAAACATAACAAGAACTTTTTAATCAATCGCAATTAGGTTTAGGCAAGGGTCAAAACCCTAGTTGTCTCGTATTCGATTCATCGCGTGTGTATTATTATTTTTGCCAATATTGTTATAACAGTTCATGGTTTATAATAGTTTAATCTAGGGCTTTTATTTGTCGCTTTCTCCCAGGTTTTTGGCTATGTAATTAATCTCCCTCCCTGAAGCCTTGTAATAGCATAGATTTACTTTCTCGCATTTTAATTCTCGTAAATATTTGACTGTTTAGATGTATGCTAATAGGATTGTATGATAAGAATGCATGACAAATTAATCTAGTTAGAAAACCCTAATGTGTAAAGACTAAATAATTGAAAACAGATCACCCACACATATCACTCCTAGAGTATACTCTTACTTCGGTTGCCTTCGGTAAACGATCGTTAAGCATAGGGTGTCTTAGTGGTTGCCCTCCCGTCTAAAAGATCAAAATGTCCCATTGGAATGTTGCCTCGGAAATGTTGCCTCAGAAATGTTGCCTAGAATATAATCTTAAGACTTTAGGGTTATTACTAATGTGTCCTAACATTGCTTTAGTGATCGTACGTCCCTTTCGAATTGACCCTTACAACTCCAACGATGGTGCCACCTATTTCTCAATAATAGGATAGTGCTGTCAAAAAGAAACGAGAATAGAAACGATCTTTTTTTTCGAGTAGGTAGATGTTAGTAGGTACTTGCTCAAATCAAAACTCTTCACACTTACACATTTTCCAAAACAATTTTCAAAACAACTTCGTCACACCTTTGAGGACTGATACAAGGGTTATCACGAAGTCAAACATTTTCAAAAACAAAGCACATACACAAGCAATTTTAAAAAGATGAGCAAGCACCTAAGAGCCCATGGAAAACCATAGATAGAAAGGGTGCTAACACCTTCCCTTTCTATAATCTACCCCCCGTACTCAGAATATCTCGAAAAAAGGATTTTTTTTCTGCACTTTTTCCTTTCCGGTTGGATAAAATAAAAGTCGGTGGTGACTCTTGCTTACCGCGACATTTTGCGAATAAAAAACGCAAAATGCAAACCAGCATTTCAAACAAGTCGGTTCTGCCACCGTATCACAGAACTGGCGACTCTGCTGGGGAATTGCTTATAAGTGGGGTATATCTTAGGATCTAGTTCATCATGATTGCTTCTCTTGTTTGCTTTGTTTGCTTTTCTTTTAAGGGTTTTGTTTGGGGTTACTATAGATCCTAACCTGGATCTGGGGATACCTTTTAGGTAAGTAGCAATAGACTGTGAGGTAACTGTACAGCGTAGACCGATATGATTGAAGCAGTAGCTACGTTGATGTGGCACATTGGTTGGTACCGGTATCCCTTATGGAGAAACGAGGAGAATACGGGGCCGTTGTGTGGTGTCGTTAAGCATCAACTGACCTTAGAACCTTTAATCTACCAACTTGGCCATTAGAAAGTAGTGAGATAGCCGGTCTCGGTGTAAAGTTGGGAACTGGTTGATACTCGATGCTACACTCATTGAGACCATACTCTCGAGATAGTTCCGGCCGCAAGAAAAGATTGCGTGAGCTGAAACCATGACCAATGGAGGATGGTCAGTGATATTGAGATCCTCTAGAACCTGGTTACTTTTTCTAGGACAGGTTGAAACCAACTTAACTTCAAGAGGGTACTAACTTTGACCTCATGCAAGCCTTAAACCTAAGGGCTTTGTGTGATTTGACTGTGTTTGCAATATATGTGTTTGCTATACCTGTGGTTTACCATGACATTATGCATCATAACATGGCATCCATACTTTATTATGCTAACCATTTCAAAGACCAAGGGAATTTATCTTTGTTCTGTTTTGCAGATTATGGCTTTCATGCATATAAATACCATCTGAGTCAACTTTGTGCAAGTACCTTCCCAACTTAAAGAGCTAGCCTCAAGAGTTTCTGAGACTTCTATGTTCATTAAGAGACACGATCAAATTCTCATCCTGGTCACTTCAAATCTTGATGAGCAGATGATTAGCGTACTTTTTCAGTTCTTCGATCCCGTGCATCATTACTTCACCTTTCCAGATTACTAGTTGGTTCCCACCTTGGAAGAATTCTCTCACCTGTTGGGCATATCCATCCTTGAACAGGTACCCTTCACAGGTATGGAAGAAGTTCCTAGACCAGAAGACATTGTCTCAGCTCTGCATTTGAAACGGGCTGATGTAGTATCCAATTGGGAAACACGAAGCGGGGTCGAAGGTTTTCTAGACAAATTTCTGATAGACTAGGCTCAGCTATTCTGGGATAATTTAGATTTTCAAGCTTTTGAAGATGTCTTGGCTCTCCTTATCTATGGTTTGGTTCTCTTCCTGAATCTGGATTCCTTTGTAGATGTGAATGCTTTCAAGATTTTCCTTTCCCGCAACCCTGTGCCTACCTTGCTGTGAGATATCTTGCATGCTCCCCACACCTGTATTGTGAGGAGAAGAGGAACTCTTACGTGTTGCATGTCGTTGCTGTCGGGGTGGTTTATTTCGCACCTCCCTAAGTATGTGCTGAAGAACGAAGAAGGTTTAGGTTGGTCCTACAGAATAATGTCACTTGCTCATACAGATATTCTTTGGTGCTCCCGGGCTATGGAAGACACTGCTGTTATTGACCGTTGTAGGGGATACCCTAATGTCTCATTGCTTGGAATCAGAGGGGGTATAACTTACAATCCTTGCCTAGCCTTGTGACAATTTGGTCGTGCTCGGAGAGATGGTCCCCATGAGTTACTTCTTTAGGACATTGTATTTGACTATAGGGAGGATGTTAAGGAGCATCGCCGGAGGTTTATACGAGCTTGAGGCATGGTGAACAGATCTGACCCCCAAGAGTTAGGACTAAAGACTTGCCTTCCTATACAGCCTTACCTCCAATGGGTCCGAGCTCGTGCCCAGAAGCTTGTGATGCCTTATGCGGCAGTATTACCAGTGATTGTGGAACCCACTATTGAAGACGACATTCCTTACACCGTTCTCTATCCTTACATGCCTACTGATCTTGGGGAGCTACAGAGGTCTTGGATTCAACTGAAGAATGAGTGAGATGCTTACAGGGAGTAGTTCCATGAGCAAGAGAGGAAGGTTTTGAAGCTCACTAGGCAGATCGAGGAAGAAAGAGTGATCAGTGACTACATCAGCACAAAGAGGAAGCGTCCATGGGACTTTTGATTTTGCTTTTTCTAGTTTTAGATCTTGTTTTATTTACTTCTTTGTAACGCCTTAAAGGCATTGTTGAACCTTTCAAAGTTAATCTAATAAAGTTTGTTTATTTTTAGATTGCAAATTTAAATCTCCCAAAGTCTTTGAAATCATTACATGTGCATCCCATTATCATGCACATCATTACAGGTACCCTTACAGGTTTCTCATCTTCTTCACTATTTATTTCAGCACGAAATGTCTTCTGAGCAAGCCATCAAAGATCTCCAGGCACAGAACGCCCAATTCCAACAGATGTTCATAAGTCTGGCTAAAGGGCAAGAGGATCTGAAGACCCTTATTCTAAAAGAGAAGAAGAAGAAGAAGAAGAAGAAGGTCGGTATTCTGAACATGGGTAGAAGATTCGAAGAAAGGTTGAGGCAACCAGCTGATCTAACCTCCTCATCCAAGGACGGGGAGAACCAAGAAAGAGCAAAGGACCCTAGTCCAGCAGTTTCTGATAACGATACTGATTATGACGATGAGCAATATCCTCCTGCTGAGGATAGATACAAGCATTTAGAAGACCGTCTGAGTGCTATGGAGATTCAGAAAATCCCTGGTTTGGATTTCGGAGAATTGGGACTGGTATCGGGAGTGGTCATCCCTCATAAGTTCAAAGCTCCAGTTTTTTCTAAATATGATGGAGTATCCTGCCCAAAACTCCATCTCCGCTTGTATGTCAGGAAAATCTAACCACACACTGCTGATAGAAATTTGTGGGTACATTTCTTTCAAGATAGTCTGTCAGGGACTCAGCTTGAATGGTTTTATCAGTTGGAAGGAGCCAGCGTCTGAAATTGGGAAGACCTTGCTACTGCTTTTTACAAGCAATATCAGTATAACGCCGACCTTGCTCCCACTCGTACTCAGCTCCAAGGTATGTCCATGGGTGCAGGTGAAGGTTTTAAGGATTATGCTCAAAAGTGGAGAGACTTGGCTGGAAGAGTCCAACCCCCTTTGTCTGATAGGGAGTTGGTTGACATGTTTCCAGAAACGCTATCTGGTCCATTTTTCAATCACTTGATCGGCTGCTCGTCATCTAGGTTTATTGAGTTGACTTTGAATGGAGAAAGAGTAGAAGCTGGCATTTGAAGTGGTAAAATACAGAAGGACGCCTCTTCAAGTTCGGTAAAGAAGCCTTTCACCAGTAAGAAGGAAGATAGTGCAGTCTATGGCCCGAGGGGCCAAAACAGATCTGAATAGCGTCAAACGGTAAATGTTGTAGTGATACCAAGACCCGCAGTTGCTCCACCATGAAACAATCAACAAAGGGTGGAAAGATTGCAATGGCAGTTTACCCGCATCAATATGACTTTGGCTGAAGTCCTACCTCATCTGCTGAAATCCAACTTGGCAACCTTGAGAGAGGCTCCCAAGAATCTAAACACTGCTTCTCCCAGATACAATCCCAACATGCGGTGCGCCTACCGTTCCGAGAGTCTGGGCCATGATACAAACGATTACTGGGCTCTAAGAAACAAAGTGCAAGATTTTCTCGAAGCCAAAGAGATTGAGTTTGATGCTCTGGAAAAGCCCAACGTCATAACTGCTCCTATGCCCAAACATGGTCGTGGAGTTAATGCTGTTGACATCAATTTGTTTGTAACCTCTGTCGACGAAGTTTCTACCCCTCTAATGACGGTTAAGAGGAATTTACTGTTAGTCGGTTTATTTTCGGGCTGTGGTGAAGGTTGCCACATGTGTTCAATTCTGCCTTCCGGTTGCTGTTTGTTGAAGTCAGGTGTTCAGCGCCTAATGGATAATAAAGAGATTTTGTTTGAGAAGACTATGTTTTTGTTTATTCCAAATGAAGATGTTGCCATTATCACCATTTCCGCCAATCCTTCCAAGGTTTCCTCGAGAAAACCTGTTAGGGTTACACCTGTTCCAAGAATTGCTCTGTTAATAATCATTGTTCCTAGTCCCATCCCAGACACTTCGGATAAGGCTGTCCCTTGGCACTATGGTGTTCATGTGTATTACCATGGTGTTAAACAAGACTTGAAGAATGAAGAAGCTGGTATTGATGTCAGTAATATTGTTGGGGCTAGCAAGGTCACCAGAAGTGGAAGACTCTTTTCCCACGAGATTTCCCCTTCGACTATCCACAAACTTGTTGTCATTCTGTTTACTAGTACATCAAATATTGTCCCAGTTCCTACTCCAGTTATCACCCCTGTCGCCGAGCCATCTGGGACTCGGGGCAAAGAAATCATAGGTGAGCCTGCCCGGACGGAGGCACCTAGGAAAATCATTGTGGAAACCTCTAAACAAGAAATAGAGGAAATACTGAAAATTATCAAGAAAAGTGACTACAATGTGGTCGAACAGCTGGGGCAGACCCCGTCAAAGATCTCCATGTTGTCTCTGCTGTTGTATTCTGAAGCCCATGCAAAGGCTTTGATTGCATTTCTCAAGACTGCACATGTGCCGCAGGAAACTTCAACAGATCAGTTCAAAGATTGTGTGGCCAGCCTGACTGGGGACAATGGGTTGGGTTTCTTATATGCGGATCTGACACCGAAAGGAAGGAATCATAATGATGCTCTGCATGTCTCGATCGAGTGCAGGGGCACCACTATGGCCCATGTGCTGGTAGATACCATATCCTCATTGAATGTTCTGCTAAAGAAAGCGTTAGACCGCCTAGATTGTGAAGGTTTGATTCTAAAGCCAAGTAACATTGTGGTAAGGGCTTTTGATGGATC
Organism: Vicia faba; assembly: GCA_948472305.1. Classification (NCBI taxonomy): domain Eukaryota; kingdom Viridiplantae; phylum Streptophyta; class Magnoliopsida; order Fabales; family Fabaceae; genus Vicia; species Vicia faba. Next base: position 869,266,599 of record OX451735.1, on the reverse strand, counting down.
AAAAAGAATGGTGCACGGGAAGGTGGACATCCCTGTCAAAGTGGGTTCTCAGACCTTTGGATCCACCTTCTACGTAATGGATATCAAGCCGTCGTATTCTTTCTTGATGGGTCGTCCTTGGATCCAAAGGGTTGGGGCAGTTACTTCCACGCTCCATCAAATGCTGAAATATCCGGTGAAGGGGAAGGTTATCACGGTGCGAGGTGAAGAAGAGTATATGGTGAGTCATCTCAATTCCTTCTGCTACATGGAGATGGACGGGGAATTCATAGAAACACCTTTTCAAAACTTCTAAGAGGTCCCTCAGAATTTAGCATCAACTGAAGTTACTACCAACAAACCTCTACTGAAGATGGCTTCTCTCAAGGATGCTAGGGTTGTAGTTGAAGAAGGTGGGTGTACCAATTGGGATCAGCTCCCTGATTTCACTTACAAAACTGACAAATTTGGTTTGGGCTTTACTACAGGGGCTAAAAGAGCTGTTAGGCGTGCACGGATTGGAAGACCTCCTCTATACATCAGCAATCGGGGATTTAATGCAATTGAGGACGGTGAAGAAGATTCAGACATCGACAGCTAGATCTACCCAACAACCAATGGTGGACTGAATAACTGGACGACGAAGAACTTCATACCTGTTTCTTTTATTCTGCAGTAACTGACTTTTGTTTTAAGATTTGTAATAAACAGTTCGAAACTTTATGGCCCGGTGCCTTGCCCGAGGCACCTTGGCTTTGTTTGTGAGGGCTTATTATTTGGCATTTCATATATCATTAATAAAGCATTGGACGTTTTTTGCATTACAAATTTTGCGCTCCTTGTTTTTCTTTTCTGTCTCACACTTTATCAAAACAACTATTTTTCTTACACACACTCACGTATCATACTGCAGATCCATATCCACTCTGGATCCCATTGATAACGACTCGGATACTGCAAGTTATGACTTCGAAAATCCGATCAACCAAGCCGAGGACGAAGGTGAGGATGATTGTGAGGTGCCTGGAGAACTTGCTAGACTGTTACAGCAGGAAGAAAGGGCCATACAGCCTCATGAAGATCCAGTTGACTCAGTGAATTTAGGTACATAGGAAGACATGAAAGAGGTTAAAATAGGTGCGAATCTGGAGCCTAGTGTCAAACAACGGTTAATACAGATGCTAAACGACTATGTTGAGATCTTCGCCTGGTCCTATGAAGACATGCCTGGTTTGGACACTGATATTGTGGTACATTGCTTGTCGACCAAAGAAGACTGCCCTCTGGAAAAGCAGAAGGTCCGTCGTATACGCCCCGAAATGTCAGAGAAAATTAAGGTAGAGTTCATGAAACAGTTTGACGCCGGATTCTTAGCTGTCACTCCTTATCCGCAGTGGGTTGCCAATGTTGTTCCGGTACCTAAGAAGGACGTTAAGGTACGGATGTGTGTGGACTATAGAGACCTGAACAGGGCAATCCCCAAGGATGACTTCCCGCTTCCTCACATTGATGTTCTAGTCAACAACATCGCGCATCATAAGATCTTCTCTTTCATGGATGGTTTTTATGGCTACAACCAGATCAAGATAGCTCCCGAGGACATGGAGAAGACAACCTTCGTTACACAATGGGGCACCTTCTGTTACAAGGTAATGCCTTTTGGGTTGAAGAATGCTGGGGAAACTTATCAACATGCCATGGTCGCTTTGTTCCACGACGTGATTCACCATGAGATCGAGGTTTATGTTGATGAAATGATAGCCAGGTCCCAGGCCGAGGAAGAGCACCTTAATCATCTCCAGAAACTGTTTGACAGGTTGAAAACATACAAGTTGAGGTTGAATCTGAACAAGTGTACCTTCGGGGTAAGGTCTGGTAAGCTTCTAGGTTTTGTTGTCAGTGATAAAGGTATTCAGGTGGACCCTGCAAAGGTAAAAGCCATACAAGAGATGTCGGCTCCCCGCACAGAAAAAGAAGTTAGAGGTTTCTTGGAACGTCTGAACTATATCGTCGGGTTCATTTCACATCTGACTGCTACTTGTGAGCCAATCTTCAAGCTGCTGAAGAAAGATCAAGTGGTAAAGTGGAATGATAAATTCCAGACCGCTTTCAAAAGAATCAAGGAATACCTTCAAGAACCACCAATTATGATACCTCCAGTTGAGGTAAGACCTTTGATATTATACTTGACAGTACTGGATAATTCGATGGGGTGTGTGTTGGGGCAGCATGACGAGTCTGGCCGAAAAGAGAATGCTATTTACTACCTTAGTAAAAAGTTTACCGACTGTGAGACCCGATACTCATTGCTCGAGAAAACTTGTTGCGCTTTGGCATGGGATGCTCTCTGGCTGAGACAATATATGCTGACTCACACTACCTTATTGATATCAAAGATGGATCCGATCAAGTATATTTTCGAGAAGCCCGCTCTCTCCGGAAGGATAGCAAGATGGCAGATGATCTTAACCGAGTACGACATCTAATACACAACCCAAAAAGCAACCAAGGGGAGTGTATTGGCGGATCATTTCGCGCATCAGGCCGTGGATGACTATCAGTCCATGAATTTCGAGTTCCCGAATGAGAATATCATGTTGGTCACCGACTGCGAAGGACCTGGACCGGATGAAGGACCCGAGGAGGGATCCCGATGGTCTATGAATTTTGATGGAGCCTCGAACGCATTGGGTAATGGCATCAGTGTTGTAATTATATCTCCTGGAGGTTGTCATACTCCGTTCACCGCCCGACTATGTTTTAACTGCACCAACAACATGGCAAAGTATGAAGCGTGCATCATGGGTATCCAAGCTTCTATTGACCTGAGGATTAAGTTATTGAGTGTATTCGGAGATTTCGCTCTGGTGATAAGTCAGATCAAAGGCGAGTGGGATACGAAGCACCCGAATCTTATTCCTTACAAAGAGTATGTACTAACATTGCTCTCACACTTCGAGGAGATAACCTTTGTACATTTCCCCAGAGAAGAGAACCAGTTAGCGGACGCGCTAGCTACCATGTCTTCTATGTTCAAAGTCAGGTGGGACAATGAAGCTCCCCATATTACCATTGAGAGGTTAGACAAACCCGCACACTACTGTGACATTGAGACTGAAGAGGTAGAAGATAAACCCTGGTTTCATGAGGTAAAGAGGTATCTTGAGGCTCAAGAATACCCCGAGGGGGCATCTGTTAATGATAAGAAGTTTCTGAGAAGATTCGTGGTGAAATTCTTCATCAACAATTGAATCCTCTATAAGTGTAACCATGACTCGAATTTACTACGATGTGTAGACAAGAGCAAGGCATAGAGGATCATGGCAGACCTACATGAAGGCCCTTTCGGAACTCATTCCAGTGGACACACCATGGCGAAGAAAATCCTACGAGTAGGATATTATTGGTCCACTATGGAAGCCGATTGTTATCAGCACTCTTGAACCTGTCATAAGTGCCAAGTCTATGCTGATAAGGTGCATATACCTCCGGTTCCCCTTAATGTTTTGAAAGCTCCTTAGCCCTTTAGAATGTAGGGCATCGACATAATCGGCGAGATCATACCTACTACGTCTAACGGGCATCTCTTCATTCTGGTAGCAATTGATTATTTCACAAAGTGGGATGAGGCAGCTTCCTTTGCTACAGTGACCAAAACAGTCGTGGTGCGGTTTATCCGACACAATCTGATCTGCCGATATGGTGTACCAGAGAGGATCATTACTGATAATGGTACAAATCTCAATAACACGATGATCACCAAACTCTGCAAATAGTTCAAGATACAGCATCATAACTCTTCTCCCTATCGGCCGAAGATGAATGGGGTTGTTGAAGCGGCTAACAAGAACATCAAGAAGATTGTGCAGAAGATGACAGTGACATACAAAGACTGGCACGAGATGCTACCATTCGCTCTTCATGGGTACCGTACATCAACACGGACGTCGACAAGGGCAACACCCTACTCTTTGGTGTATGGCATGGAGGTTGTCCTACCCATCAAAGTCCAGATACCCTCTCTCAGGATTATGAAGGATGCAGGTTTGAACAAAGATGACTGGATGCAAACACGGCTTGATCAGCTGAATTTAATCGATGAAAAGAGACTTACTGTTATCTGTCATGGTCAGACGTATCAAAAACAAATGATCAAGGCTTTTAACAAGAAGTTCAGGAGTCAAGAATATCAAGTCAGGGATCTAGTGATCAAACGCATCATACTACCGCAAGGTGATCCCAGGGGCAAATGGACCCCCACATACGAAGGGCCGTTTGTGGTTAAGAACATTTTCTCAGGAGGAGCTATGATTCTAACCACCATGGATGGTGACGACCTTCCTCACCCCGTCAATGCAGACATAGTGAAAAGATACTATGCATAATCAAAGACCTGCTAGGTTGACTGGCCTAGGAAAAAATAAGGGCTTCCCGGTGAACCAAAAGAGTTCGGGAAAAAGTAAGAGATGAAAATGAAAAAAATTGTACACCCGGCAAGTCGAAAACCTGAAAAGGTGGCTTGGTCAATAAAGGGTATCCCGGTGGACAGAAAACCCGAAAGGGCAGTCCAGGAAAAAGTTAGGAATTGAAGCGTAACACTATGTCTCATTGGATCATCTTGCAACCAGACTTCAGTATCGACTGTCAAGCTCGGACGGCGCCAATCAATCTGATCCACCTTCGGCCAAGCAGCAAAGTGATGAGATGCTTGAAGACATAAAGACAATAGCAGAGTTGAAACCCAATGGGATTGTTTTACATAGTTGTTCTCCTTTCTTTTACAAATTGTAATTTTTATTTTTCGGCGGCGTTCTTTTACTAGGACATCGGCATCGTTGTACAAAACGCCTATTACAGGCCAACTTCAAAAATCAATACAATTCATTTTCACAAGAAAATTCCAAATTGTTTTTCTTTTTCTGTTTTGTTTTGCAAGAACGTCGAATGATTCATTTTCGATATATGCATTTGGAAATAATTGCTGCTCATAAATATTTACATAAAAAACAAAAGACGATTACTCATAATTCCAGGAACAGGAACAAACAAGAAGTGCCTAAACCCTACAGTTACTCTGCCCATCAGGTACCAAGGTGGAATCAGCTTAAGAACATGAGTAGCGGTACATACACTCCCCACAGAGTAAGAAATATCCAAAGACAGTGATGTTAGCTTTCCCGAACAGGACATTAATCTCCCCTACTGAAGTTCACAATCACGGGTGAGTCAGTAAATTATTCCCCAAGCAGAGTTTATTTCTCTCATCAGCAGAAATTCAAATCTCTGACAGAATTCCCTATCACCGGCAACGGAAAATTCATCCCCAGCTGAGTTATTTCCTCAAGTCAGCAGAGCTATCAACAGAGTATCTATTCTCCAACAGAGTTATTCCCCGCAGAGTTATCCTCAGACAAAGTCTCTCCTCGACAGAATGTCCGTAAACAAGGGGCAAATCCCCAGCATAATCATCTTTGTTCATCATCCCCGATAGAAGTAGAGGAACTGTGGTTTTTATAGCAATCAGGGATTTACTTTCCCATATTCACATTGTCACGTCAGCATTTCATGTTTGTACATCATGACATATGCATACATCACATATAACATAGTCTCATTTATTTCGAGAACATCAGCATACGATGCATCTCATGCACCGCACATAATTAACCCTGTATTTATTTCAAGGAAAGACAGTTATTATCAACAATTTACAGCAGGTCCATGATCAACACTCGAAGCTAAACAGAGTAATCATCGGCGCGACAAGAACAACCTTACCCAGGTTCCCTCTGCAGTTTTACCCAAACTCATTCTGAAGCAACCCTACTATCCCGGCTTTCATATCGAAGTAACCCTACTATTCATGTTCCTTCTCACAGCCTTACTATCCCGACTTCCATATCGAAGTAACCCTACTACCCAGGTTCCATCTCGCAGCCCTACGATCCCGGCTTTCATATCGAAGTAACCCTACTACCCAAGTTCCTTCTCACAGCCCTACTATCCCGGCTTTCATATCGAAGTAACCCTAATATCCAGGTTCCTTCTCAAGCCCTACTACCCAGGATTTCATACCGAAGTAACCCTACTACCCAGGTTCCTTCTCACATCCCTACTATCATGGCTTCCATATCAAAGTAACCCTACTATCTAGGTTCCTTCTCGCATCCCTACTATCTCGGCTTTCATATCGAAGTAACCCTACTACCCAGGTTCCTTCTCACAGCCCTACTATCACGGCTTTCATATCGAAGTAACCCTACTATTCAGGTTCCTTCTTAAGCCCTACTACCCAGGATTTCATACCGAAGTAACCCTACTATCCAGGTTCCTTCTCCTAACCTCACTATCCGGGTTTTCTTCCTCTCTTATCCCCAGACAGCAGTCCACAGCATTGTAAGACCTGGACCTGATCAAACACAATTGATTTCACATTTCCCCAGAAAGTCGCGGTGCAGCATATACCCCGACCAAACACACAGTTCACTTCCGCTTCCCAAACTGGAATTATTCCCCTAGTAGAGTAACGGACAACTGAAGCTCCTAAAACTATATTTCTCTCAAGACAGAGACCAGCATTTCCCAGCGGAGTCCTCCTCAGACAACAGGTATAAGGGTTCTCGCAAAGGAATCTCTTACACGATCGACACTCCTTCGAATGGCATCTATAATCCCATTCCCGGTGTCACAAATCAAGTATCACTTCATGCGAGTGCAAATATCTGGGCACTCCAATCATCTTCCATCTTCAGATCACGAAAGGCAGACGAGCCAATCTACATCCTTAGGTTTAAGAAGATTAAACAGGGGCAGCTGTTGTACCCCATAATTTTCCATCCCATATTTCTCAATTCATGTCAAGTGAGGTCCTCAAATTGCTCAAGGAAGTCCAAGAGTTGACCAGACAAACTCTCTCCTAAGGCAGTCTACCTCAAATTAGGGTTTCATTTTGCATCAAGATGCTTGATTCCAAAGGATCCAAAGTTCTCACCATTGTCCTAATATATTCTCAAGATCATCCATGTAAAGTTTCAAGCCTTGCAGAAGAAGTTTGCTCAGTCAATTGCTCAAAGGCCTGAAAATCAACTATGTTAGGTCAAAAATCAATTGTGGCCCACATACAGTCAAACTTCAAGATTTTTGAACAACATCCTAATTTTGAAGTATCATTCATCATTTTATCAATGGTTTATCATGATTCATCAAGGATTGCTCACAATTCATCAAAACCCAAAAGTTGCTAAATTAGGGTTTTTGTAGGAAAAGTCAACTCAACTTTGACCAAGCATAACTTTCTCATACTTTATCATAAATGACCCATCCAAACCTCATTTTGAAGAGGATGCAATTCCCTACAATTAATATTAAGCTCCAAAGTTCAAAATATTCACTCACAAAAAGATATGAATTTTGACATTATAGGTCATTTTGAAAAGTCAACAAAAACACCTTTTGGATCAAAGCTTCATACATGAACATGGAAGACTCAATTGAGATGAGACCAAAAGGGTTGCTTATAGGACATCCTAAGATTTCTAAAAAGTCCAAGAATACCTCTCTAGGCTCAAAATTGAGAGAGTTATGCATTGGCCAAGTTGACCTTTTTTGCAAAATTGCCAAAAGTCAAATGTGCTCAAATTTGCATTTTTTTGCTAAATGGGTCCAACTTATACTTGCACTTCAATGATAACATAGTCCACGACCTATGGGACCCTCCATGCTTTATTTATTCATTTATTTTATTTATTTTGATTTTTATTCATTTAAAATTCAAATAAAATCAAATAAATCTAAATAAATCATATATTGTGTTTTAGGGATGATTTTTGCATTGAAGGAAGATCTTATATGCTGTCAATTGAGAATCAGTTCGTGCAAGGCTGATTTGGTTGGAAAAAGATTGAATTTGAGAAAAATTGGAAAGAAATATATGCATGAAGGATCAAATCAAATCTTCATGATGAGCAAGATTGAGGTCGTTTTTGTTGACCTAACATGTTGTATTACATATACAGAAGCAAGGCAAGGCACAAGAGGAGGTGGGAGCAGTCTTGAGAGCTAGAACAAAACTCAAAAAATTCAAGAAAAGTGGTGATCCAATTTCCATATTAGAGGCCAATTCGTGCCATTCTCACATTGCAAACAGATTGCTGGGCATCCCAGGAACATATCCCAGTCAATTGCAAGCCCTTTCACGCCTGGAATTATAAGTTATAGGTATCACGATTTGCTTCCAAATTTAAATTCGATTTCGTTGATTTACTTATCCTATGCATGTTTTGATCATATATTCGTGTTCATCATTGAGTTTGCAAACTATTGGTACCAATTAATTGCATTATTAACGCCTGTATAGGATTTTTCCATAGCTAGAGTTTTAAGTTCTTGTTTAGGGCTTTGCAGGATAGGTAAAATTGGACATTGATTCTGGTACCATGAGACTCGTGAGGATGAGACGAGTTGATTGGTACCAGCCATGGTCATTTATATTTCCTATGGACAATTTTTGAAACATACAGGGTTGTAGCTAGAGCGCCATGTCCGTAGGTAAAGGTGTCTTGGGCTAAAACGACGGATGGGAGGAAGAAGATGATGTGTGGCGCCCCCTGGTTGGGCAATTTGAATTTAGCGTGTTTTTTTCAGGAATCTTTGTTTTCATTATATTATAATCGATTTTTATTATATATACGAATAAGCATCATAGCTCAGTTGGCAAGCGTACAGGGGAAAAGTGCTAAGGACCTGGGTTTGATCTCCAGGTCCCAACCTTTATTCATAATATTTTTCAACCGGCAATCCAACGCTTTGCAAATCAAGAGGTTTACCATGTGCCATCAAGATCTTGCCATCCAACTCATCAGCGCTCCAAATCCAATGCCTTCCCTTGGAGGACTACCATGCACCCCCAGTCTACATGCACACTGGATTGAGCAAAGTCAAGCAGGCCTTAGCCATTTGGGCCCAGAAATTCAATTCCAACCCCCCCTTTTCAGCAAACACCACCAGACCCATTTACTAACTTTTCTTTATTTTATTTATTTTTCTTTATTTTTTATTCTTTGAATTTTCTTTATTTATTTTAAATTCACAAATTAATCATTTTTCACAAAAAACCATAAAACCAATAATTCATCAAAAATTAGGATTAGTTTTTATTTTATCAAAATTAATTTAATTTAGTTTAAATTAGGGAAATTGTAATTTGTTTTCAAAAATAAAATCAAATAGAAATTAGGTTAAACTTTTGATTTAATTTTATTTTTTCTCTTTTTCTCAAATAAATAAAAATACAAAAATAGGCTTTTAGATGAATTAATTTATTTTTCTTAGTTTAAAATTAATTAGACTTAGGATTTTCCTTTAATTTAACACTTCCATTATTTTCTTAAAATATAACAAGAACTTTTTAATCAATCGCAATTAGGTTTAGGCAAGGGTCAAAACCCTAGTTGTCTCGTATTCGATTCATCGCGCGTGTATTATTATTTTTGCCAATATTGTTATAATTGTTCATGGTTTGTAATAGTTTAATCTAGGGCTTTTATTTGTCGCTTTCTCCTGGGTTTTTGGCTATGTAATTAATCCCCCTCCCCGAAGCCTTGTAATAGCATATATTTACTTTCTCTCATTTTAATTCTCGCAAATATTTGATTATTTAGATGTATGCTAATAGGATTGTATGATAAGAATGCATGACAAATTAATTTAGTTAGAAAACCCTAATGTGAAAAGACTAAATAATTGAAAAAAGATCACTCGCACATATCACTCCTAGGGTATACTCTCACTTCGGTTGCCTTCGGTAAATGATCGTTAAGCATAGGGTGTCTTAGTGGTTGCCCTCCCGTCTAAAAGATCAAAATGTCCCATTCGAGTGTTGCCTCAGAAATGTTGCCTCAGAAATGTTGCCTCGGAAATGTTGCCTCCTATATGATCTTAAGACTCTAGGGTTATTACTAATGTGTCCTAACATTGCTTTAGTGATCGTACGTCCTTTTCGAATTGACCCTTACAACTCCAACGATGGTGCCACCTATTTCTCAATAGTAGGATAGTGCTGTCGAAAAAACGAGAATAGAAACGATCTTTTTTTTTAGTAGTTAGATGCTAGTAGGTACTTGCTCAAATCAAAACTCTTCACACTTACACATTTTCCAAAACAATTTTCAAAACAACTTTGTCACACCTTTGAGGACTGATACAAGGGTTATCACGAAGTCAAACATTTTCAAAAACAAAGCACATACACAAGCAATTTTAAAAAGATGAGCAAGTACCTAAGAGCCCATGGAAATCCATGGATAGAAAGGGTTCTAACACCTTCCCTTTCTATAATCTACCCCCCGTACTCAGAATATCTCGAAAAAAGGATTTTTTCTGTACTTTTATCCTTTCCGGTTGGATAAAATAAAAGTCGGTGGCGACTCTTGCTTACCACGACATTTTGTGAATAAAAAACGCAAAACGCAAACCAGCATTTCAAACAAGTTGGTTCGGCCATCGTATCACACCCTTCAATAAAGAAGGATCATAGTCCCTCGATGACCCTCGACGTTGCCTTCGATAAAACGATCTCGTCCCTTACAAAAATTGCTAAAGCGTCACATAAGTTGCTTTCGATGACTGTAAAATTGACCTACGCCTGTCCCTTTACATCCAACGATGGGGCTTCTTACCAAATCAATGGTAAGATAGCAACATCTAAAGGAGGAAGAAAAGAACATTTGAGACCTTTCGAGTAGATAGATTCGCTCCCGGTTACTCGCTTGCTCACAAAAAAAACATTTTACCCCAACACTTTCATCTCAAAACATCTTCAAAAGACAAAACCTTTTGTATACGTTCTTATAGAGACGAGAACCATTGCAAAATGTCTTTTCAAAACCACCTTCTAAAACACAATCCACAAAACATCTTTGAACCATCTTTCGAAACAAAACTTTGTACGCGTTCTTATTGAAACGAGAACCATTACAAAGAGATTGTCAAAACACTTTCAAAGCCCACCTCACAAGCACACTATTAAAACAAAAAGCAAGTGATCCAAACGAATAACTAAGAGCCCATGGAAAACCATGGATGAAAAGGGTGCTAATATCTTCCCTTTTCATAATCTACCCCCCGAACCCGAGAAATAATCTCGAAAGGTCTTTCCTGTGCTTTTTTACCTTTCTTTTTGGATAAAAGAAAAGTCGGTGGCGACTCTTGCTATCCACACAAATGTGATCGAAACGCAAAACACCAAGTCAATTCTCCCACCGTACCACAGAACTGGCGACTCTGCTGGGGACACTTGAAAAGTGGGGTTACCTTAGGGTTAGATCACCTTTACTTGCTTTCATTATTTGATTTGTGTGATTTATATTTAGTTCTTGGTATTGGGCTTGCTTTGATCCTCCACCCGGATCTGGGGCACCTTTTTAGGTAAATAGAAATAGATTGTGGAAACTGTACGGCGTAGACCGATACGGTTGAAACAATGGCTATGTTAGTGTGACGCATTTGTGGGTACCAGTATCCCTCGTGGTGAACCGAGGAGAATACGGGGCCGCTGAGCGGCGTCATGAAGCACTAATTGACTTTAGAACCCTAATTGAACAACCTTGGCCATTAGGACATAGTGAGATAGCCAATTTCGGTGTAGAGCTAAAAATTGGTTGATAATCGATACTACACTCATTGAGGCTAGACTTTTGGGATATCTCGGCCGCAAGAAAAGATTGTTGTGCTGAGACAATACCTAAGAGAAAGGTTGGTGATATTGAGATCCTTTAGAATCCGATCACTATTGCTAGGACAGGTTGAGCCAACCAAATTTCAAGAGGTTATTTACCTATAAAACTCATGCAAGCCTAAAACATAGGGACTTGTTTTGTTGTGTGTGTATATATTTACTTGTACATAAACATCATAAACATCATGAACATCATACGCATGCTCACTAACCATTTCAAGGATTTAGAAATTTATCTTTGTTTCTGTTTTGTAGGACATGAATTCTCTCCGAAGAAATATCATCTGAATCAGCTTTGTAAAAGCACATCCTCAACTTCAAGAGCTAGCCTCAAGAGTGCCCGGGGATTCTCATTTTACCAAGAAATATGGTCGACTCCTCAGCTTGACTACATCCAACTTTCAAGAAGAGATGATGTGTGTACTATTCCAATTCTTTGATCCTGTACATCATTGTTTCACGTTCCCGGACTATCAGTTGGTACCTACATTAAAAGAATTCTCCCTACTCTTAGGGGTGCCCGTGCTTGATCAGACACTATTCACCGGTCTAGAAGGGATTCCAAAACCTGAAGTCATCGCCGAAGCTTTGCATATGAAGAGGGTCGATATCATAGCCAATTGGGAGACAAGAAGCAGGGTTAAAGGCTTTCTAGCTAAGTTTCTATTGGAAAAAGCTCGTTCATTATGGGATGACATGGATTTCCAAGCTTTCGAAGATGTCCTAGCTCTTCTCATTTATGGTTTGGTTCTGTTTCCCAATTTAGACCAATTCATAGACGTTAATGCCATCAAAGTCTTTATCTCTCGCAATCCTATACCTACCTTACTAGGAGACATATTGCATTGCCTTCATACCCGCACCATGAAGAAAAGAGGTACTCTTTTGTGTTGTATCCCCCTACTCGCTAAGTGGTTCACTTCACACCTACCTCAATCAGCATTGAAGAATGAGTAAAGACTGACATGGTCCCAAAGGATAATGTCCCTCACCCACTCTGATATCCTTTGGTGTTCGAGATCCTTGGAAGATGTTTCTATCATTGATCGTTGTGGGGAGTTCCCTAACGTACCTCTGCTTGGTATTAGGGGAGGTATCACCTACAACCCCTGCTTAGCTCTTCGACAGTTTGGGTATGCCCGAAGAGACGGCCCTCACGAGATGCTCATCCAAGGTCTGGTGTTCGACTACGACAAAGAAGACCAAGGTTACCGCCAGAGGTTTACACGTGCTTGGGGAATGGTGAATAAGGTGGACAGTAGGACTTTGGGACATAAAAACTCCATCCCTCTCGAGCCTTACCTTAGGTGGGTACGGGCTCGTGCCCAGAGTCTCTTGATGCCTTACCCTTCCATCCTTCCTATCATCATTGAGCCTGTTATTGAAGGAGACGTCCCATACACCGTTCTTCATCCTAACATGCCTAGCTCTCTCGAAGACCTGCAGAAAGCTTGGGTTCATTTGAAGGAAGAGTGAGACACCTTTGAAGCCCAGTATTACGCCAGTGAGAAGAAGGTTCTGGAGCTCACCATACTGCTTCATAAAGAGAAAAGCCTGAATGCCTACATTGCTCCAAAGAGGATGCGTTCAGTCTTTTTGTCTTAGGAGTTTGGTTGTATTTTGTTTCTTTCATTGTAAGCCCAAGGAGGCATGATGTATTCAAACTTGGTTTTATTAATATAACGTATGTTCTTTTTGGTTTGAACAAATTTAAATCTCTAAATTTCCTTGAAATCATTTGCATATTGCATCTTCATTCATCATAAACATCATACAGGTTTCTCATAACAGGTCACCTTATCCTTCTACTGTTTATTTCAGTGAGATGGATGTTGAACAGACTGTGAAAGATCTTCAGCCGCAGAACGCCCAGTTTCAACAAATGCTCTTGGCTCTGACAAAAGGACAAGAGGAGTTGAAGACTTTGCTGGCCAAAGAGAAGAAGAAGAAAGTGAAGAAGTCAACCGATGTTGTGATCATGGGAAGAAGGTTTAAAGTAAAAGCCATACGAACTTTAGACTTTGCAACATCATCGGGTGAAGGAGATAATCAAGGAGACGGGACCCAGGAAGTGAACAACGACCCAACATCTGTGGAAGAGGAAGAACCTGATTACTCTGAGGAGCAATATCCTCCTGCTGATGATAAATACAAATAGCTAGAGGATCGTTTGTATGCTATGGAGATTCAGAGGGTACCCGGTTTGGATTTTGAAGAATTAGGACTTATCTCAGGGGTTGTCATCCCACAGAAATTCAAGGTTCCCACTTTCGCCAAATACGATGGTGTCTCTTGCTCAAAGCTACATCTAAGGTCATACGTCAGAAATATTCAACCCCATACGGCTGACAAGAATTTGTGGGTGCATTTCTTCCAAGAGAGCTTATCTGGGACGCAGTTGGATTGTTTCTATCAATTGGAAGGGACAAATGTTCGCAATTGGGAAGAGTTGGCTGCTTCTTTCTACAAACAATAACAGTACAATGTTGATTTGGCTCCGACTAGGACGCAATTGCAAAGCATGTCTATGGGAACAGGTGAAGGTTTCAAAACCTATGCTCAAAAATGGAGGGATCTCGCAGGTAGGGTACATCCCCCTCTATCCGACAGAGAATTAGTGGATATGTTCCTTGGCACCTTGTCAGGACCATTCTTCAACCACCTGATTGGGAGTTCCTCAGCTGGATTTACTAAATTGATCATGACTGGTGAGCGGGTCGAAGCCGACATAAAAAGCGGAAAAATTCAAAGAGATGCATCCTCGAGCATGATGAAGAAACCCTTTGTTGGAAAGAAGGAGGTCAGTGCTGCATATGACTATAGGAATCAAAACAAAACTGACCGTCGCCCGGCGGTAGGGGCTGTTATGATTTCTAATCCTGTGCCAAATCAGCAGCGAAATTATCAGCGCAAATCGGAAGCGCCCATGAAACGATTCACCCAGATCAACATGACCATATCTCAAGTTTTACCGCACCTTCTGAAGACCAATCTGGCAACTCTAAAGGAAGCTCCCAAAAACCCCAATACTGCTTCTCCTTGCTATAACCCAAACGCTCGATGTGCCTACCATTCTGAAAGCCCGGGGCACGATACAAATGACTGTTGGGCCTTAAAGAATAAGGTGCAAGACCTTATCGATGCGAAAGAGATTGAGTTTGATCTCCCAGAAATGCGTAATGTAATAACGGCACCAATGCCCAAACATGGCCAAGGTATCAACGCCATTGATGATGATCGTTTTGTATCCTCCGTGAATTACTTAGTTACTCCTCTATTGACCATTAAACATAATTTACTGCAAGTCGGTCTGTTTCCGGGCTGCAATGAAAATTGTCACTTGTGCAAGTCTCTACTGAATGGTTGTTTGTTACTGAAGATAGGCGTCCAGCGCCTGATGACTAGTAAAGAAATCCTATTTTAAAAGCTTCCTCTTACCAGAAGTTCCTATCAAGATGTTTCGATAATCACCATTTCCGAGAATCCTCCCGCGGTCTCCACCAAAAGACCCATCAGGATTACATTTGTTCCCAGGTCTGCACCTTTAATCATCACTATGCCAAGACCAATATCTTACTCTTCGGATAAAGTTGTTCCCTGGAGTTATGGGGTTGACGTTTATTACTATGGCGTCAAGCAAGATCAGTTGGCTATCAAAGACGAAGTTGCGAGAGATATTGATCCCGACATCGGTAACATCACTGGGACCAGCAAAATAACAAGAAGTGGAAGAGTCTTCTCACCTGAGATTTCTCCAAAGACCGTTGCTACTCATGTGATCATTCCCACTGTCAGTCCTACCGACACTCCCAGTGATACTCCTACTGTTATCCCTACTACCAAGACCAGGAGCAAAGAGGTCTTGAATGAGTCTGTCCAAGCAAGAGAGTGTCCCGAGATCATCCTTAAAGATTCTAGAGAGGAGATAGAAGAAATACTGAAGATAATCAAGAAAAGTGACTACAACATTGTCGAACAGTTGGGGCGGACCCCTTGGAAGATATCATTGTTTTCCTTACTTTTGTGTTCTGAGGCCCACGCCAAAGCCTTGGTAAAGTTTCTTAAGACCGCCCACGTGCCCCAAGAGACCTCCATCGACCAATTTGAAAACTGTATGGCCAGTCTAACTGCTGATAACGGATTGGGCTTTTCCGACGCTGATTTAACCTCTAAGGGAAGGAAGCACAATGATGCCTTGCATATTTCCATTGAATGTAGGGGCACCACACTTGCCCATGTTTTGGTGGATATTGGCTCGTCATTGAATGTCTTGCCCAAAAATGCTCTCGACCGACTGGACTGCGAGGGGCTCATCTTAAAACCTAGCAACATCATAGTAAGGGCCTTTGATGGTTCCAAGAGGACAGTGCATGGAGAGGTTAGTATCCCCATAAAAATTGGGACTTAGACTTTTGACTCAACTTTCTATGTGATGGATATCCGCCATTCGTACTCTTGTCTATTGGGTCGACCCTGGATCCACGGTGCTGGTGCCGTCACTTCTACCCTGCACCAAATGCTAAAATACCCGATTAAAGGAAATATTGTCACAGTTCACGGAGAGGAGGAGTACATGGTTAGCCATCTGAACTCTTTCAGGTATGTTGAATGGATGGTGAATTCATCGAGACTCCTTGTCATAACTTTGAGGAGGTTCTAGCAACAGTCGCGGAAACCAAGTCTACTCCAAAGGTCCCGAAGATTACCAGACCTCCACTGAAGATGGCCTCTTTGAAGGATGCTCGAGCAGTAGTTGAAGAATGAGGGTGTACCATCTGGGGTCAGCTTCTGGATATTCCCTACAAGTCTGACAAATTTGGGTTGGGGTTCACTACAGAGGCTTACAGAGTTGTTCGACGTTCTCGTACTGGGGGACCACCTCTGCGTATCAGCAATCAAGGAGTTAAGCAGTCGAAGACAGTGATGGCAGCTGTGATATGGACGAATGGATTTTTCCAACCATCGGCGGAGGGCTCAACAATTGGGAGGCCAAAGATTTCATTCCTATTACTTTCATTCAAGAGTAATTGTCTTTTAATATTTTCAGGCT
The DNA here is from genome assembly GCA_948472305.1 of Vicia faba. Classification (NCBI taxonomy): domain Eukaryota; kingdom Viridiplantae; phylum Streptophyta; class Magnoliopsida; order Fabales; family Fabaceae; genus Vicia; species Vicia faba. The sequence continues at coordinate 869,249,836 of OX451735.1, read as the reverse complement.
TGTAATATTTAAACAATTCAGACTTTTAAAACCTTGTGTCTTACCCGAGGCACAACGGTTCATTTGTGAGGGTTGTCACTTTATTCTCATATGTCATTAATGAATCATGGACGTTTTTGCATAAAATTTTATGTTCTTTGTCTTTCTTTCTTACATTTTATTTCTTTCAAAGGTAGCTATGCTCTTACACACACTCACATATTAAAATGCATATCTACATCCACTCAGGATCCCATGGGTAACGGTTCTGCTATGGGCAATTGTGCCTTTGAAAATCCGATCTACCAAGCCGACAAAGAAAGTGAGGAAGATTGTGAGGTGCCAGGGGAGTTGGCCAGGTTGTTGCAACAGGAAGAAAGGACCATTCAGCCGCACGAAGAGCCGGTTGAAACAGTTAACTTAGGTACTGAGGAGGATAAAAAGGAGGTTAAGATGGGTGCCAATTTGGAACCCAGTGTCAAGGAGCGCCTGATTCAGTTATTACACGACTATGTTGAAGTCTTCGCCTGGTCGTATGAAGACATGCCGGGACTTGATACAGACATTGTGGTACATCGTCTTCCTACAAGAGAAGATTGTCCCCCAGTAAAGCAGAAGTCATGAGGCCTGATATATCAGAAAAGATCAAAGCAGAAGTCATGAAACAATTCAATGCTGGATTTTTGGCTGTCACCTCTTATCCCCAATGGGTGGCCAATGTTGTTCCTGTGCCCAAGAAAGACGGTAAAGTGCGAATGTGTGTGAACTACAGAGATTTGAATAGGGCAAGCCCCAAAGATGATTTCCCACTCCCCCACATCGACATTCTAGTTGACAATACGGCACAACACAAAGTGTTTTCCTTCATGGACGGTTTCTCAGGATACAATCAAATTAAAATGGCGCCTGAGGATATGGAGAAAATAACCTTCGTTACACAGTGGGGCACATTCTACTATAAGGTCATGCCATTCGGACTGAAGAATGCTGGGGAAACTTATCAACGCGTCATGGTAGCTTTATTCCATGACATGATACATCATGAGATAGAGGTCTACGTAGACGATATGATAGCCAGATCGCAAACGGAAGAAGAACACCTTGGTCACTTATAGAAGCTGTTTGAGAGGCTGAAGAAGTACAAGTTAAGGTTGAATCCAAACAAATTCACATTCGGAGTACGGTCTGGTAAGCTCCTAGGCTTTGTCGTCAGCATAAAAGGTATCGAGGTTGATCTTGCCAAGGTTAAAGTGATACAAGAGATGCCTTCTCCTCATACCGAGAAGGAAGTCAGAGGATTCTTGGGACGTTTGAATTATATCGCCAGGTTCATTTCTCACCCGACAGCTACTTGTGAGCCAATCTTCAAGCTCTTGAAGAAAGATCAAGTAGTCAAATGGAATGATGAATGCCAAGTTGCTTTTGACAAAATCAAAGAATACTTACAAGAACCTCCTGTGTTGTTGCCACCAGTCAAGGGAAGACCTTTAATCCTGTATTTGACTGTTTTAGAAAACTCAATGGGGTGTGTGTTGGGGCAGCATGACGAGTCTGGCCGAAAAGAGCATGTTATTTATTACCTGAGCAAAAAGTTTACCGACTGTGAAATAAGATATTCACTGCTCGAGAAAACTTGCTGCATTCTGGCATGGGCTGCTCGCCGGCTGAGACAGTATATGCTGACCCATACTACTCTGTTGATATCTAAAATGGATCCGATAAAATACATCTTTGAGAAGCCCGCTCTTTCTGGGAGAATAGCGAGATGGCAGATGATCCTGACAGAATATGACATACAGTATACTACCCAGAAAGCTAAAAAGGGTAGTGTATTGGCTGATCACCTCGCTCACCAAGCTGTGGAAGACTATCAGTTTGAATTCCCGGATGAAGACATCATGACATTAAACAACTGTGAAGAAATCAGGCCATATGATGGACCTGAACAAGGATCCCGATGGACCCTGTTCTTTGATGGAGCATCCAATGCACTTGGAAATGGTATCAGTGTCGTACTCATATCTCCGGAAGGGTGTCATACTCCCTTTACTGCTAGGCTTTGCTTCAACTGTACAAACAACATGGTAGAATACGAAGCATGCATCTTCGGTCTCAAAACTTCTATAGACTTGGGGATCAAATCCTTGGATGTATTTGGAGATTCAACTTTGGTTATCAGTCAGATCAAAGGGGAATGGGACACCAAACACCCCAACCTTATCCCTTACAAAGAACATGTATTGACATTGCTACTGCATTTTGAGAAGATTACCTTCTAGCATTTCCCGCGAGAAGAAAATCAGCTAGCAGACGCACTAGCTACAATGTCATCTATGTTTAAACTTAATTGGTATAACGAGGTTCCTCAAATCACCTTTAAGCGGATGGATGAACCAGCCTACTGTCATGAGATCGGTACTGAAGAAGTAGTGGATCGACCTTGGTTCCATGAAGTTAAAAGGTATCTCGAGTCTCAGGAATATCCAGAAGGAGCTTCAGTGAATGACAAGAAGTTCCTAAGAAGATTCTCGGCTAAGTTCTTCCTTAGTAACGACATTTTGTACAAACGCAGTCATGACTCTGTATTGCTTCGGTGCGTAGACAAGGTTGAAGCTGAAAGGATCATGGTTGAATTGCACGAAGGCACTTTTGGTACCCATTCCAGCGGGCATACGATGGCAAAGAAAATCCTACGGGCAGGCTATTATTGGTCTACCATGAAGGAAGATTGCTATCAACACTCTCGGACTTTCCATAAGTGTCAGATTTATACAGTTAAAGTGCACGTACCTCCAGTTCCTCTGAACGTTTTGATGGCTCCTTGGCCCTTTGTTATATGGGGAATCGATATGATTGGGGAAATCAAGCCAACGGCCTCCAATGGACACCGCTTCATCTTAGTGGCCATCGACTATTTTACAAAGTGGGTTGAGGCAGCTTCCTTTGCTTCCGTTACTAAGAATGTGGTCGCCCGGTTCATCAAACAGAACCTCATCTGTCAGTACGGTATCCCAGAGAGAATCCTCACTGATAATGGTACGAATCTAAACAACATTATGATCACCGCCTTGTGCGAGAAATTCAAGATCCAACATCATAATTCTTCCCCTTACCGGCCAAAGATGAATGGTGTTGTCGAAGCTGCAAATAAAAACATTAAAAAGATCATACAGAAAATGACAGTTACATACAAAGACTAGCATGAGATGTTACCATTCGCTCTCCATGGGTATCGTACCACAGCTCGCACATCAATTGGGGCAACACCTTATTCTCTGGTATACAGCATAGAGGTTGTCTTACCTATTGAGGTCCAGATTCCCTCTCTGAGGATCATGAAGGATGCTGGTTTGAACAAAGAAGATTGGATCCAGACTCGACTTGACCAGTTGAACTTGATTGATGAGAAGAGGCTTGCAGTTATCTGTCATGGTCAGATGTACCAAAAACGCATGATCAAAGCTTTTAACAAAAAGGTCAAACGTCAGGTATATCGAGTCGGTGACTTGGTAATCAAGCGTATCATTTTGCCACAAGGTGATCCCAGGGGCAAATGGACTCCTACATATGAAGGACCGTTTGTAATCAAAAGCATATTCTCTGGTGGAGCAATGATCTTGACCAATATGGATGGCGACGACCTCCTGCACCCTGTAAATACGGACATAGTTAAAAGATACTACGCATGAACAAGAACCCGCTAGGTCGACTGACCTAGGCAAAAATTAGGGCATCCCGACGAACCAAAAGGTTCGGGCAAAAATTAGGGATAAAATACAAAAAAATATGTACACCCGGCAAGCCGAAAACCCGAAAGGGCGGCTTGGGCAAAAAAAGGGTATCACGGTGGATCGAAAACCCAAAAAGGCGGTCCAGGAAAAAGTTAGGGAGTTAAAGCGTATGACTATGTCCCGTTGGATCATCTTGCAGACAATTTTTAGCATTGACCAATCAACTCAAACGGTTCTAATCAATCCAATCAACTTCGCCGAGGCGACAAGTGGACAAGACACTTAGAGGCATGAAGACTATAGCAGAATGGGAACCCCATGGGATTATTGCACATAGCTATCCTTTCTTTGTATCAATTTTCATTTTTTTACGATGATATTCTCTTACTAGAATGTTCGTCTCATTGTACAAAAAATACTTATTCAAGTTAATACAAAGATATCCCCTTTAGAAGTGCAAAACTATCTGTTTTTCTTTGTTTCTCTATTTTGTTTACAAAAACGTCCAATGATTTATTTTTGAACATATGCATTTGAACGTGATTACTGTTACAAATAAACAAAAAACAGAAAGACAATTACTAATGACTTTAAGAAATAGGATAATATCTATAAGCCATTCCATAAGATCCCCGCATGCACCTTCTCCAGCAGGAGTGGAAGCGAATACATCCTACTACAGAATCGCTAACATATCCCCAGTATGCAGCCTGTTGGTATCAAGCGTTCTCATATCCCTGATAGAGTAAAACTTCCAACTACTGCTCCAGAGTTTCCCCAGTAAGTTGCCCAACTTCTCAGATTTCCCCAGCAGGATTTCACGAAGTCTACAAGCAATGTCCGGCATTTCCCTTCTACAGTAGAGTTTATATTTGGAAATTCACCCATCAGTGCTTCAGAAGGGATTTATTTTCCCCGCTTCCAGCAACACTATGGCACAAACAATCTTTAATTCCATACATTTGCATCCATATGTCATAGCATTAACAACACAAGTACAGACAGTGCAATCTCATTTATTTTGAGAAACAACATCACACCATGCATTGCATACATCATAGCATTGCGTACAATTAACTCTTCACCTTTTGCAGGAAAGAGTCATTCGACAGAAAATTATCATCAACAAATTTCCAACAGACAAAGATTTTCAACAAGAAAAGATTGGTCGACCATCTATATAGCAAAATATTTCTTTCAGATTCACTGGTTCAGATAAACCTCTTAACGGTTTATTCTGATTCATTTCCAGATTTTCACTGGTTCAGATAAATCTCCCAATGGTTTATTCTGATTCGTTTCTAGATTCTTACTGGTTCAGATAAATCTCTCAACGGTTTATTCTTATTCGTTTCCAGATTTTCGCTGGTTCAGATAAATATCTCAATGGTTTATTCTGATTCGTTTCCATATTCTTACTGGTTCAGATAAATCTCTCAACGGTTTATTCTGATTCATTTCCAGATTCACTGGTTCAGATAAACCTCTCAACAGTTTATTCTGATTTATTTCCAGATTTTCACTGGTTCAGATAAATCTCTCAACAGTTTATTCTGATTCATTTCCAGATTCTTACTGGTTCAGATAAAATCTCTTAATGGTTTATTCTGATTCATTTCTAGATTCACTGGTTCAGATAAACCTCTCAACGGTTTATTCTGATTCATTTCCAGATTTTCACTGGTTCAGATAAATCTCTCAACGGTTTATTCTTATTCGTTTCCAGATTCTTACTGGTTCAGATAAATCTTTCAACGGTTTATTCTGATTCGTTTCCAGATTCTTATTGGTTCAGATAAATCTCTCAACGGTTTATTCTGATTCGTTTCCAAATTCTTACTGGTTCAGATAAATCTCTCAACGGTTTAGTCTGATTCGTTTCCATATTTTCACTGGTTCAGATAAATCTCTCAATGGTTTATTCTGATTCGTTTCCAGATTCTTATTGGTTCAGATAAATCTCTCAACGATTTATTCTGATTCGTTTCCAGATTTTCACTGGTTCAGATAAATCTCTCAACGGTTTATTCTGATTCGTTTTATGTTAAGATCAAGTTCAGGCTTTCTGTCAACAATCATCTTTGGATGGCATCTATAAGCCCATCTCCGACAACACCCCATCATTTATCCAAATGGCATCTTTAAGCCCATTCCCTACACAATCAACCAGCGCATCATCGAGTGTAAATTTCTGGGCACTCTAGTGTTCAATCATCTTTCACTCTCAAGCCACGAACGACAAACATGTCAATCTCGCTTTTCAAGTTTAAGAAGATTGAACAGGGGCAGCTGTTGTACCCCAAAATTTTTCCTCCCATTTTTCACTCAAAATGCTATCCCAGGGTTTCTTAAATACTCAATTTGGCTCAAAAGTTGATCAAACAGATTCTCTTCCTAGGCAACCAGTCAGCAATTAGGGTTTTGCACTTCTCAAAGGTTTTCCCAATCCATGGCCCAGATAACTGCAAAGGCATTTGTGTGATTTCTATTTGTTTTCTTAACTATAATCTTCTGAAGATTGATGTTACTTTTGAGGGCATATTCTGTTTGAATAAGGTGCAAGGTCTAAAGCTATCATCTTTAAGCAATCATGATTGAGGGTTCAATTAATCATTTGGGTTTGAGCTTTTAAACATTTATTTTGTTTAAGAGTGCAAGGTACATGATTTATCCTATCATATTGTATTTACTTGAAGTGCAAGTTATCAAGCCAGGATGCTTATTCAAAACATTCAAACCAAGAATTGCAAAATTAAAATAAAAACTCAGAAGTTTTTGTACAACAAATTTTCATTATTACTCAAGCTTTGTTCATTACAGTTTTGTGGGTCTTTCACAAATGATTACAAGTGATTACAAAAATTACAAGTAAAATATAAGGTTTAAATCTACAAAGGAAAATTTGCTTCTTCTTCAAGACTCCTTGCTTCATCCTCAAGAAATTCCCCATTTGCTAGCCATTGTCTTGCTTGCCATTTGTTTGTACATGTGACAGAAGAAAAGAAAATATTAGCAAAAAAATCAATATTAAAAAGTCCAAGAAAATTTAATTTTTCATCATTAGGGTTTGCTTTTAGGAATCAGAATTTTGTTTGTCCATTTTTCCCTATTTTTTGCAAATCTCAAAACCTAGGTTTTGGTTCACAAAAAAGAAAAAAAAAAGAAAAAAAATATACAAATTGGACAGGCAAGGCAACAAGTTCAAACAACAATAGTCAAAATGCACAAGTCAAACAATACCAAACATCCAAACTGCATCACAAAAAAGGTAGTGCTTTGCAAAGCAATTACAACAGCACAAGATGCAAGGCAACAGGCCGCAAATAGCATACAGCAAGCAAGCTGTCCAAATCAGAAATCAAAGGCAGCAACACAAAGCTACAACAGAACAAAGCAAACAATATGCAAGCAACAAGCCAAAAACATCAAATGCTGTAATATAAGTCAGCATCATCATTTTCCCAAGAAAATAAGCAAACCCTTCAGAAATTCATCAAAAGAAAAAATGCTTTATCTCACAAAGAGAGGAAAGAGGAAAGATATCACCTAGCCAGCAAATGCCAAGACAAACAGGTTGCTATAAGAAACAGTCCAAGAAGACCTGCTCAAAAAGCCTCCCTATGCTGCCCATAGCAGTCCAAAAATCTGTCCAAGTTCTGCACAAAAGCATGTCAACATAAACCATAGCAACTAGTTTGCAATACAGTCCAAAAATGCCCAGACTTGCACCAAAATGGAAACAGTCCAAGCTGCACTCAAAAGCCAAAAACTAGAAAAGCCAAAACTGTCAAAATTTAAAGTTTTTCCCTCATGTTTTTTCACCCTAATCAGATAACAAGTTTTTACTGTTTTATAGAGGAGAGACATACAGAACTAAGAGGAGAACAAAAAAACTACAAAAACTGAGAACCAAAAAGTTCAAGAGATCCCTTTGTTTCAAACCAACAGAGCATCATAGTATCCACAAAAACATCATCAAACCATCTCCAAACCAACATAACATCGTAATATCCATCAAAACATCATCAAACCATCACCAAAACCAACTGAAACATCATAGAACCATCACAAAAAAAAACATAGCAGAACTAGCAAACTAGCAAACCACAAAAACTCAGAATCATCAAGTTCAAGAAATCTCTTTGTCTCAAATCAACTGGAACATCATAGTATTCATCAAAAACAGCCATCCCAACCATCATCCAAATAAACAGCAGACAATAAAAAAAATAGAACCAAAGTCCATCATCCAAACCTTGTCATTAAACATCATTATTCAAAACCCAGCAAAATCACTAGCAAACAAACAATAAAACCCTAATCTGATAACCAGGATAAACACGAACTCAGAAGGAGAAAGAAGTCACTCACAAACACAGAGTCAGAGCTATCTTACCGAAAAGAACATTAGGAGGTTAGTAAGGTTATAGATCTGAACCTCACCAAACGATCTCTTTCTTCTATTTCCTTCCTCTCATTGAATATACCGCTGCATGCATCGCTATCTTCGCCGTTTTCATCAAACGAAAATTAGGGTTTCATCTTCCCCCTTTCTAGATTTAGGGTCACCAAGTAAAAATCTGCAAAAATTAGTCACAAATTAGTAACTAGCAGAAAGAGACGATCAGAAAAATGTAATAAAAGTAAGGTTTTGAGACACGCCGCCGCCGTCACCGCCGTAAGGCGATTTCCGGCGCGGCCAAAGGGTCTCCGGTGAAGGCCCATGGTAAGAGAGAAGAGAGAGGGCAGAGCGTTCAAGAGAGAGAAAAAACTTTGAGTTATGAGGCTTGGCTTCAGTGTAAGTGAGTTTTGTGTTGTTTGATAACAACACTTTAGCCCAATCTGGTGGTGACACTTGTCACCACCTCTTTAGTTGCCCTGAATGATCCCCCACTTGCAACCCCATGTTAATTTAATGTCACCACCTCTTTAGTTGCCCTGAATGATCCCCCACTTGCAACCCCATGTTAATTTGATGCGCTCTCATCATCCATCCCTCTGATCAATTATCACACCCTTTTAACGCGTCTTAGATGCATGTCCATGATACACCTCCAGGGAGTTGCTACACTGGATTAGTCAGAAGCATTTGGGCCTATTAATTTCTGCACCCCCTGTTTTACTCTTTTGGCAGGCCCATTTCTAATTTCCCCTTTATATTTTTTTTATTGTTAATATTTTCTTTTTCCATTATTTGATTTTTATTTTTTAGCATATATCTAAAAAATGTAAATATGTTAACATTTGTTTTAAATAATTATTAACTTTAAAATAATTTTTGTTTAACATTATTAATTAAGTCCTTAATTAATCTTATCAAATGAAAAGAGTTTTAACCTAAATAATTATTTAACGGTTTGGATTTATATTGCGTGATTTAAATATTTATTTCTTACTGTCACCCCCCATTCGTTAATTTGTACCCCCATTCTCGAAGCTCTTTAATAACGTAGAACTTCAATTTCCGCATTTTTATTGTTTTACTCATTGCTGTATAGTAATTAGGCGTGAATGGCAAGATCAAACAAAATTAATCGTTAGTTAACCTAATTTCAATGATCAAATTAACTTGAATCAAACACATATTTTCACAAATACAGTCATGTCCCTCGAATATGGAACGCTTTAGCAATGACCCTTCAATAAAGAAGGATCGTAGTCCCTCGATGACCCTCGATGTTGCCTTCGATAAAACGATCTCGTCCCTTACAAAAACTGCTAAAGTGTCACATAAGTTGCTTTCGATGACTGTAAAATTGACCCACGCCTGTCCCTTTACATCCAACGATGGGGCTTCTTACCAAATCAATGGTAAGATAGCAACATCTAAAGGAGGAAGAAAAGAACATTTGAGACCTTTTGAGTAGATAGATTCGCTCCCAGTTACTCTCTTTCTCACGACAAAAACATTTTACACCAACACTTTCATCTCAAAACATTTTCAAAAGACAAAACCTTTTGTATACGTTCTTATAGAGACGAGAACCATTGCAAAATGTATTTTCAAAAACCACCTTCTAAAACACAATCCACAAACACATCTTTGAACCATCTTTCGAAACAAAACTTTGTACGCGTTCTTATAGAAACGAGAACCATTACAAAGAGATTGTCAAAACACTTTCAAAGCCCACCTCACAAGCACACTATCAAAACAAAAAGCAAGTGATCCAAATGAGTAACTAAGAGCCCATGGAAAACCATGGATGAAAAGGGTGTTAATACCTTCCCTTTTCATAATCTACCCCCCGAACCCGAGAAATAATCTCGAAAGGTCTTTCCTGTGCTTTTTTACCTTTCCTTTTGGATAAAAGAAAAGTCGGTGGCGACTCTTTCTATCCGCACAAATGCGATCAAAATGCAAAACACCGAGTCATTTCTCCCACCATACCACAGAGACTAAATAAGATTCATGTAACTTGAATAAGACAAAAAAGCTCAGCCTACCAGACGCTATCTGGGATCGCGCATCCTCCTTATTTTGTTCATATGCGCCAACTAGGATGGCACATCCCTACTAGCCCTGTCAGCTAGCTTGCATGCGCATCAGAGTGTCCCAATGTTACCATCCTACATTGCCCATACGCTGCCACCTACTCTACAAGGTGGCCAGTCCCACGTCAGTTTGAATTGCGCATGCATTCAAAAATGCATGTTGTCGCTAACTTGAATGGTGCATGCGTGACACGTACAATGCATGCATGCAACCTCCAACCACCTCATTAACTCACATATATATGAATTCGCCTATAAATATGGTGCCTCAGACAGTTGTTTTGCATCAGCAATCCACACACTCTATGATACTTGTTTTGCACTATCTTATACAATTCCAAATATGGTTCTCCTAACAATGGGCGACTCTTACAGAGGCACAAAAGAAAACATTGAGTTGTTTGTAAGTTTTTATATTATTTTATATTATTTATACTTTTTATACAATTATGAATTCATCCATCTTATAAACTCTAACACTATTTAGATTTTGAATTTAGGATCCTAAAAGATTTAGAATTCACTCACACTACTATATTGATCCCGACCCGTTAATAATTCCATATCTAGAATATGTCGGTTTTGGAAATGTAATAAAAATATCAAGTTGCACGGTTGATTCAAAATTTATACTTGCAATGTTAGAAAGGTGGAGACCTGAGATACACACATTTCATCTACCAATAGGTGAATGTACCATCACTCTAGAGGATGTGTAAATGTTATTGGGTCTCTCTATCGAAGGTAAGACCGTGAGTGGGTCGGTTCAACAACCTAATTCTCCATGTGAGACATTGTTGGGCAAAGATATGGTTGAAGCAACCGGAGCTAAAGGCCAAGGTATATTATTAATTGTACTTATAAAACATTATGAGACTATTGAGTTGAATGAAAATTTGACCGAGGAAGAAGTAACAATTAAAGCTAGAAATTATATTATGCTACTGTTTAGAAACCTGTTATTCCCCGAAAGTACGGGGAATACTGTAAATTTTATGTATTTAAGATTGCTTAGGAGTTTTGAGAGTACAAGAAAGTATAGTTGGGGTTCTTTTGTTTTAACCCATCTATACAATTCATTATGTAAGAACTCATCAAAAGACAAATGTACTTTTTATGGATGCGCTTTCTTGCTTCAAACACGGGGTTGGTGGAGAATGGAGTCCCTTAACCCCGTCAACAACAATGCATTCACTTTCCCCTACGCAACAAAGTAAGTCAAAATTTTCAATGATTTTTTATTCATCTCTTTGCCAAATATATGTAAAAAAAATTCATTATTATTTTCCATTCCTTTAGATACTGTGTAAGGGGTATGGATTATAGTAAAAATCCAAGATTTAATGTCATTCTGTATCATAATCTATTGGATCACCTTGGCCTGAATGACGTACGTAGCACCTCTAAACTTTTATACTTTTAAATTATTTATTTTTAAAGTTTTCTATCTTCTAATTAATTTTTATCCACAGTTTATCTGGAGATCATATTTGGGTTTGGAGCATGAACGAAACCCCGAGGATGCAACAGTTTAGACGGAAAAAACTACAATCATATGGTTCAACATTGTGGAGATGCACCACAGCGACCGTGTCAAGATACGGTTTGGAATGCAACAAGATATACCATCTGATCTAACTTATTTGTCACCTTGGCATCTCAAAAGGGTGGACGTCCAATGGGGTGTTAATAACTGGAAAGAGTTTGCTCCAGAATGGTGCAAGATGTGGGCTAGGCATCACCTTTATATCTTATAGTTTCCTGTTTTTCTCAACCAGAGTAATATGCAACACATAGATCAGTATATGGATTAGTACAGGTCGGTTACTAACCCTGAAACACATGTGTCTCACCCGAGGTATTTGCTCGATCCATGCACACAGTGGGCACAATCCTCAAATCCCCAACAACAACCCCAACAACAAACCCAAGAAACATCAACCTCCCATCAAACACCACGACGACACAGACCCCGACCTCAATACCAACCCCAATCCCAACCTCAATGCCAATACACCCATATGCCCCACACCCAACTCCAATCCCAACCTCAAAACCAATACACTCATATGCCTTACACCGAACCCCAATCCCAACCTCAATACCAATACACCCAAATGCCTCACACACAATTTCAATACTCTGAACAAAGACTGTACATTCAACATCCCGATGTGGGCCCCTCATCATCTCACCTTAGCCCAGATCTAGGCGAACCTGAAGAATATGACCCAGCCTACCCATCTTACCATCAACCAACCCTAAACCCTAGCACCCAACAATCGCAATACCAAACTCCATACGACTCTTTTACTTACACAAATCTCACATTTTCAAATGACCATTGCTATCGGCCACCCATGGTACCCCACCCATCACCAATGCGATGGAACTTTGAGGTCATGGGTAACCGACTTTTTCAAAGCGAATCTTCCGAATGTGTTGATCTGACAGATTTCTTAGATCCTTAACGCATAGATTACGTTGGGCCTTCGACCCAACTTCAACAGGAAAATCGCCGAAATGCACCAAGAATAAAACGGGGACGCGGGTGCGGAACAAAGGGTCGTTATCAAGTAGCGAGGAGGAACAACTAAATAAAATATAATTGTTACTCTCATTATGTACTCGTATGGTCATGAATGAAAATCGAACTTATGCAATATCGATTCGCACTTGCCTTTTATTTAAAATAGAAAAAAAAATCATTTTGTCTCTACCCCTAAAAGCACTTATGCACCATTTGAGATGGCTTATGGCAAACACATTGCACCTATGCGCCATCTCAGTTGACGCATCCTTATAAAAATGAGTGCATGCGTCAATTGACTTGACGCCACCATTCACATATTTTCTGAAACATAATTATTTACGTAATTTTTCCCAAAACATGATTGTTATATTTTTTTTTTCAATACATAATTATTGTAAAAAAGATCTACATTCTTTCTACATATCGCCACTACCTCTAATCCATCTTTTTAAAGTCAACTCGTTATTTTTTACGAGACATGAAAATCTTTTATATTTTACTAATATGTTTCATGTATATTTATTTTATATATTTAATAATTAAATAACATTTAAAATGCAACTTTATTTCATGTTATGATTGTTTTTATATCAAGTACTATTCTAGATCTAATCATTTAATTCATACATTAATTATGTATTAATTATGTATGTATGTAAGAATCACATGACCATACAATTCATTTTGTATCTATGATTCTGTATCTCACAATGTGTCATAATATATTTCTTATAAAATTTGTGTACAGATATCTAAAAATTTAAAAAAAGAATTGAAATAGTCATAAAAAAATTTTATTTCTATAAAATTTGTCATGATACATTTAACTTTTATTTTCTATTTATATTTAAATATTTTGACATTTATAAAAAAGTGAAACAATAAAATTAATAATAGCTAAATATGGATTTAAATTTTTAAAAAAAAAAAGAATAAAAGATTCATTAGTCATTTTCTATTTTTAATATTTTTAATTACTTTAAAAGTACATACTATTATTTTTTTATAAAGTATAAAATATTAATATAATATTCTTCACTAAAAAACTATTTGTAAAATGTTACTAATTTTTCATAAGAAAAACAAACAAAAAAGTCATAAAAATAAATTTTAAATTATTTACTAAAACTATAATAATTATTTATATTAATTAAATAAAATTCACTTAGACTTGCTCCGATAGAATTTTAAGAATTCTAATAATTATTCCAATAAGTATTTTTCTCATCTAATTTATTATGTGTCTTTCAAATTAATTCGACTTAAACTTAGAAATGGAACAAAAGATTTACTCATGTGAGACTCAAAAGAGAGGCTGGGAATGTAAGAGTGGGAAAGTATTATTAAGGCATGGAAGCTTGTTGAATTAAAACTAGTATTCCCAAAGGAGGAGTTTCTATTAAATTGTGGGATAAATGCATTGACATGGCATTCAAACAAGATGCTAGTGGTGAAAATGAATAGAGAGACTTGTTAGGTGCTGCATTTGCTGCACATCTTTAAAAGAAGTGTTTTTTTTTTCACCAAATTTTTTTTACAGGTTTTTGGAAAAAAAACTCAAAATATTCTTTGTGCAGATTTGAACTTATTTTATTTGTTAAGAATATGTGCATTCGCGTATGCATATTCGAAGTCACTACGATTCATTTTTTATTAAATTGATTTCGCATATGTATATCTGAAACTATTTGATTGTTAATTTCATATATGCATATCCGAATGTATCTTTGGGACAGAAGAATCAAAATAATTCATATGGTTAAATAAGTTTTTAGTCCCTATAAATATCTCTAATTTTGTTTTTAGTCCTCTAAAATTTTTCTTCAAACATTGGTCTTCATAAAGTTTTTCATCCACAATTTTAATTTTGCTGTCAATTTTCATTAAGAGACATTTCATCAAACACCTTAACTACACCCTTCAAAATTGCAACATTGTTCTAAATCACATTTGTTTCACCAACAACAACACTGAATACAGGAAACATATAAATTATAGAGAACAATTATCAGATACTTTATTCTTTTGTTCGACTGATTCTTCGAGGGGCATTTGCAGAATAAAGGGACTACAATTTTGATTTCTGGTGGCAATAGATTTGGACTTAGATTAGGGTTGAAATTTTCGAATTCCACATAATTTGTAAGATTCTGGTATGAAGTGGTTGAAACTATGAAATAGTTGTCACCTAGCTTGATTGTGTAGGTGAAATTCGCGAAAGAGCGAGTTCTAGTGCAACCACAAGTTATGTTGGAAATCCACCAAAGTCTATGATGAATTTCTACCACAACGACAATTTAATTATGAGACAAACAAAGAAAAGAAGACAAGACAAATAATTTCTGCAGAGTTTCTCTCTGCTCACAAACTGTGAAAACTTTCTTATTCACTTTGCAACTGCAAAATATTGTGAATGACTTGCTTGACTTGCTTACAAAAATAGGGGTTACTCCCTCTATTTATAACTGAGCTTACACCCTAAGCCCAAAGCCCAAAATATCTTTTTGTTACTAAATCAAATCTAATTTATTCTAGACTTAAATCAAATCTATTTAAATCTAAAATAAATCAAATCTTTTCGACACATAGTTTCGACACATTGGATTACAATTTAACACACCACCTAATTCATTGTGTCTAAACTATCTATGTTCATTATGGCTCTTAGCTTTCTGAATACTTCGACTTGCACTCTCTTCGTCATGATGTCTGCAATCTGATTCTCAGTTCTGCAGTGTTCCAAATTCATCCTCCCATCTGCTACCTGCTCTCGAAGATAATGGAACCTCATTTCGATGTGCTTACTTCGACCATGTGCTATTGGGTTCTTCGCCAGATTAATAACTGACATGCTGTCTATCTTCATGGTAATTGCTCCATGATTTTTTCCTGTTATCTCTTCGACCAAGTTCACCATCCAAGTTACTTGACATGCACAAAGAGAAGCAGATATGTATTCTGCTTAGCATGATGATAATGCCACTACTGGTTCATTTCTTGAATTCCAAGCAACTGGTGCACCACCTAGCATAAACACATATCATGTTGTTGACTTTCAATCTTCAGCATCACTACACCAACTCGAATCAGTGTATCCCACTAACTTGCATTCTTTTCCTTTATCAACTACAGGAAACAAAATGCCATAATTGAATGTTCCTTTGAGATATCTTAGTATCCTCTTCACTGCTGCTAGATGTGATATATTTGGCTTCTGCATGAATCTACTTACCATACATACACTATATGTTAAGTCAGGCCTTGTATGACAAAGGTATCTCAATGATCCAATAAGTCTTCTGTATTGGGTTGGATCAACATCATCTTCATCTGCATCTTTCGACAGTTGCAATCTTGGTTCTGCAGGTGTCGAAGTTGAGTTGCATTCTTCCATCTCAAACCTCTCGAGAATTTCTCCTGCATATCTTCTTTGATGCATCATCAAACCTCTACTACTCTTGTAGAATTCGATACCAAGGAAATATGAAATCTCACCCAAATCAGACATTTCAAATTCCTTGCTGAGATCACCTTTGAAGTCTTCGATCTCACTTTTACAGCTACCTGTTATCAACAAATCATCTACATAGAGACATAGTACAAGCAATTTACTCTTGCTTCTTCTTACATATACTCCATGTTCAGTTGTGCACTTCACAAATTCCTTCTCCCTTGGAAAACTATCAATTTTCTTATTCCAAACCCTTGGAGCTTGTTTCAATCCATACAGGGCTTTATGTAGCCTGTACACCTTTCTTTCTTCGTCATGTTTCACAAACCCAATTGGTTGTTTAACATAGACTTCTTCATCTAAGGGTCCATTTAGGAATGCACACTTCACGTCCATCTGACATATGTGCCAACTATTTATTTTTGCTAGACCAACAACCAACCTGATTGTTTCAATCCTAGCAACAGGTGCAAAAACTTCATCGAAGTCTATTCCTTATTTCTGTAGAAATCCTTTCACCACAAGTCTTGCTTTGTGTCGAGTTACTTCACCTTTCAAATTCGTTTTCACTTTGTATACCCACTTGACATCAATTGCCTTCTTGCCTTGAGGCAATTCGACAAGTGACCAAGTGTTGTTGTCTTTGATAGACTTTACTTCTTCGTTCATTGCTTTCACCCACTTCAATCCTTTAATGCTTCAGTTACATTAACAGGTTCGACATCTGCATAGAAAGCATAATGTACCAGCTCACCTTCATTATCTATTACATCATCTGATGTAATCACACAATCTTGCAATCTTGCAGGCATGCGTCTTGTTCTTTGAGACCTGCTTGTACTTGGTATATCTGCTGGTTCCTCTTGTTGAAATTCTCTTTCGACTTGAGTTTATAGATCTTCAAGAAGGATTCCCACTGAATCTTTCTTGATATTTTCAGTCCAATCCCATTCTTTAAACTCATCTATGATCATGTCCCTGCTGGTTACAATATGCTTTTTCAATGGATCGAACAACTTGTAGCCTCCTGTCGAATGATATCCAACTAGAATCATTTGACTTGACTTGTCATCGAGTTTTCTTCTCAACTGATCTGGTACATGTCTATGTGCAATAGATCCAAATACCTTCAGATGAATCAAGCTAAGCTTCACACCAGACCAACATTCTTCTGGAGTAATTCCTTCTAGCTTCTTTGTAGGACATCTGTTCAAAATGTATGTTGCAGTCGAAACAGCTTCACCCCAAAACTCTTTAGGTAAATTCTTGCCTTTCAACATACTTCTCACCATATTCATGATGGTTCGATTTTTCTTTTCTGCAATTCAATTTTGTTGTGGAGTATAGGGTGGCACCACCTCATGCACAATCCCTTCCTTTTCACATAATTTGTCGAAGTCTTTCGACACATATTCTCCACCACCATCAGTTCTCAAAACTTTGAGCTTTCGACCACTTTGTCTTTCGACCATAGACTTAAACTTGGTAAATACTTCAATCACTTCACTTTTCTTCTTGATCAGGTAAGTCCATAGCTTTCAACTGAAATCATCTATGAATGTAACAAAGTATTTGTTACCTCCCATCGAATCCACCTGGATTGGTCCACATACATCAGAGTATATGACTTCAAGACTAGCCTTCGATCTGCTTCCTGCATCCTTGTTGAAGCTATTCTTGTGTTGCTTCGCCTACACACATTCCTCACATACCTCATTTGGAATGTCAATTTCTAGAAATCCTGAAACCATATTTCTTCTCTTCAAATCTCTGATGTCTCTGAAGTTAAGATGGCCTAGTCTATAATGCCATATTCATTCATCTCTGCTAGCTGCAGTCGAAAGGCACTTGGGCTCCATCACATTTAGTTCAATCTTGAAGGTTCAATTCTGAGACATAGGAGCCTTCAAGATTAATCTCCAATTTGCATCAACGACTCTCATCATCTTATCTTCGATTGACACTTTATAATTCTTTTCGACCAACTGCCCTATACTGAGCAAATTGCTCTTCATGCCTGGTATGTACAATACATTGGAAATTACTGACCTCTTTCCATCTTTCCTCATGATCATAACATCACAAATACCTTCAGCTGCTAGGGTATTGTCATTTGCAAATTTTACCATATTTTTCATTGAGGGTTTTATATTGACGAACTAGTCTTTCCTTCCAGACATATGTGATGAACATCCTGAATCCAAGTACCATTGGTCCTTGAATCTATATTCATCTCTTGTTGTGACCATCAGCATCATCTCTTCTTCTTCTTCATGTTTTGCAAGCTTTGCATCACTTTCTTGATTCTTTCGTTTTTCTGGACAATCACTCGCATAGTGTCCATACTTCTGACAATTGTAACATTAAATGTGACTCTTATCAGGTTTTCAACCACCACCTCTTCCTCTATTTGCAACACCACCTCTTTGGTTGCCTTGGTATGGTCTTCTTTGATTCGACATGTTTCCTTCAATCTGGTTTCCTCTACCATTCGATTTGTTGTAGCCACCTCTACCTCTGCCGAAACACTTTCCTTTGCCTTTGGTCTCTTTTGTTGAATGTGCCTGCAAGGCCACATCACTCTTCGATTTTCCTGCAGCTCTTTCATTCATTCTTTGTTCATGAGATTCAAGCGTCCCTTGAAACTCTTCCTTTATCAATTTCGACAAGTCTTTCCCCTCTTCTATCGCCACCACTATGTGGTCGAACTTAGGAGCTAAAGATATCAAGATCTTCGACACAACAGCTCGTGTTGTTAACGTTTCTCCACATATCTTGATTTGATTTACTAGTTTTGTAACTCTAGTGAAGAAATCAGATATGCTTTCACTGTCTTCCATCTGAAGCAGTTCATAGGTTCTTTTGTGAGTTTGTAACCTCACTTCTTTCACTTTCTCAGTGCCTCCAAAAGACTTCTCAAGGATTTCCCAAGCTTCTTTTGCAGATTCTGAATTACTAACCTTTTCGAAATTGTCTGGGCTGACACATTGATGAATTATAAATAATGCTTTATAACTCAGCTTCTCAGATTCTATGTATTTCTTCTTTTCTTCTTCTGAAGCGTTTTCTCCAAGCGCTTCGACTCCATCTTTTACAAGGTCCCAAAGCCCTTGACACCTGAATAAGACTTTCATCTGTTTGCATCAATTCTCATAGTTGTCAATTTTCAGAATTGGTAGGGTTGCTGGATAATTTGCATTCCCATAAATTGTCATCGTGAATTCTTCAATCGTTCTTGATTGACACTTCCCTTGAATCGAAACAAAGCTCTGATACCAGATATTGAAAATCCACCAAAGTCTATGATGAATTTCTACCACAGTGACAATTTAATTATTAGACAAACAAAGAAAAGAAGACAAGACAAATAATTTCTGCAGAGTTTCTCTCTGCTCACAAACTGTGAAAACTTTCTTATTCACTTTGCAACTGCAAAATACTGTGAATGACTTGCTTGACTTGCATACAAAAATAGGGGTTACTCCCTCTATTTATAACTGCGCTTACACCCTAAGTCCAAAGCCCAAAATATCTTTTTGTTACTAAATCAAATCTAATTTATTCTAGACTTAAATCAAATCTATTTAAATCTAAAACAAATCAAATCTTTTCGACACATAATTTCGACACATTGAATTACAATTTAACAAATTACAAGTTCTTGTCCTCATCTTCTATGTTATTAGCTTTTGCAATGGATAAAGGACTCATATCAAATATATCTTATATGTTAGTTAGGCTCAAAAAGTTTGGAGATCGAGCAAAGTATGTCACATAGGTTTCACATGAAGGAGGTGAATCCACCGGGCATGAAAATTTTATTCCACTGAATTGTAGTGGTTGAGCTGAAATATTAGTGACAAAAAACAACATGAGTATAAGAAAAAGAGCATGAGAACTAGAAGGAAGAAAGAAGATAGTCGTTGTTGTGAAATTATGAAGAAATGCAAATTATTGGGAGGAGAAAAGAGATTTTCTTATGGAAAATAACAACCAAGACTTATTGTTATACCTCTAACTTTAAATCCATCTCTTTGGACATATCTTTTGGTTTGATATTAAAAATATATGCTTCTGTCTCTTTTATTAGTTATAATATTTTTCCATTTCAAATCTTAGACATTGTGGACAAATCCAAATTAAGTATAAATCATGCGCAAAATATAATAAAGATGATAATAAATTAATAATAATATAGTATTGTAATCCAATATAGTGTCCTTACACAATGTCAGCTAGTTGGCTGGTACCTAAAGACTATCTAACTTGATTGCATTTACCATATTTTTAAGGGGCAGACTCACAAAAGATATGGTTTAACGTTAATCAAAGGCCAAGTCTATGATATATATATATATATATATATATATATATATATATATATATATATATATATATATATATATATATATATATATATATATATATATATATATATATATATATATATATATATATATATATATATATATATATATATATATATATATATATATATATATATATATATATATATATATATATATATATATATATATAATGCAATGAACATCTAACAATGTTGACACTTTTAGTTACCAAGGTTTTAATATATTAAAACACCTTAACAAACTCTATAATTTATATGTTTCCGCTTCAGTGTTGTTATTGGTGAAACAATTGTGATTTGGAACAATGTTGCAATTTTGAAAAGTGCAATTAAGGTGTTTGATGAAATGTCTTTTAGGAAATTTTCTGAGTTTGTTAGAGGAGGTTTGTAACCCCCGCAATCTAAAATATTTTAAAAAAAATTTACAACTGTTTTTGCCACGTCAGCTTCTGTTAATGAAAATTGACAGCAGAGACCAAAATTGTGGATGGAAAACTTTATGAAGATCAATGTTTGAAAGAAAATTTTAGAGGGACTAAAAACAAAATTAGGAATATTTATAAAAACCAAAAACTTTTTAACCCTAATTTATAACATAGATTCAACAAAATTTATCAAAATTACATATATAGTTCTATAGAAATTTAAAATTACATACTGTTATAAACGGATAGTTGAGGACAATGCAACATTTCGATAACATCTTCTCTCGATCTTTGAAACTTCACATCCACCTTAATCGGATCCTTAGAAGAGTATTATTAAAAAGTACCTCACATAACCTCTAAATCATCGTCGTTCTTGAGTTCAAACGGGGTGAACTTTATGTTACCTTCAGTGTCAAAGTGAAGGTGAACGATACTCAAGCTTTACCACCTTTCGATTCTCTGGATATTGCAAGAGAGAATTCAATATGGTAATAAGCTCGGTGAACAGCGTGTTCTGCGAGAACCTGAATTGAAGTGGCGACTTCGCACCACTGAAGTAGACAAGGCAAAGATATGTTTGAGTCATTTATGGTTGTAATTTGTGATGTTGATGAAATGTTTTGGAGGTCCTTTTTATAAACTTTATGGAGAAATTTGGACCTAAAAATCTTATCTATTGCATTTGCATAATTCGAAAATGCACACCCGAAGGAACCTTATATTTAAAAAAATACATCAGGGTTTATTTCACATATGCACATCTGAAACCACATCTATGTTATTTTTCTAATAGCAGGTTGATTCAGATGTGCAAATGAGAAATAAGCCCTGGTGTATTTTTAAAAAAAAAACAAGGTTCCTTCGAATGTGCATTTCTGAATTATGAAGATGCAGTAGATAATGTTATGGCAGAATCAGTAGCATAGAAACATATAAGTAAATAAAATTGGTAACACTAAACAATGATAAAATGAAATATATATATATATATATATATATATATATATATATATATATATATATATATATATATATATATATATATATATATATATATATATATATATATATATATATATATATATATATATATCTGTGTGTGTATTGAATCGTATAAATGTTACATTATGCACGATAATACATTCAAAAAATGATTCGATTACATTCTAAAATGCACCGAATGAATTATCACCACTTAAATATAAAACTGGATCTTTCTTCGACTTCTCTCTATTTGCTTCTCTCTCAAGGTTCATCAATTTGGTGAAGTCCACCATCCTTTCAAAAATGGGATATGGCCAAGTTTCCGCCTCAATTGTGGAATGTGTCGTCTAATAGCATGATGTAGTCGGAATAGGACACCCCGGTTTCAAATATACCTAAATAAAATGGCGCGATCTAAGATACCCGATACAAATGATGTTGTCGAATGGGTCTTTAGGTGGGCGACTTCGAAGTGGGAAAATTTTCTCTGAAAATCCAAATCTCGTCAGATCGATACACACCATCTCATACACACTTTCTATAAGATGACCCATCTCAGGGAAGGACATGCACTTTGCAACTGGTGCGTTACCGCTAAGACATGGAACAAGGGAATTGTGAATTTTATCAGTTGGCTTTATTCTCATATAATCGGGTGTAAAGTTCCCTATGCGCCGTCAACTCAAAAATAAGTGTTTGGAACAAGAGTGTGATTCTCTTCTCCGTTATCGAGTAAACCGGCCATGACCCAATACCCGCAGTTACCATCATACCCCACATCAAAGATCCTTTCAATGTGTTTGTGCATAAAAAAAAAGGCATCTCATCAATGTAGATCATCAGTGGTTTTTTAATCGGAGGTGTTGGTGGTTATTTTTTAATAGGTGTATGAGGTGGTTTAGAAATGTGAGCTCCCTTGTTAACAATTGTTTTAGATTTTAGGATTGAAGAATCCTGGAATAGTGAATCAACAACTTCATGGTAAGAAGGAGTCTACTTTGTTGAACTATCAGCTTGTGTACTTTTCACCTTTTTAGGCGCACCTTTGGTTTTTACCGGTTGCGAATGAGATTTCAAATCGGTGGTTTCTAGAAAGGTGATTTTCCTCAATTGTTCTTTGATGTGCAATTTCATAGAGTCATCGGCTTTAGAAAATCTATCAATCATCCTTTCCAACTTGGTTGTGATGGTTATATTGGATGTGCCTTCCTTTGTCGATCCGTAGTCATCAAATCAGAGTCTTTTCCAATGAGCGTAGACCTCATCCATACGTATGGGAAAATTGAGCTTCATTTTTTTAGAAATAAGACAAGCACATGGAAGCCTGTAAGTTGTCCTGATTGTACACCCATACTTCAAACTATATGTCCCCTTTGTTTAAGCTCGCTTCGTTTCATGATAAATTAAATTCAATCTCGCCCAGGATATCTTAAGAACCCATTGTGCATATAGAGCGTTGTCTTTGAATCGGTGTTCTACCACACTTTTGCTCCATCCAAAAATTGTTTGAATTTCATTGTGTTGGTTTTGGAGCATTTGATTCACTGTGTCCCATTCTCTACAAATATCTCCCTTGCTATCACCCAACCATTTCTTCAATGCTGCATGTGTAGATTTGACTATTAGTTGTTGTGTTACCTAAATGTCTAACTCAGTCCGTCCAAGCACATACAACTTCTCTTTCACCTGATCAAGGATAGTAGATTCAATGTATTTCAAGAAACCGGAATAATCGAAACACAAGATCCTAAAGTGTACCACATCTCAGTATATAACTTTTCTGTAGTAGAATTTAGAATATCAGTCCATGCACGCGTTATCTTCTCCACCACAACACCAGATTTGATCATTTTCCGCCTTCACTCTTTTTTTCTTTGGTGCCAATTGCGGGTTTGAGTTGAGATCTAACATTTTTTTATATATGATACCGACATAGTAATATGGTTGATGTAGGAAACACACTACCAACCACATTCATAAGGGCATTATCTCGATCAGTAACAATGAAATTAGGCATATTTTATGGATCATTCAACAAAGTCTTGAATATACCCAATGTCCTTTTGATGTTGTCTTCTTTCTCACATTCCAAAATACTAAATCCAACCGAAAATGTCTTGTTCATAGAGGTGACATTAACAATTTCTAGAAGCGGAAGACTATACTTGTTGGTCTTGTAAGTCAAATCAATCATAAGACAGGTTGGAAATATGTTGAACAACTTGATACTTTATGGATGAGTCCAAAATATGTCACGAATACTGACGTTGTCCTCACAAACTCTACCTAGAAACATAGTGGTTATCGCCCAAAAATTTCAAAAGATGTTGTATTTCGGATCTCATACCTCTTTGTGCAATGTGTTGTTTATAACGTTCATTGTAACCCGACTTGATATTTGAAACACGTTCTGGTCTTTTCTGTTTCAAACTGGAAAGTATGTTTCTCGGTGCAAGTTTGATTAACGACAATTTTGAAATAGATTCCTTCTCTTCCGGCTTAAGCCGACATATATAATTGGATGCCCTTGTAGCTTGGTGTCAAACACATGATTATTCATATCGGAAATGACACTAAACTGCCACGAATCATCCACCCTACAAGAACCGCGCAATTTAAACGAACACTCACATTTCCTCGATCCCATGTCATCATGTTTTAACTTTTGAATTTTTGGGACATATTTCCCACTTCTCTCACATTTCATCACAACAAATGTTTGCCTTCTACTAGTGCCATTGTCGGACCTTCCAATCACAATGCCAAACCCAAGTTTGCTAGCTTCTACTCGAACCCATTCAAGCATATGTTGACGATAGGTGAAACTTTTATCATTTGTAAATTGTTGTCCAACGCCTATCACGACATCAATTGTTTTATCAACGTCTTTCACCCCATTCGCCTTAGAATCTTCATTGACCTTGTCTGGAACCTTTACGACAACTTTGGGAATATTTTCGGGGTGCACCATACCTAACACAGGCAAAAAAACATAAATCATGTTAAAACAATATCTTGTTTCTGTAAGAAACATGTTTTCAGATATGCACATCTGAATTATGGTGGGTGGAATTCGAATATGCATATCTGAAGCGATGTTGTTTGTTTCATCCATAAATCAACATCAATACAAGGAATGTGAGATGAAATGAGGAAAGTTTATCTCAAATTACAGCTTTCTATGCTCTCTTTGCTATGCTCAAGCACTTGAAACTTGGTTTGGAGACGAAAAAATGATTGAGAATGGTTGAAGTTTTGATGAGAGTTTTGGTTATGTGGGGAAAGAAAATGAATGAAATAGTGGTAGGGGTGACCATGCAGCAATCTAATTTGGCAAGGGTAGTTTTGGATGTGCATATCCGAAACTACCTCTAGAATTATAAATCCAACATTTAAGTATTAAAACATAGAAAAAGGGTGACTTCGGATGTGCATATTCGAAACATGCTGAGAGGTGCATTCGAATATGCACATCAGAAGGATATTTTTGGGTTTTCAGAGATTTAACTCAACATATACAGGTGGAGAAAGAAAATATCTAAAATAATTACATAGCAAAGGGTGGCACACTGATCTTTTGCTTGACTGAAGATTTTACTCATTATTTGAGAGACTTTGATGTATTCTTGGTGGAGTAAATTCAATGGTTCATAACACATTATTAAGAGGAATTAACATCTAACCCCCTTGTCTATAATACATGGAACCCCCCCCCCCCCCTCCCTCAAAGGGTATGAAAAGATAAAATTATCCAAACCCAAAAATTTCTCAAAAATTCCAAACTTGTGGTACAACATCAAAAATTTTAGATTCCCTGGGCGATACCGGAAATTTAGAGGCGATATCTGAAATTTGCTGAACAAGTAAGGAATTTATGGTAGATTTATGATATTTTCGGTACTTTATACTTTAAATTTCAAAATATTCGGTATATTTGAACCGAAAATTTTGAAATTTCCAGTAGTTCAATTTTTTTTGAAAAATACCGAAAATTTTGGTAGTACATATTTTCCTAATTATTTTCAATGTTTCAGTGAGGGTCAGGGGAAAAGATGGTTCTGTTGTGGGTAGGGTGACCGATAGAGCGGAAGCTCGGGCCCAGGCTGACGAGGCATAAGATTCCGAGCTACAGGCTGAACGACATCCTCCGACTGGTTCTCACCAGAAATTGATGGCTAAGCAACAGGTGCAGTTTCGCGCATCATGTCGTCGAGGACTTTGAGTTTTTACCGCCGAGGAGGTATATAATTCAAATCTTGTGGATGTGCATGTGGTTTATCCCATTGTTGAGCAACACATTAAAGAGGTTGTGCCTGTTGTGGAATTGACTGTTGAGTAACACATTAAGGAGGTTGTGCCTGTTGTGGAGCCGACAGTTGAGCAGGTTGTAGATGAGGTTGTTGTTGAGAGTATTAAAAAAATTTCCCCCACTAATATAGACACCACGACTTGTGCGTCTACGGAGCCATCAGTTCACACTGATGGAGCCTTTCCAAGAGGACCTTCAGACAGGTATGTGCTGACAGGATTTGTTGACCATGTTGCTTACAGGATATGGCATGGCGAGGTATATATTTTGTTTTCTTTAATTGCATTATTTTTCAAGTGTTTGAAAGTTGATGTATTTTATTTATGGTTCTTACAGGAGCGCCCAATACTGAAGGTTTCTTCTCATGGTTCGAAGTTGAAGAACTTCCCAGAAAGGCCCATGCCTGAGGAGGTCAGTAGTATTATTAGAGATTTTCTACTGCTGAAGTTCTCCCAGTGCTCCTTGACCATGTTGGGCGCCTCTCTGTTGTCTACTTTTATTGAGTGGTGGCACCTAGAGACATTATTCTTTCATCTTCCATTTGGGGAGATGACTATCACATTGGATGACGTTGACGCTCTGTTTCACATCCCAGTCACTGGTACATTCTTCACACCTCCTCATATTAACCATGTGACGACGGTTGCTGAAGCGGTAAAGCAGCAAGCAAAAGTAAATATTTAGGGCGTGTAGCGGTAGAAATGTTCAAGACTAAGCCATTGAATTGACTAGACTTTATACAAATCAAAATAAAAATCGCCACCGCGCTTTATTGTTTCCAAAGGAATGGGAAAAAAGCGAATAACCCAAAAAGAGGGGGAAAGATTCAAGGTTAGGGGGTTGGTTATGCAAAGGTAAGGTGTTGTACCCCAAAATTTTCCCTCTCATATTTCTCAAAACATTGCAAGAAAAATCTCCAAGTTGCTCAAGTTTGCTCAAGAGTTGGTCAGACAAGCTATCTCCTAAGGCAATCAACCCCCAAATTAGGGTTTTGTGTTGCATCAAGATCCTTGAGTCCAAATGACCTCAAGTGCTCCCCAATGTCCTAATATGTTCTCAAGGTCATCCATGTCAAGTTTCAAGCCTTGCAGAGGAAGTTTGCCCAGTCAATTGCTCAAAGGGTCCAAAAATCGACTATGCTAGGGCAAAAGTCAACTATGACCTACAAATAGTCAAACTTCAAGATTTTTTGCCAACATTGTAATTTTGAAGGATATTTCATCATTTTATCAAGGGTTGATCATGATTCATCAAGGATTGCTCAAAATTCATCAAGACTCAAAAGTTGCTAAATTAGGTTTTGTAGGAAAAGTCAACTCAACTTTGACCAAGCATAACTTTCTCATACTTTATGATAAATGACCCATACAAAGCTCATTTTGAATAGGATGCAATTTCCTACAATCCATCTTCATACCCAAAGATCATAAAATTCACTCACAAGAAGTTATAAATTTGGACATTATAGGTCATTTTTGAAAGTCAACAAAAACACCTTTTTTGTCAAAGCTTATAACATGAGCATGGAATATCAAAATGAGATGAGACCAAAAGGGTTGGTTAGAGGACATCTCAAGCTTTATAAAAAGTCCAATAAAACCTCCAAAAGTTCAAAATTGAAGAAGTTATGTATTGTTGAAGTTGGGCATTTTTGCAAAATTGCCAAAAGTCAATTATCCCCAAAACTTCAAATTTTGTCAAATGGGCCCATTCTTTTCCACTTGATTTGAGCTTTCCCCATTGCACACGTGTCCTAGATTCATCCTTGAGATCATATTTCTTTTTTATTATTTGATTTGATTTTTTATTGAATTATTTCATTTTAAATCAAATTAAATCATGTAAAATCCAAATATTGATTACTTGAGATCTTTTTGGTTGTTTTAGGTCTTAATCATCATCATGATCAGCATCAAATTCATATCTCACCATATCATGTACAAAAAGATGGAGATTTTGTAAATTTGGCAAGCTTTAAAGGATGAATCAAATCAAATCATAAGGCATTGATTTAGAGGGATTCCATCCATATTTGTTACCCTAACACCTTGTATCATACATAAAGAAGCCAAAGGACACGAAATAAGGGCTAGAGTCTGTAAGAACAAGGAAACCAAAACTTGAAAAAGTGGTGAAAAAGTTGGAATTCGAAATCATAGCAAGAGAGATTTTCAGAAGCAAAGTGCTATCCCAATCGATTGCTGGGTGTTCACTCAACCTTCTGGGATAAAAAGCACGCATTTTTCAACCTCCTAGAGCGCTGTAAAATTAGCCTTAATGATGGCTATGGACGTGACCGGGAGAGGAAGACGAATGCAACCATGGTCTTGGGAGGAATTTATATGGCCTGAGATGAATTTTAGGAATGGCCTATGCTTTTAGCTGCGGATTCAAATCCGCAGGTAACTTTGTTTCAGGCCTGAGGACAAGGACGAGATCGTGTCCTCCTCTGATTGGCACTTTCAAATTTTCGCGCATTTTTTTATTTTCTAGCACATTAACGTATTTTACCATATTATATTTTATTTGTATATTGTTAACAACTGAAGCAAATGTCCTAGTGGTCAAGGCGAGCTAGCTATCACGTACAGGACCTGGGTTCAAATCCCAGGTCCTTCACTTCTTTGTTATTATTATTTTCCAGGTGATCATATGTATCTCCAAGCGTGAAGCTCATCATGCATCTTCAAGCATCTGATTGCCAGATGGCCCCTGGCCAGATCTGGTGGCCAAGAGATGATGGTCCACCATGGAGCCAAGTCCAAGTGCGCATAGGGGATCTCAAAAGTCAAACGAGGCCAGATTCAAATGGGCCTCAGAATTGCTTCTCAAACACTCCAAAACAGGCCCATACCCCCATAACTCTCTCTCTCTATTTCATTTATTTGACTTAATTATTTTTTTTATATTTTCTAACCAATCAAATTTTTTCTTTTATAAAATTAAAACCAAAAATATTTTCTGTATTAAATTAAATTTTAGTATTTTATTTTTTTTAACAAATCTATTAATTAATTTAGGCTATTAATTAGAAATAACTCTAATATATTTTTGTAAATAATTAAAACAAATTAGACTTAATTAGGTTTTTTTACTAACATTGATTTATTTTATTTTATTTTATTTCTTTAAATACAAAAAATCCAAAATAAGTTATTTTTATTAATTAATTTATTAATTTATTAATTTAATAATTAACTTAGGTAATTTCTCCCTTAATTCAAAAATAACAAAAAAATCTTTCCTTTAATAACAAAGGGTCAAAACCCTAAACTCGCACTCGATTTAATTTTCTGCATGCGATCTATTTATTCAATATTGTACTTGTTCCCGGTTTGTAATAGATAATTAGGACCATTTAATTATTTTATCTCTTTATTTATTTTTCCGCATTTAAATTTCAAAGGGTTGCTTTTGGCGATGTAAATACCCGACCGCCTTGTAATTTAATTTCCGCAATTTATTTTCCGCAAAATATAACTGCTAGATGTTTGATAATAAGGATGCATGACAAGATTGAATGTTTTAACCTAAAATCAAATTAGATCACCATTAACATGTACAAAGACAAAAATAAACTGAAAACGACACACTCGCACATATGCACTCTTAGGGTACACCCCACTTGGTTGCCTTCGTACGCGGTCATTGAGTATAGGTCACTTTAGAGGTCGCCCTCTTGTCTAAAGATCATAGTCGCCTCGAAACGGTTGCCTCAGATATTGTTGCCTCAAAACAAATGATCTAAGACATTAGGGTTACCGCTAAGGCGTCCTAACATTGCTTTGGTGACCGTAAGTCCCTAAATTCGAATTGACCCTAAAACTCCAACGACGATGCTACCTACTCATCAATAGTGGGATAGCATTGTCTAAAGGAAGATAGCATAGAATGTTTCCTTTTTCGAGTAGGTGGATGGTTCTTAGATACTTGCTCTTTCAAAAAAACAAAATCTTTTTCACACTTACACTTTTTCGAACAAAGTTTTCAAAAACACTTCATACGCTCTTGAGGACAGAAGCAAGAGTTATATCGAAGTTTCAAAACAAAAACTTTTTTTCAAACCCACAAGCACAAAGAAAGCATAATTTTGAAAACAATATGAGCAAGTATCTAAGAGCCCGTGGATAACCAAGGATATAAAGGGTGCTAACACCTTCCCTTTCTATAATCTACCCCCCGAACCCGAGAAATATCTCGAAAAAGGAATTTTTCTGTGCTTTTTTCCTTTCCTTGTTGGATAAAATAAAAGTCGGTGGTGACTCTTGCTTACCGCGACATTTTGCGAAAACAAACGCAAACCAGCATTCCAAAAAACAGTCAGTTCTTTCCCACCGTATCACAGAACTGGCGACTCTGCTGGGGACGCTTATAAGTGGGGTGTACCTTAGGAATAGTCCATATTGTTTTCAATTGCTTGATTTGTATGATTTATGTTTGTGGGCTTGTATCGGAGTTACTATAGATCCTAACCCGGATCTGGGGGATACCCTTTAGGTAAGTAGCAATAAACTGTGAGGGAACTGTACGGCATAGACCGATATGGTTGAAGCAGTAGCTACGTTGGTGTGGCACTTTAGTATGTACCGATATCCCTTGTGGCGCAACGAGGAGAATATGGGTCTGCTAAGGGGTCATTAAGCACCAACTGACCTTAGAACCTTTAAATTGACCAACTTGGCCATAGAACAGTAGCAGTATGCTACACTCATTGAGACTAAACTCTCGCGATGATTCCGGCTGCAAGAAAAGGTTGCTAAACTGGAATTATGGCCGATCTAGGGTAGTCAGTGATATTAAGATCCTCTAGAACTCGGCTACTATTTCTAGGACAGGTTTGAACCAACTGAACTGAAAGAGGGTAGTACCTAGACTCCTTGCCAACCTGAAATCTAAGGGCTCTCTGTGTGACTTGTGTGCCTTTACCATACTTGCTATTTGTGGATACTTGTGGTGTGCTTTCTATCATGACATCATGATATCATAACATTGCATACATCTTGCATTGGACTAACCTATTTCAAAGGCAGGAAGGATTCATCTTTGTTCTGTTTTGTAGGTCATGGCACCTATGCGTAGGAACACCATCCGGATCAACTTTGTCCAGATTCCCACTATGCTTAAAGAATTGGTTGCAAAGATGTCAGATACTACCTCCTTCATCAGAAGACATGAGCATCTTCTTAGTTTGGTCACTTCCAAATTGGACGAGCAGATGATGAGTGTCCTAGTCCAGTTCTTTGATCCACTGTACCATTGCTTTACTTTTCAGGACTACCAGTTGGTCCCCACCTTGGAAGAGTTCTCTGATCTGCTTGGTATCTCTATTCTGGAGCAGACCCCGTTCACAGGTTGGGAGAAGATCCTTAGGCCAGAAGAGATTGCTTCAGCCCTCCATCTGACAAAGGCTGGAGTGATGGCTAATTAGGAAACTCGTAGTGGAGTAAAGGGCTTTTTGACTAAGTTCTTGGTTGGTAAGGCTAATCATTTCTGGGATAGTCTAGACTTCCAGGAATTCGAAGATATTCTGGCTCTTCTGATATATGGCTTGGTATTGTTTCCTAACTCTGACTCCTTTGTTGATGTGAATGTGGTAAAAATCTTCATCTCTGGTAATCATGTACCCACTCTCTTGGGTGACATTCTTCATCAGCTTTATGCCCGTACTGCTCAGAAGCAGGGAACCTTGATGTGCTGTGCTTCACTGTTGGCGAAGTGGTTTATTTCTCACCTCCCCAAATCAGTTCTGAAGAACAAAGAAGGCATGGGCTGGGCTTATAGGGTTATGTCTCTCTCTCATAATGACATCATTTGGATTATTAAGGGTATGGACGAGGTGGCCATTATTGATCGTTGTGGGGAATACCCCAATGTTCCACTGATAGGAACCAATGAAGGAATTACTTACAATCCATGCTTGGCCTTACGTCAGTTTGGGCGAGCCAGAAGGGAAGGACCTCATGAACTGCTAATGCCTAGTATAATCTTTGATTTCCAAGGGGATAGTGACGAGCAACGCCACAGATTCGTAAGGGCTTGGGATAGAGTACACAGATCTGATCCGCACGAGTTGGGTGTGAAGACTTCTCTACCAATGGAACCATATCTCTGATGGGTTCGCATACGTGCCCAAAAGCTGGGAATTCCCTATGAAGCCGTATTTCCTATTATTGTTGAAGTTGCTGATGAGGAAGGGGTTCCTCCTACTATCTTACACCTTACATGCCTACTGACATTGGGGCATTGAAGAGGTCATGGATGCAGCTAAGAGAAGAGCGGGATACTTATAGAGAAAAGTATCACGAGCAAGAGCAGAAGATTCAGAAGTTGACAAGGCAGTTGGAGAACGAGCGGATCCTCAATGACTATGTCAGCACTAAAGGCAAACGACCATGGGAGCGCTGATGTCCTTTGATTATTTCCAGTTTTATTTACTTTTCAGTATTTCCTTTCTTGTAACGCCTTAAGGGCCATCTGTTGAACAATTAAATTTCAAGTTTATCTAATAAAAGTGTGTTCCATGTTTGGTTTACGAATTTGAATCTCTCGATGTCTTTGAAATCATAGCATACGCATTTCATTCCATGCACCTCATCACAGGTACCCATTACAGGTTTTCTCATCTTCTTCACTGTTTATTTCAGCGTCATGTCTTCTGAACCATCAACTGAACAAGCAATCAAGGCTCTGCAGGCTCAAAACACCCAGTTCCAGGAATTGTTCATGAATCTGGCTAAGGGTCGGCAAGATCTGAAGGCCCTTATCTTGAAAGAGAAGAAGAAGAAGAAGAAGAAGAAGAAGAAGAAGACGGTCCTGTTTAACATGGGCCACAAGTTTGGAAACAGGCTACGAGATGAAGTTGATTTGACCACCTCATCTGGAGGGAAAGATAGTCAGGAAGAAAGGAGGGCTCCTAGCCCTGTGGTTTCAGACAACAAGACGGACTTAGATGAAGACCAGTATCCTCCGGCCAAGGATAGATACAAGCAACTGGAAGACCGGTTAAGTGCGATGGAAGTTCAGAAGGTGCCTGGTCTGGACTTTGGTGATTTAGGTCTGTCATCTGGGGTAGTGATTCCCCATGAGTTCAAAGCACCAACCTTTGCTAAATACGACCGAATTTCTTGCCCGAAACTGCACCTCTGGTCGTATGTAAGGAAGATTCAGCCATACACCACTGACAAGAATCTCTGGATCCACTTCTTTCAAGACATTCTCTCAGGGACTCAGCTTGAATGGTTTTACCAGCTAGAAGGAGCCAGTATCCGTAGTTGGGAAGATTTGGCTGCTGCTTTCTACAAGCAGTACCAATACAATGCCGACCTCGCTCCCACGCATACCCAACTCCAGGGTATGTCAATGGGTACGGGCGAAGGTTTCAAAGATTATGCTCAGAAGTGAAGGGACCTCGCTGGAAGAGTGCAACCACCCTTGGCTGATTGGGAGCTAGTAGATATGTTTCTGGGGACCTTGTCTGGTCCGTATTTCAACCATCTGATTGGAAGTTCTTCGTCCGGGTTTACGGAGCTGATTATGATTGGGGAAAGGATTGAGGCTGGTATTAAGTCTGGTAAAATACAGAAGGTTGCTTCATCAGGTGCCGAGAAGAAGCCTTTTAAGAAGGAGTCCAGTGTTGTTTACAATTCGAAAAGCCAGAATAGACTTGAACGTCGCCAAGTTGTTAATGCGGTTGTTATTTCAAGACCTGTTAGTGCTCCTCGGCGTAACAATCAGCCAAGGACCGAGAAACCTCGAAGATAATTCACTCAGCTCAACATGACTTTATCTCAGATTCTGCCACAGTTATTGAAAACCAATCTAGTGATTCCAAGGGAGGCCCCGCAGAATCCCAACACTACATCACCAAAGTACAACCCTAATGCCCGTTGTGCTTTTCACTCTGATAGCCTGGGGCATGATAGAGATGATTGTTGGGTTTTGAAGAACAAAATACAGGACTTGATTGATGCTAAGGAGATTGAGTTCGAAGCACCTGAAAGACCTAATGTTGTGACTGCTCTTATGCCCAAGCATGGAGTAAATGCTGTAGATGAAGACTCGTTTGTGGTTTCTGTGAACGACATTGTTACCCCTTTAATGACTGTAAAGAAGAACCTTTTATTAGCCTGTTTATTTTCGGGCTATGACGAAGGTTGCCGTATGTGTTCTGTCCTACCTACCGGTTGCCATCTTTTGAAGTCAGGTGTCCAACGCCTGATGGATAATAAAGAAATTCTGTTTGAGAATATTGTTGTTCCTTTAGTTCATACTGAATAAGTTGCTATTATCACCATTTTCGACGATTCTTCCAAGGCTTCCTCGAGAAAGCCTGTTAGAATTACATATGTTCCAAGAATTGCATCGTTGATCATCACTGTTCCAGGGCCTATCCCCTATACATTTGATAAAGTTGTCCCTTGGCACTACGGGGCTGATGTTTATTATCATGGAGTTAAACAAGATTTGGATGCTGATACTGGCGTCAGCAATATTGTTGGACCTGCCAAAGTCACCCGCAGCGGAAGACTTTTCTCCCCTGATATCTCTCCACCAACTGCCCGGAGACCTGTTGTTATTACACCTGCCAGTGTACCTACTACTATTCCTGTTCAAGTTCCCATTCTTACCCCTGTTACCGAGTCATCCGATACTCGGGGCAAAGGGACCACTGATGAGTCGGCCCAGAAGGAGGCACCAAAGAAGATTATTGTTGAAGCCTCTAGACAAGAGATGGAGGAGATTTTGAAAATCATCAAAAAGAGCGACTACAATGTAGTCGAGAAGCTGGGGCAAACCCTATCCAAAATCTCTATGTTATCTCTGTTGTTGTGCTCAGAAGCCCATGCCAAGGCTCTGATTGCTTTCCTGAAGACTGCATACGTACCTCAAGAAACATCAGCTGATCAGTTTAAAGATTGCATGGATAGTCTGACTGCTGATAATGGGTTGGGTTTCTCTGACGCCGACTTGACTGCTAAAGGTAAGAATCACAACGATGCTCTGCATGTCTCCATTGAATGCAGGGGCACTACTCTTGCTCATGTATTTGTGGATACTGGTTCCTTATTGAACGTTTTGCCTAAGAAAGCTCTAGACCGGTTGGATTGTGAAGGGTTGGAGCTGAAACCAAGCAACGTTGTTGTCAGGGCATTTGATGGGTCTAAGAGGATGGTGCATGGAGAAGTGGATATTCCTATTAAGGTTGGTTCTCAGGTTTTTGCCTCTACATTCTATGTGATGGACATTCGGCCATCTTATTCTTGTTTGCTGGGTCGCCCGTGGATCCACAAAGCTGGGGCAGTGACGTCTACGCTCCACCAGAAACTAAAGTACCCGGTGAAAGGGAAAACTGTGACAGTGCAAGGAGAAGAGGAGTACATGGTGTTGGCTGGAGATTTTGATAATGTTATTTAGAAGCCAAAAGAGTTAAAAGTTCTGATCGAAATGGAATTAAACGCCATATTTCGAAGTTGCAGAAGCAGTGTTTCGAATAAGTGTGTCAAAGCTTGAAGCTTCGAACGGTAATTATGGGAACATATCCAAAGGAGTCTCGAAACAACAGCGAGGCTATGTTTGGGAAAAGCGTTCGAAACGGAGAAACACCAAAGCATTTAAAATTCAAATGGGAGCGGGACTTTCAAAGTTTGAAAGTTATGTGTTGGAGCATTTGGGGACACGTGGAAAGATGAAGGAAGCGTTATCCTGCATGTTCGAAACGTGGCATAATCCTATAGCGAGACCGTTAGGGTCGAATTAGTATAAATAGAAGTCTTAGTATTAGGATTTCGGGGTGTCATATCTGTTATACAAAATACTCAATAACATTCAAACTACCACATGGCAAGGGAAACGAATGCAAGAGAAATGTATGTATGATAGCACCATGTATTTCTAACTTAATGAAAACCTTTTACCATTTCCAGTACTTTCCTCTATTCTTTTTGTCAGGCAACATTTACAAGTTTTCTTATTTACAGTCTTTTCACTTCGAAGTCTTTTCCTCAAAGTTTTACGTTTTACTGTTTTCCTTATATTTCGAGCACTTTATATTTCAGAGAATTGTCACATTTTTCATACCTTTACCTTCAAGTATTGTCCTTCGAGCGCATACTTTTACTTAAAATCATTTACAGATTTCTTGCATTAAACGCTTTCTTCACATTTTAAACTTCTACATTCCAGAAACCTTTTATGTTAAACGTTTTGTAAGTCGAAACCATTTACTTCATTTTCATGCAGTTTTATATGTCTCTACAATCAGCATTACAATTAGCATTTATTCGTATAACTTAGTTTTCATATACATTTTGACTACATTTTTAGACTCGTAGAGAGAGATCGAAGTAAGCCAAACACTTATACAATATCAACCATGAATAATTGTTCGATTGTGAGAGTAACCTTAATATCCAAGGAGTCCTAGGATCAATCTAGTCGATCCTGTGAGTTACCAGAGAGATTGAATAACAGTAAGAAAGATTATTCGATAGTTTGGAAGACTAGCGGTTGTTTACCAGAAATCACTGGAAACAAATTGGCACACCTGATGGGACCAATAGTTGGATATCAGAATTAAGGATTGTCGAGACGTAACCATTACAAAAACGTAGGAACCTAAGAAGTTTGATGTTTTATGAACCTGAGAAGTGGTAAGATAACCAACAGCAACCAACCTTTATCCAGAAGAAAACGTTTGGACAAAATGTCTAATTCAGACAATCAACAAGGAGACCAAGGTGGCCCACATACAACAGGAACTAACGCGTCCATTTCGAGCGGAACATCTAATGTAATCCCTTCGAATGCACAGTCTGTTGCATCTTCAACCAGTAACATAGCCACCAATGGAGTAAGTGGCATATCAACTAATAGTTCGATCTTAGGAAATACTGGAACTATGGGCTACCCTGGGGGATTCGTTCCACCATCAGGGACACAATCCCATTTCGCCACACCATTAACTAGACCACCCGGTTTCGATGGGAATAGAATTAGAAGTTCTTCTTACGGAATGCCAACATCTTTTATGGCAGGTTTACACAATTCCACATCGAATTCATCTCCACAACTAGGATCTGGGTCTGGGGCGAATCAGTTTATGACAAATAACCAAGGGTCAGTGGGTTATAGCACGTTGCCTATCCTAACCACAGATAACCAGTTGGCTTTCAGGCAATTGATGGATGACAGCAACCACAATATGATAGGGGTGTTAGCGCAAACCATGCAGGAAATATTTGCCCCAATAGTTCAGAACGTGACTGTGACGAACAGGGAAAACGCTGACAATATGAATCGAATAGCAGATTTCTTTGCTCCCACAGAAAGGCGTAGGCAGAACCAGGCGGGATTTCGAACAAACATGCCTGCTATAGAACAAATTGCTAACGACCCAATTCATAGAACACCCAGAGAAGAAGTTAACTTAGGGGCCAGAGCACCAAGGTTAGAAGCCCCAATAATCCTGGGTCCACAAAGGGAAGTTATGGAACCAGGGGCAAGGATCGAAAGGCCAGAAGCCCCAGAATTTCGAGAAGAACAACCTAGGGGAGTGGTCTTGGTTGGTCGAAATCAAGATGCCGATGCCGTCGTTCATAGGATTCGAAACGATAACATCCTGGCAGAAAATAACCTAACCACCATGATAGAGAGGATCATGGCCCAGAATGGCCTCAACACAGGAATGAGGAGGCCAAATTACGCTTCTCCTATATTGGATTGTATAATGCATACTGATTTACCAAGGGGATATAAAGTCCCTAAATTTACAAAGTTCGTTGGGGATACCAATGAGTTAACAGTCGAACACATAGCGAGATATCTAACCGAAGCAGGAGATATAGCCAATAATGAAGATCTCAGGATCAAATACTTCCCAAGTTCTTTGACAAAAAACGCCTTCACATGGTTTACCACTTTGCCCCCTGGGTCCATTGACACTTGGACTCTCTTAGAGAGGTTATTCCATGAACAATTTTACATGGGACAATCGAAAATAAGTTTGAAGGAATTGGCGAGTGTTAAGAGAAAATTCACCGAACCCATAGATGATTATTTGAATAGATTTAGGCTGTTGAAATCCAGATGTTACACAGTAGTGCCTGAACATGAGTTAGTCGAAATGGCCGCTGGTGGCTTGGATTATTCTATTCGAAAGAAACTAGACACTCAGTATCTGAGGGATATGGCTCAGTTAGCCGATAGGGTTCGACAGGTCGAAAGACTAAAGGCCGAAAAAGCCAGAGTCTTTAAGAATAGTAAGAAAGAAAGGATTTCCTATGTTGGGACTGAGGAAGTAGAAGAATATCCTGAATTCGAATTCGAAGATGTCGAAATCGACCTCGCTGAATTAAAACAGGCACCGCCTTACTCCTGCAAAATGTTAGTTCCCACAAAAGGGAAAGATATTGTTGAAAATGAGAAAAGTGACAAATTTCCAAAGAAGGTTTATACCTTCGACGTCACCAAATGCGACGAAATTTTTGACTTGCTTGTCAAGGATGGCCAACTAATTGTGCCATCAAATGTCAAAATACCTCCTTTGGATCAGAGAAAGAAGAGGGGATTTTGCAAATATCATAGTTTCCTAGGCCACAAGACCTCACAATGTTTTCTTTTCAGGGACTTGATTCAAAACGCGATCAAAGATGGCAGACTAAAGTTTGCTGATAAGGTGAAGATGAAAGTGGACGAAGATCCTTTGGACGTCGCAGACACCAACTACTCCGAGCCTGCATGCATTGGAGAGGTCAACATGGTGGAAACTGATCGAAGCGACGCCCTAATAGAAGAAAAGGATACTGAAGTTGAGAACTGGGTGATGGTCGAAGTCAGCGAGGAGGTCACTGAAGACATCCAGAATGCGCCAGGGACTCCGATTGCTGCACCTGTAGCTGTTGCAGGAGAAACCCAGGCTAATGAAGGCCAAGGGAATCAAAACGAAGGATTAACACAAGTCACTGAAGGCTTGAGGCTGGAATTGGAGAAAGTCCAAATTACGCAGCCAATTCCCCCTCAGAAAGAAATATGGGACACTCTAGGGGAACCCAGTGGAAAATTTGACTATCTGGTCAAATATTCTGCCCCAGAGAGTTCGAAGGTCCAGATTGAAGATGTAAAGCCCACAGGATGGGGCGATGACGAAACTAAAGAGAGGGATGTGGAAATAAATATGGTGGATATGGAAAGACCCCGTTCTGAGATGGAGGAAGTGGAAAAATACTTAGAGAAAGAAAAGTACAGAATGGGGGATAACCACACTGGAGATGCTATTCTCAAAGATTATCTCATGACATGCCACAAAGGAGATTCAGGCATGATATTATGCCCTAGGTGCAGCATCCTCTGCAACCAAAGAATTGCTGCGAATTTCGAAAGGGTACAGAGGGCTCGAACTGGCAACAATTGGCGCCAGGATAACCAGCTTTTTAGGTGTTATCCCAAGGCTGGAGAGAGTTTGTTGGAGTTTGTTTTTAGCTGCTACAAAGGGGCAACTAAGTGCTTGATTTGCCCAAGGTGTTCTGCTGTGTATGACCAAAGCATGGCCAGGGCCTTCGAAACGATTCCCTTCGCCCCTTGCTGGAACCGTCAAGAAACTGCCCAGATGGGCCCGCGTTGCGACAGCAGATACAAACAGCGAAGGCCTGATAGCCCTCACCCCAAAGTTGCTCGAAGAGTGACTTTCAAACTCCCTGCTGAAGTGCCAACCGATAGATGGCTACAAGTCAGAAATGACAAAGGCAAAGACAGATGGAGGAGTGCTGAACGAAATGCACGCCATGCTGTGACATACAGGAGGCAATTCA
Organism: Vicia faba; assembly: GCA_948472305.1. Taxonomy (NCBI): domain Eukaryota; kingdom Viridiplantae; phylum Streptophyta; class Magnoliopsida; order Fabales; family Fabaceae; genus Vicia; species Vicia faba. The sequence goes on along the minus strand of OX451735.1, from coordinate 869,209,752 downwards.
ACACACAAAAAAGGGAGGAAGTGAGATTAGAGAATTACAAAGGAAGGAACCCCATGTCAAGATCCCAGTGGCGTAGACAACAAAGGATTCGAAAGGCTGAGAGAGAAGCTGTGGCAAACAAAGGGGATACTTCAACAAAAAACCAAGGTGAAACCAGCACCAACAAACCAAAAAATCAAACTGAAGATAAACCTCCAGTCAATAGGAGGCTCTTCTCTGAAGAACAATGCAATGAACCAAAGGAATACACTCCAGGCCCGGAAGAGGACGAAGATATGATAACAGATAACTTCGAATCGGAGGGGGAGTCTTCATTCAACTTGAACTGTAACGTGGTGTCTGTGCTTCCCTGCGAATTTGGGCAGGAAACCGAAATCAATGAATATGAGGAGGAAGACACCACAGATTTAATAAAACATAGGCCCGTGTGCTACTACGTGATGGACAATGGGGCTGTTGAGGAACAAAATGCGTTCTTCGAACGTCCAGAACCTGCAATGAAAAATCATCTCAAGCCACTTTTCATTCGGGCGAAAGTGGGCGTCCATGGTGTGAACAAAGTTCTAGTGGATGGGGGTGCTGCAGTCAATCTGATACCCCATTTCATGCTAAAAAAATTAGAGATCCGCGAAGGAGATATCAAGCCCCATAATATGGTTCTGTCCAATTATGAGGGAAAAGTGGGCAAAACACTGGGGGTGGTCCAGTTGGAATTGACAATAGGCTCAAGTTGCAGGCCCACCATGTTTATGGTGATCGAAGCCAAGGCCAACTATAACCTGCTGCTAGGAAGAGAGTGGATCCATGGCGTGGGGGCAGTTCCTTCGTCTATGCATCAACGACTAGTTCTGTGGAGAGATGATGGAATCATGGAAAACATCGAAGCAGACCAGAGTTACTTTATGTCAACTATCAATTTAGTTGACAAAAGGGATTATGATAAAAATCTGGCAAAGATTGCTCCATGTGTTCCAAATGATGAGATGAATGAGACTAGAAACGCCCACTACTACATGACACTTCGTCATGATGGCCTTTACTGGGATAGAACAATAATCAGTGAAGAAGAGGAAGTTGAAGGTGCTATACAAAAACGGCCAGCAGGCTGGGACTTCGACAACCTTAACCATGACTGAGTCTACCTTTTTCGAAAGGATTTCGGCCTATATGGCTGAGAATGAATCAAAAGCGGCCTTAGAGGCTGAAATAAATAAATCAACTATAAAGACGAATGAAGTTAGTGGGGGGGGGGGGGGTTAGAAATGCTCACCCATCAAAGAGTTGGAGATGGATCAAAGGTTGGATGCCATCTATGATAAAGAACCCTTAGGCTTCGAAAGGGACCCCATAAACTCAGGTGTCAAAATGTTGGCACAGGATCTGCTCGAAGAAGTCAACTTAGGGGATGAAAAAACGAAAAGAGTAACTTACATAAGTGCTAAACTTAGCCCAGGCCTCAAGAAGAAAGTGATCGAAGTCCTTAAGGAAAACAAAGATTGTTTCGCATGGGATTATGATGAGATGCCTGGTTTAAAGAGAGAGTTGGTCGAACACAGACTGCCAATCAAAGATGGCAAGAGGCCCATCAAACAAACTCCCAGGAGATTCGCACCAGCGGTCCTCACAAAAATTAAAGCTGAGATCGAAAGGTTGTTGCGCTGCAAATTCATCAGAACAACAAGGTACGTTGAATGGTTAGCAAACATAGTACCTGTTATTAAGAAAAATGGTTCTTTAAGAATTTGCATAGATTTTAGGGATTTAAACACTGCAACCCCTAAGGATGAATATTCCATGCCCGTGGCAGAAATGCTAGTAGATTCTGCTGCAGGGTTCGAATACTTGAGTATGTTAGATGGATACTCTGGGTATAACCAGATTTTCATTGCTGAAGAAGATGTTGCAAAAACAGCATTTCGTTGCCCAGGAGCCTTAGGCACCTACGAATGGGTGGTGATGCCTTTTGGTTTAAAAAATGCTGGGGCAACCTATCAAAGGGCGATGAATTCAATTTTTCATGATTTCATCGAAACCTTCATGCAGGTGTATATTGACGATATAGTCATCAAATCTACATCTGCAGAAGCACATTTGCATCATTTAAGCCAATCATTCGAACGAATGAGAAAGCATGTCTTAAAGATGAATCCCTTAAATGTGCATTTTTTGTGCAGGCTGGAGATTTTCTTGGTTTTGTGGTCCACAAGAAAGGAATCGAAATCAACCAGAACAAGACCAAATCCATAATGGAGACGAAAGCACCTGCGTCAAAAAGGGAGTTGCAATCTTTGCTAGGGAAAATTAACTTCCTCAGAAGATTCATCTCGAACCTGAGTGGAAGAACCCAAGCTTTCTCTCCGTTACTTCGTCTGAAGCAAGGTCAAGCCTTCGAATGGAACGAAGCTCACCAGGAGGCGTTTGACAAAATAAAAGAATATCTTTCTCAGCCTCCTATTTTGTCTCCACCATCATGGGGGAAGCCCATGAGATTGTACATATCTGCCTCTGAAGTTAGTATAGGTAGTATGTTAGCACAAGAGGATAACAATGGCGTCGAAAGAGCCATATACTATTTAAGTAGAGTGCTAAATGATGCAGAGACCAGATATAGCAATTTAGAAAAGCTATGTCTCTGTTTGTATTTCTCTTGTATGAAACTCAAGTATTATATAAAACCTGTTGATGTTTATGTTTCATCTCACTTCGATGTCATTAAACATATGCTTTCAAAACCAATAATGCATAGTAGAGTTGGCAAGTGGGCTTTAGCCTTAACAGAATATTCATTGACTTTCATGCCTTTAAAAGCTATGAAAGGTCAGGTGATTTCTGATTTCATTGTGGATCATTCGTTGGTTGAGCAGACAAGCATGAGTTACATCGAAATGCAACCATGGAAATTGTACTTTGATGGTTCAACCCACAGGAATGGAAGTGGTGTTGGAGTCCTTCTAATTTCTCCTGAAGGAATTCCAACAAAATTCAAGTATAAATTAGATGGTCCTCGTTGTTCGAACAACGAAGCTGAGTATGAAGCGCTCATTGTTGGACTTGAAGCTTTGTTGGAATTGGGGGCAACCAGAGTCGAAATTAAAGGAGACTCTGAATTGGTGGTCAAACAAATCACAAAGGAATACAAGTGCATAAAGGAAAATTTAATGGTATACTTCGTCATAGTCAATAGGCTATTAAGGAAATTTGAATACATGGACATTCAACACATACCAAGAATAGAGAACCAAGAAGCAAATGACTTAGCACAGTTGGCTTCAGGTTATAAAGTATCTACCAAGAATTTTAAGGATTTGGTCGAATTAAGGGGAAGAGTTATGGCTACTAGATTCACACCATCGGATCTGGAAAGTATGAGATTGGGATATGCTGAGAAACAGGGATTCGAAATTCTAGCCATAAATACTTTGTCAGATGCAGATTGGCGAAGTCCATTAAAGAGTTATTTAGCAGACCCAACTCTAAAGGTGGATAGAAAAACAAAATATAGAGCATTGTCATATCTCCTCATGGGGAACGAATTGTTCAAAAAGACCCAAGAAGGTGTATTATTGAAATGCCTAGGAGAGAGTGAGGCATATTTAGCATTGTCTGAAGTCCATAATGGGGCATGTGGGGCACACCAAGGAGGCCATAAAATGAAATGGTTGCTATTTCGATACGGTTTGTATTGGCCTAGCATGCTCAAAGATTGCATAGACTTTGCTAAAGGATGTGAGGAGTGTCAGAAACATGCAGGTATCCAACATGCCCCTGCAAGCGAGTTGCATTCGATCATCAAACAATGGCCATTTAGAGGATGGGCATTGGATTTGATAGGAGAGATAAATCCTGCTTCGTCCAAAGGACAGAAATATATCTTGGTGGGAGTAGATTATTTTACCAAATGGATCGAAGCTATACCTCTGGTAGTTGCTGATCAAGAGGCAATTATCGAATTTATACAAAAGCACATTATCTATAGGTTTGGATTGCCAGAAAGCATAACTACAGACCAAGGTTCTATATTTACTGGTAGAAAGATGCAAGGATTTGCCCAAGAAATGGGGTTTAGATTGCTAACATCGACACCATACTATGCTCAAGCAAACGGACAGGTCGAAGCAGCAAATAAAATAATAATAGGATTAATCAAGAAGCATATTGGAAAGAGGCCAAGAAATTGGCACAAAACTCTGGACCAAGTATTATGGGCTTGTAGAACATCTCCTAAGGAAGCTACTAACACTACGCCTTTCCAACTTACATTTGGGCATGATGCAGTGTTACCAGTAGAAATTCATCTGCAATCAGTTCGAATTCAGAGACAAAACGAAGTCCCAGCTGCATTATATTGGGAAATGATGATGAATGAGTTAGTTGAGTTGGACGAAATTAGATTACATGCGTTGGAAATTTTGATGAGGCAAAAAGAAAGAGTGGCCAGAACATACAATAAAAGGGTGAAGAAAAAAGTATTCATTATTAATGACCTGGTTTGGAGAGTCATATTGCCTATGGATAAGAAGAATAAAGCATTAGGTAAATGGTCACCTCATTGGGAAGGACCTTTTCGAATATTAAAAGTGTTCTCAAACAATGCATACGAAGTCGAAGAACTCTTGGATGATAAACGTGTCCTAAAGGTTAATGGGAAATATTTAAAGAAATATAAGCCAAGCCTGAGGGAGATTCGAATAGTAACAACGTAAACAAAATATTATAAAAGCCAAGATGGCAAGATAGAATGCCAAAATGGCGTTGTTCGAATATTACATGTAAGAAACCAAAGTTATAGTCAGATAAACATCAAAATCTAGAAATAAACATTATTTTTCAATCGATTGAAGGTGCTTCGAAATGTTTCAAGTTTCTGCTGAGCGAACCGCCTGGCACCTTCCAAGGTTGCCACTTCTCCTTTAAGTTGTTCTGCAGTCTCCATTTCTGCAAGCCCCTGGTTGAGAAGCTCTTCGAATTGGTTACCTGCAGGATTAGTTTCGAAGGCTAGTTGTTGTTCCTTAGCCTCCTTAACTTTCTGCTGAAGTTCCAGAATCTGCCTTTCCCAAATAAGAATGGACTCAGCTCGAGCCTCATATTCAGTTTTCGCCTGCTTCAGATGCATAGCTTGATCCTTAGCTTCTTGAGAAAGTTTCGAAGCTTGTTCATAAGCGGCATCCATGGCAATGCGTTTCTCGTGAACCTTCTTGGCAGCAGATTCGTCTTGGAGAAGGTAGCCAGTTACGTTGTCCAGCAAGTTCTGAAGATCAAACAAGAGAGTACTAACTGGCAAGGAGCAATTGGAAAGATTGACCTTTGTGAGCAGCTCCTTCATAGTATAGCAAGCAGTACTATCTTGCTTAAGCACTTCGAATATATCCACATTGAGAATAGTTCTCCTAATTTTGTTGAGAAGAACAACTCTTTCATCTGTGGGAAGAGGATAGCTGGTTGAACTTGTGCCAGCCCTAGCGAGTGGGACGTCCCTCTGAGCCAACTTTGCCTTCATGTACCCAATGGGGTCATTTCGCCTCAGAAGTGCCAGTTCCTCGTCAGTCATTCGAGACGGAGAGGATTGGGGGAATTCCACGCGTAGGGGAACCACGTTTGTTTCAACCTCTAGGGTTTCGTTGATTGCATCACCATCCCCTTCAGTTGCTTCGCGCTCTTGGTCTTCTTCATCCTCGTCCAAATCTACCACTTCGATACCATCCCTTTCGCCGCTATTTGCGTTAGACTCCGTCCCGGCAGTCGAACCATCATTGACGTTTTCCTCGTCATTGGCGTTTTCCTCCTCAGATTCTTCGTCTGCAGATTCTTCGGCTCCTCGCCTAGAATCAGCTTTTTCTTCTTCAGTCTGAGTATCCTTTGGGTCCTCTTGAAGAGTTTCAAGAGGGGACTTTTGAAGAACCCTTTGCGAATCCTCTGCAGACGTTTGAAGTATCGTTTCGTTCACCTCTTTCAGAGGAATGGAGGTACCTTGGTCATCTGGCTGTTCAGAAGTTCCATCCAGAACCGCCACATTGGAAGAACCTTTGTTTTGGACCAAGTTGCTGGAATCTCCTTGAGGAGAGGAGTTAAGCGGAGCAGCAACTCTGGATGGTGAGGTCGAAATGGTAGAAGTTGGATTTAAAATGTTCTGCAAAGAGCAGCAGAATGTTAAAGAAAAACATTCACCAAGGTAATAAGAAGTTAAACATTTTTTAGAGGAAGTTCGATTTACCTGTGGACCCTCAGAGGAGAGGTTACTAGCTATACGTTCCAACGGTGGGTTGGAGGTCGAAGGTGGATTTTTGGATTTAGGTAAGGGAGCAGCATCCCTGGAATCGAGTCCAGAGACACTAGTCGGAACAGTGCTTTTAGGAGTATCTTTCTTTAGCTTCTTCTTCGAAGCAGTATTTGAGTTTCCTCCAGCCTTGGGGTCTTCCCCAGTAGTGCTTAATTTCCGCTTCTTGGGAGTAGTAGGAGGAAGCTTGTTGGTCTGAAAGAATTTGAACGAAAGTTAGATATAAACCACAAAGCTTGAGTGAATTCGAAACGTCAAGGCTAAGTGATTACCGTGGGAATTGGGGCACTTGTTGTTGTTGGCGTTATTGTTGTTGTTGTAGTTGCAGCAGTAGTAGTTGTTTCGGGTGGATTAGCTTTTTCAGTAGTTTCGGTGGAGGCTTGAGAGACACTCCCTTCCTTCAATTTTGAGGCAGCTGTCTTTATCCTGATAGCTGAAAATCAAAACAATTAAAGCAAAGGTTAAAGATATGGAAAATAAAAGACATTTGGGATTTTTCCCAAGCATTCGCACCTGTGCCTTGATCAGATTTAATTGACATGGCAGAAAGGTCGTATCGAAGGTGTCCTGGGAAATCATGAAGCCAGTATCGAGCCCATGTCACAGTCTCAGATGGCTTTGGTTTCCTTTGAAGATATTTGAACATCTCTTTGCAAGTAAACCACCATGGATATGGGGGAAACCAAGCCAGAGCCAGTTCTGAGGTAGGTAATCTGGGAAATTTAGGTGGATGCATTTCGAATGCCAACCTATACCTATCCTCAGGTGACAGCCCTGAAGGAAGTTTTAGCTTAGAAACTTTTTGTTTAAATTTTTCCTTCAAGGTCTCAGCTGCTTGATGCACAGTGGAGTCCAAGCGCGTGGGGTCGTAAGTAGTTTCAAAATAGTTTTGAAAAGCTTTAATCTCTTTGGCATGAGTAAACATACCTTTCTTTGCCGGTACCTGCACATCGAAGGCATCAATTAGTTTCTGTCGAATCGTAAGTGTATCGAACATATAAGTTTGATAAAACTTAATCCACCACTCCAGAAATCCTTTGGCCGCGAGATGGGTAGGTTCGAAGGCTATCAGCTCAAATTGGGCAAAGCCTTGATATTGTTCTTGCTGGATCTTGGCTTCCCTTGCCTTGAAAGTTCGACCAGAAGTGATGGCGCTCTCAGTTTGGAACAAAGGTTCAGGAATCAGTTGGCATAAGCCAAACTGCCTCGAAACGAAGTTTGGTTGGTAGGCAAAAAGTAGAATTTGGTTTTTGGCTGGGGTTATCCTTGAAGAGATGAGTCTAGGCAGCAAGAAAGCTCTCCATACATCCTGAATCTCCTTGCTCTTGATGGCTTCTGAGAGAGCCATGGTGAACCAAGAAGGTCCATGAGCCCTCGAAGCAAAAGGCACCATGCTCTCTTCGAACTTGTGCCTTTTGGAGAATATCATGATGTACTTCGAGAATTGAACCTTGAAGTCATCTTTGTCATCATTAGGAGTAAGTCTTATCCTATCACTTATTTCAGAATCTTGCTCATCAATGGTATTGGCGGTTGATAAGGAAGGTTCGAACATGGCATTTAGCCATAGTTGGAGTAACCAAAATGGGCCAGCCAATAAAATGTTTTTGGAGGTGTGGGATTTGAGGCTCGAAACAGCTGACCTCAGGCTTTCATAGAGGTCAACTAAGAGTAATTCACTTAGGCACACTTTTCGATTTTCATGTAAATCCCTAGCTAGAGGAATGAACCTACTAGCTACCTGCAGGGATCTACTGCAGAAAACGTATCTAGACAGCCACTGGGTTAAGAAAGCAATGTGCTCTACGTCAGACACATTGTCCCCTTCAGCATGATAATGGCTGATAAATTTGGAAAAGCTGGCTAACTTGACGTCGAAGTCAATGATGCTTGAGTGCTCTTTGTTGTCAGGAACATAAGTTTCTCCCACTAGCGACAGCCCAGTAATGGCCGCTATATCGAAGAAGGTTGGGGTAATCATTCCACCTGGGAGATGGAAAGTGTTGTAGGTACTATCCCAGAAATAAAGGGACGCAAACAGCAGAGGATGGCTATAGGTGAATCCAGGTTTCGATAGCTTAATGAGGTTATAAATGCCTAATTCTTCCCATTGTTGGGATTTCTTGGCTTCTACTTTCGTGAACCAATTTTGATAAGCAATATCAGAAGTAGGGCAAGATCGAAATGGATTAAAATTGCTTTTTACATAATCCAAAACAAATGGGTCCTTGGGAGGAACAGTTGGGGTTTCTACGGTATTCGAACTAAGAGATTCTACTGCCCTAGGGGCATCCATTTTGTTGAATAAGGGTTTGAAGTTATAACAGACGGGAAAAATTGTCCTGGTGTCCTTTAATATTTCAAAAACTGTAAGAGGGCCATTTAAGGCTAACCTCTTACCAGCAACATGGGTAGGGATGAGTACCTGTGATGCGTACAGCATTTCTTTTTCTTTGGAAATCATTTGAGGAGCAAGAGCAGATTGGCCTTGAATGGTGATGATTTTACTCTCCATGGTTGCTCCTGTAGTTTTTCCTTTCTTCTTGGAGACTTTCTTGAGTTGGGATGAAGTGGAAGAAGACATTTTTGTTGTTTGAAAGCTTGGATTGTTTTATGAGAGAAGAAGGGTAAAAAGTCTGAGTATGAGAGGTTTAGAGTATGAAAAGAAGAGAAGAAGATTAAGTTGATGTTTTATAATGAGAAGTTTAAACATCCACCGAATAAAGGTGTGATACGTGGAGATCATGGGTTGGTGTGATGAAGAGGTGGTGTGAAGTTGATATAGGTAATAGGCGTGATTTAAAAATAATCATTACTTATAACTGCACCACGCTGTGAAGTGACTTCGGGCGGTTAAGGAATCCAAAAGGTGCTATGATTGATGTGACTAGAGTCAAATACATTAAATGTTATGATGATTCGAGAGTCCTATCAAAATCTTGTATAAATGTTTAAAATAGGTATTTCTCAAAGAGATCGAAATACATATTTTAAAGGGGCAATTTGTTGGCTGGAGATTTTGATAATGTTATTTAGAAGCCAAAAGAGTTAAAATTTCTGATCGAAATGGAATTAAACGCCATATTTCGAAGTTGCAGAAGCAGTGTTTCGAATAAGTGTGTCAAAGCTTGAAGCTTCGAACGGTAATTATGGGAACATATCCAAAGGAGTCTCGAAACAACAGCGAGGCTATGTTTGGGAAAAGCGTTCGAAACGGAGAAACACCAAAGCATTTAAAATTCAAATGGGAGCGGGACTTTCAAAGTTTGAAAGTTATGTGTTGGAGCATTTGGGGACACGTGGAAAGATGAAGGAAGCGTTATCCTGCATGTTCGAAACGTGGCATAATCCTATAGCGAGACCGTTAGGGTCGAATTAGTATAAATAGAAGTCTTAGTATTAGGATTTCGGGGTGTCATATCTATTATATAAAATACTCAATAACATTCAAACTACCACATGGCAAGGGAAACGAATGCAAGAGAAATGTATGTATGATAGCACCATGTATTTCTAACTTAATGAAAACCTTTTACCATTTCCAGTACTTTCCTCTATTCTTTTTGTCAGGCAACATTTACAAGTTTTCTTATTTACAGTCTTTTCACTTCGAAGTCTTTTCCTCAAAGTTTTACGTTTTACTGTTTTCCTTATATTTCGAGCACTTTATATTTCAGAGAATTATCACATTTTTCATACCTTTACCTTCAAGTATTGTCCTTCGAGCGCATACTTTTACTTAAAATCATTTACAGATTTCTTGCATTAAACGCTTTCTTCACATTTTAAACTTCTACATTCCAGAAACCTTTTATGTTAAACGTTTTGTAAGTCGAAACCATTTACTTCATTTTCATGCAGTTTTATATGTCTCTACAATCAGCATTACAATTAGCATTTATTCGTATAACTTAGTTTTCATATACATTTTGACTACATTTTTAGACTCGTAGAGAGAGATCGAAGTAAGCCAAACACTTATACAATATCAACCATGAATAATTGTTCGATTGTGAGAGTAACCTTAATATCCAAGGAGTCCTAGGATCAATCTAGTCGATCCTGTGAGTTACCAGAGAGATTGAATAACAGTAAGAAAGATTATTCGATAGTTTGGAAGACTAGCGGTTGTTTACCAGAAATCACTGGAAACACATGGTGAGCCACATCAAATCTTTCCGATATATAGAAATGGATGGGGAGTTCATTGAGACCCCGTTTCAACATTTTGAAGAGGTTCCCCAGACGCTGGCATCAATTGAGACTGTTGTTGAAGATCCTCCTATGAAGATGGCTTCCTTCAAGGATGTCCGGGCTGTTGTTGAGAAAGGTGGGTGTGCAAATTGGGGCCAACTCCCTGATTTTGCATATAAGACTAACAAGTTTGGTTTGGGTTTCACTGCAGAAGCTCAAAAGGCTGTTCGGAATGCACGGATTGGAAGACCTCCCTTGTTCATCAGCAATTCAGGAGTGAATGCCATTGAAGACGACGTTGAAGAGTTTGAGTTCGACAGTTGGATCTACCCAACGACCGACAGTGGACTAAGCAACTGGACAGCAAATGACTTCATCCCAATTTCTTTTGTTACCCAGTAATGAGACTTTTGTTTTGAATTTGTAACAAACAATGTTTTAAACTCTATGGCCCGGTGTCTTACCCGGGGCACTGTGGCTTCATTTGTGAGGGCTTTATGTGTGTCATTTTCATATATCATTAATAAAAGCATTGGACGTTTTCTTAAATTTCAAATTTTGTGCTCCTTGTTTTTCTTTTATTACATATTGCAAAACATCTATTTTACACACACTCACATATACAGGTCTACATCCACTCTGGATCTCACTGGTAACGATTCTGCTACTGCCAGTTATGACTTCGAAAGTCCGATCAACTTAGCCGAAGACGAAGGTGAAGATGATTGAGAAGTGCCTGTTAAACTTGCAAGAATGTTACTTCAAGAAGAGAGGGTTATTCAGCCACACGAAGGGCCAGTGGAATCAGTGAATATGGGTACAGAGGTAGACAAGAAAGAAGTTAAGATCGGTGCAAATCTGGAAGCTAGTGTGAAGCAAAGGTTGATTCAGATGCTGCGTGACTATGTTGAGATCTTTGCCTGGTCTTATGAAGATATGCCTGCGTTGGATACCGATATTGTGGTTCACCGATTGCCTACCAAGGAAGAATGTCCTCCAGTAAAACAGAAAGTCCGTCGAATGCGCCCGGATATGTCTGAGAAAATCAAGGCTGAAGTTATGAAACAATTTGACGCCGGTTTTCTAGCAGTTACTTCTTACCCGCAGTGGGTTGCCAATGTGGTTCCTGTGCCGAAGAAGGATGGTAAGGTTCGAATGTGTGTTGACTATAGGGATCTGAATAGGGCAAGTCCTGAGGATGATTTCCCTCTACCTCATATCGACGTTCTGGTTGACAACACCGCTCAGCATAAGGTATTCTCCTTTATGGATGGTTTCTCCGATTATAATCAAATTAAAATGGCTCCTGAAGATATGGAGAAGACAACCTTCGTTACTCAATGGGGTACCTTTTGTTACAAGGTCATGCCCTTCGGATTGAAAAATGTTGAGGCAACGTATCAGCGTGCCATGGTTGCTTTGTTTCATGACATGATCCATCATGAGATCGAGGTATATGTCGATGACATGATTGCAAGGTCCCAGACTGAGGAAGAACACCTTGACCATCTGCAGAAGTTATTTGACAGGTTGAAGTTGTACAAGCTGAGGTTAAACCCGAACAAGTGCACCTTCAGGGTGAGATCTGGTAAGCTGCTGGGCTTCGTTGTAAATGATAAAGGTATTCAAGTGGATCTTATAAAGATGAAGGCTATACAGGAAATGCCAGCTTCCAGAACAGAAAAAGAAATCAGAGGATTCCTGGGACGTTTGAACTATATTTCCCGATTCATCTCGCACCTGACTGCTACTTGTGAGCCAATCTTCAAGCTACTGAAGAAAGATCAAGTAGTACGTTGGAACGATGAATGCCATGCCGCTTTCGAAAGGATCAAAGAGTATCTCCAAGAGCCACCCATTCTAATGCCTCCAGTTGGAGGGAGACTTTTGATCTTATACTTGACAGTACTCGACAACTCAATAGGGTGTGTGTTGGGTCAACATGACGAGTCTGGTCGAAAAGAGCATGCTATTTATTACCTTAGCAAAAAGTTTACCAACTGTGAGACCCGATACTCACTGCTCGAGAAAACTTGTTGCGCTTTGGCATGGGCTGCTCGCCGGCTGAGACAGTATATGCTGACTCACACTACTCTATTGATATCAAAGATGGATCCAATCAAGTATATCTTCGAGAAGCCTGCCTTATCCGGAAGAATAGCAAGATGGCAGATGATTTTGACTGAGTGTGAGATCCAGTATACAACCCAAAAGGCAATCAAGGGAAGTGTGTTGGCAGACCATTTGGCACATCAAGCAGTGGATGATTACCAGTCTATGAACTTTGAATTTCCGGATGAGAATATCATGATAGTAACTGATTGTGAGGAACCCGGACCGGATGAAGGACCTGAGGAAGGATCCTGATGGTCTATGTACTTTGATGGAGCTTCAAACGCTTCGGGAAATGGCATTAGCACCGTGATCATATCTCCTAAAGGCAATCATACTCCGTTTACCGCCCGACTATGTTTCAACTACACCAACAACATGGCGGAGTATGAAGCGTGCATCATGGGTCTTCGAGCAGCAATTGACCTAAGGATTAAGTTCCTAAGTGTCTTTGGAGATTCCGCTCTCGTGATCATTCAGATCAAAGGCGAGTGGGATACGAAACACCCAAATCTTACTCCTTACAAGGAGTATATGTTGACATTGCTTCCCCACTTTGAGGAGATAACCTTTGTACACTTCCCTAGAGAGGAAAATCAGTTGGTGGACGCGCTGGCTACGATGTCTTCTATGTTCAAAGTCAATTGGGACAACGAAGCTCCCTGGATTATCATCGAAAGATTGGATAAACCTGCACATTGTTGTGATCTCGAGACGGAAGAGGTAGCGGATAAACCTTGGTTTCATGAGGTGAAGAGGTATCTTGAAGCTCAGGAGTACCTCGAGGGCGCATCTGTTAATGACAAGAAGTTTTTGAGGAGGTTCGCGGCGAAGTTCTTCATCAGCAATGACATTCTTTACAAGCGTAACCATGATTCGACCTTACTGCGGTGTGTGGATAAGAACGAAGCAGAAAGGATCATGACAGAGTTACATGAAGGTACTTTCGGAACCCATTCCAGTGGACATACCATGGCAAAGAAAATCCTTCGGGCAGGATATTTTTGGTCCACTATGGAAGCCGACTGTTATCAACATTCTCGGACATGTCATAAGTGCCAAGTCTATGCTGATAAAGTGCACATACCTCCAGTACCTCTGAATGTCTTGACAGCTCCGTGGCCTTTTGCAATGTGGGGCATTGATATGATCGGCGAGATCAGACCTACAGCGTCCAACGGGCATCGTTTCATCCTGGTAGCTATCGATTACTTTACGAAGTGGGTTGAAGAAGCTTCCTTTGCTACTGTAACCAAGAACGTCGTGGCACGGTTCATTCGGCACAATCTGATCTGTCGATACAGTGTACCAGAGAGGGTCATTACGGACAATGGTACAAATCTTAATAACAAGATGATCACTGAGCTCTGCAAGTAGTTCAAGATACAGCATCACAACTCTTCTCCCTATCAGTCGAAGATGAATGGGATGTTGAAGCGGCTAATAAGAACATTAAGAAGATTGTACAGAAGATGACGGTGGCGTACAAAGACTGGCACGAGATGTTACCATTTGCTCTTCATGGGTACCGTACCTCAGCACAGACGTCAACAGGGACAACCCCCTACTCCTTGGTTTATGGCATGGAAGCAGTCTTGCCCATTGAAGTTCAGATACCCTCTCTTCGGATTATGAAGGATGCAGGTTTGACCGAAGATGACTGGATTCAGACCCGGCTTGATCAGATGAACTTAATCGACGAAAAGAGACTTACTGCTATTTGTCATGGTCAGACGTATCAAAAACGGATGATCAAGGCATTTAACAAGAAAGTTAGACGACAAGAGTATCAAGTTGGGGATATGGTAATCAAGCGCATCATACTACCTCAAGGTGATCCCAGGGGCAAATGGACCCCTACTTACGAAGGGCCATTTGTGGTTAAGAACATTTTCTCAGAAGGAGCTATGATTCTAACCAACATGGATGGTGACGACCTTCCTCACCCCGTCAATGCAGACATAGTGAAAAGATACTATGCATAATCAAATACCCGCTAGGTTGACTAGCCTAGGCAAAAATAAGGGCTTCTCGGCGAACCAAAAGGGTTCGGGCAAAAATAAGGGATGAAAATGAAAAATCTGTACACCCGGCAAGTCGAAAACCTGAAAAGGCGGCTTGGGTAAAAAGGGTATCCTGGTGGACTGAAAACCCGAAAGGGCCGTCCAGGCAAAAATTAGGGATTAAAGCATAACACTATGTCTCATTGGATCACCTTGCATCCAGACTTCGGTATCGACTATCAAGCTCAGAAGGCACTAATCAATCTGATATACCTTCAACCAGTAGCAAAGTGATGAGATGCTCGAGGACATAAAGGCAATAGCAGAGTTGGAACCCAGTGGGATCATTCACGTAGCTGTTTTTTTAGTTTTTCACAAATTGTGTAAACTCTATTATTCGGCGGCGTTCTCTTGCTAGGACGTCATCCTCTTGTACAAAAACGCCTATTTACAGGCCAAACTTTGAAATCAATACAAATTCATTTTCAGACAAATTTCAAACTGTTTTTCCTTTATCTGTTTTGTTCTGCAAAGAACGTCCAATGTTCATTTTTTATATATGCACTTGACATTAATTGTCGCTCATAAATATTTGCATGCGAAACAAAAAGATGACTACTGGTAATATCAGAAATATGGGCAAATGAGAATTGTCCAAGCTGCATAGTTGCTCTGTCCACCAGGTACAACGGTAAATTCAACTGAAGAATAGGGCTGAGATACTTTCACTCCCCGCGGAGTAAGACAGTAATGATAGCTCTCCCCAGCTGAGACTTGCAACGGTAAATGAATCGGTAATATTCTCCCCCAAGCAGAGTTTATCTACCATCAACACTAAGAAGGCTTAATATCCCCGGCAGTCTTAATATTCCCCAACGGAGTATAAGAATATTCCCCGATAGAATATAAGATATCCCCAGTGGAGTTAAAATTTTCCCAGCGCAGTCTGAAAAAGCTTCCCCAATGGAGTTGAAGAATCATCCCCAGTAGACTCCTGAAGTTCGTCCCCGGCGGAGTATAAAAATAAATATCCCCAGCCGAGTTCAAAGGAAGATTGTCCCCAGCAAAGCTCAAAGTATTATCCCTATTAGAGTCTAACAGGTTATCCCCAGTGAAGTCGCAACTGAAAGATCATCCCCAACGGAGTTCTTTCCTTTCACAAACAGGAATTCAATCCCCAACAGGATTCAGTATCACCAGCAACAGTAATTCGTCCCCAACGGAATTTATAAGTGGAATCCTCAGCAGAACATCTCTTCCCCACAGAGTAATCTCCTCATCAGTTTATTCCCCAGCGGAGTTATCCTCTCCTGCAGGTCTATTCTCACAATCATCTTCGTTCGCCACCCTCAGCAGAAACTAAGAATTCAACTCTATTCTCCAGCAGCTATCCGGGATTTATTTTCCCCATCTAAAAACATTACATTTCCATACATCATGATACATGCATATACGCATCATACAACACGATCTCATTTATTTTGAGAACATCATTGCTTGATCTATATCATGCATTGCATATGACTGACCTTTACCTTTCAGGAAGGATGCAGTTAAGTTCTCAGCAGTCGAAGACCTGGCCGGTTCTTAAATCTCAACTGAATTATCCTTGGTTGAATTTCAGATAAGGTTCTCAATCTCGACAATTTTCCTCCATCATAGTGTGGACGAGTTCTACAATCTCAACAGTATACTCCGTTGAAGACCAGACAGTTCCTAGATCTTGATGAAGATGTCTCCCTCAGTCGAAGACCTGACCGGTTCTTAAATCTCAACTGAATTATCCTCGGTTGAATTTCAGATAAGGTTCTCAATCTCGACAATTTTCCTCCGTCATAGTGTGGACGAGTTCTACAATCTCAACAGTATACTCTGTTGAAGACCAGACAGTTCCTAGATCTTGATGAAGATGTTTCCCTCAGTCGAAGACCTGACCGGTTCTTAAATCCCAACTGAATTATCCTCAGTTGAATTTCAGATAAGGTTCTCAATCTCGACAATTTTCCTCGGTCATAGTGTGGACGAGTTCTACAATCTCAACAGTATACTTTGTTAAAGACCAGACAGTTGCTAGATCTTGATGAAGATGTTTCCCTCAATCAAAGACCTGACCAGTTCTTAAATCTCAACTAAATTATTCTCGGTTGAATTTCAGATAAGGTTCTCAATCTCGACAATTTTCCTCCATCGAAGTGTAGACGAGTTCTACAATCTCAACAGTATACTCTGTTGAAGACCAGACAGTTCCTAGATCTTGATGAAGATATTTCCCTCAGTCGAAGACCGGACCGGTTCTTAAATCTCAACTGAATTATCCTCGGTTGAATTTCAGATAAGGTTCTCAATCTCGACAATTTTCCTCCGTCATAGTGTGGACGAGTTCTACAATCTCAACAGTATACTTTGTTGAAGACCAGACAGTTCCTAGATCTTGATGAAGATGTTTCCCTCAATCAAAGACCGGACCGGTTCTTAAATCTCAACTGAATTATCCTCGTTTGAATTTCAGATAAGGTTCTCAATCTCGACAATTTTCCTTCGTCATAGTGTGGACGAGTTCTACAATCTCAACAGTATACTTTGTTGAAGACCAGACAGTTCCTAGATCTTGATGAAGATGTTTCCCTCAGTCGAAGACCTGACCGGTTCTTAAATCCCAACTGAATTATCCTCGGTTGAATTTCAGATAAGGTTCTCAATCTCGACAATTTTCCTCCGTCATAGTGTGGACGAGTTCTACAATCTCAACAGTATACTCTGTTGAAGACCAGACAGTTCCTAGATCTTGATGAAGATGTTTCCTTCAGTCAAAGACCTCACCGGTTCTTAAATCCCAACTGATTTATCCTCGGTTGAATTTCAGATAAGGTTCTCAATCTCGATAATTTTCCTCCGTCATAGTGTGGACGAGTTCTATAATCTCAACAGTATACTCTGTTGAAGACCAGACAGTTCCTAGATCTTGATGAAGATGTTTCCCTCAGTCGAAGACCTGACCGGTTCTTAAATCTCAACTAAATTATTCTCGGTTGAATTTCAGATAAGGTTCTCAATCTCGATAATTTTCCTCCGTCGAAGTGTAGACGAGTTCTACAATCTCAACAGAATTACACTCCGTTGAAGACCAGACAGTTCCTAGATCTTGACGAAGATGTTTCCCCCAGTGGAATTACGGACAAGTTCTTAAAACTCAGCAGAGGCATTCTCTCAGCTGAGGCACAGGCAAGTTCCTAAATCTCAATAAAAGTTAGACTTCCCCAGCGGAATCTTCTACAAACAACAGGTATGCAAGTTCTCGCTAAGGAATCTCTTATGCGATTGACGCTCCCGCAGATGGCATCTGTAAGCCCAAGACCTGGGTTCGAATCCCAGGTCCTTCACTTCTTTGTTATTATTATTTTCCAGGTGATCATATGTATCTCCAAGCGTGAAGCTCATCATGCATCTTCAAGCATTTGATTGCCAGATGGCCCCTGGCCAGATCTGGTGGCCAAGAGATGATGGTCCACCATGGAGCCAAGTCCAAGTGCGCACAGGGGATCTCAAAATTCAAACGAGGCCAGATTCAAATGGGCCTCAGAATTGCTTCTCAAACACTCCAAAACAGGCCCATACCCCCCTAACTCTCTCTCTATTTCATTTATTTGATTTAATTATTTTTTTTATATTTTCTAACCAATCAAAATTTTATTTTATAAAATTAAAACCAAAAATATTTTCTGTATTAAATTAAATTTTAGTATTTTATTTTTTTTAACAAATCTATTAATTAATTTAGGCTATTAATTAGAAATAACTCTAATATATTTTTGTAAATAATTAAAACAAATTAGACTTAATTAGGTTTTTTTACTAACATTGATTAATTTTTTTTTCTTTCTTTAAATACCAAAAATCCAAAATAAGTTATTTTCATTAATTAATTAATTAATTTATTAATTTAATAATTAACTTAGGTAATTTCTCCCTTAATTCAAAAATAACAAAAAAATCTTTCCTTTAATAACAAAGGGTCAAAACCCTAAACTCGCACTCGATTTAATTTTCTGCACGCGATCTATTTATTCAATATTGTACTTGTTCCCGGTTTGTAATAGATAATTAGGATCATTTAATTATTTTATTGCTTTATTTATTTTTCCGCATTTAAATTTCAAAGGGTTGCTTTTGGCGATGTAAATACCCGACGCCTTGTAATTTAATTTCCGCAATTTATTTTCCACAAAATATAATTGCTAGATGTTTGATAATAGGGATGCATGACAAGATTGAATGTTTTAACCTAAAATCAAATTAGATCACCATTAACATGTACAAAGACAAAAATAAACTGAAAATGACACACTCGCACATGCGCACTCTTAGGGTACACCCCACTTGGTTGCCTTTGTACGCAGTCATTGAGTATAGGTCACTTTAGAGGTCGCCCTCTTGTCTAAAGATCATAGTCGCCTCGAAACGGTTGCCTCAAAACAAATGATCTAAGACATTAGGGTTACCGCTAAGGCGTCCTAACATTGTTTTGGTGACCGTAAGTCCCTAAATTCGAATTGACCCTAAAACTCTAACGATGATGCTACCTACTCATCAATAGTGGGATAGCATTGTCTAAAGGAAGATAGCATAAAATGATTCCTTTTTCGAGTAGGTAGATGGTTCTTAGATACTTGCTCTTTCAAAAAAACAAAATCTTTTTCACACTTACACTTTTTCGAACAAAGTTTTCAAAAACACTGCATACGCTCTTGAGGACAGAAGCACGAGTTATATCGAAGTTTCAAAACAAAAACTTTTTTTCAAACCCACAAGCACAAAGAAAGCATAATTTTGAAAACAATATGAGCAAGTATCTAAGAGCCCGTGGATAACCACGGATAGAAAGGGTGCTAACACCTTCCCTTTCTATAATCTACCCCCCGAACCCGAGAAATATCTCGAAAAAGGAATTTTTATGTACTTTTTTCCTTTCCTTGTTGGATAAAATAAAAGTCGGTGGCGACTCTTGCTTACCGCGACATTTTGCAAAAACAAACGCAAAATGCAAACCAGCATTCCAAAAAACAGTCAGTTCTTTCCCACCGTATCATAGAAGGTATTAGCACCCTAAACATCTACGGTACTCTGCAGGAACCTCTTTGAAAAATCTGTATATTTTGGCTATAAAAATGTGTTGTATGTAAAATGGATGGTGGAGGTGAGAAGAGAAATATATTTTTTATGATTTTTGCACCCGCCGCAGTTGCGAACCTTTAGTGCCTACGTACCACTTTTCGTGCAATAGGGGATCAGGGTACACGTAGTTCCTCTTTTTAAAAATTTGAAACACAAGTGTGTTGATTAATTTTAAGAGATAAGACATCATCGTCATTGTCTGTGTGGAAAATATGCTCACTACCCAGAATCATGAGAAAGGAGAATTTGCATCATCTCAAAGTGGAGGATATGGCTTGGACCTTAAAATCAACAATGCCTCACTCAACACCCAAGTGGAAAATATCTCACTTCACTACATATTGTAGAAGTATAGTTGTTTGCATCACTACAAGAATTGGCAAGAGTCTAATCTTTTGAGAAAAGTTTAAAGATAAAAGCCAAAGTGGCAAAATGGTTTGAAATGAGATTGATTGACTTTTAGTCTTCTCACAAAAAATGTCAAGGTATTATTAAGTTGATTGAAGTTTAATGATGAAAATGTTTTGAAAATGCATGGACCTAAGTTCAAGTTTATTATGAAAGTGTTTCAAGTTTCAAAACAAGAAGGATTTTCAAAAGGAGGGAGAAGATTTTTGAAATTAAAGAAAATGGGAGGAGAAGAATGGGCTATCCTAAAGCATAAGATAAAAGCTAAGGATAAGGACCATCTAACCAAAAAGAATCCAAAGCTTGACATTATGAGCCAAGATAGAATTCTCATTCTTTGGGTTGAAACCAAGCAAGCAAAGATACTAGACCTCTTCAAGTGTATTAAGTCTTCACAAAAATTGGGCAGAGTAACGGTTGTATACGGGTGAAATCCAGATTACAAACAGAGAATGTAATCACAAAAACCTGCACACAAAAGCAAACAAACAACCCAATGTCTTGAGGTAAACCTCAAGAACTCCAGACAAAAATAATCAGATAAGATCACAAAATCTCCAAGATAGGCCAAGGTTTCTAATCCTAAGTCCAAGAAAAAGTCCCATGCTCCATCATGCCAAGGATAGTAACCAAATAGTCCAAGTGCCATTAAAAGTTTTTTAGGGTTTATGTTGATTATTAAGTATCTTAAGAAATAAAAAGAAAAGCTCAAGTGAGCAAAGTAAAAATGACAAGAAAATAAATGCTCAAATGAGCAAAGATAAAAATGGCATGAAATGTAAATGCTAAAAAATAAATAGTACATAAAGCATAAAAAGAATAAAAGCATAAGATAAAACAAGTCAATAATTAGTGGTTAGTTGGATGACCATCTTGAAACTTGCATTTGGAACTCATTAAAGGATTGGTAGAACCAAATCCTCCACACAACAAGTTGCATTTGCTTTTTGTCAAGTATATCATCCATTTGGAATTCTCACAAGTACTATTTAATGATCAACGATGTTTAAGTGATCCGCGTTGACAAGGGTGTTGTAGATCCATTAGAGGATTGGTAGAACCAAAGCCTCCACACAATGAATCTCAAGGTTATTGGATCAAAGAGATCAAATTAACATACTTGGGCTTGCAATCATAAGTTTGGGCCACGAATGATCATTTATTCGAATCGGGACAAAATTTAGCGCTATGTTAAGCAATCGTAAGAGGACTTATATAGAAGTTGCACCTATTTTGAGGCTGGTCAATAGCAATCTATGCATCATTTGTTTTGAGACATGATATAGAGATCATGCTCCAACAACACTTAGTGCAATAAGGAGGGGATGAGATGAAGAGGATTAGGGTAAAAAGAGGAATAAACCACTTTTGAATTAAGAATTTAATCAAACTATTATTAAAATCATTCATCCATTTTGGTGGAGTTGAACTCAACACCCAAGATCTAATGATGTTAATAAAGTCATGATCAAAAAATCAACTCAAGACACAGCCAGAAAATAATCACAAAATAATAATATATTTAATATATACAATAAAAGGGTTTAAAAATAGAAAATAATGAGGAAAAATATCAATTATGTTCAAATTAATCAAGAAATGAAAAATAAGGCCATAGAAAAATCAGAAATAGATCCAAAAAATTTGGTAATTTTTAAAAGTCAGAAACTATTTTTAAATTATTTAAAATTGCTAAAACAAACATAAAATAGATCAAAAATAGTAAACCTCAACATAAAATTCCATAAAATTTTCATAAAGTCAAAAATATGCAAAAATAATATTTATGAATTTTTCCAGAATTAAAAAATGTCAGAAAGTATTTTTTAAGTAATTAAAAGAAAGCAAATAATACAAAAAATATATAAAATACCAAATGTTAAAATAATAATGTGAAAAAATATTCATGAGATCAGAAATAATTCAAAGTATTTTTGTGAATTTTTTCATAATTTTTGGATAAAAAATAAAAGAGTTATGAATTTTTGAAAATTTAATTAAATAAAATATAAAATCAGAAAATAAAATAAAACCAAAAAGATGTGGACCATCATATCATAGTCAAAACGCGTTAGTAAGCTAATCCAATGGACCAGACGCGTTGTGCTTGATATGGACCTTAGTGAAATACACATGGGATCAGAAAAAGGGCAACCAATAAAATTAAAACGCTTGGCACGCTATCATTGGCTGAGACGAGACATGTCATCGTCTTCAACCTCCAGACACCCTGCAATGGGGATTTTGCGAGATCCTTCAAATGGAAAAATTAGGATCCCTGGCTAGCATCATTAAACTCGTCTCTTCAAGACGATTCTAACACAACCATCGCGCCAAATTTATATAAGGTATGGAGAGAGCTATGAATCAAAAACTCAGAAAATAACGAGCACCTTCAATTTGGGATTTCTCTTTCAATTCTCAATGGATTTAAAAATTGTAAGCAACATTAGAATCAGACAAAGGAGTAGAACATATTAGAGTTTGATTTGGATCCAAATGGTGGAGAATTCTACCTTTTCGAAGTTCAAGTAAAAAGCTCTGAAACTGGACTTCTGTAGCTTGAATTATGGGTCGTTTTGATTGGTTTAAGTGCTGGAGAGTTTGTATGATGCTCAAGGATGATGAATGCACAAAGAATTTTGGAAAAGGAAGCTTAAATTTCAAAAATTGAATTCAACAAAAGTGGGTTCGTGTGAAGTTTTGGCAGGGTGTTCTTGGCTCTCTAAGCTTGGGAAAATGGATGGGGGGTGACCCTCTATTTATAGGGCAGCAAATGGGATCAAAAGGAAGAGTGAATGATGCGTTTTAGAGGGAATTCATGTGGGTCTGCATCATGAAGAAAGTGTGACTCAAATTTGATCAAAACTCAACTAAATCGTGTGTTTCATGATGCTAATCACTTATGGCAAGTTGCTAATCATGTTTAGAAACAAAAACGGGTGGAAAACTTGTGATTAGAAGCCAAAACAAAGATTTCAAAATCCTGACTTTGTGAAAAATTCAGTTTCAAGTTACCAAATTCAAATCCATGGCATTTCCAACTCAAGGGGTCTTAGGGCATAATTCTTGATGCTTTGGAAAGATGATGTTACAAGCTTTGCAATGGAAAAAGAATGGAATCAAATAGATGCTTGAGCTGAAATTTACATGGAGTCAAAGTTGAAGAAAAAGAGTTGACTTTCCATACTTAGAAATATTTCAAATTCTTCTTCAAAAATGACCTATAATCTTTTGTATCCAAACATGGCCTTCCACTTAGAATTTGCTCTTGAACAAAAAAGATGGAATGAAGTACATCTCTTGAATGACATTTTGAAATTTGAACCACTCAAAATCTCCAAAAAATGAGCAAGTTATGACTTGTTGAAGTTGGCCAAAAATCATGAAATGACCTATAATCTTTTGCATTCTTAAGGCAACTTCCATCCCTTTTCTCACTTTGCACATAAAAGAAGGAAAAAAGTACACATCTTCAAGATCATCATGGAAAAATAATGGACTCAAGGTAATAAAAATTGACCAAGTTATGACCATTTGAAGTCACATATGGAAAATTGGGGATTTATCTGGATGACTTGTAATCTTTCTTCTTCACCAAGTTCTTTCCACATGAAAACTCCTTAGAAATTTTGAAGTGATTTGTTGGTAACTCTTTGAAGAGAAATATGTCTTTGGAATCACTCAAAAATACCAAAAGGTGAGCAAGATATGCTCCTTTGAAGTTCAAAACCCTAGCCTCTAGATCAAGAGAATGCTTTGAGGAACTTTGACAAGTTTGAACAAACTTCTTGTGCCAACATTCTTTCTTTGTGAAAAGAAGTTGTTGAGGATGATGATGAGGACTCATATCCACTAAAACCACTTTCATATCTTGAAATTAGAGAGAAATGTGCTCTTGTGACTAATAGGAACAAGACCTTGTCCAATCATGACAACTTCTTCCCTCAACCCCTTGTACTTTTGAATCAATTTTGATAACTTTGAAATATGTTTAACCAAAATAAGCCTTGTCATGCCATTTCTTCCAAAACAACTTCAATGGTGAGGTTTGGACTCCTCAAGCTATGTTGACTAGGGCATGGAAATAAACTCATGAACCCATGGAGCAACTTGTTAAACCTCATAGCCTTTACCTACATTATTAACAAGTAAGGCAAACCCACATTGCATTTTATTAATAAAAGAAAAATATAAGAAAAATATTCATGACCATAAAAGAAAACAAGTCAAGGTGCTTGGTAATTCCTCAAAAAGAGCAAAGCTAAATGATAGGGAGAAGAACCAAAAGTCCTAATGTGATCTTGTTGTGATTGAATCAACATGGTATGATGAAGGGATCTTAGGGGAAAAATTGGGGTACAACAGGGTGATATAGGTTATATTGTATCGTCTCCACAGGGATTAGTGCTACTGAATTATCGTTTGAAGAATATCTTGTTAATGAGTTTAGGTTTGAATGGGTTGGTTGTAAGGAAAGGTAAAATGTATTAACAGGAAAAGAATTCATTCATTGGAGAAGAGACTTATCAAACATTCATATAATTCACTCCTCACAAACTTAAACATATCGATCAGTTATACTCAACCTACAAGACTCATCAATATCATCACATATCAAACACAAAACCCATTGTATTACCTCGGTGGAAATCTCTCAACCAAACTTAACATAGAAGTCAACCATGTTACTCGCGTCAACGATCTCTCGGCACGACATAACTAACAGAGAGGCATTAATCACAGACACCCAAGTGAATAATAGCTCTAAATATATCTCTAAAATCTAGACACTATTAGATAATTATCTTAGATAATAATTTGAGCAGTATATGTCTATAACAATCCAAACCCCAAGCACAGAGCAAAAATCCAAGATAATAATCGATAAAGATTTGTTAAGCAAGCTTTATACAATATCATGGGAGACAAATATACATGAGTTCAAATTAAATACATATACACAACCCAACAAATAGAGAATACACAAAGAAGAAGAGAAATGAACCACAAATCTTCCAGTTTGTCAGTGTCGGTCGATGAGCAATCCAACCCGGATCATTCGTATGCAAGCTCCATAGTTTTTTTCTAAGCCAATCTACCAAAAAATTATTTGATGGAGTTGTAAGAACAAAAACACCCCTAAAATCATAATCTAACAAACGAATAAAATGAAGTTATAAAAAAAATTTCAACAGATCGTGCTAAGCGGGCCTGGTGCACTAAGCGCGACTTCCTTATTTTACATATCAAACCGCCTAAAACCGTGCTAAGTGAGCTATTCGCACTTAGCGGGCTCAAAAACTCTGCTTATGCCAAATCTGTCAAAACACTCATAGCCCACTACGATTTGCGCTTAGCGCGCCTGCCTGGACAGAACTTCTCAAAATGGACTTTTATTTCGAAAACACGCATCTGGAGCAATGCCTTCGACACCTTATTCCTCAATGCTCCAAAAATGCAACAAATACCTACAAAAGAAGTAAAATCCTTCAAACGGTACACAAATGAATCAAAAACACAAATATACACAAACTAAATATATTTACACAAAAGTTGGGTTTATTTAACCGATATTAACAACAAAGAGTCGATAAGTGCAACAAAAAATATATACAAAAATATCTACAATTTGCACTTATCAAACTCTCCCCAACTTGGACTTGTTTGTCCTCAAACAAGGTCAAACAAACTTAAAGAAGCAAAAGTAATCAATCAAAGAATCATGAATCAACAGGTTTTCAAACAGAAAATAAATGTATGGTTCAAACAAAAACGCACACGCAAGGCAAAACTTACCACAATCCTACAACGACAACATGTAAATGAAACGAATCCTAAGTACAAAAATCATAAAAAACATTCTAAAACAAAACAAGCTTAATCATGAATCACGCCTAGTGAAAATTCATCAGTAGATACACACAAAGGTGAGGAAATGACACTCATCCAACAATCTTGCAAGCAAAAGACTAAATTATGTATTCATCCAAAAATTCACATTGAAAATATAAAGGCAGGAATCACAAGGGCTTTTCATGGTTGTAATGTGGCTTGGTTAACAAACAAGGGATAATTCCTAAAACTAATCGAAATAAAAACTTGCCTAAACCTAAGGGAGTGATCAACCCACAAAAGTTCAAACACAAAATTTCTATCAACTTTCTACTTCATCTCAAATTTTTCAAACCAAAACACCATACTTATTTACACAACATTATTCCATACTCTTTTTATTTTTATTTTTCAAAGCTTTTTCATTTTTTTCTCTTTTTTTTTTCTTACTCTTTCTCTTTTTTTCTTTCTTTTCGTTTTCTTTTCTTTTTCACAACCGCATAACAATCACAACATAAATAAGCAAATAATTCTTTCCCCAACTTGAATTCAACCATAATTACAATGAATACTCCCTACTTTCTAAGGAAAGCCAAAAATTCAAACTAAAAATCATAGTTGAGGGTTCAAGAAAACAAATAATCAATCTCTATTCAGAAAGGAAAACCAAACACTCATAGACAAGCATTAAGTTCAAAAATAACATGGACATTGACAAAAAGGCTCAAAAGGGGTTAACAAAAGTTCACATACTCACAACGTAAATTGACTATTTGGTTAGGTAGTTGTGCTCAAAATCAAACAAAATGCCTTGATTACTTTCATGCTTCCATACAATCAACACAAACAAAAGACTAAACATAATGAAATCTAGTTAAAACAAGAATTATTGGTCTTCAGCATATATGAACAATGGAAAGCTTCCTCACATTTGGAGATAAAAAGGGAACTAAAGTGATTCAATCAAAAGCAAGTAATGTAAAAAGAATGAACGGTATAGTATTATACAAATGAAAAATTTTCTCAACATGTTATGTTGTAGAAAAATGATACTATTGTTATTTACTAATACAAATCCTTGGTGAAAGTGGGAAAAAGGAGGGCCAAGTGAACACTAAAAAAACTTCACTGGCTCAAAACAGCGGAGTGCACTAAGCGAGCTCTATCTCATTAAGCGTGCTAAATCAGAACCAGAAAAACAGGACAGCAACAACAGTTCTAATATAACCTCCACAATCACCTACACTATCTCAACTACACAACTAAGCAGAATTTACAATACATACACACTTCCTCAAGCTAATAAAATCAAGCTTTTTGGAAAAACCAGATGAAAATGAATAAACAAGTTGAAAAGTGAAGATTTGAGATTTTAGAACATGTCCAATTTCAACTTGTTTAAACAACAATTAGAACACTACCTAAATTAACAAAATGAAAAACAATAAAACATGTTTGCTTTACGTTGTAAGCTCGACGCATGTTATTTACAATCATTCCACTTTGCTTTGGATGAGTCAAATGATTTCACTCCAGCTTTTGCTATCATCTATTCAAGTTCTAACTGGAACTATACAACTAACCACACTTTTGGCAAACGTGAAACAAAACAAGTATACTCTATACAAGTATCAATATAAACAAGTTTATATTTACACATTATAGACATTATGTACACAACTTAAAAACAAAGAAACGATCGCAATAATGCGATCCAATAAAAACACTAATCCCCGACTACGGTGCCATTTTACTGAAGCTGTAAAACGACAAGCAAAAGTAATTATTTAAGGTGATATATGTTATATCGTATCGTCTCCACAAAGATTAGTGCTACTGAATTATCGTTCGAAAAATCTCTCGTTAATGAGTTTGGGTTTGAACGGGTTGGTTGTAAGGAAAGGTAAAAGTATTAACTGGAAAAGAATTCATTCATTGGAGAAGAGACTTATCAAGCATGCATAAAATCCACTCTTCACAAACTTAAACCTATCGATCAGTTGTACTCAACCTACAAGACTCATCAATTTCATCACGTATCAAACACAAAACCCATTGTATCACCTCGACGGTGATCTCTCAACCAACCTTAACAACACGGAAATCAACCTTGTTACTCGCGTCGACGATCTCTTAGCACGACACAACCAACACAAAGACATTAATCAGAGACATCTAAGTGAATAATAGCCATAAATTTATCTCTAAAATCTAGACACTATTAGATAATCATCCTAGATAAGAATTCGAGCAGTATATGTGTATAACAATCCAAACCCTAAGCACATAGAAAACGTCCAGGATAACAATCGACAAAGATTTGTAAAGCAAGCTTTATACCAACGCCATGGGCGACAAATATACACGAGTTCAAAGTAAATATATATATATATATACATAATCCAACAAATAGAGAATACACAAAGAAGAAGAGAAATGAACCACAAATCTCCCAATTTTTCAATATCGATCGATGAGCTATTCAACCTGGATCATCCATATGCAAGCTCCATAGTTGTTTTCTAAGTTAATCTACCAAAAAATGAGTAGATAGAGTTGGGAGAACAAAAACACCCATAAAACCATAACTTAACAAATGAATGAAACGAAGTTATAAAACAAATTTCACCAGACCGCGCTAAGTGAGACTGGCGCGCTAATCGCGACTTCTTTATTTTACACATCAAACCGCCTAAAATTGCACTAAGCGGGCTCACAAACTTCGCTTCTGCCAGATCTGTCAAAACACTCATAGCGCGCTACGATTTGCGCTTAGCGCATCCGCCTGAACAGAACTTCTCAAAAATGGACTTTTATTGCGAAAACGTGCATTTGGAGCAGTGCATTCGACACTTTATTCCTCGATGCTCCAAAAATACAACAAATACCTACAAAAGAAGTAAAATCTATCAAACGGAACACAAATAAATCAAATACACAAATATACACAAACTAAAGGTATTTACATAAAAGTCGAGTTTATTTAACCGATATAACAACAAAAAGTCGATGAGTGCAAAAAAAAATACAAAATAAATACAATTTGCACTTATCAGCGGTGTGCATGGTTATGGATGATTTGGAGGAGGTGAAAGGGGTAAAAAAACATCCAGGAGGTGTGATGGAGTACAGGAGAAGGCTCGATGCACTGACCGTAGAGAATGTCGTCTGAAAACCATATACATTTCATCGTCCTCATCGTACATTTGAGGAGTCTACTTTGTATTCAGGGCATATTAGATGGGAGAAACATGTGGCTAGACTTGCCTGAGAGGTGTCTACGCCAGTATGGTTATGTACAAGGCATCCCTCGTCCAGTTCCAGAGACTCCAACTGATAGCATTGATAGATGGTTTCAGAGTCGCATCATCAACTCTCCATGTGAGATCATGGATACATCAGTTGTGATTCAGCATCCATCACAGTGCAAGGATGGATACCTAGAGTGATTTGACAGTGTGTCACATCCCCGGGTCATACCATCGGCTGCAACATTTGATGTTTCGAGGCCTTCACGTGTCAGAGTTTCTACCGAGCCTCCACCATCACCTCCACCTCCCGCAGGTCATCAAGACCGTCACCTACAGTTTATTACAGTTCATTTAGATAACCTCATGGGTTTGGTAAACCCTAATGGTGAGATCTATACAGGATTAGCTAGGTTAGCCGACGTAACCCGTGGAGGACCTATGTAGATCTGTTTCATTTTAATTGTATTATATGTATATTTTGTGACACACAGACTTTTTATTTATTACATAATATTTTGACGATTACATATTTCGAATCGATGATGAACATAACATAAAACAGTACAACAAACATAAACCAAAAACAACTAAACATGAAAATATAGGCACTACCAGATGATTCTGGACGTTTCAGCATCTTGATTATATCGTCGACGGATCTTTGGATCTCTGCATCCAACTCGATCAGACCTTTAGTTATCCTACGGCGAAGTGATTTCCACATGGCCTTCACATCTTCATCATTCTTCAACTCGGACAGGTTTTATTTCGCCATTCCAATCCAGTCCTCCTGAAACTCTATCTTTGTCACCCTTTTGGTATCAGAATCAGGCAGCAAGTCATTCAATATTTCTTTCAAGGTGACAAGGGATGCAGAGCCATCTGAAATCTTGAATTCATTAGCAGGATTGCTTCCGTTGTAATATACTTTTGCCTTAATCAGAAATTGATGAAGATGCATTGTTTGAGATATTTTTCTATATAACATATGCCCTTATTTATACAAATGGGGATACATTCTAAACCACACAAATTTGTCGGTGCAATCGGGACCCTCCAAAGATATCGGCAAAATCTCGACCATTAAAAAAACTTGAATAAATGAACTATCGAAAATTTCAATATAACTCAAATTTCCGATACTACCTAATAAATTTAAAATTTCCAGAATACCAGAAATTTCAAATACATTACCGATAATTTTCATACACCAAAAATTTTGTTGAGGTATACCAAAATTTTCGTTTGTACCAAAAATTTCAATAACTACTAGAAATTCCGTCCGAAAATTTATTTATAACTCAACAAGAGTAATTATGGAATAAAAATAATTAGATAATTGGAGGGTGACATATATAATTTGAGGGATGGATGTTAATTCCTCCATTATTAATTGGTGAAGTATTTTCAAGAATAGTATTTAGATTTATTTTTTTGTGTTCCCACAAAGTAATACAAAATTTCAGTAGATCCAAATTTACTCATAAAATTGAGGTGTAGCTTAAAAATCAAATAGATACTTTTGAAATTTCATAAGATAATTTTCCACCACTTAGGTGGAGATTAGAAATTTCCCTATAATTATGATAATGTACTAAAATAGATATTAATCCATTTCCAGCAATATGAACAGCCCTTTAAACACAATCCAATTATCAATCAATAAGTTTTATGTCAAAACCAACAACAAACAAATTGTACGCTACTAGAACAGTCATGATTTTACAACTACCAGAACAGAGATCACACAGACAAAATAAGAGCCTAAAAAAATTCAACTGTTATAGAAAAGAAAATTGTTTCAACTACTAAGTATATGTTTATATTTGCATTGAGAAATTGTAGTTTGCGAGTTAAGTCTGAGGCTCAGATTTGTTGCTCAAGAGAAATCAATAGAAATGTAATGCGGACGCAGTTCTAAATATAGCATGCATATATGGAAAAGTGGAAACGAAAAATATACGCGACAGAGGCCTGTACTAGTGCATTTGAAACGAGGTTTATTCCCCAACCTTACCAACAAAACAAAAAGCAATGGGGAAACAAAAAATTCTATATGTTACAACTGTCCAACATCAACAACCAAGAATTTTACTATGAACTGCTTCAGAACAGTTTAAAAAACTATGAATCTACAAAAGCCAATTGATGGTAATGTTGCCAAGCCAAGTGAACAATGGGAACTGAACCAAAGCAATAAAGAGCAAGAGATAGTGATGTTTGCTAGAGTCGTAACTTCTGACCTCTGCGAAAAGGACTCGCTTCATTGTTTTTACTAAGAACACTCCCATGCATAAACAGGTCCATGGCATTAAAAAGTAGTAGGAGTAGCCGGATATTATTCTTCCAAGAACAGCCAAACAGATGCCGGTGAAAGTATATCCAGCATATGCTATGATGTCGAGCAAGGGAGCTTCGCCGCTTCCCAATGAAAGTAACGTCACCTTAAGCAGTGCAGCTTGCATAAACCAACCAAGCAATCCCTTGATGAATAACAAGTTCAATGCTTCTGGACTAAACCTGGACATAAATACAGCATCAGTAAGAAACCACAGCAATACAAACTACATAAACAGCTTAGTTAAGTGATTTTAGCATAAGTAATTATCATATAAGTGTTTATGTATAAATTACTTCTATAACAAAAGATAAAATAAAGTCAAATGTTTATGTTGGTAGATAAATAAGCTCAAATGAGTTAATCCAAACAGGTAAAAAATGAGTTTTATGAAGTAAAAGATCAATCCAAACAAGTAATAAATGAGTTTTATGAAGTAAAAGATCAATCCAATTGTTAAGGTTGAGGAAGAGGAATCGTACTTTCCATGAAGACCCAATGAGAGGCCAGCAAGAACAACGTAGGTTCCAAATGCCATTAATGGAATGTAAAGGTCTGGTGCATTAATGTCATATATCGGTGGTTTATAGGAGAGCCTACCACCGACTGGTTCAGTGATTCTAGTCCAATGACCCTGAGCCATAAAACAAACGAAATAAGAGCAGCTTGAAGATGAAATAAAATAATCGAACGGAAATTTGAGAGAAATGCAAAGAGTTTGAAGTTGTTGCTCACCCTGTGCAGAAACGGAAACAAAACCACCTTCAATTTGTTCTTAACATAATGATCATTGACTTGAAAGTAGTATTGGGGATCAGAGAAATAACGACTTATCTGTAATTCAACACAGAAGATTCATTTAACAACAAAAACCTTGAGTTTATACCTAATTTTTACTTGATCTAAGTTTAAGATACAAAATCAAGGTACATTAAGCTTTTAATGTATGTTTCAGCTACATTTGTTTGAACTTGAGCCTAAGTTGAATGATATGCAACTAATCATTATCATCATTTCCAATGTGTAGGCAAACGCCATATATGAATTAGAGTTAAACAAGTAAAACTGTGGAATGTTAATTATTCGGATGAAATCCCCGTGTATCCTCCAAAGTCCTAATGGAAGCAATCAAAATCAAGATTGACACAGAAACAACGTGATGGGACCTCTTCTTTAGAGATTTATTTTTCCCAAGGAACCAGAGACCTCTGTAAAGTGTGCCCCTGTACGTATTCTCTCACTTGCATACCTAGAATGGTTCCACTTGGTCATCTACATTTTGTCTCATGGAGTGCTTTAACTTTTACCTTCCATTTAACCATGTGCTTTCAAAAGAGTATATTAATTCAAGTAATTTATGTATCATTGGACATCAATTTGCCCAACACTCCAACATCTTTGGAGAACCAACTTGATGTCCAATTTGAGTATTCACCCGAAATAACAATTTCAATTTAACATAATATGAATACGTAACCTTACAAACGACAAGGGAAATTAAATTACTAGAGGCAGAAAAAATCCAACAAGTTCTTACATTGCTTTGGACATACTCAGAGCTAGATCCTAATATTTTTCCTCCATATGCACCCAATCCACCTCGAATAAGTCCTGAACCAGCAACTTGAAATGCACTTCCAAAAGGATTTGGTTGCGTGTTTGGCGGAGGTTGCACCCCAGGCTGGGATCCAATATTATTATACATTCTTACTGCCACACAAAAGAACTAATCAGAAACAAGTTCAAAGGAAAAAAAAAGCAACATCCACTTGAATCACAAATCAGCCTTTCATCATAAGGTATAGAAACCAACAATTTCAACAAACCATTACTAATAACAAAACTAGGTTTCAAGAAAGAACACGATAGACAACATGAAAATCCAATTTTGTTAATTTATCAATAATTCGAACACAACAAGATTAAAAAAATCCAATTTTTTCTACAAAAACAAAGCAATGAAAATTAGGGTTGCATTAAAATCTGAAAACGACCCGGTAAGCAATATCCAGATAGAGAAAAAGGGGGAAAATCGATCACGGATCGAGGGAGAGCAATGAGAGGCAAAATCGATTGGAATGCGTGAAGAGAAGAACGAACCTGAAAAGAAGATTGAGAAGAGGAATGATGAATGTGATGGCGGTGGAAACAGAAAGTGTGGTTTCCGGCAAAATGGAAGTGTGCAAGATCTGAGAACTCGGAACAAGTCTGGAAGCCAAAAATCAAAATGCTTCTCTTCCTTTATTTAATATTTATTTTATGCAAAAGTGTTAGTTATTAAATTTTAATTTTTTTTAATTTTCTAAATTAAAATTAAATAAATTATTTTTTATTAAAAAATAAGTGTGCTAAATAGGACATTTATATGAAAATATATAAATTCAATTTGTCCATAATAAATACTACATCCGAAGTCAATTTGTCCATAATAAATATTTTATCAGTCTTAATATAAATGTCATGTTTATCAAAATTATTTGTCTCAAATTACGTATCATTTTTAATTACAATGCAATTTTATTTTTAACTTTTCAAGGGTATATTTTACTTAATATTTTTAATTTGCTATTATTTTCTCAATATTAATATTAGTTTGAATTCACTAATAGTTGATAAGCACAACCTCGTAAAATTATTATTTTCTCTCTTACGTTTATTATATTTTTTTAGTTTGTGTGAAAATGTCAACTATAACACTTATTTTGTGATGGGGTAATATTTTTATATTTGTATTTTCTACACTTATGCTTAAAAACGAGTAGGATATTTGTGTGCATGTATGAACCTATTTATTTGATACATTATATGTTTCATTGAAGAGCTAAAAATGGAGAAGATTGTGGAAACTACGGTAGAGCGAAGCTTCCTATGTGATTCAGTGATGCGGCACTTTGGATCGGAGGTTGCAATCGTGATGCCTCTTGAATCAAAGATGTAGATCTTGAATCGACGTTGCTAATCTCTAGTACGATGGACCAAATGAGATATCTACATGGTTAGCACTTCAACGCCCAAGTCGGTTTATTGTCCAAGATAATCATAGTGAGTGTGTAGATTAGAGATTGTGTTTCTGAAAACCCTTTGTGAATGTGTTTATACCTTGGGCTCAATGGGACAGGAAAAATAAGTGGGCTTTATCTTATTGAATCTTTGGTTGTCACAAAACAGTTTCCCCAAGACGATCTCCTCGGGTACTCTAGATTTTGGGGGAGCCTTTTACCATTCATGGTCGGTCTTGGGGGGAGATTATTTTATGATGGATGTTAAGCTTAATCGATGGGTGTTAAAATTATTTTATGGTAGGTGTTAAGATTATTTTATGATGGGTGTTAAGCTTAAGGGATAATGAAGATCCTTTAGCCCTTTTTCTCTTTTATGATGTTAAAAGGCCGACCATGAATGGTAAAAGGTTTATTCTTAAACAAGTCCTTTAAGAATAAACCTTATATCATACAAAAATAAAAAAAAATTACTACATATTAGACTTAATAAACATCTTATCCCACTAAGTTTAGTAGGAGAAATACTAGTTATAATTACGATGAAACATTCTGCCCAGTGCATGTACTAATTCCTATTGTTTGATTAAACTATACCGATTGAGATCTTAAGTCCTAAAATAAAAAGCATAGTCTTAATATGGACTATGTTAGCTTTCTGAAACATATTCACTTGATTGATTTTGACTTCATTTGATATTTTAAGTAATTATTTGAATCTGAGGTATGACTAATAGGAACCATGATTTTAGGGTTGTTTTGATAAGATGTTATGTGAATTAAGTTGTTAATGTTTTAGGACACAAGTCTCTGGATGTAAATGGATATCTATAGGGACAGATAGTATGATATATGTGTCTTCCCCGTTGGATAAATATGATATTCATATCTGCCACATCCATGCAGATATCTGCTAAACGGGTAATTCACAGGTTTTAAAGTATCCACAGATATTTAGAGATATCCATGGATAACACTATTTTTTTTTAAAATTACGTATTGAAAAAAATATTTTTAGTTTATTTTAAAGACAGAAAACGTTATTATCACGTAACAATAAGATTTGTATGGAATATAAAAGTTTTCTTTAAAAAAAACTTCAAAACAAAATATATGAGGAGACTAGTTTTTTAGTTTTTTTAGAAGATGAAAAGATAGAGTATAATAAAATAATAATATTTAAGTAATTTTTATAATTTATTAACGGATATGGATATCCACGGGCACGAGTAACATTAAACTTGTATCCATATTCCATTAATAAACGGATATTTAAATATCCATTTATTTTATTCGTGGATATCTATTAAACTATATGCCCCGTATCCATGACAGATTTCATCCGCAGATATCCGCGGGTACGGATATTTTTGCCATCCCTACACAATTCCAATGCTTGATAATACGTATACGAGTTAAGTTGTTAAGGTTAGAACGCAATTGATGATGTGATTTATGATTAGGTTCGAGAGAACCAGTGTTGAGATGTTTAGGTTCAGGGGAACTAGTGATGTGGCCTTACACAGACAATTATTTGAAGATAATGTGCTTAGGTTCGAAAAGGTAATTGTACACATAAGTATTATCACGAAAAGGTTTAGTCAAATTACATATCATTTTCGTGACTTTGGTAGCAGAGATTTGTTGTTAGATACCGCTCATTGTTTATTATGTTAAATGTGTGAGTTAATATAATTGCCAATATTGCGAAAACCTACAGAGTCACACACATAAGGATAGGTTTATGAGAGATAGAGTAAATATGGAACACCGTAAGGTACGATGAACTTAAGTGAATTATAGAACACCATAAAGTACGATACGCTTAAGTGGAATACGGAATATGGTAAGGTACCACGCGCTTAAGTGATGGTCGTAGGCTTAATTGGGCTTTTAGCTTGCATTTCACACAAGTGGTTCTATAAATAGAACCCTTGTGCTGAAGCAATAACAGTTGATGGAAATTCAGTCTTAAAACTCCAATCGTATTTTCTCTCACTCAAAGTTTTCGTTCGTAAGTATCTAGCACTGTAAGCGGAAGAGATCTATTCGTGTGGACTAAGTAGAAGTGTTGTTCTTCATCAACGCTCATGATCACAACAACAAAGTTTTGAATCGCCACAAGAGGTAATAGTTTATACCACTGACCATGCCCATTCGTAAGGATCACTAAAGGAAAATTTTAATTTCTGCTACATATTGTATCACGATTTTCCTTCAGTGGTGTCAGAGCTACTTATGAAACCGTGGATCTGATAGTTTTTTATTTTGTCTTTTATTTTTTGATTCGATTAAAACACAAAATGAATTGAATAATAAACGAGCAATTAAATTTTGGCATATGTTGTGTATGATTTGGATGATAGATGTTGACTATGCTTCGAAATCTGACGTTAGTATGGTGAAGCAGTGATACATCGAACATCCCTGGATTACACAAATAAGATCGATCACTTTATATATGATATAAGTAATTCTGATGCAAAGATAGTATATAGGATATAATGTTTCTGTTTCGTTCATTCAAACACCTAATAATTGTTATTCCTTTGAGCGATCATTGTTCATTTGTTTCAGAATTTGAAATTAGTATGGTAAAGCAATGACATGTTGATCAATCATATTGAATCATCAATCGAGGTGTGTTTGATAGTACAAAATTGTTGCATTAGGGTTCATGATGGCACAAGGGTTATGTTTTCGCAGAGTTATGCGTTTAGGTTATGAATGCATAATACTTGTGTGAAAAACGACACCGATTTCAAATGAATTGTTCATTAAAATTTTGCGTCGGGGTGCTGCCCCTAACAACCTGTAAGGGGGCGCTTCCCCCTTGACCCTCGCACTGTCTATTGACCGGGCAGCGGAACCCCCGGCTAACTCTGCGTAGTGTGAACAATTGCTGATATTTAATTTGATTTATTTAATTAACAAAATTTAAATTAATAATAATAATAAAGTGTTTTATTATGTTGTCTTGTGGTGATCAATTATATCCTTAGCTTCCTTTATTTTGTTTTTGGGATTTTAAAATACGGCCTGCGTGTCGTGCCTCTCTCTTAATCTCTTGATGTAACTTCTTTTCTCATCTCACTCCCTCGTATGTAAAACGAGTTTTCTTTTATGTAATGTAATGTTATGAAGAAAGAGAAGAATACATTATCAAAGGAGGAAAACCTTGGAGATCTTTCTTGGAGAAGTTTAGATCGTTATTAGGTTAGCTTAGGTTCTCTCATTGGCTTGGGAGAACAATTGCGCCAGGGGCCATAACTGTATCTTTTTATATGTATGTTAATGCATGTGAGAGATGATTTGCATGTTAAGCCGGTGAGATCAAACTAATAACAAATTCCTTCAAAAAGGATATTAAGTTTATGCTTTCAAAGTTTTAGCACTCATCAAGACTAGTATCGAACAATGTAGGTTTCGCCTAACGTGAGGTGCATGTTATATATTAGTAAGGTGCGATGGGATAAATGTAATACCCAATTGCTAAATCACTGGGTCAAACTTAACTAAACAAATTATAATAAGATTATATTGTTATGATCGATTTTAAATTGAGAGTCGCCACCCTTAATTTTTATCCTAAGGTAAGGAATATAAAGGATAACCCTAATTTGGTCAGAGATTCTAAGTTGTTAGACTCGTTTTTAGACGAAGGGAAGGTGTTAGGCACCCCTCATCTACCTTGTTCACAAGGATACTAGGTTTTAAAATTACAGCTTAGGGAATAGGGTTTTAATTTTTATTAGGGGAACTCGCCAATATTTTAAATCGTATGCCTATGTATCCTCTTATGAGGAATCAGAGTCCCAATTCGTAGTTCGTAGTTGGTTGGTGTTTTTTATTGATTACGAAGATATTTTGAATTCTCCTTGAACCAAGTCTGAGTGTGTGAATAGCAGAATTGTTAAACGAAGTTCGCAGTCGATTAAAAGTATTTTCGTAATCCTTTTTGAAAATAATCTTGGATTTAATTAAGTTAGTAAAAATCGTTAGTAATTTGATGTTGGTGAAGTTTTTTTTAAATATATTAATACATAAAAATCTTTTTAATGCATGACAAAAATGATTTTAATACAATAAAAAAATGTTTGGATGGATTAGAAAAATAAATATTTGATTTTTAATAATAATAATA
The DNA here is from genome assembly GCA_948472305.1 of Vicia faba. NCBI lineage: Eukaryota > Viridiplantae > Streptophyta > Magnoliopsida > Fabales > Fabaceae > Vicia > Vicia faba. The sequence continues at coordinate 869,171,022 of OX451735.1, read as the reverse complement.
AATATTTTAGAATTTATAAATATATTAATTATAATATAAAAAATAAATAAAGTATATGTAAAAAAATTAATTAATAAAACGCACGGGGGTGTATTTTGTTTGGGCTAAGTAAATAAGGGGGTGTGGAAAGCAGAGCCCTGAATTCAGATATTGAATTCAGGCTCAAACGCAAGATGGGGATGAATAATTGTATAGGGCAGTAAAAGTGGGGGGGTTTGGTTTAGCAAGGGCCCAAGTTCAGATATTGAACCGGGCCCAGTAGCGCTAGGGGGTGAGAATTACGTTGGCATAGCAAAACAAAAAAATAGGGGGCATGAGTATCATGGGCTTAGGCCCAAAATAATGTGGGATCCATTAGGCAAGGTGTGGGAGAGGTCATGGGATTATGATGGACGCACACTTTTGGATCATTTGATATTGATCTAAGGGTTGTGATGGGAAGCGCAAGGTGAGGTTCATGAAGATGACAACACAGAATCAGAGAGGGTTTATAAAAGTACATCTCCGGGCATCAGGCCCATTTTTCCCTTTTCTTTCTCTCTTTGTGCCAAACAAAACATAACTCTTTTGTTATTTCTAGAGAGAGAGGCTATACCTTCTCTCTAGAATTTTGTCGTGCCAGAAATCGCCCAGCCGGTGGTCATCACCATAAGTCACCACAAACCACCCTTCCTACCCAGTTTTCTGGTTGACATTCAATCGGAAACTTCAAACATTCATACACTACCACCGTGGATCTTCATCTGGGTTCTATGAACCCTAAGAACTCTAAGGGTTCATGATGAACCCTAACCATCCAAAACCTGAAACACACAACAATGATGAACCATCACCTTAACTAGAAGAACCCTAACCCCAAACCTAAGAACCTTAACCCTATCCTAATCCTAGAAACCCCAAAAACCCCAAATTAAACCCATAATCATACAGCTAACATCAATTAACATGCAATTAAACCCTAAGAGCTAAGTGTTTCAGGATTACCTCTCCTTGTTGTGATTCTTGATTTCCGGTTTTCTGATTCTCCTCTCTAATTTCTTCCTTTCTTGTTTCGCAAGTAATGGTAACAGATGGTAGTGTAGCGGAGGCGCGACGAAGAACTTTTGGGTTTCAGATATTGAAGCCCTAAACTTTACTTCTCCTTCTTTCTGCTTATCTGTCAATTTGTTCGTCCAAAATTTCCCCCCCTTTCTTCTTAGATTCTTAGGTTTTTATAGCTTAGTTTTTCGACAGATTAGGAATATTTGTTTATGATTGTCGTTATATTTTGAAATTGAATTAGGAATTAGGAAGATATAGATTTGTTTAGGAATTAGAATATTTTGTTGTAAATTAGGGATTTTAGATTTGTGATTGATTCTGTATTTATGTAATTTTTGGACAATATGTATTGTAATGGAAAGAATTTAATATGATTAGGTTATATTTAATTTATAATTTTCCAGATTTAGTTCAAAAATGTGTGATTTGATTTAGTTTAAAATACATGCTTTTCCTTTTGGATCTACACAGTGGAAGTTTGTGGGCTTGGGTTACTTAGTGATGAAGGTTAGCAAGAACAGGGCGCTTCTGAGAGTTTGGGTTGAAAACCGTAGCTTTGGTTTGGTTGACTCTAGTCAACGTTTTAAACAATAATAAAATAATTAATATAATTTACTTAATAAATCATAAGTATTGATAATAAATTAATAATTAATAAATACTTAATTATGGAAATTTATAAATAAATAAAAAACATTGACTCTAGTCAATAGTCTTAGCACGATGGGTTTCAAGAATATGGGCCAACAATTCAATAGACTTATTCAATAAAAATTGAAGCAACGAGTTCTTTTTTTTAAATGTACACCCCCTCCTTAAATCTTACGAAACAAACATTAATGGTCCATCAGATTTTGATGGCCCAAAAATACCTATTGTACCCCAAAATTTTCCCTCCCATTTTTCTTCAAGACATGCTCACAAAGGGTTCTCAAATGCTCAAGGATTCTCAAGAGTTGACCAGTCAAACATCCTCTTAAGCAAAGAGTCCACAACTAGGGTTTCATCTTGCACAAGGAATAATGGGTTTCAAAGGTCTCAAATGGTTTTCATGGTTCATAATAGGTCTTCAATAATGTTCATGTCAAGTTTCAAGTCTTGCATCACAAGTCTGCTCAGTCAATGGCTCAGATAATTGAAAATCAATTGTATTAAGTAAAAAGTCAACTATGGTCAACATACATTCAAACTTCAAGATTTTTGGTCAACATCAACATTTTAAAGTGATATTCATCATTTTATCAAGTTTTGATCATGATTCCTCAAGGAAAGCCCTCAAATCATCAAAAGTCCAAAGTTGCCAAATTAGGGTTTCCTTAGGAGAAGTCAACTGAACTTTGACCAAGCATAACTTTCACATGTTTCATAAACTTTTACCCAACCAAAGAAAATTTTGAAGGAAATTCAATTCTCTACAACTTTGTATTTATGCTCAAGTCCAAAAAGTGCTTCATTTGAAAGATATGAGTTAATACATTACATGCCATTTCAAAAGTCAACAAAAAGACACTTTTTGTCAAGGCAACTTGCATCAAGATAAAGTCTCTAAATGCAAAAATGACAAAAAAAGAAATTGTAAAGGAAATCTTGAGCTTTCCCAAAAATCAAAGATAACCTTCAAAAGATGAAAATCGAGAGAGTTATGACCAGTGCAAGTTGGGAAATATTGAGGAAATGCATAAAGTGCAAAGTGAGCAAACTTGAAATTTTGAACTATTGGGCCTAAGTTTTGGAATTACAACATGTCCATAACTATGTGGAAACCTCCTAAGCTCACTCATATCTTGCCTTATGTTTTATTATTATTTTATTTATATTTATTTTATCTTTATTCAAATAAACATAAAATAAATCAATAAAATGGAAAACCATTTGGCCAAGAACATGATGGGTTTCTTAAGGCTCAAAATAACTCAGCATAACATGCCAAAACCGTGTAGGACTTAAGAAGGCAAGGAATATTTCAAGAATGGAAGTTTTTTAATATGTTGGGATTCTTGTCTCATAATCCATGACTAAATTTGTTCCTTCCATACTTATTCACCCTCATTACCTTCCTCTATATAACTGCAAGCATCAGATCACAAGCGGACACACACAACTGCCTCCAAACTAAGGTGTTATTCACAAAATTTACAAAGAAACCAAGCAAATCAGATCTCACATTCCCGATGACTTTGAATCCAAACAAAAGCCAGCAATTAACTCCTCAAGTTCCCAGGAGTCGATCTAAGACAATATCTAAGCATGCCAACGCTTGAATCAAGCATATCACGGTTACTCCGTTTGGTAAATTTTCATGGTTTCAAACTTTCAATTCATGTAATTTAAATCAATTTTATGCATGCATTCATATTGTTGTTGATGTTTGGAACAAATCTAACGTATCACATGTAGGGTTTTGTAATACAGTGGGAGAACTGACTTGGGTGTTTTGCATTTTATCTCAATTATTGCGGATAGCAAGAGTCGCCACCGACTTTTATTTTATCCAATAAAGAAAAGGGTGAAAATAACAAGAAATACCTTTTGAGAATTTTCTTGAGTTCGGGGGGTATGTTATGAAAAGGGAAGGTGTTAGCACCCTTTTCATCTGTAGTTATCTACAGGCTCTTAGTTGCTAGCTCACTTTGAAATGTTTTGTAAATGTGTTTGTGTTTGTTTGAAAGTATTTTGAAAACGCCTTTGTTTTGGAAAACTTTGTAATGATTCTCGTCTCTATAAGAATGTATACAAAGTGTTGGTTTTGAAAATATTTCAAAGAGATGTTTGTTTTTGGAAAGATGTTTTTGAAAATGTGAGTGTGGAGATGGTTTTAGTTTGTAAGCAAGCAACTACGAGTGTTCTACCTACTCAAAAAGTCTTTGTTCTTTTCCTCCTCCTTTAGATAGTGTTGTCTTACCATTGATTAGTAAACAACCTTATCATTGGATGTGAAGGGAGAAGCGTGGGTCATCGTACAGTCATAGAAGGCAACATTGTAGGTTACTTTAGCAATTTAGTTGTAAGAGTATAAGATCGTTTATCAAAGGCAACATCGAAGGGTCATCGAGGGACTACGGTCTTGTATTTTAGGGTCTTTGCTAAAGTATCCCACGTTCGATGGACATGACTGTTTTAATCCGAGACAACAAGTGTGGATTAAACCTAGAGGTGCAAGTGTGCAAAGTGTGTTATTTTCATTTAAATTGTCTTGAATTAGGGTTGTCTACTTGTTTGATTTTAGTCTTGCCATACAAACCCTAATTACTAGCAATAATATGGAAAACAATAAATTACGGAAATTAAAAATTCTACACTATTACATCCATTTTAGGGGACGGGGATACAAATTACAAATGGGAAATATAAAGCTATTAAAACCTAATCACTATTACAACCATATTGAATAATATAATGTAAAATGCACAAGAATATAAAGACAATATAAAAGAAAATAAAATTGTTTTGTTTATGTTTTTCTTATGGAAACGATTTTGATTAAACTAAATTAAATGGAAAAAGAAATTAATTAATTAAATTCCTAAATTCTAAATTAACCTAATTAGAAAAGAAAACTAAAATAAAAGTTAAGTCCAAATTTATTTAAATTAATTTAAGAAAGAAAATATTTTTTAAGATTTTATAAAATAGAAATAAAATAATAATTTTAGTCTAAGTATTTAATAATATATATATATATATATATATATATATATATATATATATATATATATATATATATATATATATATATATATATATATATATATATATATATATATATATATATATATATATATATATATATATATATATATATATATATATATATATATATATATATATATATATATATATATATATATATATATATATATATATATATATATATATATATATATATATATATATATATATATATATATATATATATATATATATATATATATATATATATATATATATATATATATATATATATATATATATATATATATTTGTATTTTCTTAATAAAATAATAACAAAAATAAAAATAATAAAAGAAAGAAAATAAAATAAAATGAAAATACAAAAAGAGTCAGGGGTTAGAAAAGAAATTAGAGGGTCAATGAGAAAAACAGTTTTTTGTATAGACCCAAACAAATTTTTGTATAATCAGAAATAAAAAAAATAAAAAATGTTATGTTGGGCTGCGTATTGTTTAGCAATCAGGGGGGGAAGTAAAAATCAATGGCCCAATGGAGGGAGGCCCAAACACGCTTATGTGCAAAAAGAAACAAGGAAATGTTGTAAAAAATGCCAAAAGGTCTCTATGTGGCTCGAACCCAGGACCTTCCATAATAATGCCTTACGCGCGCACTTCTTACCATTGGGGTGACTTATTTATTCGGTATAGAAACAAGTTGCAATAAATATAAGATAAAACAAGTCCATGATTCTACTTCATCTTCTTCCTCGCGCTAGCCATAACTCTGTAACTTTCTCAACTCTCAACCATTCTCAAAAGTATGAACATCAAACATGTTAGAAATTTCACCATGATTTCAAATATATAAATAAATTAAGCAATAGATCAAAGATGAACACGAATTTTAAATGGTACCAAATTTAACCTAATTTTTTCAGAAAGTTCCGGCTCAAAATTCTCACTGCTTAGGCAACATAAATGAATTCTAAGGACATGGTTAGTTTCAGGGCTATGATGTATGTGATACGGTGGGAGAACTGACTTGGGTGTTTTGCATTTGATCACAAATGTTGCGGTTAGCAATAGTCACCACCGACTTTTCTTTTATCCGAAAGGAAAGGTGAAAAAGCACATGAAAGACCTTTGAGATTATTTCTTGAGTTCGGGGGGTAAATTATGAAAAAGGGAAGGTATTAACACCCTTTTCATCCATGGTTTTCCATGGGCTCTTAGTTACTTGCTAGATCACTTGCTTTTGTTTGAAATTATGCTTTGTGTGGTTTTTGAAAGTATTTTGTAAAGAGGTCATTGTTTAGGAAATCTTTGTAATGATTCTCGTTCGTAAGAATGTATACAAAGATGTTTGATCTTTTGAAAATGTTTTCAAGTTTTGCAAGATGTTTTAAAAGTGTAAGTGTTTGTTTTTTAAAATAGTAAGGATGTTTGTTTGAAATTGAGCAAGTAATTAGGAGCAATCTACCTACTCAAATGTCTTTCTTGTTTATTTTCTTTTCCTTTGACATTGTTGTCTTACCATTGATTTGGTAAGCAACCCTATCTTTGGATGTTAACGGGACGGACGTGGGTCATCGTATAACCATGATTAGTAATGTTTGCAAGGCATCTTAGCATTCTCTTTTAGGGACTAAGATCATGTGTAAGGCAACTTAGATAGCGTCATTGGGGGACTATGATCTTGTATTCGTTTGTTTTTGCTAAGATACCTCACATGCGTAATATGGCCATTTTGTAAGGCAACCAAGTGGGATGACCCTAGGGGTGCTTGTGTGCAAGTGTACTGTTTTCATGCTTGATTTAGTCTTGAATTAGGGTTTGCTATTTGGTTGGTTTTAATCTTCCCATACAAAACCTAATTACTAGCATATTATGTAAAAACGATAAATTGTGATATTTAAAGTTACTACGCTATTACAACATTTGTGGCAGGGGGTATAAAATTTATGAATGGGGATTGCAATAATATAAACCTAATTAATCTATTACAACCAAATTGAATATGTACAAATAATTGAAGAAATATATAAAGTACAAATGCAAATGGAAAGAAATGATTTTTGTGTTTGGATTTTTATATGAAAGAGGTTTTAACCTAAACCTAATTAGAGAAAAATAATTAAATCAAAATTAAATTAACTTAAATTAATTAAGAAAAGAAATTAATTAAGAAAAGATTTTTGAATAAAACCCTAATTTTATTTAGTTGATTAAAAGAAAATAAGTTTAAAGAAAAAGTATTTTTTGTATTTTGGCCTTTTTTATATTAAAATAAATATATTTAAATAAATAGTAACCTAGTTTTAATTTAATTTACAAGGTAATTAGTAAAGATAAATAAAGTATAATGAATAAAAATATTTTTTTGTGTGGAAAAAATATTTAAATTATATCAAACATAAATCTACTATTTTTATATTTTTAATGATTTTTTTGGTATTTTTAGAAAATATATTTAAAAAGAAAAATGAAATAAATAAGTAAATAAAAATGAATGGGCCAGGGGGTGCCAAAAGTAAGCAAGGAGGCGAGCTAGCAAATAAAAAACAATGCCAGGCCCAAAGGGCCCAGCGCCTGCAAAAAAAACGTTAGAGGATCAGAAAATATGAAAAAAAATACAAAAGGGGGATTCACATTGGTTCAAACCCTCGCCCTTTAGGTAAGAAGTGACTTAGTACGCGCGCGCTTGCCACTGGGGTGGCTGTTTCATCCGGTCATACAACCAAACCATAAATATATAAAATAAAACGAACCCTGAGGCTTGCTTTATCTTCTTCCTCGCGCCTAGCCAGACCACCTGTATCTTCTTCATCTCTCCATAAAAATGGAAAGTTCAAACATGAAAGTTGTGGTGTTTCTTCCCACGAATCTAACTATATAACTTATGTAAGCTAAAAGTCAAAGATGAAAACTAATTTTGCTAGCCCTAAATTGAAACCTAATTTTCTCAGAAATTTCAAATCCAAAATTATCTATACACAGTCAATATAAATGGGAACTATGAACATGGTCAGCTTTAGAGCAAAGATATCTACATTTTGTCTTCACAAATCAGGATCAAATGATGCTTGTATGAAGAGATAGAAGTTTGAAAATTTACCTCTTGCAGCTGGAGTCATGAACAAAGTTTGAGCAACTTTTGAGATGGCCTGAGGATCTGTTTAGCTTGCCTGGACCTCCTTGAGTGTATTCCAACTCCTACTTTGCCTTGAAAGTTCTTGAACCTCTCTACTCAAGTCAACCTGCAAGCTTGATGTTTGAAAATGGGGGATAGTGATGGAGGAGTTACAGTCTTGAAACAGGGGCCTCGATTACTTTGGTATGACGTATAGAAGGTGTTTGAATGATTGGTTTTCAAAACGCACGAGTGGAAATAAAGATGACGAGTTTTTGTTCAAAATTGTGTATCAATGGTGTTTTTTAGCAGATTTATGGTTTTTGAGTGTTTGAGATAGTTTCAGGGCACTAGCATTCGCGTGTCATCTTGAAAATAGTGTATGTACTTATAGGCAAGAGGTTTTGAGGCTTGAAACAACTCATAAATTGAAATCATATGTTATGACTTGGTTACTTATTTTTTAAGCAAAGTTAACAAACATGGTTTCAATGTGAAGTACAAGGATTTGTAGGGTGGTTAGCAGGCTGTAGATATGTTTCTTATTGATTTTAAATGCTTTTGAGTCAGAAACAACAATGTATGGGCTCAAGAATAGTTGACATTGTGATTAAAGTCACTTTTCCAAAATGGAAGTGGTGACTTTCTTCCCAAAATGGAAATGCAACTTGGATAATGGCTCAAATGTTTGGAAAATGGCTCTATCAGTTGTGTAAACATTAAATTATTGAGTGATTAGAAAGTTTGAAGCCTGCAAAGCAAGATTTGTACAGCATGCTTGAAGATTGGATCAAGTGTTCTTCACAAAATGACTTGTAATTCAAGTTTGAAAACTCTAACTTCTCGCCTTCGATTATCCTTGCTCAAGAATGATCTCAAGGAGTTCTTGGAAATTTTGGAAAGCTTGCAATGTTCTATAAAACCCATATTTGAATTTATTTTGAAGGTTCCCCTTGGAACTGTGTGAAAAATTCCCATGAAGTTAGGTCAAAAATCTGCCTAACTAGGGCAAAATTTCACTAAGTCTTTTTTTAGTTCATGAGCATGTATTCACAAAATTATAACTTAAGATCCAAGAACTTTTGGAAGAAGTTGTGTGAATAAAAGTTGTATATTTCATGGAGATCTACAACTTTCATGTTGGAAGTTTCCTTTGAATCATCTTGTATCATAATGAAAAAATTGCTCAAAGTTATGAAAAAATAAGAAATTTTCAACACTTAGAAAAAATTTCTAAGTTTAGAAATTTTGACTTTTCAAAATGAAATCTTGATTTATTGATGAATAAGTTTCCTATTTTGACATGTTTTGATGAATTGTGATCTTTGGCACTTGAATTTGATCAAAAAGTCAAAGTTTGACTTTTCAGTATACAGTTGACTTTTGATCAGTTGACTGTAGAATTCATCTGTCAATCCAAAGGATTTGCAATGTTTTGAATCATGTCATTAGGTAAAAATGATGCAATTGAACTCTTGAGATCATGCCTTATACCAATTGACCATTTGCTAGGTCAAAAATCATAAATTTCCCTTTCCCAGTCAAAATCCTAATTTTGACCATTTTGCCCTTTTGGAGATTTGATCAAATTTCTTGAGGAATTATGGTCCAAACTTGATAAAATGATACATATGATTCTAAAATGTTGATGTGGATAAAAAATTATGAAGTTTGACTGTAAATTGGCCATGGTTGACTTTTTCCCCAATATAGCTGATTTTTAGGTCAACTGTTTAATTGACTGATCAAAAGTGTGATCCAAGGCTTGAAACATGACATGAATAATCTTGGGGGTCCATAATGATCCATGCAAGTAATATGAAGCATTGATAGTTCAAAAATCCTTGTGCAAACTCAAACCCTAATTTTGGTCATCAGTGCATAAGGAGGTGTCTTGAGCTGATCAAACCCTAGTGCAGTTTTGAGCCCAATGAGATCTTGTGAGAAAATTCTTGATAAGTGAGAGGGCAAATTGTGGAGTACAACAGCTTCCCCTGATCAATCTTCTTAAGCCTGAAGAGTTAGATTGACATGTTTTTCCAGTCGTGACTCGAAGGTGGAAGATGATTGGACACTAAAGTGCCCAAAAATTTGCACTCGGCGATGCGATGGTTGAGGGAATGGGCTTAAAGATGAAATTTGGAGAGGTGATAGGAAGCTGTAGGAAATGGGCTTAAATATGCCATCCAAAAGTGATTGTTTGTATTGTAATTTGTAAGCTGAAAGAATGAGCATCATAATAGCGTCCGTGTCTAGAGGGTATCTGAACTGTATCTGAAGCTGATTTTGACTGATTATCAGAATGACATTCGTGTCTGGAGCGTATCTGAACTTTATCTGAAAGCTAGTTTTGAATGAGTGTCAGAATGGCATCCGTGTCTGGAGCGTATCCGAACTGTATCTGAGAGTTGAATTTGAATGATTATCAGAATGAAATCCGTGTCTGGAGCGTATCTGAGCTGCATCTGAGAAGTTGAACATGAATGAGTATCAGAATGGCATCCGTGTCTAGAGCATATCTGAACTGTATCTGAAAGTTGAATCTGAATGAGTATCAGGATGGCATCAGTGTTTGGAGCGTATATGAACTGTATCCGAGAGTTGAATCTGAATGAGTATCAGAATGGCGTCCGTATCTGGAGCATACCTGAACTGTATCTAAAAGCTGAATCTGAATGAGTTATCAGAATGGCGTCCGTATCTGGGGCGTATCTGAAAACTTTGAATATTGTTAATGGTAGTTGTTAACCTTATCCTGAAAAGGGTAAAATGTTAGCTAAAATGCAATGTTTATGTTATATGAAATGCATAGTATAATGCATTCGTGTTATCAATGTTTATGATATATGGATGCAATGTATGCGTATGTGAGCTAGTTTGTTGTACTGTTGTTGGGTTGGAGAAAATAAATCCCTGACTGCTGCTGAGGGTATAAGTCTAAGTGTTGATGAATTTCTGTTTAGAGAAATAAACTCTGTTGTAAGGGAAATGTCATGTACCGCTTGTAAAATCCTGTTGCAAAATTCTGAGAAAATGAACGACTTCTACCGGGGATTCATAATTGGAAGCTCGTTCCGCTGGGAATTAAATTGCAAACTGTGGGGGATTTATGGAAATAGCTTAGGGAGATTTACCTACCTCTTAAAGCCATTAGTAATTGTCTTTTATTTTGTTTATTTGTAAACAGTAATTATGTTCAAATGCATATGTTCAACAATGAATCATTGGACGTTTTTGTAAACAAAACACAAGAGTAAAGAAAAACAAATAGTTTTGCACTTTAAAAGGAATATCTTTGCATTGACTTTGAGTAAGTATTTGTACAATGAGACAAACATTCTAGTAAGAGAATGCTGTCGGAAAAAATGAAAATTTTGATACAAAGAAAAGATAGCTATGTGTAAAAATCCCATAGGGTTCCCATTTTGATATAGCCTTTATATCTCTGAGCATCCTGTCTATTTGTTGCCTCGTCCTAAGATGATTGAATTGATCAGAACCTCTGAGTTTGTCAGTTGATGCCAAAGGTGTTCGTAAGGTGATCCAACGGGACATAGTCATACGCTTTAATTCCCTAACTTTTGCCTGGACCCCCCTTTCGGGTTTTCAGTCCACCGGGAAACCCTTTTTGCCCAAGTCGCCCTTTCGGGTTTTCAACTTGCCGGGTGTACAGATTTTTTTTGTTTATCCCTAATTTTTTCTCGAACCTTTTTGGTTCGCCGGGATGCCCTTGTTTTGCCTAGGTATGTCAACCTAGCGGGTCTCTTATGCGTAGTATCTTTTGACTATGTCCGCGTTTACAGGATGCGGCAGGTCGTCACTGTCCATGGTGGTTAAGATCATTGCCCCACCAGAGAAAATGTTTTTGATTATAAATGGTCCTTCATAGGTAGCAGTCCATTTTCCCCTAGGATCACCTTGTGGTAGTATGATGCGTTTGATCACCAGATCTCCAACTTGATACACTTGGCGTCTGACCTTCTTGTTGAAAGCCTTGATCATCCATTTTTGATACATTTGACCATGGAAAACAGCAGTAAGTCTCTTCTCATTAATCAAGTTCAGTTGATCAAGTCGAGTCTGGATCTAATCGTCTTCGTTCAGCCATGCATCCTTCATAATCCTCAGAGAGGGGATCTGGACCTCAATAGGTAAGACAACTTCCATGCCGTAAACCAAAGAATAGGGTGTTGCCCCGGTTGATGTGCGAGCTGTGGTACGATACCCGTGGAGAGTGAATGGTAACATCTCATGCCAGTCTTTGTATGTGACTGTCATTTTCTGTATGATCTTTTTAATGTTTTTATTTGCAGCTTCGACAACACCATTCATCTTTGGCCGGTAAGGGGAAGAATTGTGATACTGGATCTTGAATTGCTCGCACAAGGCGGTGATCATAGTGTTGTTGAGATTTGTACCATTGTCAGTGATGATCCTTTTCGGGATACCGTACCGGCAAATGAGATTTTGCTTGATGAAACGGGCAACAACATTCTTGGCAACGAAAGCGAAGGAAGCTGCCTCCACCCACTTTGTAAAATAATCAACGGCCACTAAGATGAAGCAGTGTCCATTGGAGGCCGTCAGCTTGATTTCCCCAATCATATCAATTCCCCATATAGCAAAGGGCAAAGGATCCGTCAAGACATTCAGAGGAACCGGAGGTACGTGCACCTTGTCAGCATAAATCTGGCACTTATGGCAAGTTCGAGAGTGTTGATAGCAATCTGCTTCCATGGTAGACGAGTAATAGCCTGCCCGTAGTATTTTCTTTGCCATTGTATGCCCACTGGAATGGGTGCCCAAAGTGCCTTCATGCAATTTAGCCATGATCCTTTCAGCTTCAACCTTATCTACGCATCAAAGTAACACAGAGTCATAATTGAGTTTGTACAGGAGGCCATTACTAAGGGAGAATTTAGCAGAGAATTTCCTTAAGAACTTCTTATCATTGACTAAAGCTCCTTCTGGATATTCTTGAGCCTCAAGATACTTCTTGACTTCATGAAACCAAGGTTGGTCCATTACTTCTTCAGTATTAATCTCGTGACAGTGCACTGGTTCTTCCATTCGTCTGATGGTGATCTGGGGAGCCTCGTTATCCCAATTAAGTTTAAACATAGATGACATTGTGGCTAGAGCGTCTGCTATCTGATTTTCTTCTCGCGGGAAATGCTCGAAGGTAATCTTCTCAAAATGTGGTAGCAATGTCAAAACATGTTCTTTGTAAGGGATAAGGTTTGGGTGTTTGGTGTCCCATTCCCCTTTGATCTGACTGATAACCAAAGATGAATCTCTGAATACATTTAAGGATTTGATCCCCAAGTCTATGGCAGTTCTGATACCAAAGATGCATGCTTCGTATTCCGCCATGTTATTTGTATAATTGAAGCAGAGTCTTGCCGTAAAGGGAGTATGACACCCTTTTGGAGATATGAGTACAACACTGATACCATTGCCAAGTGAATTGGATGCCCCATCAAATAACAGGGTCCATCAGGATCCTTGTTCAGGTCCGTCATATGGCCTGAATTCTTTACAGTTGTCTAACGTCATGATGTCTTCATTCGGAAATTCAAACTTCATGGACTGGTAGTCTTATACAGCTTGGTGAGCAAGATGATCAGCTAGTATACTACCCTTTATAGATTTATGGGTAGTATACTGTATGTCGTACTCTGTTAGGATCATCTGCCATCTAGATATTCTCCCAAAAAGAGCAGGTTTCTCGAAGATATATTTTATCGGATCCATTTTAGATATCAACAAGGTAGTATGAGTCAGCATATACTGTCTTAGCCGGTGAGCAGCCCATGCCAGAGCGCAGAAAGTTTTCTCGAGCAGTGAATATCTGGTTTCACAGTCGGTAAATGTTTTGCTCAGGTAGTAAATAGCATGCTCTTTTTGGCCAGACTCGTCATGTTGCCCAAATACACACCCTATTGAGTTTTCTAAAACAGTCAGATACATGATCAACGGTCTTCCCTCAACTGGTGGCATCAACACATGAGGCTCTTGTAAATATTCTTTGATTTTGTCAAAAGCAACTTGGCACTCGTCATTCCATTTGACTACTTGATCTTTCTTCAACAATTTGAAGATTGGTTCACAAGTAGCTGTCAGGTGAGAGATGAATCTGGCAATGTAGTTCAAACGTCCCAAGAATCCTCTGACTTCCTTCTCAGTACGAGGAGCAGGCATCTCTTGTATTGCTTTTACCTTGGCTGAATCTACTTCAATACCTTTGTTGCTGACGATGAAGCCTAGGAGTTTACCAGACCGTACCCCGAATGTGCATTTGTTTGGATTCAACCTCAGTTTATACTTCTTCAGTCTCTCAAACAGTTTTTGTAAGTGATCAAGATGCTCTTCTTTTGTTTGAGATCTGGCTATCTTGTTGTCCATATAGACCTCTATTTCATGGTGTATCATGTTGTGAAATAAAGCTACCATGGCACGTTGATAGGTTTCCTCAGCATTCTTCAGTCCGAATGACATCACCTTATAGCAGAAAGTGCCCCACTGCGTGACAAAGGTTGTTTTCTCCATGTCCTCAGGCGCCATTTTGATTTGGTTGTAACTTGAGAATTCGTCCATGAAGGAAAACACTTTGTGTTGTGTCGTATTCTCAACTAGAATATCAATGTGGGGGAGTGGAAAATCATCTTTAGGGCCTGCCCTATTCAAATCTCTGTAGTCCACACACATTCACACTTTGCCGTCCTTTTTGGGCACGGGAACAACATTGGCAACCCATTGGGGATAAGAGGTGACAACCAAGAATCCAACATTGAATTGCTTCATGACTCCTGCTTTAATCTTTTCTGACATATCAGGCCTCATGCAGTGAACCTTTTGCTTTACTGGCGGACAATCCTCTCTTGTAGGCAGACGATGTACCACAATATCTGCATCAAGTCCTATCATGTCTTCATACGACCAGGCAAAGACTTCGACATAATCGTGCAACAGCTGAATCAGACGCTCCTTGATACTGGGTTCCATATTGGCACCCACCTTCACCTCTTTTTTGTCTTCTTCGGTACCTAGGTTGATTGCATCCACGGGTTCCTCGTGAGGCTGAATGGTTCTCTCTTCTTGTTGTAGTAGTCTGGAAAGTTCTCCTGGTACTTCACAATCTTCCTCACCTTCGTCTTCGACTTAGTAGATTAGATTCTCAGAGTCACAAAAGGCTATAGCAGTATCGTTACCCATGGGATCCCAAATGGATGTATACCTACATTGTGAGTGTGAGTGTATGTAAGGGTATATCTATCTTTAAAAAATGTAAAAAAGAAAAATAATAAGCACAAAAGTTTGTATGCGAAAACGTCCATGATTCATTGATGTCATATGAAAATGAGATAATAACCCTTACAAATGGACCATTGTGCCTCGGGTAAGACACAAGGTTTTAAGTGTGTGAATTGTTTTAATATTACAGATCCAACAGAATATAAAGACAAATTACTGTGGGATAAAAGTAATCGGGACAAAATCTCTAGCCTCCCAGTTGCTGAGCCCTCCATTGACAGTTGGGAATATCCAGTCCTCCAAGTCACAGCTATCTTCATCATCTTCTACAGCGTTGACCTCACGATTGCTGATCTTTAGGGGTGGTCCTCCGGCACGAGCGCGGCGTACAACCTTCTGAGCACTTGAAGTGAAACCTAGGCCAAAATTGTCAGACTTATACGGGATATCTGGGAGTTTTCCCCAGATAGTGCACCCGCCTTCTTCTACCACTGCTTTGGCATCCTTCAGAGATGACATCTGGAGTGGAGGCCTTGTGACCTTGGGAACAACTTTGGTTACTGCCATATCTTGCAGGACCTCTTCAAAGTGTTGGAATGGAGTTTCAATAAATTCACCATCTAATTCCACATATCTGAAGGAATTGAGATGGCTGATCATATACTCTTCTTCTCCATGAACGGTGATAATCTTCCCTTGAATCAGATATTTCAGCATTTGGTGCAACGTATAAGTGATAGCACCAACATTGTGAATCAATGGTCGGCCTAGCAAGCAAGAATATGAAGGACGAATATCCATTGCATAAAAAGTTGAATCAAAAGTTTGTGTTCCAACTTTTATGGGAATGTCTACTTCCCCATGTACCATCCTTTTCGAGCCGTCAAAAGCCCTTACTCCTATTTTACTTGGCTTCAATGTCAACCCTTCGCAGTCAAGCATGTCAAGAGCTTTTTTAGGCAATACATTCAGAGATGAGCCAATGTCTACCAAAATATGAGCCAGGGTTGTGCCTCTACATTCAACCGATACATGCAATGCCTCATTATGCTTCCTTCTTCTCGGTGTTAAATCAGCATCTGAAAAACCTAGACCATTATCTGCAGTCAAGCTGGCTATGCAGTCTTGAAACTGATCGGCAGATGTCTCTTGGGGTACATGGGCAGTTTTTAGGAATTTTACCAAGGCTTTTGCATGCGCCTCAGAGCATAGTATTAATGCCAACATGGAAATTTTAGAGGGGGTTTGCCCCAGTTGTTCAACTACATCGTAGTCGCTTCTTTTTATGATCTTCAAAATTTCCTCCATCTCTTTCCGGGAGGTCTCAGGGATAGCCAATGATTGTGTCTTCGTCTTGACAGACTAAACCAGAATACCTTTTCCTCGAGTTTCGGTTAATTTGACAGCAGGAGTGTTGGTAGGAATGATAACAGGGGTTGTGACAGCTTTGTCAGTTGGAGTATTGGTGGAGATAATTGTAGGACCGGGAACGGCTTCTAGGGGAGCAATAGCAGGAATAATTACGGGTCCAAAAACTGCTTTTGAGGGAGAAATTCCTGGAGAGAAGATCCTACCACTTCGGGTAATCTTACTAGTTCCTGCAATATTACTGACGTCGGAATCCACTTTCTCAGAACTTGAATCTTCGGCGACTGGCCAGTCCTGCTTGACACCATGGTAGTAGACATCTCCTCCATAATTCCATGGTACGGTCTTGTCTAACGAATATGGGACTGGTCCAGGCATTGTGATCATTAAAGGAGTTACTTTCGGAACTGATGTAATTCTAACGGGTCTTTTGGTGGAGACCCTGGAAGAATTGGCGGAAATGGTAATGATAGAAACATCTTCAAAAGGAATAGGTAGAACAGAAGTCTTCTCGAATAAAATTTCTTTGTTATCTATTAGGCACTGAACACCTACTTTCAACAAACGACAACTGGTTGGTGAGGACAAACAGAAATGGCAAACTTCATCACAGCCCGGGAACACACCGACATTCAACAAGTTCTTTTTAATAGTCAGAAGTGGGGTCATAAGTTCATCAACTGAAGTAACAAACAATCCTTCTTCAATGGCATTGGTATTATGGCCATGTCTGGGCATAGGGGCAGAAATGACATTTGGCTTTTTGGACGCATCAAATTCAATCTCTTTTGCTTCAATGAGATCTTGTATCTTGTTCTTTAGAGCCCAACAATTATTAGTGTCGTGGCCGGGACTTTCGGAGTGATATGTACAACGGGCATTGGGATGGTAGTGAGGAGATGTTGTGTTGGGGTTTTTCAGAGCTTCTTTCAAGGTCACCAAATTGGAACTTAGTAGATGCGGTAATACTTGAGACAGGGTCATGTTAATTCTGGTGAACTGCCTGACTAGTCTTTCCATCCTTGGTTAATTATTTTTGTTGATCAGGCACAGGTTTAGGGATCATCACAGCCCCCACCATTGGTCAGCGTTCGACCCTATCTTGGTTTCTTTATGGATATACATCAACCACCTCTTTCTTTCCGATGAAAGGCTTCCTTACAGTTGTAGAAGAAGATGTATCTTTCTGAATCTTTCCACTTTTTATACCAGCTTCTACCCTTTCTCCGGTCAATATTAGTTCAGTAAAGCCTGCAGATGAACTTCCAATTAAATGATTGAAGAAGGGACCAGACAGGGTGCCCAAGAACATGTCTACCAATTCCCTCTCAGATAGAGGGGGTTGAACTCTTCCAGCAAAATCTCTCCATTTTTGTGCATAGTCCTTGAAACCTTCATTGGAAACCATGGTCATACTCTGGAGTTAAGTACGGGTAGGCGCGAGATCAGCATTGTATTGGTATTGTTTGTAGAAGGCTGCAGCAAGATCTTCCTAATTGTGAATGTTGGCTCTTTCTAGTTGGTAAAACCAATCAAGTTGAGTTCCAGACAGACTGTCTTGGAAGAAATGTACCCATAAGTCTTTGTCAGCGGTATGGGGCTGGATTTTCCTTACATATGACCGGAGATGCATTTTAGGGCATGAGACTCCGTCATACTTGGCGAACACAGGTGCTTTAAATTTTAGAGGAATGACAATCCCCGATACTAACCCCAATTCCTCAAAGTCCAAGCCAGGCACTTTTTGGATTTCCATCGCACTCAACCGCTCTTAGAGATGTTTATACTTGTCATCAGCTGAAGGGTATTGTTTTTCAGAATAGTCTTCTTCTTCCTCTTTCTCTTCTGATTCTGACGGGACAACTGTTTCCTTGCCTTTCCCATGTTGGTTGTCTCTTTCACCGGATGTCGTTGCAAAGTCTAAGGTCCTTCTTGTCTGCCCATGAAATCTTCTTCCCATGTTTAGGATTCCGGTTACCTTCTTTGTCTTCTTTTTCCTATCTTCAGCCAACAAAGTCTTCAATTCTTCTTGTCCTTTGGCTAGGGTTAAACGCAACTGTTGAAATTGTGTATTCTGAGCTTGGAGGTCCTTCACTGTTTGCTCGAGATCCATCTTACTGAAATAAATAGTAGAGAGATGAGGAGACTTGTTGCAAAAGACCTGCTTATGTTATGATGAATGGTATATTCATATGTAATGATTTCAAGGATTTCAAAGATTCAAATTTGTTTTAGACAAAAAGGAAATACACGTTATATTAATAAGTTAAAGCTTGAGTACATCAATGCCTTTTCGGGCAAAATAATACAAAAACTCTAAGATAGAAAGGTAGTACGCATCCTCTTTGGTGAAATGTAGGCATTGAGAGTCTGCTCCTCATGAAGTAGCCTAGTGAGTTCCAAAACCTTCTTCTCGCTTGCCTAGAATTGGGCTTCGAAAGTATCTCGCCCCCCCCCCCCCCCCTTAAGTTGTATCCAATCTCTTTGTAGGTCTTCAATAGAGGTGGGCATGTCATGGTGTAGGATAGTGTATGGAACATCTCCTTCCATGACAGGCTCAATGATTACCGGGTGAATGGAGGGGTAAGGCATCATAAGACTCTGAGCACGAGTTCATACCCATTTGAGTTAAGGCTCAAGATGGATGGAATTTTTATGCCCCAAAGTCTTGCTATCCACCTTGTTTAACATCCTCCAAGCTTGGATAAATCTCTTGCGAAGACCTTGATCGTCGTTGTCGTATTCAAATACCAAACCTTGAATCAGCATCTCGTGTGGGCCATCCCTTCGGGCGTAACCAAACTATCTTAAGGATAAGCATGTGTTGTAGGTGATACCTCCCCTAATTCCAAGTAAAGGGACATTAGGAAACTCTCCACAATGGTCGATAATGATAACATTCTCTTTGGATCGGGAGCACCAATGAATGTCCGAATGTTTGAGCGTCATCAACCTTTGTGACCACCTTGAACCTTGCTCATTTTTTAATACAGATTGGGGAAGATGCAAAATAAACCATCTTTCCAAGAGAGGAGTGTAACACATAAGGACACCTCTTTTCCTCATTGTGCGAGTGTGAAAAGAGTGTAGGATATCTCCTAGCAATGTAGGCATCGGGTTGCGGGATATGAAGATTTTGACGGCATTGACATCTATGAGTTGGTCAGGATTTGGAAACAAAACCATCCCATAGATGAGGAGAGCCACAAGTTCCTCAAAGGCTTGCAAGTCCAAGGAATTCCAACAGTTTTGGGCTTTCTCAAACAGGAACTTTTCTAGGAAACCTTTGACACCACTCCTTGTTTCCCAATGAGTTGTGACATCAAATTAGTGCAAGTGTAGAGCTTGAGCAATCTCTTCTGGATTTGGGTCTCTTTTCGTACCGTTGAAAGTTAGTTGATTGAGAATTGGAATCCTCAAGAGTTGGGAGAATTCTTCCAAAGTAGGCACGAGTTGATAGTCGGGAAATGTGAAGCAATGGTGTAAAGGATCAAAGAACTGAAAGAGCACCTTCATCATGTCCTCATGTGTGTTGGAGGTGACCAAGTTGAGTAGGCGACCATGTCTCTCGGTAAATGGAGAGTTTTCAGGAATTCTTGAAGCTAGCTCCTTGAGTTGTGGAGGGATCCTTACAAGGTTGACTTGAATAGTTTTCCTGCGAAGTGAATCCATATCCTACAAAACAAGAACAAAGATGAATCCCAAAATCCTTGAAATGGTTAGTGGATGTATATGATGTTCATGATGTTCATGATGTTATGTACAAGTATGCATATACAAACAAAGCAAACAAGTCCTTAGGTTTAGGCTTGCATGGAGTTTTATAGGTAAATACCCTCTTGAAGTTTAGTTGGCTCAAACCTGTCCTAGCAATAGTAACCGGGTTCTAAGGAGCTCAATATCACTAATTTGTTTCCTTGGTTATTGTTTCAGCACAAGCCTCTTTAATGGCGATCAAAATATCCCAAGAAACCAAACCTTAATAAGTGTAGTATCGAGTATCTACCAACTTCGGACAGCACCAAAGCCGGTCATCTCACTACATCCTAAAGGCTAAGTTGGTCAAGTAAAAGGTCTAAAAGTTCATTAGTGCTTCATGAAATCACTCAGCGGCCCCGTATTCTCTTTGATTAACTCAAAGGCTACTGGTACCCACAAATATGTCACACTAACATATATATTGCTTAGACCATGTCGGTATACCCCGCACAGTTTCCACAATGTATTGCTACTTACTTATAATGTATCCCAAATTCGGGTAGAGGATTCAAACCCAAACAAAGAACCATAATGTAAAACATACAAGTCAAACAATGTAAGCAAATAAATGTGATCTAGCCCTAAGGTAACCCCACTTTTAGAATTTTCCCCAGCAGAGTCGCCAGTTCTGTGATACGGTGGGAGAACTGACTTGGATGTTTTGCGTTTGATCGCAAATGCTGAGGTTAGTAAGAGTCGCCACCGACTTTTATTTTATCCAAAAGGAAAGGTGAAAAAGTACAGGAAAGACCTTTGAGATTGTTTCTTGAGTTCGGGGGGTAGATTATGAAAAGGGAAGGTATTAGCACCCTTTTCATCCATGGTTTTCCATGGGTTCTTAGTTACTTGCTAGATCACTTGATTTTGTTTGAAATTGTGCTTTGTGTGGTTTTTGAAAGTATTTTGTAAAGAAGCCATTGTTTGGGAAATGTTTGTAATGATTCTCGTTTGTAAGAATATATACAAAGATGTTTGATCTTTTGAAAATGTTTTCAAGTTTTGCAAGATGTTTTGAAAGTGTAAGTGTTTGTTTTTGAAAATAGCAAGGATGTTTGTTTGAAATTGAGCAAGTAATTAGGAGCAATCTACCTACTCAAATGTCTTTCTTGTTTATTTTCTTTTCCTTTGACATTGTTGCCTTACCATTGATTTGGTAAGCAACCCTATCTTTGGATGTTAGCGGGACGGGCGTGGGTCATCGTATAACCATGATTAACAATGTTTGCAAGGCATCTTAGCATTCTCTTTTAGGGACTAAGATCATGTGTAAGGCAACTCAGATAGCATCATCGAGGGACTATGATCTTGTATTCGTTTGTTTTTGCTAAGATACCTCACATTCGTAATATGGCCATTTTGTAAGGCAACCAAGTGGGATGACCCTAGGGGTGCTTGTGTGCAAGTGTATTGTTTTCATGCTTGATTTAGTATTGAATTAGGGTTTGCTATTTGGTTGGTTTTAATCTTCCCATACAAAACCTAATTACTAGCATATTATGTAAAAGCGATAAATTGCGAAATTTAAAGTTACTACGCTATTACAACATTTGTGGCAGGGGGGTATACAATTTATGAATGGGGATTGCAATAATATAAACCTAATTAATCTATTACAACCAAATTGAATATGTACAAATAATTGAAGAAATATATAAAGTACAAATGCAAATGGAAAGAAATGATTTTTGTGTTTGGATTTTTATATGAAAGAGGTTTTAACCTAAACCTAATTAGAGAAAAATAATTAAATCAAAATTAAATTAACTTAAATTAATTAAGAAAAGAAATTAATTAAGAAAATATTTTTGAATAAAACCCTAATTCTATTTAGTTGATTAAAAGAAAATAAGTTTAAAGAAAAAGTAATTTTTGTATTTTTGTCTTGAAAATAATATATGGTGTTGTGAAATATTTTTGGCCTTTTTTATATTAAAATAAATATATTTAAATAAATAGTAACCTAGTTTTAATTTAATTTACAAGGTAATTAGTAAAGATAAATAAAGTATAATGAATAAAAATAATTTTTTGTGTGGAAAAATATTTAAATTATATCAAACATAAATCTACTATTTTTATATTTTTTATGATTTTTTTGGTATTTTTAGAAAATATATTTAAAAAGAAAAATGAAATAAATAAGTAAATAAAAATGAATGGGCCAGGGGGTGCCAAAAGTAAGCAAGGAGGTGAGCTAGAAAATAAAAAAAATAATGTCAGGCCCAAAGGGCCCAGCGCCTGCAAAAAAAAAACGTTAGAGGATCAGAAAATATGAAAAAAAATACAAAAGGGGGGTTCACATTGGTTCGGACCCTCGCCCTTTAGGTAAGAAGTGACTTAGTACGCGCGCGCTTGCCACTGGGGTGGCTGTTTCATCCGGTCATACAACCAAACCATAAATATATAAAATAAAACGAACCCTGAGGTTTGCTTCATCTTCTTCCTCGCGCCTAGCCAGACCACCTGTATCTTCTTCATCTCTCCACAAAAATGGAAAGTTCAAACATGAAAGTTGTGGTGTTTCTTCCCACGAATCTAACTATATAACTTATGCAAACTAAAAGTCAAAGATGAAAACTAATTTTGCTGGCCCTAAATTGAAACCTAATTTTCTCAGAAATTTCAAATCCAAAATTATCTATACACAATCAATATAAATGGGAACTATGAACATGGTCAACTTTAGAGCAAAGATATCTACATTTTGTCTTCATAAATCAGGATCAAATGATGCTTGTATGAAGAGATAGAAGTTTCAAAATTTACCTCTTGTAGCTGGAGTCGTGAATGGATTTTGAGCAACTTTTGAGATGGCCTGAGGATCTGTTTAGCTTGCCTGGACCTCCTCGAGTGTATTCCAACTCCTACTTTGCCTTGAAAGTTCCGGAACCTCTCTACTCAAGTCAACCTACAAGCTTGATGTTTGAAAATGGTGGATAGTAATGGAGGAGTTACATTCTTGAAACAGTGGCCTGGATTACTTTGGTATGATGTATAGAAGGTGTTTGAATGATTGGTTTTCAAAACGCACGAGTGGAAATGAAGATGACAAGTTTTTGTTCAAAACTGTGTATCAATGGTGTTTTTGAGCAGATTTATGGTTTTTGAGTGTTTGAGATAGTTTCATGGAGCTAGCATTCGTGTGTCATCTTGCAAATAGTGTATGTACTTATAGGCAAGAGGTTTTGAGGCTTGAAACAACTCATAAATTGAAATCACATGTTATGGCTTGGTTACTTGTTTTTGAAGCAAAGTTAACAAACATGGTTTAAATGTGAAGTACAAGGATTTACAGGGTGGTTAGCAGGCTGTAGATATGTTGCTTCTTGATTTTAAATTCTTTTGAGTCAGAAACAACAATGTGTGGGCTCAAGAAGAGTTGACATTGTGATTAAAGTCACTTTTCCAAAATGGAAGTGGTGACTTTCTTCCCAAAATTGAAATGCAACTTGGATAATGGCTCAAATGTTTGGACAATGGCTCTATCAGTTGTGTAAACATTAAATTATTGAGTGATTAGAAAGTTTGAAGCCTGCAAAGCAAGATTTGTACAACATGCTTGAAGATTGGATCAAGTGTTCTTCACAAAATGGCTTGTAATTCAAGTTTGAAAACCCTAACTTCTTGCCTTCGATTCTCATTGCTCAAGAATGATCTCAAGGAGTTCTTTGACATTTTGGAAAGCTTGAAATGTTCTCTGCAACCCATCTTTGAATTGCTTTTGAATATTCCCCTTGGAACTATGTGAAAAATTACCATGAAGTTAGGTCAAAAATCTGCCTAACTAGGGCAAAATTTCACTAAGTCTTTTTTAGTTCATGAGCATGCATTCACAAAATTATAACTTGAGATCCAAGAACTTTTGGAAAAAGTTGTGTGAAGAAAAGTTGTATATTTCATGGAGATCTACAACTTTCATGTTGGAAGTTTCCTTTGAATCATCTTGTATCATAATGAAAAATTTGCTCAAAGTTATGAAAAAATAAGAAATTTTCAACACTTAGAAAAAATTTCTAAGTTTAGAAATTTTGACTTTTCAAAATGAAATCTTGATTTCTTGATGAATAAGTTTCCTATTCTGACATGTTTTGATGAATTGTGATCTTTGGCACTTGAATTTGACTAAAAAGTCAAAGTTTGACTTTTCAGTATACAATTGACTTTTGATTAGTTGACTGTAAAATTCATCTGTCAATCCAAAGGATTTGCAATGTTTTGAATCATGTCATTAGCTAAAAATGATGCAATTGGACTCTTGAGATCATTCCTTAAATCAATTGACCATTTTCTAGGTCAAAAATCAGAAATTGCCCTTTCCCAATCAAAACCCTAATTTTGACTATTTTGCCCTTTTGGGCATTTGATCAAATTTCTTGAGGAATTGTGGTCCAAACTTGATCAAATGATACATATGAGTCTAAAATGTTGATGTGGATAAAAAATTATGAAGTTTGACTATAAATTGGCCATGGTTGACTTTTTCCCCAATACAACTGATTTTTAGGTCAACTGTTCAATTGACTGATCAAAAGTGTGATCCAAGGCTTGAAACTTGACATGAATAATATTGGGGGTCCATAATGATCCATGAAGTCATATGAAGCATTGATAGTTCAAAAATACTTGTGCAAACTCAAACCCTAATTTTGGTCATCAGTGCATAAGGAGGTGTCTTGAGCTGATCAAACCATAATGCAGTTTTGAGCCTAATGAGATCTTGTGAGAAAATTCTTGATAAGTGAGAGGGAAAATTTTGGGGTACAACAATGTCTATATTTTATCTTTTAAAATGGAAGCCAGATGATGCTTGTATGAAGAGTTAGAATTCCAGAAAACTCACCTAACAGATGGATATCATGTTTTGAGTTAGAGCTCACTTCAAGGTGCTGAAATGTTTGGTTAGCTTCCTTGAACCTCTAGGAAGCTAATGCAATGCTTAGCTTGAGATGAGAGTGCCTGGAATGTTCTGGAGAAGTCAAGTTGCAAAGGTGCAAAGTGAGGTTTGGACAATGGTGATGGAGGTGTTACAGCTGTGAAACAGGGAAGGGGATGAGTTATATTTGATGTAAGGAAGCTTTAGGATTGATTTGGATAAGAAACACATGAGTGGTTTACGAGATGGAAAATCTTGTGCAGAAATGACAAGTTATGGTGTTTTTAGAGCAATTTCTGGTGTATGGGAGTTTGGGAGAGTTTCAAGGCTTCTAATTTTGTGTCCTAAGTTTCATAATAGTGTCTTAATTTGTAGGAGAAGGTTTGGAGGCTTGAGGTGGTCAGAATTACAAGATCACATGTTTATGGATTTTGACTTGTTTTTAAAGTAAGCTTGACAAACATTGTTCCAAGGCAAGGTACATGGCTTGTAGGGGGCTAGCAAACTTTAAACATGTTTATCTGACTTTGTAGAGGATGGTTGTGTAGAAAGAACAAGTGCAATGCTCAAGACAAGTTGACTTTGTGATTAAAGCCACTTTACTAGAATGACAATATTACTTTGTGCCATTAATGGAAATACAACTTGGATAAGGGCTCAAATGCTTGGACAATGGCTCTTTCAGTTGTGTAATTAATTAATTATGGAGTGAGACACAAGTTAGAAGCCTGCAAAGTAAAGTTATACAACATAGGCTAGGGTTTTGCTCAAGTTTTCATCATAAAAATGCCTTGTAATTGAAGAATGGATGCCCAACTTCCTCTCTTTGATTCTCTTAGCTCAAAAATGATCTCTTCAAGTTCTTGGACATTTTGAAAATCTTGAAACATCCTCTACAACTTTAATGTTTTCCATTTTTCTAAATCAAATTGGAGCTATGTGAAAAATCTCCCAAGGTCCTTGAAAACATTGCATTTACATATCATGCATCATTACATAACAAGTTTTTCATACAGGTTTCTCATTTTCTCGCTGTTTATTTCAGCAGAAAAATGGCCCTTAAACAAACTGTTAAGGACCTCCAAGCTCAACATGCATAATTTCAAGAGACTCTTTTGAATTTGGAACAGGGAGAGAAAGATCTGATGACGCTCGTCACCAAGAAAAAGAAGACTAAGAAGTCGACTATTATCCTCAATATGGGGAGAAAATTCAAAGGGCATGCTCAACCATTCCAAGTGGACGATATTTCCTCTGAGAAAGACGACGACCAAGAAGAGGATGGTAGAAGCATCAAGCTTGAAGGTAGAAATAATCAGGTTTCTAAAGATGAAGACTACTCTGACGAACAATATCCTCCTGCAGATGACAAGTACAAGCAGTTGGAAGACCGTCTCAAAGCTATGGAAATCCAGAAGGTGCCTGGATTAGATTTTGGAGAACTAGGTCTGATCCCATGGGTGGTCATCCCTCACAAGTTCAAGGTCCCCATCTTTGCTAAATATGACGGGGTCTCTTGTCCCAAACTTCATTTAAGCTCGTATGTTCGAAAGATCTAACCTCATACTGCTGACCGAAAGTTATGGGTCCATTTCTTTCAAGAAAGTTTATCCGGAACTCAAATTGAATGGTTCTATCAACTGGAAGGAACCGACATTCACACGTGGAAAGACTTGGATACTTATTTCTATAAGTAGTATCAATATAATGCTGACCTGGCATCGATCGAGTGCAACTGTAAAACATGTCCATGGGCTCAAATGAAGGGTTCAAGGAATATGCACAAAAATGGAGAGATTTAGCTGAAAGGGTGCAACCTTCCTTGTCTGACCGGGAGCTGGTAGATATGTTGATGGGCACTCTGATAGGCCCATTCTTTAATCTATTGATTGGAAGTTCTTCGACTAGATTTACTGAACTAATACTGATAGGAGAAAAAGTTGAAAGTAGTATCAAGAGTGGGAAGATTCCAATGGCTATGTCTTCTAATGTTGTGAAGAAGCCATTCAGTGGTAAAAAACAGTCTAATGTTGTCTATAAGGGCCGTAGTAAAAATGACCTCCATCAGTCTATGGGAGCGATATTAATCTCTAATTCAGCGCCTGTTTAACAACAACAACAACAAGGCAACCGACAAAGGCCAAATGCTCCATTAAGGAAATTTACTAAGATCGGCATGCCTTTATATCAAGAATTACAACATTTTTTAAAAGTTGAACTCATTTCACCGCGGGATCCTCCTCAGAATCCCAACACATCCTCTCCCAAGTACAATCCAAACGCGAGGTGTTCCTATTGTTCAAACAGTCTTGGGAATGACACCAACAATTCTTGGGCCCTAAAAAGCAAAATCCAGGACATGATTAATAATAAGGAAATTGAGTTCGATCCTCCAGAGACCTCGAACTTGATTACTGCGCCTATGCCAAAGCATGACAAAGACATAAGTGCTATTGAATATGTTCTGTATGTTACCACTGTAGGTGATGTGGTTACTCCTCTCTCAACAATAAAAAAGAATTTGTTATAAGCCGGTCTATTTTTGGTTTGTGTTAAAGAATTTTATTGCTGCACAGTCCAACCCAATGGCAGCAAGTTATTGAAGGAAGGCGTTCATCGCCTGATGGATGAACACATAATTCTGATTGAGAAAGTTCTATATGCTGAGAATTTGTGCCACGATTTGTCTGTCGTATCCAATACTCCTGTCAGGATCTCTTCCAAAGGTCCTGTAAGGATTACCGCCAATCCAAAAGCTTCTCCTTTGATCATTACAACACCTGGACCCATCCCATATTCCTCGGAAAAGGCTATTTCATGGAACTATAGATCTGACGTCTACTACCATGGCGTCAAACAAGAATTGTCTGATGAAGATACTGAAGATGATGATCCCAACATTAACAATATTGCAGGGACTAGAAAAATTACTAGAAGTGGAAGTATTTTGTCCCCGGAAATCTCTCCACCTGTTCAAGTTACAGTTACCAAGTCAACTGCTGAGGCTCGGGGTAAAGAGCCAGTGTTAGAGCCTGCCCAGACAGAGGAACCAAAAGAAACCACACTCAAGAACACCTCTGGAAAAGAGTTGGAAGAGGTTTTGAAGATAATCCGCAAGAGAGACTATAAAATTATTGAACAGCTGGGGCAGACCCCGTCCAAAATCTCTATGTTATCTTTACTGCTGTGTTCTGAAGCCCATGCATAGGCTTTAGTAAAATTCTTGAAGACTGCTCATGTGTCGCAAGAAATTTCGGCTGATCAATTTGGAGGTTACGTGGCTAGTTTAATAACTGATAATGGATTAGGTTTCTCTGATGCCGACCTGACTCCAGAGGGGAGAAATCATAATAAGGCCTTGTGTGTCTCTATTGAATGCAGGGGCACTACGTTGGATCACATGTTGATTGATACTAGTTCTTCGCTGAATGTTCTTCCGAAAGGCGCTCTTGACCAACTGGATTGTGAAGGGGTTATGCTGAAACCCAGTAACATCATAGTTCAAGTCTTTGACGGATCAAAAAGGATGGTGCATGGAGAAGTGGACCTCTCAATCAAAGTGGGTTCGTAGATATTTGAGTCCACCTTATATGTAATGGAAATCTGTCCGGCCTATTCTTGTCTATTGGGACGCCCCTGGATCCATAGGGCAGGTGTCGTTACCTCCATCTTGCACCAGAAATTAAAGTACCTTGTAAAAGGAAAGGTTGTTACTGTCTGTGGAGAATAGGAGTACATGGTTAGCCACCTGAATTCATTCCAATACGTGGAGATCAACAGAGAATTCATTGAGACTCCCTGTAAGACCTTTGAAGTGATTTCCTCTACTGCTATTAAAGATGTTTCTACCATTCCAAAGACCACCAGGATTCCACACAAGATGGCTTCCTTGAAAGATGCCAAGGCTACTATAAAAGAAGGTGATTGTACTATTTGGGGTAAGCTTCCTGAACTCCCTTATATATCTGACAAGTTTAGTTTGGACTTTACTGCAGAAGGTCGAAGGGATGTTCGTCGCGCTCGTGTTGGAAGACCTCCGTTCAGTATCAGTAATAACATAGTCAACGCTATAGAGGATGCTGATATTGATTGTGACTTCGACAATTTGATATTCCTTACCATTAGCAACAGACTAACAATTGGAAGGCGAAAGACATTTTCGTTATCTCCTTTATCCAGGATTAATAGCTACACTTCTGTCTTATTTGCTTTTAAATATTTTTGTTATGTAATAAACAATGACTTTAAACCTTGTATCTTAACTGGGGCACAATGGTTCATTTGTTAAGGGTTGATAATTCATAAACATTATTCATTCAATAAAAACATTGGACGTTTTCCAATCAAATTTTGTGCTCCCTATTTTTTATTTTACTTATTGCATTTTCAAATAGCTATGTATTCTTACACACATCCATACACTACATTGCAGATCCTCATCCACTCTAGATCTCGTTAATAATAATCCTGCTATTGTCGCTTATGACTTTGAAAATCCAATCTACCAAGCCGAGGACGAAGGTGAGGAATATTGTGAAATACCTGGAGAACTTGCCAGACTCTTAATACAAGAAGAGAAGGCTATCCAACCACATGAAGAGTCAGTCGAAGTTGTAAACTTGGGTACCGAGACAGACAGGAAATAAGTCAATATCGACGCCAACTTAGAAAGCAGTATCAAGAACAAATTAATCCAAATGTTGCATGAATATGTTGAGATCTTTGCTTGGTCATAAAAAGACATGCCAAGGCTTGATACTGATATTTTGGTTCACCTTCTTCTAATGAAAGAGGGTTGTTCTCTGATTAAGTAGAAGGTTCGTCGCATATGTCCTGGAATGTTAGAGAAGATCAAGGTCGAGGTTATGAAACAATTCAATATAGGTTTCTTAGCAGTGACATCATATCCTTAATGGGTTGATAATGTTGTTCCAGTGCCAAAGAAAGACGGCAAGGTATGTATATGTGTAGACTATAGGGATCTGAGTAGGGTGAACCCCAAAGATGACTTCCCACTGCCACATATTGATGTTTTGGTCGACAACACCGCTCAGCACAAGGTATTCTCCTTCATGGATGGTTTCTTGAGTTATAATCAGATCAAGACGGCGCCTGAAGACATGGAGAAAACTACCTTCATCACACAATGGGGCACTTTCTGTTACAAGGTGATGCCTTTTGGGTTGAAGAACGCTGGGGTAACTTATCAACATGCCATGGTAGCCTTATTTCATGACATGATTCACCAGGAGATAGAAGTCTACATATATGACATGATAGCAAGGTCACAGACTGGAAAAGAGCATCTTGATCATCTGCATAAACCGTTCAAAAGAATGAAGAAGTACAAACTAAGGTTAAATATGAACAAGTGCACTTTTAGGGTGAGATTTGGTAAACTCCTGGGTTTCATCGTCAGCGGTAAAGGTATTGAAGTTTATCCTTTAAAAGTTAAATCTATTCAAGAAATGTTGAATACCCATATTGAGAAGGAAGCCAGAGGTTTCTTAGGATGACTGGATTACATTTCCCGATTCATTTCCCATTTGACTGCTACTTGTGAACCAATCTTCAAGCTGTTGAAGAAAGATCAAGTAGTAAAGTAGAATGACGATTGTCAAATAGCTTTTGATAAGATTAAGGAGTATCTACAAGAACCTTCAATTCTGATGCCACCAGTTGAAGGAAGACCTCTAATTATGTACCTAACAATGTTAGAAAAATCAATGGGGTGTGTACTGGGGCAGCATGACGAGTCTGGTCAAAAAGAGCATGCAATATACTACCTTAGCAAAAATTTTACCGATTGTGAAACAAGATATTCACTGCTCGAGAAAACTTGTTACACTTTGGCATGGGCTGCTCGCCGACTAAGATAGTATATATTGACCCATACTACTTTGTTGATATCTAAAATTGATCCCATCAAGTACATATTCGAGAAGCCAGCTCTCTCCAGAAGAATATCCCGATGGTAAATGATCTTGACAAAATACGACATTCAGTACACCACTAAAAAAGAAATCAAAGGAAGTCTACTGGCAGATCATTTGGCACATCAAGCTGTAGACAACTATTAGTCTATGAACTTTGAATTCCCGGACGAGAACATTGTGCTAGTCGTAGACTGTGAAGAACCTGGGCCATATGAAGGACCTGAGCCAGTATCCCGATGAACTATGGTTTTCGACGGAGCTTCCAACACACTTGGCAACAGAATCTGTGTTGTAATTATCTCTCCTCAGGGTTTCTATACACCCTTCACTACCAGAATTTGCTTTGACAGCACCAACAATATGTCTAAATACGAAGCATGCATCATGGGTATCAAAGCTGCTAATGACATGAGAATCAAATTCTTGAGCGTATATGGGGATTCAACCTTGGTAATCAATCAGGTCAAGGGAGAATGGGATACAAATCATCCTAATGTTATCCCTTACCGAGAGCAGGTGCTAACCTTGATCTTGCATTTCGAGGAAATCACTTTTGAGCATATCCTAAGAGAAGAGAATCATTTGGCGGATGCATTGGCTACCATGTTATCCATGTTAAAGGTCAGATGGGACAATGAGGCTCCCATAATTACCATTGAAAGATTAGACGAACTGACACACTGCTATGAAATTGACACTGATGAAGTAGAGGAAAAAACTTGGTTTCATGAAGTGAAAAGGTACCTTGAGGCTCAAGAATACCCTGAAGAGGCATCAATCAATGACAAGAAATTCCTACAGAGGTTATCGACTAAGTTCTTCTTGAGCAACATAATTTTATATAAGCGTAATCATGATTCGACTCTACTTCATTGTATGGACAAGAAGGAAGAAAATGAGATTATGTAAGATATTCATGAAGGAGTCTTCGATACTCACTCTAGTGGGCGTACTATGTCTAAAAAGATCTTGAGGGCAGGTTACTATTGGTCGACTATGGAAATCAACTGTTACCACCACTCAAGAATTTGTCATAAGTGCCAAATATACATTGATAAAGTTCATGTGCCTCTAGTACCTCTGAATGTCTTGATTGCTCTGTGGCCATTTGCAATGTGGGGCATTGATATAATCGAAGAGATTAAACCCACTACTTTTAACGGACATCGCTTCATCCTTGTCGCCATTGATTACTTTAGCAAGTGGTTGAAGCGGCCTCTTTCACCTCTGTTACCAAGAATATGGTTGCCCGGTTCATATATTATAACCTTATTTTTCGGTATAGCATCCCTGAAAGGATTATCACAAACAATGGTACCAACCTCAAAAATACTATGATCACCGAGCTCTGCACACAGTTCAAGATCAAGCACCACAACTCTTCTCCATATTGACCAAAGATGAATGGCGCAGTGGAAGCCGCCAATAAGAACATAAAGAAGATCATAAAGAATATGGTTGTGACCTATAAAGACTGGCACGAGATGTTACATTTTTCTCTTCATAGCTATCGCACTTTAGCATGAACATCAAATAGGGCAACCCCATTCTCTCTGGTTTACGGTATAGAGGCCATCCTACCTGTCGAATTTCAAATTCCTTCTCTAAGAATTATGAAAGATACATAATTAGACGAAGATGAGTGGATTTAGACCAGGATAGACCATTTGAATCTGATTAACGAGAAGAGGCTTGCGGCTGTCTGTCACAACTAGGTGTATCAGAAACGTATGATCAAGGTGTTCAACAAGAAAATCAAGCATCAGGTATATCAGACTGATGACTTGGTAATAAAGTGCATCATTCTACCGCAAGGTGATCCCAAGGGAAAATGGACTCCCACCTACGAAGGGCCGTTTGTGATTAAGAAAATATTTTCTGGCGGTGCTATGATATTGACCACCATGGACGGTGAAGATTTCCCGCACCCTGTGAATGCATACATAGTTAAAAGATATTACGCATGAAAAACGACCCGCTAGGTTGACTGGCCTAGGCAAAAATAAGGGCATCCCGGTGAACCAAAATGGTTCGGGCAAAAATTAGGGATATGTATAAAAGATTATACACCCGACAAGTTGAAAACCTGAAAAGGAGGCTTGGGCAAGAAATGGTATCCCGGTGGACTGAAAACCCGAAAGGGAGGTCCAGGAAAAAGTTAGGGACTAAAGCGTATAACTATGTCCCATTGGATCACTTATAATAAGCTTTATTATCAACGTCAAGTCCAAATGGTACAAATCAATTCAATCACTTTCTTCCGACAGTGAAGGATGAGATGCTTAAAGACATAGGGGCAATAGCAGAATTGGAACCCGAAGATATTATTTCCACATAACTATATGTTTTGTTTTCACTTTGTACTCTTTTCATTTCACGACGATTTCTTCTTATTAGGATTTCCATCTCTTTGTACAAAACCGCCTATTTATGGGCAAACTATCAATAGAAATACAAATTTCAAAGTTCAGACTTTTTGTTTTTTACTTTTTCAGTTTTATTTGCAAAAACGTCCAATGACTAAAATTGAATGAACATATGCATATGAATACGATTAACTGTTAACAAATATATGCATAAAAAAGGAAAAAGCAGTTAATCAAGACACTAAGAGTTGGGATAACATCCAAGCTATCCATAAATCCCCACAGAGAGATCCTTACTGAATTATACCCACAAAATAGTCTTAATAAGCTCACCAGTAGAGCGCTCTGGCAGATAAGGGAATGTGATCTTTTTCCCGGCAATGTTGCCAACTTACAGAGTCCCAATCAGTACAGTTTATGGAAATTCTTTTCCCCGGTTGAGTTTGTTCCTCCAAAACTGTAAAACCCCCTACACATTTCTTCTCTCCAACCGAGCTTATTTCCTCAGCAAGGGTGTCTCCTCAGCGGAATATTTCTTCATCAACAGGGTTTATTTCCCCAACAGATTACAATCTACCTAGATTGAGTCTGTTTCTATTACCAGCAAGATTCCCACCTCCAATAAAGGATAGTCCGAGTTGCTATCCCCAGAAAGTTGCTACTGAATCTGAAACTGGATCAGATATCATTTAACCTCATTCTAGCCAGAAAAGTTGGTATCCATATCAGAAACTCGGTCAGACAACACCTCAGAAGGCTATCCATTTCTTTTATCCCCAGTCAGAGTATATAAGAATTAAATTCCTCAGTAGAGCGACGAACGACCAATGTTCCTGAGCTCTTCTCCCCAAGCAGAAATCAACATTCCCCCCCAGCAGAGTTTCCTCAAACAGCAAGTAGGAATCCCTAACAGATCAAAGATACACGTACTCTTCGTCCCCCACAACAGTCAGGGGTTTATTTTCCTAGACAAAGATGTTGCACGGGTTTACAAATACACTTCAACAACATTTCACAACCATACATCATTTACGAACATCATAGCATATGCATACGAAACACATATAACACAATCTCATTTATTTTGAGAAAATCATTACACAATACAGTTCATACATCCTGACATTGTATACAACTAACTCTTTACCTTTTCAGGAAAAAATCAATCAAAAGACAAACATCATCAACTACTTATATGACCAGACAATATTCTCAAAGGCTACATCTGACAAACGGCTACTTAAGAAATTTCCTCAGAGGGTCATTCTCAAAAAAATATATTCCCCAGTGAAGTCGCCATAGATTTCTTCTGGCTCAAATTAAATCGAGCATAGATTTATTATGATACTTCTTCCAGTTGAAGATGGTTGTGTATATGTTCTGGCTCAGATTAAATCGAGCATAGATTTATTCTGATACTTCTCCCAGTTGAAGACAAATGTAGACATCTTCTGGCTCAGATTAAATCAAGCGTAGATTTATTCTGATACTTCTTCCAATTGAAGACAGACATAGACATCTTATGGCTCAGATTAAATCGAGCATAAGTTTATTCTAATACTTCTTCCAGTTGAAGACATACATAGATTTCTTCTGGCTCAGATTAAATCGAGCATAGATTTATTCTAATACTTCTTCTAGTTGAAGACGGTTGTAGATATCTTCTGGCTCATATTAAATCGAGCATAGATTTATTCTGATACTTCTTGCAGTTAAGGTCGGACATAGATTTCTTCTGGCTTAGATTAAATCGATCATAGATTTATTCTGATACTTCTTCCAGTTGAAGACGGTTGTAGATACCTTCTAGCTCAGATTAAATCGAGTGTAGATTTATTCTGATAATTCTTCCAGTTGAAGACGGGCATAGATTTCTTCTCGCCCAGATTAAATCGAGCATAGATTTATTTTGATACTTCTTCCAGTTGAAGATAATTGTAATATCTTATGGCTTATATTAAATCGACTGTAGATTTATTCTGATACTTCTTCCAGTTGAAGACAAACGTAGACATCTTCTGGCTCAGATTAAATCGAGCATAGATTTATTCTGATATTTCTTCTAGTTGAAGACATACATAAACATCTTCTGGCTCAGATTAAATCGAGCGTAGATTTATTCTTATACTTCTTCCAGTTTAAGACAAGCGTAGACATCTTCTGGCTCAAATTGAATCAAGCATAGATTTATTCTGATACTTCTTCCAGTTGAAGACAGGCGTAAACATCTTCTGGCTCAGATCAAATCGAGCGTAGATTTATTCTGATACTTCTTCCAATTGAAGATAGGCGTAAACATCTTCTGGCTCGGATTAAATCAAGCATAGATTTATTGTGATACTTATTCCAGTTGAAGACGGGTGCAAACATCTTCTGGCTTAGATTAAATCGAGCGTAGATTTATTCTGATACTTCTTCCAGTTGAATTCGGGCGTAGACTTAGTCTAATTTCTATCAATATCTACTTTGGATGGCATCTATAATCCCATCTTTGATGACTCTCTATCACCTCTCCAAATGGCATCTTTAAGCCCATTCACGGTATAATCAACCAACAATGTTACCTCGTGCACCTGCAAGTGCAAATTTCTGGGCACTTAAGTATTCAATCATCTTCTAACTTCAAGTCACGAATGACAGACATGCCAATCTAACTCTTCAGGTTTAAGAAGATTGAACAAGAGAATATGTTGTAACCCACAATTTTCCCTCTCATTTTTCTTCAAGACACGCTTACAATGGGTTCTCAAATGCTCAAGGATTCTCAAGAGTTAACAAGTCAAACCTCCTCATAAGCAAAGAGTCCACAACTAGGGTTTCATCTTGCACAAGGAAGAATGTGTTTCAAAGGAATAAAATGGTTTTCATGTTTCATCATAGGTCTTTGCTGTACCCCAAAATTTACCCTCTCATTTATCAAGATTTTCCTCACAAGGCTTCTTGGACTCAAGACAAGATTAGGGTTTGCTCAGCTCAAGACTTCATCTTGCATTGATGACCTGAAATTAGGGTTTGAGTTTGCACAAGGATTTTTGGACCATCAATGCTTCATGTAACCTTCATACACCATCTTGGACCCCTAAGATTGCTCATGACAAGTTTCAAGCCTTGAATCACATTTTTGCCCAGTCAATTGGACAGTTGACCTAAAAATCAGCTGTATTGGGGAAAAAGTCAACCATGGCTAATTTACAGTCAAACTTCATAATTTTTTATCTACAAAAACATTTTAGACTCCTATGTACCATTTGATCAAGTTTGGATCACAACTCCTCAAGAAATTTGATCAAATCATCAAAAGGGCAAAATGGTCAAAATTAGGGTTTTGATTGAGACAGGGCAATTTCTGATTTTTAACCTAGCCAATGACCAATTGGGTTCAAGCATGATTTCAAGGACTCAATGGAATCATTTTGATCTAATCACATAGTTCAAAAGATCTCAAATGCATAGGATTGGCAGATGAATTTTGCATGTGAAACTTTTTGACCAAGAAACCTAAAAGTGCAAATTAGGGTTTTAATTTGAAAATTTTCATAACTTAGAATTTTTCTAAGTATGGAAAATTTCTTATATTTGGATTCAAAGGAAACTTCCAACATAAAAGTTGTAGTCCTCCACGAAATATACAACTTTTATTCACAAAGTTTTCCCAAAAGATGCTTGGATCTCAAGATATGAATTTGTGAATAGGGGTCCATAAACTTTTTAACTTAGTGAAAATTTCCCTAATTTAGGCAAGTTTTTGACCTAACTTCATGGGCATTTTTCACCTAGTTCCAAAAGGTATATAAAAATGCTTTTCAAATATGTATTGTAGAGCATGTTGCAAGCTTTCCAAAATGTCAAAGAACTCTCCAAGATCATTTATGGTTAAGGAGAATCGAAGAAGAGAAAATGGCATTTTGTCACTTTTGTTCAAGCCATTTTTACAATGCTTCAAGTTGCAAATCAGATCCTAGCATGCTTGTACCTTGCATTAAAGGTCCTAAATCCCTTCTACACTCCATAATTAAATGCAAACTCATGGGATAATGGCTTTATTTTGACCTTTAGAGCATTGTACAAAGAATAATTCCATAAATGGCCAAAAGTTCACAATGCCATTTTGATAAAGCAAGCTTTTTACAACTTTGCTATCCTTGAGCATTGGACATGTTTCTTTGTCACAAGCAAGGTCCACAGATATCAAGCTTTGTTCACCAACTCTCTGCAACCCACAAGCTAGCCTGTAGAGGCCTTTGGCATAGTCATTTCAACTTTCTTCAAAAGCAAGAAAAGTGGCAAAAGTGAAGAGAACTTGTACATCTGATAAAGGGTGAACTTGGCCTCATTGAAAACAACTTCACAAAACTTGTCTCAAGCAAGAACACGAAGGCTTATGCTCTGAAACATTCCAAACACACAAAAAACACATTTTTCTGCCCAAACAGGGCAGCTTCTGCAAAACTCTTGCCATTTCAATATTGGCTCGTGTGTTTCTCACTTTAACACTTCAAACACTTTACATACATCCTACCTAAGCTGTCCAAGCCATTACATTGCATCTGTAAGCTCTGTTTCAACCATCACCATTTTCACTTGGGAAGGTTGCAACTTGTCTTCTATAGGGAGTTTCAAGCATTCTCAAGGCAAGCTAAGCATTGGAATAGCTTGAGGGAACTTCAAAGAAGCTCACACGATCCTCAAGCCTCACTCAAAGTCCCCACATTGCCATATCCAAACTCAGCTGAACAAGGTATTTTTCAAAACTCTATCTCTCTATTTAGGATCTTCAAGCTTTGATTTGTGAAGCAAAAATGTAGTCCTTAACTTGCTGAAGCTGTACATATGCATAGTTGTCATTTATATTAACTGAGTAGTGAGAATTTGAAGCTTGAAGTTCATGAAAAAATTAGTTCAGGAATTAGGGCCACTGAAATTCTCCCTGGTCTTTTAGAGTTAGGTTTCAAATCTTATATCATTGGAATCGTGATAAAAAATGCTACATGTTTCATGTTGCAAGTTTTTGTTTTTGTGCAAAGAATAGAGAGTTGCAGGTTTGAAAAAACGCGCGCTGGAAAGGAACCAAGGACAGGGACGAAGATGTTGTCTTGGGCTTTTTTGCTTCTGGCCTTTTTTGGTTTTGCTATTCACACCCCTGTTTTACTTTTGCACCCCCTGACTTATTTCTTATATTTTCATATTTTTCTTGCATATTTTTATTTTATTGCTTGCATTTATTTTTTCCAATGATAAAAAATCCCCAAAAATAATTTATTTATTTTCACATTTTATTTTATTTTTTTATTTATTTTTTGCATAAAAATAGTTTATTTTGACAAGTGGTTTCTATTTTCTTAAATAAACTTATAAATAATAAAAAATACTTAAATATTTTATTTCATTATTTTATACATATTAAATATTTATTTTTCATACATATTTAATTTTGAATATTGGTACATAATATTATTATTATTTTTCTTAAACAAAAAATGAATAAAATAAATATAGAACATATATTTTCTTTAATCAAAAACTAGGGTTTTACCCCTTTCAAAAATAATCTTATTTTTCTCTTATTTTCTAGGGTTTAAATAATTAATTCTCTCATACAAAAAATCAATTACAAAACATTTTGCATAAATACATTTTATTTGCATATTTAAATAATTGTTTATTTATTTATTGTACAATATTCAATTGGGTTGTAATAGTATTTTAGGGTTTTATTTTGTGAAAATATCCCCATTCAAAAACTTTTATCCCCCTCCCATAATAATTGTTGTAATAGCTTAGATTTTTTTACGCAATTTATCGCATTATATACATGTTTAGTAAAATTAGGGTTTGTATGATAAGACAAAAATCAAACAAATAGCAAAGACCTAATACAAGACAAAAGCATGTAAAATGAGAACACATTGCACACAAGCACCCCTAGGGTTTCACCCATTTGGTTGCCTAACAAAATGGCCATGGTATGCATGCAAAGTATCTTGGCAAAACAAAACAAAACAAAAGATCATAGTCTCTCGATGACGCTATCAAAGGTTGCCTAAAAACAAATGATCTTGGTCCCTCAAAATGCTAAAGATACTTGGCACCATTGCTATCATGGTCATACGATGACCCACGCCCGTCCCGTTTAACATACAAAGATTGGGTTGTTTACCAAATCAATGGTAAATCAACAATGTCAAAGGAATAAAAATGTACAAGAAAGACTTTTGAGTAGGTAGATACTTCTAGTTACTTGATCAAACTTCAAAACAATCCTTGCTATTTACAAAAACAAACACACACATTTCAAAACATTTTCAAACAACTTTCAAAACATTGAAACATTTTTCAAAAGATAAACATCTTTGTATACATTCTTACGAACGAGAATCATTACAAAGATTTCCTAAACGATGGCCTCTTTTCAAAATACTTTCAAAACCACACAAAGCACCATTTCAAACAATTTCAAAAGCAAAGCAAGTGATCTAAACAAGTAACTAAGAGCCCATGGAAAACCATGGATGAAAAGGGTGCTAGTACCTTCCCTTTTCATAATCTACCCCCCGAACTCAAGAAAATACCTCAAAGGTCTTTCCTGTGCTTTTTTACCTTTCCTTTTGGATAAAAGAAAAGTCGGTGGCGACTCTTGCTAAACCGCAACATTTGGGAACACAAACACAAAACCTCAAGTTAGTTCTCCCACCGTATCACAGAACTGACGACTCTGCTGGGGATTATTATAAAAGTTGGGTTACCTTAGGGTTTAGATCACCTTTACATGCTTATCTTGCTTGACTTGTTTGCTTTACACTTTGGTCCTATTGTTTAGGTTTGAATCCTCTACCCGGATTTGGGAAATATTCATAGGTAAATAGCAATATATTGTGGAAACTGTGCGGGGTATACCGACATGGTCTAAGCAATATCTATATTAGTGCGACATATTTGTGGGTGCCGATAGCCTTTGAGTCAATCAAAGAGAATACGGGGCCGCTGAGTGATGTCATGAAGCACTAATGGACTTCTAGAACCTTTACTTGACCAACTTGGCCTTTTAGGATGTAGTGAGTTGACCAGCTTTGGTGTAGTCCGAAGTTGGTAGATACTCGATACTACACTCATTGAGGGTTGGTTCCTTGGAATATTTCGGTCGCTAGTAAAGAGGCTGAATTGAAACAATGAACAAGGAAACAATCCAGTGATATTGAGCTCCTTAGAACCCGATTACTATTTCTAGGACAGGATGAGACAACTAAACTTAAAGAGGGTACTTACCTATGAAACCCCATGCAAGCCTAAACTAGGAACTTGTGTGATTTGCTTGTACATATATACTTATGCATAACATCATGGACATCATGAGCATCATATGCATCCACTAACCATTTCAAGGATTTTGGAGATTCATCTTTGTTCTTGTTTTGTAGGTTATGGATTCACTTCGCAGGAAAACTGTCCAAATCAACCTTGTAAGAATTCCTCCACAACTCAAGGAGCTAGCTTCAAGGATTCCTGAGAAATCTCCATTCACCGAGAGACATGGTCGTCTACTCAACTTGGTCACCACCAACATAGAGGAGGATATGCTGAAAGTTCTCTTCCAGTTCTTTGACCCTTTGCATCATTGCTTCACATTTCCTGACTACCAACTTGTGCCTACTTTGGAGGAATTTTCTCAACTCTTGAGGATTCCTATTCTCAATCAATCACCTTTCAACGGTACGGAAAGAGATCCAAAGCTAGAAGAGATTGCTCAAGCCTTACACTTGCACTCATCTGATGTCACAACATATTGGGAAACTAGAAGTGGTGTCAAAGGCTTCTTGTCAAAGTTCCTGTTTGAGAAGGCCCAAAGCTGCTGGAATTCCTTGGACTTACAAGCTTTTGAGGAGATTGTAGCTCTTATCATCTATGGTATGGTCTTGTTCCCTAACCCTGACCAACTCATAGATGTGAGTGCTATCAAAATCTTCATGGCTCGCAACCCGGTGCCTACATTGCTTGGGGATATCCTCCACTCTTTTCACACTCGTACATTGAGGAAAAGAGGTGTTCTCATGTGTTGCACTCCTTTCCTGGCAAGATGGTTTATTTCTCATCTTCCCCAATCAGTCTTGAAGAATGAGCAAGGCTTGAGGTGGTCACAACGGGTAATGACACTTAACCATTCAGATATCCATTGATGTTCTCGATCAAAAGAGAATGTTATTATCATTGACCGTTGTGGGGAATTCCCTAATGTCCCTCTACTTGGCATTAGGGGAGGCATCACCTACAACCCCTACTTGGCTCTAAGACAGTTTGGTTATGCCCTTAGGGATGGCCCATATGACATGCTGATTCAAGGTTTGGTTTTCGACAATGACAATCAAGGACTTCGACAAAGGTTCATCCGAGCTTGGAGGATTCCAAACAAGGTAGACAGTAAGA
Organism: Vicia faba; assembly: GCA_948472305.1. NCBI lineage: Eukaryota > Viridiplantae > Streptophyta > Magnoliopsida > Fabales > Fabaceae > Vicia > Vicia faba. The sequence continues at coordinate 869,129,206 of OX451735.1, read as the reverse complement.
CCTTGGGACACAAGAATTCCATCCCTCTTGAGCCTTACCTCAAGTGGGTACGAACCCACGCCCAAAGTATTATGATGCCTTACCCCTCCATTCTCCCAGTGATTATAGAGCCTGTTATGGAAGGAGAGGTTCCATACACCCTCCTACATCCTGACATGCCAACATCACTCGAAGATCTATAAAGGAGTTGGATACAACTAAAGGGAGAGCGCGATACTTTTGAAGCCCAATTCTACGCAAGCGAGAAGAAGGTTTTGGAACTCACTCGTCAACTTCACGAAGAGCAGACTCTCAACACCTACATTGCACCAAAGAGGATGCACAACGTCTTTTTACCTTAGAATTATATATTATTTTGTCCAAGGGGAATTGATGTACTAACAATTCTATCTTATTAATATGACGTGTGTTTCTTTTTTTCATTTAAAACAAATTTTAATTTCTGAATCCTTGAAAGCATTACATGAATACATATCATTCATCATATGCATAAACAGGTCTTCACACCAAGTTTCCTCATCTCTTTGCTGTTTATTTCAACAAGATGGATATTGAAGAAATGGTCAAAGATTTGCAAGCTCAGAATTCACAATTTCAACAGATACTCTTGACCTTGGCCAAGGGGCAGGAGGAGCTCAAGACTCTACTAGAGAAGGAAAAACAGAAAAAGAAGAAGAAGCGAGCCGGTGTGGTTGTCATGGGCAGAAGGTTTGAAGGACAAGCCAGACGGACCTTGGAATTCCCATCAACATCTGAAGAGGGGGAAGGAAAAGGAAAAGGAACGACAGTGCCATCAGATTCTGAAGCAGAGGAAGAGGAAGAAGAGGACTACTCCGAACAGCAGTACCCTCCGGCCGATGACAAATACAAAAACTTGGAAGAACGTCTAGCTGCTATGGAGATATATAGAGTACCGGGGCTGGATTTTGAGGAGTTAGGGCTGGTGTTTGGAATTGTAATCCCTCCTAAGTTTAAAGTGCCACTGTTTGCCAAGTATGATGGGGTGTCTTTCCCTAAAATGAACCTCAGATCCTATGTCAGGAAAATTCAACCACATTCTTCTGACAAAGACCCGTGGGTCCACTTTTTCCAGGACAGTCTACCAGGAACACAACTTGATTGGTTTTACCAGTTGGGGAGAGCAAATGTCCATAATTGGGAAGACTTGGCAGCCGCATTCTATAAACAGTATCAATACAACGCCGACTTGGCGCCAACCCGTACTCAGCTACAGATTATGGCTATGGCTACCAATGAGGGCTTTAAAGACTACGCCCAAAAGTGGAGGGATTTAGCCGGAAGGGTGCAACCACCTTTATCTGAAAGGGAGCTAGTGGACATGTTCCTGGGAACTCTGTCAGGACCGTTCTTTAATAACCTGATTGAAAGCTCCTCGGCAGGTTTCACTGAATTAATTTTAATTGGAGAAAGAGTGGAAGTCGGTATTAGAAGCAGGAAAATTCAGAAAGACGCATTTGCCTCTGCCGCTGTAAAAAAGCCCTTCACTGGAAAGAAGGAAGTGTCTATTGTCAATGCCCAGAGGAATTAGGGAAGAATTAAAAGACGAACAACAGTGGGGGTCATTATGATTCAAAAGTATGCATCAGACCAGCCAAGAAACAACAAGCCAAGAAATGACCAGCCGAGAATTGACCAGCAAAGGGTGGAAAGGCCTGTAAGGAAATTCACCAAGATAAACATGACTCCTGCTCAAGTCCTACCACATCTCTTGAAGTTGAACCTGGCCATGCTGAAAGAAGCCTAAAAAAATCCTAATACTACTTCTCCACACTACCATCCGAATGCAAGGTGCGCTTACCATTCAGAAAGTCCAGGGCACGACACCAACAACTGTTGGGCTCTGAAGAACAAGATTCAAGATCTGATTGACACAAAGGAAGTTGAATTTGAAGCTCCTGAAAAGCCGAATGTTATCTCCGCTCCGATGCCTAGGCATGGACACAATGCCAATGATGTGGAAGAAGATCTGTTTGTTTCTACTGTGGATGAACTGTTAACTCCTCTCCTAACCTTCAAGTTGAATTTGTTAAAAGTTGGCGTCTTCCCAGGTTATGACAAAGATTTCTATGCTTGCCTATCCTCCCCATTTGACTGTCCTCTGTTGAAGAAAGGAATCCAACAATTGATTGATAACAAGGAAATTTTGTTTGAAAAAGCTCCTGTTTCACCCATTCCAGTTCCAGAAGTTTCAATAATAACCATATACGCCAATCCTTCCAGGGTTCCTAAAAAACCCGTTAGGATTACATCTACTCCTATGACTACTCCATTGAAGATAACAATGCCCGGGCCAACCCCATACAAATCCGATAAAATGGTACCATGGAACTATGGTGGAGAAATCTACTACCATGGTGTTAAACAGATTGAACAGACTGCAGAAGAAGAAAGCTCTGAAGAGGATAATTCCGATATTAGTAACATTGTCGGAACAAGCAAAGTTACCCGTAGTGGAAGAATTTTTTCTCCAGAGATTGCTCCTCCAACAACAGTCTTTGGACCCGTGGCCATTTTGAAGATTTCACCTATACCAGTAACTGTACCTGCAAGTGTACCCGCCAACAATATAAATACAATTCCCATCCTATTTTCGCTGCTGGAAAAAAAGGAAAGAATGTTCAAAAGGAGCTTGTCTTGACGAAGGTTGAATCACTATTCATTCCTGAGACATCCAATAAGGAGATGGAAGAAATCCTGAGGATCATCAAGAAAAGTGATTATGATGTTGTTGAACAACTGGGGAAGACCCCCTCCAAAATCTCTATGTTAGCCTTGCTGCTGTGCTCTGAGGCACATGCTAAAGCTTTGGTCAAGTTTCTGAAGACAACGCACGTGCCACAAGAGACTTCGGCTGATCAATTCCAAGAGTGTGTGGCCAGTTTAACAGCTGACAATGGCCTGGGTTTCTCCGATGCTGACTTGACTTCCAAAGGGAGAAAACATAACGACGCACTACATATCTCGATGGAGTGTAGGGGAACAACCCTAGCTCATGTCTTGGTTGATATTGGGTCTTCTTTAAATGTCTTGCCAAAGAAAGCCCTTGATAGGTTGGATTGTGAGGGGCTGACTTTAAAACCCAGCAATATAGTGGTGCGAGCTTTTGATGGATCTAAGAGGATGGTCCATGGGGAGGTGGACATCCCGATCAAGGTGGGTACCCATACGTTTAATTCAATATTCTACGTGATAGACATCCGTCCTTCCTACTCTTTCCTGTTGGGACGCCCCTGGATTCACAATGTCGGAGCTGTCACTTCCACCTTGCATCAGATGCTCAAGTACCCCGTCCAAGGGAAAATCATAATTGTCCATGGGGAAGAGGAATATATGATTAGTCATCTGAATTCCTTCCGTTATATGGAGTTAGATGGAGAATTCATAGAGACCCCTTTCCAACATTTTGAAGAAGTCTCTGAAGAAATAGCGGTAACCAAGGCGGTGTCCTCAACTCCTGTAATCACAAGACCACCACCTCGGATGTCTTCTCTAAAGGATGCTAGGGCAATAGTGGAAGAAGGCGGATCCACCATCTGGGGGCAGCTCCCCGACTTTCCTTTCAAATCAGACAAGTTTGGCCTAAGGTTCACCTCAACTGGTTAGAAGGTTGTGCGCCGCTCTCGTGCCGGAGGGCCACCTGTGAAGATCAGCCACCGAGGGGTTAATGCACTAGAGGACAGTGAAGAAGAGGGCAACTTGGAAGACTGGATTTTTCCTAATGTTGACGGAGGACTGTGCATCTGGGAAGCAAAAGACTTTGTTCCGATTACTTTCATACCACAATAATTTATCTTTTCCATTTCTGTTGGACTGTAATAATTCACAAACAATTCATACTTTTTCAACCTTGTGTCTTACTCGAGGCACAACGGTCCATTTGTAAGGATTCTTATTTCATTTTCATATGTCATTTTAATGAATCATGGACGCTTTTCATATTTAAACCTTTTTTGCTCATTGTCTTTCTTTTACATTTTGTTGTTTTAAGATGGCTATCCCTTACACACACCCACACTCATAAATGCAGGTACCCTTCCATTCCGGAACCCATGGGTAATGATACTGCTATAGCCTTTAGTGACTCTGAAGATCTGATCTACCAAGCCGAATACGAAGGTGAGGAAGATTGTGAGGTGCCAGGGGAATTTGCCAGATTACTACAACAAGAGGAAAGAGCAATTAACCCTCATGAGGAGAAGTTGGATACAATCAACTTGGGAACTAAGGATGACAAAAAGGAAATCAAAATAGGTGCCAATCTAGAGCCGAGTGTCAATGAACGCCTAATTCAGCTACTGCATGATTATGTTGAGATCTTTGCCTGGTCATACGAAGACTTGCCGGGACTTGATACAGACATTGTGGTACACCGTCTACCCACAAGAGAAGACTGTCCACCAGTGAAACAAAAGGTCCACCGCATGAGACCTGACATGTCAGAGAAGATCAAAGCAGAAGTTATGAAACAGTTCAATGCTGAATTTCTGGCTGTTACTTCCTATCCATAATGGGTTGCTAATATTGTGCCCGTGCCTAAGAAGGACGACAAAGTGAGAATGTGCGTGGATTATAGAGATTTAAACATGGCCAACCCTAAAGTTGATTTTCCACTTCCGCACATCGACATCTTGGTTGACAACACAACTCAACACAAAGTATTTTCTTTCATGGACGGATTCTCATGCTATAACCAGATCAAAATGGCACCTGAGGACATGGAGAAAACTTCTTTTGTCACACAGTGGGGTACGTTATGCTACAAAGTGATGCCATTCGGACTGAAGAATGCCGGGGCAACCTATCAACACGCCATGGTACCTTTGTTTCATGATATGATACATCATGAGATAGATGTCTACGTAGATGACATGATAGCCCGATCACAAACTGAAGAAGAACACCTTGATCACTTGCAAAAGCTGTTTGTCAGGTTGAAGGAGTACAGGCTCAGACTGAATCCAAACAAGTGTACATTCGGAGTTCGGTCTAGTAAACTCTTAGGTTTCATTGTCAGCAACAAAGGCATTGAGGTTGTTCCTGCCAAAGTCAAAGCTATACAAGAAATGCTTGCTCCTCGCACTGAGAAGGAGGTCAGAGGTTTCTTGGGACGTCTAAACTACATTGCTAGGTTCATTTCTCACCTAACATCTACTTGTGAACCAATCTTCAAGCTGTTTAAGAAAGATCAAGTAGTTCGATGGAACGATGACTGTCAGATTGCTTTCGATAAAATCAAGGAGTATTTGCTAGAACCTCCTATCTTGATGCCACCCGTCGAGGGAATACCGCTAATCATGTATATGACCGTCTTAGAGAATTCAATGGGGTGCGTACTGGGGCAGCATGACGAGTCTGGCCGAAAAGAGCATGCCATTTATTACCTTAGTAAAAAGTTTACCGACTGTGAGACCCGATACTCACTGCTCGAGAAAACTTGTTGCGCTTTGGTATAGGCTGCTCGCCGGCTAAGGCAGTATATGTTGACTCATACCACTTTGCTGATATCTAAGATGGATCTGATCAAGTACATCTTTGAGAAGCCTGCTTTGTCTAGAAGAGTAGCTAGATGGCAGATGATCCTAACAGAATACAACATATAGTACACAACCCAAAAAGCTATAAAGGGGAGTGTGCTAGCTGACCATCTAGCCCATCAAGTTGTCGAAGATTACCAATCCATGAAGTTCGACTTCCCCGATGAAGACATCATGACATTGGACAATATTGAAGATATCAGACCATATGACGGACCTGAACAAGGATCCCGATGGACCCTATAATTTGATGGGGCTTCCAATTCACTTAGCAACGGTATCAGCACGATACTCATCTCCCCAGAAGGTTGCCATACTCCTTTCACCGCCAGACTTTGCTTCAACTGTACGAACAATATGGCAGAGTACGAGGCATGCATCTTTGGAATCAAGGCTGCCATAGACTTGGGAATCAAATCCTTAGATGTGTTTGGAGACTCAGCTTTGGTTATCAGTCAGATCAAAGGAGAGTGGGACACTAAGCATCCAAACCTCATCCCTTACAAAGAACATGTCTTGACATTGTTACCACATTTTGAGCAGATTACCTTCGAGCACTTCCTGCGAGAAGAAAATCAGCTAGCAGATGCTCTAGCTACAATGTCATCCATGTTTAAACTTAATTGGGATATCGAGGCTCCCCAAATTACCATTGAACGGGTGGACGAACCTGCACATTGTCACGAGATTAATACCGAAGAAGTAGTGGACCAGCCATGGTTTCATGAAGTCAAAAGGTATCTTGAGGCTCATGAATACCCTGAAGGAGCTTCAGTTAATGATAAAAAGTTCTTAAGGAGATTCTCGGCTAAGTTCTTCTTAAGTAATGGCATCCTGTACAAGCGCAATCATGATTCTATTATGCTCCATTATATGGATAAAGCTGAAGCTGAAAAGATCATGGCCGAATTGCATGAGGGTACCTTTGGCACTCACTCAAGCGGGCATACGATGGATAAGAAGATTCTAAGGGCAGGCTATTACTGGTCTACCATGGAAGCTGACTGCTATCAACATTCCCGAACATGCCATAAATGTCAAATCTATGCAGACAAGGTGCACGTGCCTCCAGTTCCCCTAAATGTCTTAACAGCTCCTTGGCCATTCGCTATGTGGGGAATCGACATGATTGGAGAGATAAAGCCTACAACATCCAATGGGCACCGCTTCATTCTGTTAGCCATTGACTACTTTACCAAGTGGGTCGAAGCATCTTCCTTCGCATCCGTTACTAAGAATGTGGTTGCCCGCTTCATCAAGCAGAATCTTATTTGCCAGTACGGTATCCCCGAAAGGATCATCACTGACAATGGTACAAACCTGAACAATACTATGATCACCGCCATGTGCGAGAAGTTCAAAATTCAACATCACAATTTATCTCCCTATCGGCCAAAGATGAACGGTGCTATCGAAGTTGCAAACAAAAATATCAAAAAGATCATACAAAAGATGGCAGTCACCTACAAGGACTGACATGAGATGCTACCGTTTCTCTTCACGGGTACCGTACCACGGCACGCACATCAACTGGGGCAACACCCTATTCCTTAGTTTATAGCATGGAAGCTGTTTTACCTATCGAGGTTCAGATTCCCTCTTTGAGAATCATGAAAGATGCTGGTTTAAGTGAAGATGATTGGATCCAAACCCGGCTTGATCAGTTGAACTTAATTGACGAGAAGAGACTTACTGCTGTTTGCCACGATCAGACGTATCAAAAACGGATGATCAAAGCTTTCAACAAGAAAGTCAGACGCCAGATATATCAAGTCGGAGATCTAGTGATCAAGCGCATCATCTTGCCACAAAGTGATCCCAGGGGAAAATGGACTCCTACCTATGAAGGACCATTTGTAATCAAGAACATCTTTTCTGGTGGGGCAATGATCTTAACCACCATGGACGGTGACGATCTGCCGCACCCTGCGAATGCAGACATAGTCAAAAGATACTACGCATAAATGACCCGCTAGGTTGACACACTTAGGCAAAACAAGGGCATCCTAGTGAATCGAAAACCAGAAAGGGCGGTTCAAGCAAAAATTAGGGATAAATAAAAAAATCTGTACACCTGGCAAGTTGAAAACCCGAAAGGGCGACTTGGGCAAAAAAGGGTTTCCCGGTGGATCGAAAACCCGAAAGGGCGGTCCAAGCAAAAGTTAAGGAATTAAAGCGTATGACTATGTCTCGTCGAATCACTTTAAAGACAATCTCTTCACTGATAAACCTGGAGCTTCTGATCAATCCAATCATCTCCGGACGAAGCAACGAATGGACAAGATATTCGGAGTTACGAAGGCTATAGCGGAATGGGAACCCCATGGGATTTTTACACATAGCTATCTTTCTTTGTATAATTTTTTTTACTTTTATGGCACCATCCTCTTACTAGGATGTCTGTCTCCTTTGTACAAAACACTTATTCAAAGTAAATACAAAGATATCTCTTTCAAAGAACAAAAACTAGTTGACTTTTTCTTTTACACTTGTGTTTTTATTTGCAAAAACGTCCAATGATTCATTGATGAACATATGCATTTGAACATAATTACTGTTTACAAATAAACATGATGGAAAAGAACAATTACTGACAGGTTGAAAGGATAGGAAAACGTCTTTAGGCTATTCCATGAGCAATCCCTACAGTACATCATCTAAATCCCCAGCGGAACCAAGATTTCAAACCCTTGGTCCCCATCGGAGTTAAAACTTCAAACTCCCAATCCCCAGCGGAGCAAAAACTTTGAGTTACAGATCCCCAGCGGAGCTGAAACCTTCTTCCCCAGTCGAGTCAAAACTTCTAACTATCAATCCCCAGCGGAAACCTTTCAGTCAATCCAATTTCCCCAGCAAGTTGTCTTGAAACATGGAAATCAATCAGATAATAGTTAACTTTTGTCTCTCCTCAACCTAGGATAATTCCCCAGTAGAGTGACAGACGACCGAAAACTCATGAACTTACTCCCCAGCAGTAAGCCTTCTTCCCCATAGAGTTTTCACTGCTCCTCAACAGAATGAAGATTCTCATTCTCAATTCCCCAGTGAAGTCGCCAAAGTTTTCATTGCTTCCCAACAAATTGAAGATTCTCATTCTTGATTCCCCGCAGAAGTCATCAGAATTTTCCCTATTCCCCAACAGAATAAGGATTACCATTGAGTAACCCCCAGTAGAAGTCATCAAAGTTCTCTGGATTTCGCAAGCAAATTTCTCCAGCAAATTTCTCAAGCAGTTTAGCATTACTCTCACAACATAATTTTTGCCAATACTCAAACTTTAAGACATGAAGGATCCTCACATCCCCACAGAAGTTGTCAAGGTTTTTTAATCCCCAGCAGTCACCCATGTTTTCTTATCCTCCGCAGTCAAGGATTTATTTTCCCCAGCAACAATCAAGGGTTTTATTATCCCCAGATGTCAAGGATTTATTTTCCTCAGCAATACAACAAATCAGCTTACATGCACATACATTACATCCATATATCATAAACATTGATAAAGCACATATATTGCATCATACATTTCATGCAACATAACTTTGTATTTCAGCTAACATTTTACCCTTTTCAGGATAAGATTAACAGCTACCATTAGCAATGTTCAAAGATTTCAGATACAGTTCAGACACACTCCAGACACGGAAGTCATTCTGTTACTCATTCAGATCTCAACTCAAGATACAGTCCAGATACGCTCCAAATATGGATGCCATTCTGTCACTTATTCAGATTCTAGTTCATATACACTCCGGACACGGAAGTCATTCTGTCAATTATTTAATTTCAAGCTCAGATACACTCCAGACACGAAAGTTATTCTGATTACTTATTCAGATTCTAGTTCAGATACGCTCTAGACACGGATTCCATTCTGGCCCTTATCAAGTTTTCCGATTCAGATACAGTACATATACACTCTAGACACGGAAGTCATTCTGTTGCTCATTCAGACTCAGATCTCAAATACAGATTAGGCACGCTCCAGACACGGAAGCCATTCTATTTCTTATTCAGATTCAACATTCAGATACAACTTAGATACGCTCCAGATACAGATGCTATTCCATTGCTCATTCAGATTCAGTCCCCAGATACAGTTCAGATACGCTCTAGACGCGGATGCCATCCTGATACTCATTCAGATTCAACTTTCAAAGATACAGTTCAGATACACTCCAGACACGGAAGTCATTCTGTCACTTATTCATATTCTAGTTCAGATACGCTCCAGACGCGGATGCCATTCTGGCCCTTATTCAGTTTTCCGATTCAGATACAGTACGGATATACTCCAGACACGGAAGTCATTCTGTTGCTCATTCAAACTCAGATCTCAGATACAATTCAGATGCACTCTAGACACGAAAGTCATTCTGCTACCTATTCAGATTCCAGTCCAGATACGCTCCAGACACGGTTGCCATTCTGTCACTTATTCTGATTCTCCCCAGCTCAGAGATGCTCCAGACACGGATACTATTCTATTGCTCCTTCAAACTCAGATCTCATATATAGTTTAGATACGCTCCAGACGCGGATGCTATTCTATTACTCATTAAGATTCAGACTTCAGATACAATACAAATATGCTTCAGACACGGTTTTTATTCTGTCACTTATTCTGATGTTCCCAGCTTAGAAACGCTCTAGACACGGAAGCCATTCTGTCACTCATCCAGATTCAGACTTCAGATACAATCCAGATACGCTCCAGACACAGTTGCCATTCTGTCGCTCAGTCTGGTTCTCCCCAGTTCAGAGACGCTCCAGACACGGATGCTATTCTGCTTCTCATTACAAGTCTCCAGATATAGTTCAGATATGTTCCAGATACGGACACCATTCTGATACTTATTCTTCTGATTTACAATTCAACAAACATTCTTGGATGGAATCTTTAAGCCCATCTCCAACAAGATTCAATCACATATCCAAATGGCATCTTTAAGCCCATTTCCTCAACTACACTTTAACGAGTGCAAATTTACAGACACTCTAGTGTCCAATCATCTTTTACCTTCGAGTCACGAACGACAAAGCTCGCCAATCTAACTCTTCAGGTTCAAGAAGATTGAACAGGGGAAGCTGTTGTACCCTAAAATTTGCCCTCTCATTTATCAAGATTTTCCTCACAAGGCTTCTTGGACTCAAGACAAGATTAGGGTTTGCTCAGCTCAAGACTTCATCTTGCACTGATGACCTGAAATTAGGGTTTGAGTTTGCACAAGTATTTTTGGACCATCAATGCTTCATGTGACCTTCATACACCATATTGGACCCATAAGATTGCTCATGACAAGTTTCAAGCCTTGAATCACATTTTTGCCCAGTCAATTGGACAGTTGACCTAAAAATCAACTGTGTTGGGGAAAAAGTCAACCATGGCCAATTTACAGTCAAACTTCATAATTTTTGATCCACAAAAACATTTTAGACTCCTATGTACCATTTGATCAAGTTTGGATCACAACTCAAGAAATATGATCAAATCATTAAAAGGGCAAAATGGTCAAAATTAGGGTTTTGACTGAGAAAGGGAAGTTTCTGATTTTTAACCTAGCCAATGACCAATTGGGTTCAAGCATGATTTCAAGGACTCATTGGCATCATCTTGACCTAATCACATAGTTCAAAAGATCTCAAATGCATAGGATTGGCAAATGAATTTTGCAGTCAACTGATCAAAAGTCAACTGTACACTGAAAAGTCAAACTTTTAATTTTTGGTCAAAATCAAGTGCCAAGGGTCATAATTCATCAAGATATGTCAAAATGTGAAACTTGTTGACCAAGAAACCTAAAATTTCAAATTAGAGTTTTAATTTGAAATTTTTCATAACTTAGAATTTTTCTAAGTATGGAAAATTTCTTATTTTTTCCCAACTTTCCACAAATTTTTCACCATGATGCAATTGGATTCAAAGGAAACTTCCAACATGAAAGTTGTAGTCCTCCATGAAATCTACAACTTTTATTCACAAAGTTTTCCCAAAAGATGCTTGGATCTCAAGATATGAATTTGTGAATAGAGGTCCATAAACTTTTTAACTTAGTGAAAATTTGCCCTAATTTAGGCAGGTTTTTGACCTAACTTCATGGGCATTTTTCACCTAGTTCCAAGAGGTATCTCAAAATACATTTCAAATATGGATTGTAGAGAATGCTGCAAGCTTTCCAAAATGTCCAAGAACTCTCCAAGATCATTTATGGTTATGGAGAATCAAAGAAGAGAAAATGGAATTTTGTCACTTTTGTTCAAGCCATTTTTACAATGCTTCAAGTTGCAAATCAGATCCTAGCATGCTTGTACCTTGCATTACAGGTCCTAAATCCCTTCTAAACTCCACAATTAAATGCAAACTCATGGGATAATGGCTTTATTTTGACCTTTAGAGCATTGTACAAAGAATAATTCCATAAATGGCCAAAAGTTCACAATGCCATTTTGATAAAGCAAGCTTTTTACAAATTTGCTATCCTTGAGCATTGGACCTGTTTCTTTGTCACAAGAAAGGTCCACAGATATCAAGATTTGTTCACCAACTCTCTTCAGCCCACAAGCTAGCCTGTACAGGCCTTTGGCATAGTCATTTCAACTTTCTTCAAAAGCAAGAAAAGTGGAAAAAGTGAAGAGAACTTGTACATCTGATAAAGGGTGAACTTGGCCTCATTCAAAACAACTTCATAAAACTTGTCTCAAGCAAGAACACGAAGGCTTATGCTCTAAAACATTCCAAAACACAAAAAACACATTTTTCTACCCAAATAGGGCAGATTATGCAAAACTCTTTCCATTTCAATATTGGCTCGTGCGTTTCTCACTTTAACACTTCAAACACTTTATATACATCCTACCTAAGTTGTCCAAGCCATTACATTGCATCTGTAAGCTCTGTTTCAACCATCACCATTTTCACTTGGGAAGGTTGCAGCTTGACTTTTACAGAGAGTTTCAAGCATCCTCAAGGCAAGCTAAGCATTGGAATAGCTTGAGGAAACTTCAAGGAAGCTCACACGATCCTCAGGCCTCACTCAAAGTCCCCACATTTCCATATCCAAACTCAGCTGAACAAGGTATTTTTCAAAACTCTATCTCTCTATTTAGGAATCTTCAAGCTTTGATTTGTGAAGCAAAAATGTAGTCCTTAACTTGCTGAAGCTATACATATGCATAGTTGTCATTTATATTAACTGAGTAGTGAGAATTTGAAGCTTGAAGTTCATGAAAAAATTAGGTCAAGAATTAGGGCCACTGAAATTCTCTCTAGTCTTTTAGAGTTAGGTTTCAAATCTTATATTATTGGAATCGTGATAAAAAATGCTACATGTTTCATGTTGCAAGTTTTTGTTTTTGTGCAAAGAATAGAGAGTTGCAGGTTTGAAAAAACGCGCGCTGGAAAGGAACCAAGGACAGGGACGAAGATGCTGTCTTGGGCTTTTTTGCTTCTGGCCTTTTTTGGTTTTGCTATTCACACCCCCTATTTTACTTTTGCACCCCCTGACTTATTTCTTATATTTTCATATTTTTCTTGCATATTTTTATTTTATTGCTTGCATTTATTTTTTCCAATGATAAAAAATCCCCAAAAATAATTTATTTATTTACACATTTTATTTTATTATTTATTTTTTGCATAAAAACAGTTTATTTTGACAAGTGGTTTATATTTTCTTAAATAAACTTGTAAATAATAAAAAATACTTAAATATTTTATTTTATTATTTTATACACATTAAATATTTATTTTTCATACATATTTAATTTTTAATATTGGTACATAATATTATTATTATTTTTCTTAAACAAAAAAATGAATAAAATAAATATAGAACATATATTTTCTTTAATAAAAAACTAGGGTTTTACCTCTTTCAAAAATAATATTATTTTTCTCTTATTTTCTAGGGTTTAAATAATTAATTCTCTCATACAAAAAATCAATTACAAAACATTTTGCATAAATACATTTTATTTGCATATTTAAATAATTGTTTATTTATTTATTGTACAATATTCAATTGAGTTGTAATAGTATTTTAGGGTTTTATTTTGTGAAAATATCCCCATTCAAAAACTTGTATCCCCCCTCCCATAATAATTTTTGTAATAGCTTAGATTTATTTTACGCAATTTATCGCATTATATACATGTTTAGTAAAATTAGGATTTGTATGATAAGACAAAAATCAAACAAATAACAAAGACCTAATACAAGACAAAAGCATATAAAATGACAACACATTGCACACAAGCACCCCTAGGGTTTCACCCATTTGGTTGCCTAACAAAATGGCCATGGTATGCATGCAAAGTATCTTGGCAAAACAAAACAAAACAAAATATCATAGTCCCTCGATGACGCTATCAAAGGTTGCCTAAAAACAAATGATCTTGGTCCCTCAAAATGCTAAAGATACTTGGCACCATTGCTATCATGGTCATACAATGACCCACGCCCGTCCCGTTTAACATCCAAAGATAGGGTTGTTTACCAAATCAATGGTAAATCAACAATGTTAAAGGAATAAAAATGTACAAGAAAGACTTTTGAGTAGGTAGATGCTTCTAGTTGCTTGATAAAACTTCAAAACAATCCTTGCTATTTTAAAAAACAAACACACACATTTCAAAACATTTTCAAACAACTTTCAAAATATTGAAACATTTTTCAAAAGATAAACATCTTTGTATACATTCTTACGAACGAGAATCATTACAAAGATTGCCTAAACGATGGCCTCTTTTCAAAATACTTTCAAAACCACACAAAGCACCATTTAAAACAATTTCAAAAGTAAAGCAAGTGATCTAAACAAGTAACTAAGATCCCATGGAAAACCATGGATGAAAAGGGTGCTAGCACCTTCCCTTTTCATAATCTACCCCTCGAACTCAAGAAAACATCTCAAAGGTCTTTCCTGTGCTTTTTTACCTTTCCTTTTGGATAAAAGAAAAGTCGGTGGCGACTCTTGCTAAACCGTAACATTTGCAAACACAAATGTAAAACCTCAAGTCAGTTCTCCCACCGCATCACAATCTTCAACAATGTTCATGTCAAGTTTCAAGTCTTGCATCACAAGTCTGCTCAGTCAATGGCTCAGATAATTGAAAATCAACTGTATTGAGTAAAAAGTCAACTATGGTCAACATACAGTCAAACTTTAAGATTTTTGGTCAACATCAAAATTTTGAAGTGATATTCATCATTTGATCAAGGGTTGGTCATGATTCCTCAAGGAAAGCCCTAAAATCATCAAAAGTCCAAAGTTGCCAAATTAGGGTTTCCTTATGAGAAGTCAACTGAACTTTGACGAAGCATAACTTTCACATGCTTCATCAAATTTCCCCCAACCAAAGCCCATTTTGAAGGAAATTCAATTCTCTACAACTTTGTATTTATTATCAAGTCCAAAAAGTGCTTCAATTAAAGATATGAGCTAATACATTACAAGTCATTTCAAAAGTCAACAAAAAGACACTTTTTGTCAAGGAAACTTACATCAAGATAAAGTCTCCAAATGCAAAAATGACCAAAAGAGAAATTATAGAGGACATCTTGAGATTTCTTAAAAGTCCAAGGTAACCTTAAAAAAAAGAAAATTGAGAGAGTTATGACTAGTGCAAGTTGGGAAGTTTTGAGGAAATGCATAAAGTGCAAAGTGAGCAAACTTAAAATTTTGAACTATTGGGCCTAAGTTTTGGAATTCAAACATGTCCATGACCATATGGAAACCTCCTAAGCTCACCCATATCTTGGCTTATGTTTTATTATTATTTTATTTATATTTATTTTGTTTTTATTCAAATAAACACAAAATAAATCAATAAAATGGAAAACCATTGGGCCAAGCACATGATGGGTTTCTTAAGGCCCAAAACAACTCAGCATAACATGCCAAAACCATGTAGGACTCAAGAAGGCAAGGAATATTTCAAGAATGGAAGTTTCTTAATGTGTTGGGATTCTTGTCTCATAAGCCATGAATATATTTATTCCTTCCATACTTATTCATCCTCATTACCTTCCTCTATATAAGTGCAAGCATCAGATCACAAGCGGACACACGCAGCTGCCTCCAAACTAAGGTGTTATTCACAAAATTTCCAAAGAAACCAAGCAAATCGAATCTCACATTCCCATCCATTTTGAATCTAAACAAAAGCCAGCAATTAACTCCTGAAGTTCCCAGGAGTCGATCCAAGACTATGGCTAAGCATGTCAACGCCTGAATCAAGCATATCATGGTTACTCTGTTTGGTAAATTTTCATGGTTTCAAACTCTCAATTTGTGTAATTTAAATCAACTTTATGCATGCATTCATTTTGTTGTTGATGTTTGGAATAAATCTAACATATCACATGTAGGGTTTGATGTAGAAACAAAGGTGTGCCATTGTTAGGGCATGATTTGAATTCACATTCAAATCACATGATACAATAACTGTTTGTTTGTTTTAAGCCTAGATTTGAACTCAGGGCACAATTTTGTGTAGGGTAGGCCTCCTAGTTTGCCACAAATCTTCCATTTTCGCAGGTTTAAAAAAAACTCGTCAGAGAAGACGGTTATTTTAGCCACCCACGGTGGCGTGGACTGGCCAGGGATGGCATGTTCAAACAATTGGATTGGGCAGTCAAAAACACTGACACCCTCTCTCCACTTCTGATTGGCCAATACTGGATACAGAGGTCCACCTATTTTGACTTTGTTTTAAATTTTAAAATTTTAATTATTTGTATTATATATTTATTTATTTGTATTTAGACTACCAGATGAAATAGTCGTCCCAACGGTAGAGTGAAGCGCACAAAGGCATTGGTGTACCAGGGCAGGGGTTCGATCTCTGCCCCTGGTATTTTATTTTCTCACTTTTTTGTTTGTAGATTCAATACAAAGTAAGTCTACGCGCCCATCATACATCTTGCCATCCTGACCATCAAATTTCAATGAACTTAGATCCAACGCCTCAGATGCATGCCCCTCACCATGAACCTTTAAGGATCATCCTTACCAGATCCAACGCAACAATCTGGGCTAATTGTTGGGCCTAGAGATTTGTGATTCCACACCCCCATTTTTACTATTTCAGGCTCATTCATTTCTTTTTGTTTTCTTCTTTATTTTATTTCTATTATTTTCTTTTTTATCAAAATAAAAACACAATTTTTTTTCTAAAATAAATAATTAAATTGATGAAATTTTATTTAATATTATTAATTATTTTATTAAATAAAAATGAACTAGTTTAATTAGTAATTTAATTAATTAGGTTTTCTAGGCTTAAATTAATCAAATTCTTTTTAATTAATTAAGTAAAATTAATTAGATTTTTTAGAATTAATCCCAAACATTTCTTTTTCATAAAAAACAATTTCTTTTCCAGTTTCTCGTTTTACCGCTTCGCGTACTTTATATTTGTGTTTTTCCCAAATTATGTAACTGTTAAGGGATGTAATAGATAAATTAGGGCTTGATTTACTTTCCCCCATTTTATGGCATGTAACCCCATCCCCAAAGCATTGTAATAGCGTAAATTTTATTTCCCGCACTTTACTTTCTACACCTATAACTATGCTTGTATGTATATATAACTGTATAGTAATTAGGCGTGTATGATAAGATCTAAAATCAAACGATAGCTAACCCTAACCTCAAAGATTAAAATACCTGAATCACAACACACTTTGCACACCCGCACCTCTAGGGTAACCCCCACTTGTTGCCTCGGATGAAAAACATTCATGTCCCTCGAATGTGCGACGCTTTAGCAAAGACCCCCAGTTAAAAGATCGTAGTCCCTCGATGACCCTTCGATGTTGCCTTCGGTAAACGGTCTTAGTCCCTTACGACAAATTTCTAAGGCGTCCCACGAGTTGCCTTTATGATTGTACGATGACCCACGCATATCCCTCAAACATCCAATGATAGGGCTTCCTACTAAATAATAGTAGGACAACACTATCTAAAGGAAGAGGAAAATAACACGAAAGACTTTTTGAGTAGGTAGATAGTTTTTAGTCGCTTGCTCATAAACAAAAAGACATTTTTCACACAAAATACTTTTCTAAAATATTTGCAAAATAAACACTTTGTATGCGTTCTCAACGATACGAGAATCATTATAAAGTTTGTCGAACTTAGGCATTTTCAAAATATTTTCAAACACACATTCACAAAGCATTTTCAAAGTGAGCTAGCGATTAAGAGCCCGTAGATAACTACGGATGAACAGGGTGCTAATACCTTCCCTTTTCATAACCTACCCCCTGAACTCAGAAAAATTCTCAAAAGGTCTTTCCTGTTCTTTTCACCCTTTCCTTTATTGGATAAAATAAAAGTCGATGGTGACTCTTGCTATCTGTAATATTTGCAATAAAACACAAAACAAAAGTCAGTTCTCCCGCCGTGTTACAATACCACATCCCTATATTGTAATAACATACCCCCTTTTTATTGTAAACACAAACCAAATGGATCATCAAGTTTACATAAGACTTTCTGATTTAGAAAGCCCATGAACTCATTTGTTAAAACCCACCCCCCTTTTATCCACTTACACCCCATGATAGTTTGAAAATAATAACATTAAAAGGAATAATTTAGTTAGAAATCCATAGGGCAAAGTTGGGGTATGACATATTCATTTTTAGAAACAAGAGTTGGGAATGATTCATATGATGGATTAGAATAAGGAGTTATTCACCCAACTGAAAATATTTGAGAGTTATATGAGATACAATTGGAAGGAGTTCCTACCTAAATAACCTAGTTTTGTGTAATAAGCCTAACATTGACTTAAAACAAAGTGAATTATGGATCTCGACCAACTAGAAAATTTTCCAACAGAATTTTCCGAATCAAATGGTGAGGGTCATTTGGTTTGAGTAAAATAGTGGGAGCATATTTGATTAAAGGCCTAATTGAATATATTATTTTAATGATACTTATAGTTTCATATTTTTCTTGTATATTACCATGACAATAAACACGTCTAACAACATTTTGCAATTAATCCTTGATAAGGAAAAATTGTCTGGGACAAATTTTCAGGAATGGCACCGAAATCTGAAGATTATCCTTAAGCATGATAAGAAGGTGTATGTCTTGGAGGCACCTATTCCTGAAATGGAACCTCCTAGTTCTGCACCTAAGGCAGAAAGAGATGCTTATAAGAAGCATGTCGATGATACCAATGAAACTGCTTGCCTTATGCTAGATACGATGAACTCATAGTTGCAAAAGAAACATGACAACATTTTAGCGCTCGATATGATTGAACATTTGAAGATGCTCTATCAAGAGCAGGTAAGAGGCAAGAAATGAGAGGTTTCAGGTTTCAAAGGCTCTTTTTAATAGCAAGTTAGCTGAGGGAACCCATGTAGGTCCCCATGTACTCAAGATGATTAGGTATATAGAGAACCTTGAAAGGTTAGGGTTTCCCCTTGGAAAGAAACTTGCGACTGATTTGATCTTGCAATCATTGTCAGAGAGCTTCAGTTAATTTTTCATGAATTTCAAGAATAATGACATGGACAAAAGTCTTCCAGAACAACTAAGCATGTTAAGAACTGTTGAGCTGAATGTGAAGTCAAAAGGGAAGTACATTCTAATGGTCAGTAATGGAAAGAAGCTGAACAAAAGGCCCACCAAGTAGGTTGGTAAAGGGAAAGGCAAGGAAGTTGTCAAACCCAAACCTACTGCTCCTACTATGATGCCTAGTGGAGACATAACAAAGGAGGGCACTTGCTTCCATTGCGGTAAGACCGAACACTAGAAGAGAAACTTCCCAAATTACCTGGAAGATAAGAAGAATGGAGTAAAGACTTCAAATTCAGGTATTTTTGTTACTAAAATTAATTTATTTACTTCTGCATCATGGGTATTAGATATTGGACGCGGTTCTCACATTTGTACCAATGTGCAAGGTCTAAAAAGGTGTAGAGATTTAGCAAAAGGTTAAGTTGACCTATGAGTTGGGAATGGAGAAAAGGTTGTTGCTTTAGCCGTATGTGATACAGTGAGAGAACTGACTTGGGTGTTTTGCGTTTGATCGCAAATGTTACGGTTAGCAAGAGTCGCCACCGACTTTTCTTTTATCCAAAAGGAAAGGTGAAAAAGCACAGGAAAGACCTTTGAAATTGTTTCTTGAGTTCAGGGGATAAATTATGAAAAGGGAAGGTATTAGCACCCTTTTCATCCATGGTTTTCCATGGGCTCTTAGTTACTTGCTAGATCACTTGCTTTTGTTTGAAAATGTGCTTTGTGTGGTTTTCAAAAGTATTTTGAAAAGGCGCCATTGTTTAGGAAAACTTTGTAATAGTTCTTGTTCGTAAGAACGTATACAAAGTGTTGAGCTTTCAAAAATGTTTCAATTTTGGAAGATGTTTTGAAAGTGTTTTTGAAAGTGTTTGTGAAAGTGTAGGTGTTTGTTTTGAAAATAGCAAGTATGTTTGTTTTGAAATGGATCAAGTAATTAGGAGAAATCTACCTACTCAAATGTCTTTCTTGTTCATTTTGTTTTCCTTTGACATTGTAGTCTTACCATTGATTTGGTAAGCAACCCTATATTTGGATGTAAGCGGGGCAGGCGTGGGTCATCGTATAGCCATGATTAGCAATGTTGCAAGGTATCTTAGCATTCTTTTTTGAGGGACTAAGATCATTTGTAAGGCAACTTAGATAGCGTCATTGAGGGACTATGATCTTGTATTTGCTTGTTCTTGCTAAGATACCTTACATGCGTAATATGGTCATTTTTGTAAGGCAACCAAGTGGAGTTAACCTTAAGGGTGCATGTGTGGATATTGTGTTTGATTTACATGCATTTAAACTTGGATTAGGGTTATCTACTTTTTGATTTTATCTTGCCATACACACCCTAGTTACTAACATTTGTATTTAAAAGCGTTAAATTGCGGAAAATAAAGTCCTACGCTATTACATCGTTTAGGGGATGAGGGTACAAGTTACAAATGGGGATGAAGTAGGAACTTAAATATTACAACCATATCGAATAAACATGAAGGAAACGTAAAAACAGTGTAAAAATAAGGAAAAAATGCATCTTGAACTATTATGTGTCGACACAAGCTCACATGCATCAACATATAACTTTCCTTGCCCCTGTATTGCCAAATCAACTCAGTATGAGTCGATACATAATGGTATGTGTCGATTCATACACTGCATGTGTCGACTCATACGTGCTTTGTGTCGACTCATACATTGTTTTTCCTTCTGTTTTGGGCCTGTAAAGCAGTATGTATCGACTCATAAGGCTATGTGTCGACTCATACTGTCATTTTTTCTACTTCAACATTGTTTTGCTGAATACATGGGTTATTTCTCAACATATAATGAAAAGAATGGAAGATAAACAAAAGGTTAGCTTCAAGGACAATGGTTACTACATTTTTGTCTTCAAAATGAATTACTAAAGTCAAGAAACTTACCTTGGAGTTGGATCTTTATACTCTGAATTTGAGTTGTTGTCTTGACTGTTCTTGAAATTGGAAGAGAAAACAGAGGTGTTGTAGAAGCTTGTTCTTGAGTTTGAACAATTTCTAGGTGATGTATGTGAGGTGCTTAGATGTTGAAACAGAGCTTGCAAGGTGTGAGAGTTCCAAATATTTGGACTTTAAAACTCAAGAGTGGAAGCTATTTTGGACAGTTATGGTTTTTGATGGTTAGTTTACAACAAGACTTCTGGCTTTTATCTCTCTTTTTCTAACCTTTTTACAACCTATTTCTCTTGCAAATGCTTCTTCTATTTATAGGAAAGGGGTTTGTGCATATGATCTGATTAGGTTTATAAGACAACATGTTATGGTTTGGTTGGATTACAAAGATCAAACTAAGTCAAGTACTCCATAGTCCCAAGATGAAGTACCAAAGTTGCTGGTATTGAGGAGCTACTTCCCATGATTTATGGTGAAGTATAATCAACAACCAGCAAGGTATGGGCTCAAGATAAACTTTGTACAAAAAGCTTGCTTTTCAAGAATAGCAATGGTGCCTTTATGCCATAGATGGAAAGATCTTTTGGACAATGGTTTAAACACTTGGGTAATAGCTCAAGAGTGGGTGTAAGCATTAAATTATGATGAGATTTTCAAGCAAAGAAGCCTGCAACATAAGATTTAGCAGCAAGTCATGAGAGTTTTGTTATGTCTTCTCCGATCCAGGCATCTTGTTTAATCCCATGATAGAACACCTCAGCACCGTAATTCCATGGTACTGCTTTATTTGAAGAATAAGGAATCGGTCCGGGATTGGTAATTATTAATGGAGCAATGGTGGGTTCATTTGAAATCCTAATAGGACCTTTGTAGGTGATCCTAATAGGTTTGTTTGAGATGGTAACAATGGAGAGGTCTTCACATTTGTTAATCAAACTCTTGGCAAATGGAGTCTTTTCAAACAGAATTTCGTGGCTATCCATCAGGTGTTGTATCCCTTTCTTCAGCCCTTCACATTCATGGAGTCGTCTTGTACAGCACACACAGTCTTTTTCACAGCCGGGGAAGATCCCAGCTTTCAACAGATTGTTCTTGATTATATTCAGCGGAGTAGTCAAATCATCAACAGAGGTAACAAAAATTGTATCTTCGACAGCATTAACACATTTGTCATGCTTCGGCATTGGAGCGGTAATTACATTCGGCATTGGAGGAGGATCAAATTCAATAATTTTGTTATCAATTAAATCCTGGATTTTGTTCTTCAAGGCCCAACACTGGTCATTCTCGTGCCCGGGGCTGTTTGAATGGTAAGCACATTTAGCGTTTGGATTATACTTTGGTGACAAGGTGTCAGGGTTGGCGGGAGGATCACACAACGTCACTAAATTAGCCTTAAGCAAATGTTGAAGGGCTTGAGACAGTGACATGCCTAACCTCATAAATTGTCTTCTTGGAGTTTCAAAACGTTGATGATTTGCAGATGGTCTTGGAGTAGGAGTTGGATTGGAGATTCTGACATCATTGACAGACAGATGATCATTCTTCTTGGTATGGGCCATTTCTCCATACACAACATTAACTTCCTTCTTTGCAGAAAAAGGTTTCTTGATAGGATTGATGGTGGAGGTAGATACCACATATATCTTCCCACTTTTGATGCCACTTTCAACTCTTTCACCGGTTAAGATTAATTCGGTGAAACCAGAAGAAGAGCAGCCAACCAATAGATTAAAGAAAGGACCAGATAAAGTGCCCATGAACATGTCGATGTGCTCCCTATCAGTCAAGGGAGGTTGGACTATACTAGCAAGGTCTCTCCACTTTTGCGCATATTCCTTAAATCCTTCATTCTTTCCCATGGTCATATCTTATAACTGAACCCTTGTTGGCGCCAAGTCGGCATTGTATTGATACTGATGGTAGAAGGCAATAGCTAGATCCTCCCAAGTGTTGATACAAGAACCATCTAACTGATAAAACCATTCAAGTTGTGTTCCAGCCAAGCTCTCGGAAAAAGTGACCCGAGAGCTTCTTATCAGCAGTGTGCGGCTGTATCTTGCGTACATAAGATTTCAAATGGAGTTTGGGACAAGAAACCCCATCGTACTTTGCAAAGATTGTTACTTTGAATTTGTGGGGAATGATTACCCCAGAGATCAAACCCAAATCATCAAAATTTAAACCGGGGACGACTTGGATTTCAACAACTTTCAATCTGTCTTCTAACTGCTTGTATTTGATATCAGCGGGTAGATACCGATCGTTGAAATAATCACCATATGATTCTTGATCATTAGCACATTCATCCTGAGTACTCTTGATCTCACCGACCTGGTTCTCGTCCTCTTCAGATGAGTCTCCTCTTACTGGGATTTGATAGATTGTCTCCTCGAACCTTCTACCGATGTTGAGCAGAGCTTTCTTCTTTGGCTTCTTCTTAACGACCAGCAAAGCCATCATATCTTGCTGCCCCTTGGCTAGGGCTAGTAAAGCTTCCTGAAACTGAGAATTCTGGGCTTGGAGTTCCGTCACAGTTTTCTCTAGATCCATCTTGCTGAAATAAACAATAGAAAGATAAGGAAACCTGTTATGCGAAAACCTATCATGTTATGATGCATGGAATATGTACATGCAAATGATTTCAAGGATTAATGAAATTTAAATTTGTATAGATAAGAGAATGTTAATATTCATTAGAAAAACAAGAAATATTACATCATGCCTCTTGGGCTTACAAAATAACTTTCTAAGATAAAAAGACTGAACGCATCCTCTTTGGCGCGAGATAAGCGTTCACACTTTACTCTTCTTGTAGCTGCTTCGTAAGCTCCAAGACCCTCTTTTCACTAGCATAGAATTGAGCCTCGAAAGTATCTCATTCTTCCTTCAGCTGGATCCAACCCTTTTGTAAGTCTTCGAGAGAGGTAGGCATTTCGGGATAGAAAATGGTGTAACGAACATCCCCTTCAACCACAGGCTCCATGATGACTGGTAGGATAGAGGGATAAGGCATCACAAGCTTCTTAGAACGAGCTCGTACCCATTTAAGGTAAGGCTCGAGGGGAGTGGAATTCTTGTGTCCTAGTGTCTTGCTATCCACCTTGTTCAACATCCTCCAAGCTTGGATAAATATCTGGCGGTGACCTTGATCATCGTTCTCATAGTCAAAAACCAAACCTTGAATAAACATTTCGTGTGGACCATCCCTTCGGGCGTAACCAAACTGTCTTAAGGCTAAGCAAGGGTTGTAAGTGATACCTCCTCTAATGCCAAGCAAAGGGATATTAGGGAACTCTTCACAACGGTCGGCGATAGTAACATTCTCCAAAGAGCGGGAACACCAATGAATATCTGAATGTCTGAGTGTCATTAACCTATGGGACCACCTTGAACCTTGCTCGTTCTTCAATATAGATTGGGGAAGATGCAAAATAAACCATCTTGCAAAAAGAGGAGTACAACACATAAGGATATCTCTTTTCCTCAAAGTGCGAGTGTGAAAGGAATGTAGGATGTCCCCTAGCAAAGTAGGCACCGGGTTACGAGACATGAAGATTTTGACGGCGTTGACATCTAATAGTTGGTCAAGATTTGGAAACAAAACCATCCCATAGTTGAGGAGAGCCAAAATTTCTTCAAAAGCTTGCAAATCCAAAGAGTTCCAACAGTTTCGAGCTTTCTCAAACAAGAACCTTGCTAGGAAGCCTTTGACACCACTCCTTGTTTCCCAATTAGTTATGATATCAGATGGTTGCAAGTGTAGAGCTTGAGCAATCTCGTCTGGCTTTGGATCTCTTTCTGTACCGTTGAAAGGTAGTTGATTGAGAATTGGAATCCTTAAGAGTTGGGATAATTCTTCCAAAGTTGGCACAAGTTGATAATCGGGAAATGTGAAGCAATGGTGTAGAGGATCAAAGAACTGAAAGAGCACCTTCATCATGTCTTCATCAGTGTTGGAGGTAACCAAGTTTAGTAGGCGACCATGTTTTTCGGTAAATGGTGAACTTTCAGGAATCCTTGATGCTAGCTCTTTGAGTTTAGGAGGGATCCTTACGAGATTGACTTGAATGGTTTTCCTACGAATAGAATCCATGTCCTACAAAACAGGACAAAGATAAATCCCAAAAATCCTTGAAATGGTTAGTGAGTATGAGTATGATGTTATGATGTTTATGATGTCATGTACAAGTGTATATGTACAAACAAAGCAAACAAGTCCTTAGGTTTAGGCTTGCACGGAGTCTCATAGGTAAGTACCCTTTTGAAGTTTATTTGGCTCAAACCTATCCTAGTAATAGTAACCGGGTTCTAAGGAGCTCAATATCACTGATTTGTTTTCTCGGGCATTGTTTCAGCGCAAGCCTCTTAAATGGCGACCGAAATATCCCAAAAAGCCAAACCTCAATGAGTATAGTATTGAGTATCTACCAACTTCAGACTGCACCAAAGCCGGTCATCTCACTACGTCCTAATGGCCAAGTTGGTCAATTAAAGGTTCTAAAAGTTCATTAGTGCTTCATGACATCACTCAGCGGCCCCGTATTCTCCTTGACTACTCAAGGGCTACCGGTACCCACAAATATGTCGCACTAACATAGCTATTGCTTAGACCGTGTCAGTATACCCCACACAGTTTCCACAATGTATTGCTACTTACCTATAAGGTATCCCAAATCCGGGTGGAAGATTCAAACCCAAACAAAGAACCACAATGTAAAGCATACAAGTCAAACAATGAAAGCAAGTAAATGTGATCTAGACCTAAGGTAACCCCACTTTTAAGAAACTCCCAAATAGAGTCGCCAGTTCTGTGATACGGTGGGAGAACTGACTTGGGTGTTTTGCGTTTGATCGCAAATGTTGCGGTTAGCAAGAGTTGCCACCGACTTTTCTTTTATCCAAAAGGAAAGGTGAAAAAGCATATGAAAGATCTTTGAGATTGTTTCTTGAGTTCGGGGGGTAAATTATGAAAAGGGAAGGTATTAGCACCCTTTTCATCCATGGTTTTCCATGGGCTCTTAGTTACTTGCTAGATCACTTTCTTTTGTTTGAAAATGTGCTTTGTGTGGTTTTTGAAAGTATTTTGAAAAGGCGCCATTGTTTAGGCAAACTTTGTAATAGTTCTTGTTCGTAAGAACGTATACAAAGTGTTGAGCTTTCGAAAATGTTTCAATTTTGGAAGATGTTTTGAAAGTGTTTTTAAAAGTGTTTGTGAAAGTGTAGGTGCTTGTTTTGAAAATAGCAAGGATGTTTGTTTTGAAATGGAGCAAGTAATTAAGAGCAATCTACCTACTCAAATATCTTTCTTGTTCATTTTCTTTTCCTTTGACATTGTTGTCTTACCATTGATTTGGTAAGCAACCCTATCTTTGGATGTAAGCGGGACGGGTATGGATCATCGTATAACCATGATTAGAAATGTTGCAAGGTATCTTAGCATTATTTATTAAGGGACTAAGATCATTTGTAAGGAAACTTAGATAGCATCATCGAGGGACTATGATCTTGTATTTGCTTGTTCTTGCTAAGATACCTTACATGCGTAATATGGTCATTTTTGTAAGGCAACCAAGTGGAGTTAACCTTAAGGGTGCATGTGTGGATAGTGTGTTTTATTTGCATGCATTTAAACTTGTATTAGGGTTATCTACTTGTTGATTTTATCTTGCCATATACACCCTAGTTACTAACATTTATATTTGAAAGCGTTAAATTGCGGAAAATAAAGTCCTACGCTATTACATCGTTTAGGGGATGAGGGTACAATTTACAAATGGGGATGAAGTAGGAACTTAAATATTACAACCATATCGAATAACCATGAAGGAAACGTAAAAACAGTGTAAAAATAAGGAAAAAATTCATCTTGAACTATTATGTGTTGACACAAGCTCACATGCATCGACACATAACTTTCCTTGCCCCTGTATTTCCAAATCAACTCAGTATGAGTCGATACATAATGGTATGTGTCGATTCATACACTACATGTGTCGACTCATACGTGCTTTGTGTCGACTCATACATTGTTTTTCCTTCTGTTTTGGGCCTGTAAAGTTGTATGTATCGACTCATAAGGCTATGTGTCGACTCATACTGTCATTTTTTCTACTTCAACATTGTTTTGCTGCATACATGGTTAGTTCTCAACATATAATAAAAAGAATGGAAGATAAACAAAAGGTTAGCTTCAAGGACAATGGTTACTACATTTTTGTCTTCAAAATGAATTAATAAAGTCAAGAAACTTACCTTGGAGTTGGATCTTTATACTCTGAATTTGAGTTGTTGTCTTAACTGTTCTTGAAATTGGAAGAGAAAACAGAGGTGTTGTAGAGGCTTGTTCTTGAGTTTGAACAATTTCTAGGTGATGTATGTGAGGGGCTTAGATGTTTAGACAGAGCTTGCAAAGTGTGAGAGTTCCAAATATTTGGACTTTAAAACTCAAGAGTGGAAGCTTTTTTGGACAGTTATGGTTTTTGATGGCTAGTTTACAACAAGACTTCTGGATTTTATCTCTCTCTTTTCTAACCTTTTTCCAACCTCTTTCTCTTACAAATGCTTCTTCTATTTATAGGCAAGGGGTTTGTGCATATGATCTGATTAGGTTTATAAGACAGTATGTTATGGTTTGGTTGGATTACAAAGATCAAACTAAGTCAAGTACTCCATAGTCCCAAGATGAAGTACCAAAGTTGCTGGTATTGAGGAGATACTTCCCATGATTTATGGTGAAGTATAATCAGTAACCAGCAAGGTATGGGCTCAATACAAACTTTGTACAAAAAGCTTGCTTTTCAAGAATAGCAATGGTGCCTTTATGCCATAAATGGAAAGGTCTTTTGGAAAATGGTTTAAACACTTGAGTAATAACTCAAGAGTGGGTGTAAGCATTAAACTATGATGAGATTTGCAAGCAAAGAAGCCTGCAACATAAGATTATACAACAAATCATGAGAGTTTTGTTATGTGTTCTTCACTTAGAATGACTTGCAATTCAAAGATGGATGGCCAACTTCAAGCCCTTGAATCTCCTAGCTCAAGTATGATAAATTTATGCTCTTGGATGTTTTGGAAAGCTTGAAACATCTTCTATAACTTTCATGTTGTATATTTTGGCAAAATTATTTTGGAACTATGTGAAAAAATGCCAAGAAGTTGGGGTAAAATCCTGACCAAAATATGTTGAAAATTTCTCTAAGTGTTAAATGAAAATGTCATGACTTCATGAATTTGTAACTTGAGATCCCCTCATATTCAGGAGAAGTTGTATAAAGCAATGTTGTAGATATCATGGAGATCTAAAACTTTCATGTTGAAAGTTTCTTTTGAATCATCTTGCATCATGATGAAAGAATGGCATGAAGTGATGAAATTATCATGTATAAAAACACTTAGAAAATTTCTAAGTCTTGGAAATCTTGACTTTTCAAGTTGACTTTTGACTTTCTTGACTTTCTTAATGATCAAGCTTGATATTCTTGCATGTCTTGATGAAATTTGATCTTTGGAATGTAATGTTGACCAAAAAGTCAAAGTTTGACTTTCTAATATGCAATTGACCATTTTGCCCTTGTGCCAATTCCAAGCCTAAATTGATGTATGAGTGCTGCAAACTTGACGTCATAGAAGATCTTGTGAGAGAATCCTTGAGAAATGAGAGGGAAAATTTTGGGGTACAACAGCTGCCCTTGTTCAATCTTCTTAAACCTTAAGAGTTAGATTGGTGAGTCCGCCATTCGTGACTTGAAGGTGAAAGATGATTGAACACTAGAGTGCCCAGAAATTTGCACTCGAAGATGGATGGTGAATGGGCTTATAGATGCCATTTAGAGGAAAGTTGATAAACATTAGAAGAAATATCAGCACAAATCTCTTGTTGATTTATACTAAAACTTGATGTTTTACCTGTGAGAAAAAGAGTTAGTAAAATGCAGATGCATGCATGATGTTCACCAGATGTGGTATTATGCTAAATGCATAGGGTATGTACATGCTATGATGTATGAATGTGAGATGTACTTTTCTGTCCGGGAAAATAAATCCCTGACTGCTGCTATGGAAATTCTGGGAGTTTGAATCCCTGATTGCCGTTGGGGATGAAGAATATACATATGTTCAAACTTTGTTGAAAGGATGCTTTCGCTGGGGAATATCTCTTGAATGTCAACTATTATCTGGTTGGATCCAGGCTTCACAATTTGCTGAGGATGAAGTAGTCAACTACTATCTGGTCGGATCCAGGCTTCACAATTTGCTGAGGATGAAGTAGTCAACTGCTATCTAGTCGGATCCAGGCTTTACGGTAACTTACTGGGGGAAGAGACAAATTAACTGTTATCTGGTCGGATTCCAGGCTTTGCAGAAAATTTCTTGAAATTGAATAGTTATCTGGTTGGATCCAGGCTTCACAACAACTTACTGGGGATACAGAGGTTAACTGTTATCTGGTCAGATTCAGGCTTCGCAGTAACTTGAAGTGGTAACTACTATCTGGTCGGATCCAGGCTTCACGGTAACTTACTAGGGGATGAGACGAATTAACTGTTATCTGGTCGGATTCCAGGCTTTGCAGAAAATTTCTTGAAATTGAATAGTTATTTGGTCGGATCCAGGCTTCACAATGACTTGCTGGGGATACAGAGGTTAACTGTTATCTGGTCAGATCCAGGCTTCGCAGTAACTTAAAGTGGTAACTAATATCTGGTCGGGTCCAGGTTTCATGGTTTTTAGAAATTTGTACTATTATCTGGTTGAGTTCAGGATTCATAGTGTCTCTCTAGGGATCATAGTTAATTGTTATCTGGTCGAGCTCTAGGTTTCACAAATAAGTTGTTTGAAAAAACTGCCATCTGGCCGGGTCCAGGCTTTGCGGATTTCTGAGGTTGACGAGGTCAATTGCTATCTGGTCGGGTCCAGGTTTCACAATAAACTGTTTGGGGATTTATTTTTTATCTGGTCGGTTTCTAGGTTTCACAACGAATCTCTGAGGGTGATTGCTATCTGGTCGGATCCAGGCTTCACAACAACTTGTTGGGGGTAAAGGCAAACTCTACTGGGGAGAAGAAGTTAAACCTTGGTCCGGTTGAGTCCAGGTTCTTCTATATCTTTGAAGAGTTAGACTATTATCTGGCCGGGTCCAGGTTTTATAGTATCTTGAAATTGAGATCAACTGTTATGTGGTCGGGTCTAGGTTTCACGATAACTTTTTGGAAATAGTAAAGGTTTTGCTGACGGCTTTACTGGGGATCAGGGGTTGTGGCCCTATGATTTGCAATAATATGAAAGGAAAATTCAAACTGGAGAGTGTAGACTCAGTCAGGTAGGACAAACTCAGCTTGGGGAGGATACACTCAGCTGGGGATAACAGGCTCACTGGGGATAACAAGCTCAGCTGGGGAAGATAGGCTATGCCGGGGGAATACAAACTCAGTTGGGGAGGATGTACTCGGCTGGGGAATTTTGGTTACTCGATTATTGTTGGGGAAATTTGAACTCAGCTGGGGAGTTTTTGGTTCCTCGATTATTATTTGAGAAGTAAAACCTGTTGGGGAAAGGTTTATTGCAGTCGTTCTCATGGGGATAATGATAATGAGATAACTTTGTGGGGATATTTCATATACATTAAAGAGATGCCTACTGCTTCTTAGCAGGACACATGTGCCAAATAGTTTTTAATTATGTTCATATGCATATGTTCATTCAATTTTAGTCATTGGACAAATTTGCATTCAAAACAAAGACAGAAATTTTGCACTTCAAAGTGTATTTGTATTGATATTTTGCCCATGAATAGGCATTTTTGTAAGAAGAGACGGAGATCCTAGTAAGAGAAAATCGTCGAAAGGAAAACAAAATTGAGAATGAAAACAAATAGCCATGTGAATTGATCTCATTGCCTTCCAACTCTACTATTTCCCCAATGTCTTCGAACGTCCTTTGCCGTTGATCGAAGTTGATTGGATTGATCTTGGATTGTTCGGACTTGGACCTTGATGATAAAATTGACTGTATTGATTCCACGGGACATAGTCATACGCTTTTAATCCTTAATTTTTGCCTGGACCGCCCTTTCGGGTTTTCAGCCCACCAAGATACCCTTTTTTTCCCAAGTCGCCCTTTCGGGTTTTCAACTTGCCGGGTGTACAATCTTTTCCATATATCCCTAATTTTTGCCCAAACCTTTTGGCTTGCCGGGATGCCCTTATTTTGCTTAGGTGTGTCAACCTAACGGGTCTCTTATGCGTAGTATTTTTTAAATATGTCCGCGTTTATGGGACGTGGGAAATCCTCTCCATCCATGGTAGTCAACATCATGGCACCGCCAGAGAAAATTCTCTTGACAACAAATGGTCCTTCATTGGTGGGAGTCCATTTGCCTCTGGGGTCGCCTTGTGGTAAAACGATGCGGTTTATCACTAAGTCACCAACTTGATATACTCGAGGCTTGACCTTTTTGTTGAAAGTCTTGATCATCCGTTTTTGATACGTCTGACCATGGCAAACAACAGCTAATCATTTTTTGTCAATCAAGTTCAACTGATCCAATCTCGTTTGAATCAACTCGTCTTCGCCTAGGCCTGCCTCATTCATAATCCTTAGCGAGGGGATCTGAACTTCTACTGGAAAAACAACTTCCATGCCATAAACTAAGGAAAAGGGAGTTGCCCCAGTTGAGGTTCTAGCTGAAGTATGGTAGCCATGTAGAGCAAACGGAAACATCTCATGCCAATCCTTATAGGTTACTACCATCTTCTGCATAATCTTCTTGATATTTTTGTTGGCCGCTTCGACTGCGCCATTCATTTTTGGTCTATATGGAGAAGAATTATGATGCTTGATCTTAAAATGAGTGCAAAGCTCAGTAATCATAGCATTATTGAGGTTAGTCCCATTGTCGGTGATGATCCTTTCGGGGATACCATAACGGCAGATGATGTTGTGTCTGATGAATCTGGCTACCATATTCTTGGTGACTGAGGCAAACGAGGCGGCTTTGACCCGTTTGGTAAAATAGTCGATAGCAACAAGAATGAAGCGATGTCCGTTGGAAGCTGTGGGCTTGATCTCTCCAATCATGTCAATGCCCCACATTACAAATGTCCACGGAGCGATCATGACATTCAGAGGGATAAGAGGCACATGGACCTTGTTAACGTTGATTTGACATTTG
This sequence comes from Vicia faba, assembly GCA_948472305.1. Classification (NCBI taxonomy): domain Eukaryota; kingdom Viridiplantae; phylum Streptophyta; class Magnoliopsida; order Fabales; family Fabaceae; genus Vicia; species Vicia faba. The sequence continues at coordinate 869,097,018 of OX451735.1, read as the reverse complement.
TGACAGGTTCTTGAATGTTGATGGCAATCAGTCTCCATCGTTGACTAATAGTAACCTGCTCTTAAGATTTTCTTAGCCATCGTATACCCACTCGAGTGAGTACCGAAGAGACCATCGTGCAGGTCTTCCATAATTTCCTCTGCCTCCTTCTTGTCCACACATCAAAGCAGAGTCGAATCATGGTTCCGTTTGTACAATATCCCGTTACTTAGGAAGAATTTGGCTACAAGTATTCGCAAGAACTTTCTGTCATTGATAGATTCCCCCTCTGGATACTCTTGTGCTTCAAGGTATCTCATCACCTCATGATACCATGGCTTTTCCGCATCAGTGTCAAGCTCATAGAAATGTGCAGGTTCATCGAATCTTTCAATTGTTATCATAGGGGCTTCGTTGTCCCATCTGACTTTGAACATTGAAGACATGGTTGCCAAAGCGTCAGCCAGCTGGTTTTCTTCCCTAGGGAAGTGCTCGAATGTGATCTCTTCGAAGTAAGGAATTAGGGATAGCACAAGTTCCTTGTGGGATAAGATTAGGGTGTTTAGTGTCCCAATCTCCTTTTACTTGGCTAATCACCAAGGTAGAATCTCCAAACACATCCAAATGCTTGATCCTTAAGTCAATAGCAGCTTTCAGACCTAAGATGCATGCCTCATACTCAGCCATATTGTTTGTGCAATCGAAGCATAGTCTGGCAGTGAAAGGAGTGTGGCAACCTTCAGAAGAGATGATCATAACACCAATTCCGTTACTTAAGGCGTTAGAAGCCCCATCAAATACCATAGCCCATCGGGATCCTTGTTCAGGTCCGTCATACGGTCCAGGTTTCACACAGTCGGTTACCAGCATGATGTTCTTATCATGGAAGTCGAAGTGCATTGACTGATAATCATCCATAGCCTGATGGGACAAACGATCTGCTAGTACACTCCCTTTGATGGCTTTTTGAGTCGTGTATTGAATGTCTTACTCAGTCAAGATCATTTGCCATCTGGCTATCCATCTGGAAAGGGCAGGTTTCTCGAAGATGTACTTGATTGGGTCCATCTTAGAAATCAACAAAGTGGTATGAGTCAACATATACTGTCTTAGCCGGCGAGAAGCCCACGCCAGAGCACAACAAGTTTTCTCGAGCAGTGAATATCTGGTTTCATAGTCGGTAAACTTTTTGCTCAGGTAATAAATAACAAGCTCTTTTCGGCCAGACTCATCATGTTGGCCCAACACACACCCCATAGAGTTCTCTAGTACAGTCAAGTACATGATCAAGGGCCTTCCTTCAACTAGAGGCATGAGAATATGAGGTTCTTGTAAATATTATTTGATTTTGTCAAAAGCAATATGGCATTCATCGTTCCATCTGACTACCTGATCATTCTTCAAGAGTTTGAAGAGTGGTTCATAAGTAGCAGTCAAGTGGGATATGAAACAGGCAATGTAATTGAGACGACCCAAGAATCCTCTGACTTCTTTTTCAGAATAAGGGACTGGCATTTCTTGGATGGCCTTTATCTTGGTGGGATCAACTTCAATGCCTTTATTGTTGACGACAAAACCTAGAAGCTTTCCAGATCGTACTCCAAACGTGCACTTATTAGGGTTTAACCTCAACTTGTACTTTTTCAGCTCGAATAACTTGTGCAGGTGATCAAGATGTTCTTCTTCGATTTGTGATCTGGAAATCATATAATCCACATATACCTCTATCTCATGATGAATCATGTCATGAAATAAAGCTACCATAGCCCTTTGATATGTTGCCCCTGCATTCTTTAGTCCGGACGGCATGACCTTGTAGCAGAAGGTGCCCCATTGCGTAACGAAAGTAGTCTTCTCCATGTCTTCGGGAGCCATCCTTATTTGATTATAACCTGAGAAGCCATCCATGAATGAGAAGACTTTATGCTGAGCAGTATTATCAACTAAGACGTCAATGTGTGGTAGAGGGAAATCATCTTTGGGGCTTGCCCTATTCAGATCCCTATAGTCTACGCACATGCGAACTTTTCCATCTTTCTTTGGCACTGGCACCACATTGGTAACCCATTGAGGATAGGATGTCACATCTAGGAACCCCGCATTGAATTGTTTCATCACCTCGGCTTTGATCTTTTCAGACATATCAGGCCTCATGCGGCGAACCTTTTGCTTGACAGGCGGACAGTCTTCTTTTGTCGGCAGACGATGAACTACGATGTCGGTATCTAACCCAGGCATATCTTCATAAGACCAAGCAAAAACTTCCACATAATCATGCAACATCTAAACCAACCTGCTCTTGACACTGCTTTCCAAGTTAGCACCGATCTTGATTTCCTTCTTATCTGACTCAGTACCCAGGTTGATAACTTCAACTGACTCTTCGTGCGGTTGAATAGATTTTTCCTCTTGTAATAGAAGTCTAGCTAGTTCTCCCGGTATGTTACAATCTTCCTCGCTTTCGTCTTCGACTTGGTTGATAGGACATTCAAATTCATAGTCGGTAATAGTAGAGTCATTGGAAATAGGATTCAGATTGGATGTGGACCCGCAAGAGTGTGTGTATGTGTGTGCATGTAAGATACATGGCTATTTTTTTGAAAAATGTATTTGTAAGAAAAGAAAGACAATGAACACGAATATTTGAATGCAAAAGAGTCCAATGTACTAAATGATCATATGATTAGATGAACATAAATAAAACCCTTGACAAATGGACCAAAGTGCCCCTGGCCAGGCAAATGGCTGAAAAGTCATTGTTAAAATATTACAGACAACATGTTCTTGAATTGAAAGAAAAGCAATAACAAGTAGATTACTCCTCAATGAAGGAGATGGGCACAAAGTCCTTTGTATTCCAACTCTTCAGCTCCATAGTAGTTGGATACACCCATTCTTCAAATACGACTTCTTCTTTAGAGTCACCCACGGTGTTGACTTCATGGCTTCCAATGCGGAGAGGTGGATTTCCAGCACGAGCAAGCCTCACTTCCTTCTGAGCTTTGCCAGTGAAGCCCAACCCAAACTTATCTATTTTAAAAGGGATATCGATGAGTTTCCCTCAAGTATCATAGTTTCCTTCTTCAATTTCCGCACATACATCCTTGATTGAAACCATCTTTGGCATGGCCTTGACAGCTTTGGACTCATCAGAAGAACATTTAGTAGCAGTAATCATCGGTGGTACAACCTCAAAGGCTTGACATGGGGTTTCAATGAATTCTCTGTCCATCTCTACATACTTTAAAGAGTTAAGGTTGCTCACCATAAAATCTTCTTCCCCACAGACGATGACTATTCTGCCCTTGACTGGATATTTGAGTTTCTGATGGAGGGTTGAGGTCACTGCCCCAGCTTTATGAATCCACGGGCGACCTAACAGACAAGAATAGGCAGGGCGAATATCCATAATATATAAGGTGGAGTTGAAGATTTGGGATCCCACTTTGATTGGAATATCTAATTCCCCATGAGCAGTCCTCTTTGATCCATCAAACGCCCTTATGATGATATCACTTGGCTTCAAGATTAAATCTTCACAGTCAAGACGGTCTAATGCCCCCTTGGGTAACACATTCAGATAAGAACCAATGTCAACTAGCACATGTGCTAAGGTAGTCCCTTTGCACTTCATAGAAACATGTAAAGCTTTATTGTGATTCTTCCTGAGAGGTGTTAAGTCAGCATCTGAAAACCCCAAGCCATTATCAGCTGTCAGGCTAGCCACGCAATTCTCAAATTGGTTTGTTGTTGTCTCACGGGGGACATGAGCTTTTTTCAGGAACTTGATTAATGTTTGAGCATGGGCATTAGAGCAAAGCAACAATGATAACATTAAAATCTTAGAGGGGGTTTGCCCCATCTGTTCTACAATCTTGAAGTCGCTTCTTTTTATGATCTTTAAAATCTCGTCCATCTCGCGAGCGGAGGGTTCTTCATTAGTTATGTCCTTGGAGGGTACTTCAATCACATCAGGCTCAACAACCTTCCCTTTCCCTTTTGTCTCGGTACTTGGCTTGGCGGCAGTAATGCGGATGGGCGTCTTTGTAACTACTGGAGGTGATATATTGGGTGAGAATAGTTTCCCAGTTCTAGTTACTTTGCTTGAGCCATCTATGTTGCCTACATCGTCATCTTTTTCTTCTCCGATCCAGGCATCTTGTTTAATCCCATGATAGAACACATCAGAACCGTAATTCCATGGTACTGCTTTATTTGAAGAATAAGGAATCAGTCTGGGATTGGTAATTATTAATGGAGCAATGGTGGGTTCATTTGAAATCCTAATAGGACCTTTGGAGGTGATCCTAATAGTTTTGTTTGAGATGGTAACAATGGAGAGGTCTTCACATTTGTTAATCAAACTCTTGGCAAATGGAGTCTTTTCAAACAGAATTTCGTGGCTATCCATCAGGCGTTGTATGCCTTTCTTCAGCCCTTCACATTCATCGAGTCGTTTTGTACAGCACACACAATCTTTTTCACAGTCGGGGAAGATCCCAGCTTTCAACAGATTGTACTTGATTATATTCAGCGGAGTAGTCAAATCTTTAACAGAGTTAACAAAAATTGTATCTTCGACAGCATTAACACATTTGTCATGCTTCAGCATTGGAGCGGTAATTACATTCAGCATTGGCGGAGGATCAAATTCAATAGTTTTGTTATCAATTAAATCCTGCATTTTGTTCTTCAAGGCCCAACACTGGTCAGTCTCGTGCCCGGGGCTGTTTTAATGGTAAGCACATTTAGCGTTTGGATTATACTTTGGTGACGAGGTGTTAGGGTTGGCGGGAGGATCGCGCAACGTCACTAAATTAGCCTTGAGAAAATGTTGAAGGGCTTGAGACAGTGACATGCCTAACCTCTTAAATTATCTTCTTGGAGTTTCAAAATGTTGATGATTTGCAGATGGTATTGGAGTAGGAGTTGGATTGGAGATTCAGACATCATTGACAGACAGACGATCATTCTTCTTGGTACGGGCCCTTACCCCATACACAACATTAACTTCCTTCTTTGCAGCAAAAGGTTTCTTGATAGGATTGATGGTGGAGGTAGATGCCACAAAGATCTTCCCACTTTTGATGCCACTTTCAACTCTTTCACCGATTAAGATTAATTCGGTGAAACCAGAAGAAGATCAGCCAACCAATAGATTAAAGAAAGGACCAGATAAAGTGCCCATGAACATGTCGATGTGCTCCCTATTAGTCAAGGGAGGTTGGACTCTATTAGCAAGGTCTCTCCACTTTTACGCATATTCCTTAAATCCTTCATTCTTTCCCATGGTCATATCTTGTAACTGAACCCTTGTCGGTGCCAAGTCGGCATTGTATTGATACTGATGGTAGAAGGCAATAGCTAGATCCTCCCAAGTGTTGATACGAGAACCATCTAACTGATAAAACCATTCAAGTTGTGTTCCAGCCAAGCTCTCTTAGAAAAAGTGAACCCAAAGCTTCTTATCAGCAGTGTGCAGCTGTATCTTGCGTACATAAGATTTCAAATGGAGTTTGGGACAAGAAACCCCGTCGTACTTTGCAAAGATTGGTACTTTGAATTTGTGGGGAATGATTACCCCAGAGATCAAACCCAAATCATCAAAATTTAAACCGGGGACGACTTGGATTTCAACAGCTTTCAATCTGTCTTCTAACTGCTTGTATTTGATATTAGCGGGTGGATACTGCTCGTTGAAATAATCATCATCCGATTCTTGATCATTAGCATATTCAGCCTGAGTACTCTTGACCTCACCGACCTGGTTCTCGTCCTCTTCAGATGAGTCTCCTCCTACTGGGACTTGACAGATTGTCTCCTCGAACCTTCTACCCATCTTGAGCAGAGCTTTCTTCTTTGGCTTCTTCTTAACAGCCAGCAAAGCCATCATATCTTGCTTCCCCTTGGCTAGGGCTAGTAAAGCTTCCTGAAACTGAGAATTCTGGGCTTGGAGTTTCGTCACAGTTTTCTCTAGATCCATCTTGCTGAAATAAACAATAGAAAGATAAGGAAACCTGTTATGCGAAAACCTGTCATGTTATGATGCATGGAATATGTACATGAAAATGATTTTAAGGATTAATGAAATTTAAATTTGTATAGACAAGAGAATGTTAATTTTCATTAGAAAAACAAGAAAGATTACATCATGCTTCTTGGGTTTACAAAATAACTTTCTAAGATAAAAAGACTGAACGCATCCTCTTTGGCGCGAGATAAGCGTTCACACTTTGCTCTTCTTGTAGCTGCTTCGTAAGCTCCAAGACCCTCTTTTCACTAGCATATAATTGAGCCTCAAAAGTATCTCGTTCCTCCTTCAGCTGGATCCAACCCTTTTGTAAGTCTTCGAGAGAGGTAGGCATCTCGGATGGAGGATGGTGTAACGAATATCTCCTTCAACCACAGGCTCCATGACGACTGGTAGGATAGAGGGATAAGGCATCACAAGTTTTTGAGCACGAGCTCGTACCCATTTAAGGTAAGGCTCGAGGGGAATGGAATTCTTGTGTTCTGGTGTCTTGCTATCCACCTTGTTCAACATCCTCCAAGCTCGGATAAATATCTGGCGGTGACCTTGATCGTTGTTCTCATAGTCAAAAACCAAACCTTGAATAAGCATTTCGTGTGGACCATCCCTTCGGGCGTAACCAAACTGTCTTAAGGCTAAGCAAGGGTTGTAAGTGATAACTCATCTAATGCCAAGCAAAGGGACATTAGGGAACTCTCCACAATGGTCGACGATAGTAACATTTTCCTAAGAGCGGGAACACCAATGAATATCTGAATGTCTGAGTGTCATTAACCTATGGGACAACCTTGAACCTTGCTCGTTCTTCAATATAGATTGGGGAAGATGCGAAATAAACCATCTTGCCAAAAGAGGAGTACAACACATAAGGATACCTTTTTTCCTCAAAGTGCGAGTGTAAAAGGAATGTAGGATGTCCCCTAGCAAAGTAGGCACCGGGTTACGAGACATGAAGATTTTGACGGTGTTCACATCTATGAGTTGGTCATGATTTGGAAACAAAACCATCCCATAGATGAGGAGAGCCACAATTTCCTCAAAAGCTTGCAAATCCAAAGAGTTCCAATAGTTTCGAGCTTTCTCAAACAAGAACCTTGCTAGAAAGCCTTTGACACCTCTCCTTGTTTCCCAATTAGTTGTGATATCAGATGGTTACAAGTGTAGAGCTTGAGTAATCTCTTCTGGATTTGGATCTCTTTCCGTACCGTTGAAAGGTAGTTGTTTGAGAATTGGAATCCTTAAGACTTGGGAGAATTCTTCCAAAGTTGGCACAAGTTGATAATCGGGAAATGTGAAGCAATGGTGTAGATGATCAAAGAACTGAAAGAGAACCTTCATCATGTCTTCATCAGTGTTGGAGGTAACCAAGTTTAGTAGGTGACCATGTCTTTTGGTAAATGGAGAATTTTAAGGAATCCTTGATGCTAGCTCTTTGAGTTGAGGAGGCATCCTTACGAGATTGACTTGAATGGTTTTCCTACGAATAGAATCCATGTCCTACAAAACAGGACAAAGATAAATCCCAAAAATCTTTGAAATGGTTAGTGAGTATGAGTATGATGTTATGATGTTTATGATGTCATGTACAAGTGTATATATATACAAACAAAGCAAACAAGTCCTTAGGTTTAGGCTTGAACGGAGTCTCATAGGTAAGTACCCTTTTGAAGTTTATTTGGCTCAAACCTATCCTAGTAATAGTAACCGGGTTCTAAGGATCTCAATATCACTGATTTGTTTTCTCGGGCATTGTTTCAGCGCAAGCCTCTTAAATGGCGACCAAAATATCCCAAAAAACCAAACCTCAATGAGTGTAGTATACAGTATCTACCAACTTCGGACTGCACCAAAGCCGGTCATCTCACTATGTCCTAATGGCCAAGTTGGTCAAGTAAAGGTTCTAAAAGTTCATTAGTGCTTCATGACATCACTCAGCGGCCCCGTATTCTCCTTGACTACTCAAGGGCCACCGGTACCCACAAATATGTCGCACTAACTTAGCTATTTCTTAGACCGTGTCAGTATACCCCGCACAATTTCCACAATGTATTGCTACTTACCTATAAGGTATCCCAAATTCGGGTGGAGGATTCAAACCCAAATAAAGAACCACAATGTAAAGCATACAAGTCAAACAATGAAAGCAAGTAAATATGATCTAGACCTAAGGTAACCCCACTTTTAAGAAACTCCCCAGCAGAGTCGCCAGTTCTGTGATACGGTGGGAGAACTGACTTGGGTGTTTTGCGTTTGATTGCAAATGTTGCGGTTAGCAAGAGTCGCCACCGACTTTTCTTTTATCCAAAAGGAAAGGTGAAAAAGCATAGGAAAGATCTTTGAGATTGTTTCTTGAGTTCGGGGGGTAAATTATGAAAAGGGAAGGTAATAACACCCTTTTCATCCATGGTTTTCCATGGGCTCTTAGTTACTTGCTAGATCACTTGCTTTTGTTTGAAAATGTGCTTTGTGTACTTTTTGAAAGTATTTTGAAAAGGCGCCATTGTTTAGGCTAACTTTGTAATAGTTCTTGTACGTAAGAACGTATACAAAGTGTTAAGCTTTCGAAAATGTTTCAATTTTGGAAGATGTTTTGAAAGTGTTTTTAAAAGTGTTTGTGAAAGTGTAGGTGTTTGTTTTGAAAATAGCAAGGATGTTTGTTTTGAAATGGAGCAAGTAATTAGGAGTAATCTACCTACTCAAATGTCTTTCTTGTTCATTTTCTTTTCCTTTGACATTGTTGTCTTACCATTGATTTGGTAAGCAACCCTATCTTTGGATGTAAGCAGGACGGGTGTGGGTCATCGTATAACCATGATTAGCAATGTTGAAAGGTATCTTAGCATTCTTTTTTGAGGGACTAAGATCATTTGTAAGGAAACTTAGATAGCATCATCGAGGGACTATGATCTTGTATTTGCTTGTTCTTGCTAAGATACCTTACATGTGTAATATGGTCATTTTTGTAAGGCAACCAAGTGGAGTTAACCTTAAGGGTGCATGTGTGGATAGTGTGTTTTATTTGCATGCATTTAAACTTGTATTAGGGTTATCTACTTGTTGATTTTATCTTTCCATACACACCCTAGTTAATAACATTTGTATTTGAAAGCGTTAAATTGCGGAAAATAAAGTCCTACGTTATTACATCGTTTAAGGGATGAGGGGGGATGAAGTAGGAACTTAAATATTACAACCATATCAAATAACCATGAAGGAAACGTAAAAACAGTGTAAAAATAAGGAAAAAAAATTCATCTTGAACTATTATGTGTTGACACAAGCTCACATGCATCAACACATAACTTTCCTTGCCCCTGTATTGCCAAATCAACTCAGTATGAGTCAATACATAATGGTATGTGTCGATTCATACACTACATGTGTTGACTCATACGTGCTTTGTGTCGACTCATACATTGTTTTTCCTTCTGTTTTGGGCTTGTAAAGCAGTATGTATCGACTCATAAGGCTACGTGTCGACTCATACTGTCATTTTTTCTACTTCAACATTGTTTTGCTGCATACATGTGTTAGTTCTTAACATATAATGAAAAGAATGGAAGATAAACAAAAGGTTAGCTTCAAGGACAATGGTTACTACATTTTTGTCTTCAAAATGAATTACTAAAGTCAAGAAACTTACCTTGGAGTTGGATCTTTATACTCTGAATTTGAGTTGTTGTCTTGACTGTTTTTGAAATTGGAAGAGAAAAGAGAGGTGTTGTAGAAGCTTGTTCTTGAGTTTGAACAATTTCTAGGTGATGTATGTGAGGTGCTTAGATGTTTAGACAGAGCTTGCAAGGTGTGAGAGTTCCAAATATTTGGACTTTAAAACTCAAGAGTGGAAGCTTTTTTGGACAGTTATGGTTTTTGATGGCTAGTTTACAACAAGACTTATGGATTTTCTCTCTCTCTCTCTCTCTCTCTCTCTCTCTCTCTCTCTCTCTCTCTCTTTTCTAACCTTTTTCCAACCTCTTTCTCTTGCAAATTCTTCTTCTATTTATAGGCAAGGGGTTTGTGCATATGATCTGATTAGGTTTATAAGACATTATGTTATGGTTTGGTTGGATTACAAAGATTAAACTAAGTCAAGTACTCCATAGTCCCAAGATGAAGTACCAAAGTTGCTGGTATTGAGGAGATACTTCCCATGATTTATGGTGAAGTATAATCAGTAACCAGCAAGGTATGGGCTCAAGACAAACTTTGTACAAAAAGCTTGCTTTTCAAGAATAGCAATGGTGCCTTTATGCCATAAATGGAAAGATCTTTTGGACAATGGTTTAAACACTTGGGTAATAGCTCAAGAGTGGGTGTAAGCATTAAATTATGATGAGAGTTGCAAGAAAAGAAGCCTGTAACATAAGATTATGCAACAAATCATGAGAGTTTTGTTATGTGTTCTTCACTTAGAATGACTTGCAATTCAAAGATGGATGGCCAACTTCAAGCCCTTGAATATCCTAGCTCATGTATGATAAATTTATGCTCTTGGATGTTTTTGAAAGCTTGAAACATCGTCTATAACTTTCATGTTATAGATTTTGGCAAAATCATCTTGGAACTATGTGAAAAAATGCCAACAAGTTGGGGTAAAATCCTGACCAAAATCTGTTGAGAATTTCTCTAAGTGTTAAATGAAAATGTCATGACTTCATGAATTTGTAACTTGAGATCCCCTCATATTCAGGAGAAGTTGTGTAAAGCAATGTTGTAGATATCATGGAGATCTAAAACTTTCATGTTGAAAGTTTCTTTTGAATCATCTTGCATCATGATGAAAGAATGGCATGAAGTGATGAAATTATCATGTATAAAAACACTTAGAAAATTTCTAAGTCTTGGAAATCTTGACTTTTCAAGTTGACTTTTGACTTTCTTGATGATCAAGCTTGATATTCTTGCATGTCTTGATGAAATTTGATCTTTAGAATGTAATGTTGACCAAAAAGTCAAAGTTTGACTTTCTAATATGCAATTGACCATTTTGACCTTGTGCCAATTCCAAGCCTAAATTGATGTATGAGTGTTGCAAACTTGACGTCATAGAAGATCTTGTGAGAGAATCCTTGAGAAATGAGAGGGAAAATTTTGGGGTACAACACGTAGGAAATTATGTTTTGACTTTACCTAGTGGTTTAATAATTCAGTTAGAGAACTATTATCATGTACATGCAATTAGCAGGAATATTATTTTTGTTTCTTGTTTGGACAGGTTTGGTTTTTCATTCATAATAAAGAATAATTGTTGCTCCATTTATTTGAAGGATATGCTTCTTCACAAATGAACAATGGAATGTATGTCATTGATATTGAAATGCTAATTTATAACATTAATACTAAAAGGATTAAACCTAATGAGTTAAATCGAAGTTACCTTTGGCATTGTCGTTTAGGCCACATAAATGAGAAACACATTTCCAAACTCCATAAAGATGGACACTTGGACTCTTTTGATTATGAATCATGTGAGACATGTAGATCTTGTTTAATTGGAAAGATGACAAAGTCTCCATTCACAAGAAAAGGTGAAAGGGATAGTAATATTTTATCCCTCATACATACTGATGTATGTGGACCACTAAACATCCAACCAGAGGAGGTTTTCAATACTTCATCACATTTACTGGTGATTTCAGTAGATATGGCTATGTGTATTTAATTAAATAAATCCGAAACCTTTGAAAAGTTCAGGGAATTCAAGAATGAAGTATAAAACCAACTAGGTAAGAATATTAAAGTTCTTCAATCAGATCGAGGCGGTGAATATTTAAGCCTAGAGTTTGATGACCATCTAAAGGAATGTGGGATTCTATCCCAACTTACTCCTCCAGGAACACCATAATGGAATGGTGTATCTGAGAGAAGAAATCGAACCTTATTAGACATGGTCTGATCCATGATGAGTCACGCCGATCATCCAAACTCCTTTTAGGGACATGCATTATTGACAAAAGCTTACACACTTAATCGTGTTCCATCCAAAAAGGATGAGAAGACACCATATGAGATATGGAGTGGTAAGAAACCACATATGTCTTACATGAAGATTTGAGGTTGCGAAGTTTATGTGAAACGGAAAATCTCAACTAAGCTTGAGCCTAAATCTGACAAATTCTTATTTGTGGGGTATCCTAAAGAAATAAGAAGGTATTACTTCTATAATCCTTTTGAGGGAAAAGTGTTTGTCGCTCGAACTAGAGTTTTTCTAGAAAAAGACTTTATTTCCAAAGGAATCAATGGGAGGAAAGTAGAGCTTGAAGAAATTCAAGAATCACAAAGCATTGATACACCTAGGGAGGAATTAGAGCAGGAAACACAAGAAGTTATGGAAGACGAACCTGCTCAAGTAGAACAAGACCAACGTAGGTCAAGCAGGATACGTAACCAACCTAATAGATATGGATATCTCATAAGTGATCAAGGTGATGTATTTGTAAGAACAAGAAGTGTTTCTACATTTGGCCTTGAGATTTTAATGATAACTATACACGTTATCTTAGAGAATAATTGAATACATTAATGGTTTCATTCTAGTGTGTAGTTGCTGCTATGATGTTCTGACTCTGGTACAAGGCGTGTGACATCATCAGGTTCTGAACATACACTTTGGAAGAAAACATGTGGTTATGTGTTACAGTTGAAGTTAAGGTTCTGAATCTATCTTCTACAACATGTCTAAGGGACGTTAGCACAAGAGGTTTTGATCGTGACTTTGTGGTTAAGCTTTGGAGGCTATCTAAATATTTGCTTCTATGTGTTACAAGTTCTAAAGATTATAAAGATGAGGTTTTGTTGAACAAGTTTTGATGATCTGAAGAAAAGTAAGTTCTTACAACCAAGTGCTGAAGACTCTGAAGAAAAAGTTCTGCGTAACGAGTTCTGAAGAATCCAAAACTTAGGTTCTAAGGCTTAAGAAAGATTCTTCTACAACAAGCTTCAACATTAAAGATTCGAATATCTGAAGCCTCTAAAGATAAGAAGAAAGTTCAAATGGTTAACGTATGATGTTGTACAAAAGTTACATAAAGTGTATGTGACCTCTACCCTCTAGGGTGGCATAAGGACAATCCTTTATATTGTATTGTCAACCACTCTCATTGTGACCATTGGGAACAAAAAGGTGAATTTATAACTATCTTTCTTTACTTAAAGAATCTATGTATACAAGCTTAATAGAAAAATATTATTCATAGAAAAGGTGGAAAGCTATTATTGAACAGTGACAAGATACATAAATATTATTTTATACTTTCTAAACTCTTACACCTTATTCTATTTTTTTGGAACTAACCATATGTATCTTGGATGAAACAGAAGAAGCAAGGAGTTGTTGCTCGTAGCTTGCTCAAGAAGAAAAAGACTACAAGATGTTATTCAACTTTCAATCACATACATTTTGGTAGATCTCAGAAGAAGAAAGTGGTTATTGCTCATAGCTTGATCAACAAGAAGATGAGGAAGAACACTACAAGATGCTACTCAACTTTTGATCATATAAATTTTTGTAGAACATTATAATGAAGACTAGAGTTGTTGCTCGTATAGTGTTTCCGTTCATATCTCTTTATATAAATTAATTTAACACTTCAGTGTTTGCTCGGAAAGGTGTTAAACAATATGTGCTTAAAACACTTGTGTAATCTGCTTTAAAGAAGCATTCATATAAACAAAAGATCCCCATCAATTTGTTGATTGATTCCTTTGGAGACTTGGTGAAAGTAAGATCTCAAGAAGATAATGGTTGTGATCGTTATGGGAAATCTTGATAGGAGATCTTGTGGGATCAGATTTTGTTGGGTCAATGGTAGTCATATCTCAAAGGGGACCGAGTGAAGGTCAAAATCTTGTAAGATCACTGACGAATATCATTGAAAGGAAATCCTGGTAGGAGATCTTGAGAGATCAGATTCTATTGGGTCAATGAACGTTATATTCAGTTGGATCATTGAACGTGTCATTGTATGTTAGTCACTGGCGGTTGCCCGTGCAAGTGTAATCAGTTTAGTTATATTGGATTAAGTCCTTGGATAAGGATAAATCATCCTTGTGGGGATGGACAAGAGTAGCCTAGTTAATGGAGAACTGGATAAAATACTTGTGCCTTTTTCTCTTCATTGTCTTTATTGTATTTTCTCTACCTTAAATTGGTATTAGAGCCCCACTCTATTATTGATTTAAGATAAAAAACTTAACTGTATAGAGAGATCCAGTTAGATAAAATTCTATAGTTTCCTGCTACTTAAATTATTGAAAGCTTTTCTGATTCAAAACCTGTTATGTAGAGGATTCAAAACTCTAGGCAAGAATCATAAAATATGAAGACATAATCCGTGAAACAAGTTCTCAGGATTATGAAGGCTCAAGTACCTATGGAAAGGGATTTCATCTTCTTACTCAACATAAGTTTTCCATCAGAAGCAAAGGTCAACAATCAACACTCCAGATCATCAACTAAAGTTGTCTTTCAAAACAACTACTGCAAGTTGAAATGGATCCAATCAATTTCATATCTAGAAGATCCATCAAGAACTCTAAGAAGACCAAAGCTTCTCAAATATATGTACTTAAAAAATTAGATGCAGGATTCGCCTAAAAACTACGAAGAAGTTTTGCATATAAGAATGGGAAGCCAAAAGGAGAAAATGACATCCACCAGGGAGAAGATCAAATCAGAACATCTCTGAAGTATATGGAAACTACTATCAGAATCTGAACAAAATAAAACAGTTACTGAAGAACAAGAAGTGAAGAAATCATAAGATGTTCATATAGAAGTTTCTTCGTTTCAAGCTCTGAAGAAGGCATAGCCACTTAAATATTTCTGCTCAAAGGAAGTCTATCAGAACTGAAGAATCATAAACTTAAAACGGAACTCTAAACTGATCGACTCTAGACGAAGAAGTTGTAAGCTCTCAGAAGTAAATGGAATAGAATTTTGTGACCTTCAAAGAATCTCGTAAGAAGGATATAAAATCATAGTCATAAAGCATCAACAAGTTTCTTCTAAACTCTCTCACTCATATTTGTTACTTTATTAAAAATATTATTTAGATTAGACAAATTATTTGTGTTGTCCCTTCATTTCGCCGATATATGTCTCATCATGTGCTATATCTACGTCTTGAAAATAGGTATAGGTCATCATTACTTTCCTTGTGTACACGTTTCCAAAATTATATTTATATATATTTTAAATAACCCTCCCCTATTTTATTGCTTTCCTAAGTTTCTAGTTCAAACCCTAAACTCCCAAAATCAGTTATGAACTCTCAAAACAAAATTGCTCTTGAAAGGTTATCTCTTCCTAACCACAAATCTTTTCCTCATCTTCTATCCTTATCACCTGGGAATGATCAAGAGAGTATAGAAGAACAACCATATGATTCTCCTGAAGTTACTCTATATACAAATTTAGATTCTTTAAAAGTTCTTTGTGAACCCTTCGTAGATTTTCAAAACATCAAAGATAATGGCTTTGATCTTTTGGTTGATGTTACAAACCAAGGGTGGGAAAACTTCTTCAACCTTCTTAAGGGACCCATACTTCCTCACCTTGTGAAATACTTCTGGCTACATTCTAAGTCATCAAACTTCTAAGTAGTGTCGTTTGTTAAAGGGAAGAAGGTTATATTCAATGAACAAATCATCGCCAAAGTTCTTAATCTTGATGGAAATAGATTAAGGTGCTATGAAGCAAACACCCGATGGTCAGAATTGATAGAAGTTTATCAAGTCATCTTCAAATCACAAAAAGCCTCGAAGATTGATGGTCTTCATGATCGTCTAAGAATATGTGCCAAAATCTTTGAATCATCAATAGTCCAAGTACCTCAAAGGAAGCATGTAACGTTTATTTTTGGAGATCTGTTATACATAATATACTTCACTTCCTTAGGATATTTTATAAATATCCTGTTGTACCCTAAAATTTTCCCTCTCATATTATCAAGATTTTTCCTCACAAGACTCTTTGGACTCCAGACAGGATTAGGGTTTGCTCAGCTCAAGACATCTCCTTGCACTGATGACCTGAAATTAAGGTTTGAGTTTGCACATGGATTTTTGGACTTCCAATGCCTCATGTGACTTTCATACTTCATGTTGGACTCCTAAGATTGCTCATACCAAGTTTCAAGCCTTGGATCACATTTTTGCCCAGTCAATTGGACAATTGACCTAAAAATCAATTGTATTGGGGAAAAAGTCAACTGTGGCCAATTTACAGTCAAACCTCACAATTTTTTATCCACAACAACATTATAGAATCATATGAACCATTTGATCAAGTTTGGACCACAACTCCTCAAGAAATTTGATCAGATCATCAAAAGGGCAAAATGGTCATTTTTAGGGTTTTGACTGTAGAAGGGCAATTTCTGATTTTTCACCTAGCCAATGGCCAATTGGGTTCAATAATGGTTTCAAGGACTCAATGGAATCATCTTGACCTAATCACAAGGTTCAAAAGATCTCAAATGCATTGGATTGACATATGAATTTTCTAGTCAACTAATCAAAAATCAACTATACACTGAAAAGTGAAACTTTGACTTTTTGGTCAAAATCAAGTGCCAAGGGTCATTTTTCATCAAGATGTGTGAAAACATGAAACTTGTTCACCAAGAAACCTAAATTTGGAAATTAGGGTTTTAAGTTTGAAAAATTTCATAACTTTGAATTTTTCTAAGTTATGAAAAATTCTTATTTTTTCCCAACTTTTCCCAACTTTTTCACCATGATGAAATTGGATTCAAATAAAATTTCCAACATGAAAGTTGTACTCCTCCATAAAATCTACAACTTTGATTCACAAAGGTTTCCCAAAAGATTCTTGGATCTCAAGTTATGATTTTGTGAATAAGGGTCCAAAAACTTTTTAACTTAGTGAAATTTTGCCCTAGTTTAGGCAGATTTTTGACCTAACTTCATGGAAACTTTTCACCTAGTTCCAAGTGGAATCTCAAAATGCATTTCAAATATGGATTATAGAGAATGTTACAAGCTTTACAAAATGTCCAAGAACTCTCCAAGATCATTTATGGTTAGGGAGAATCGAAGAAAAGAAAATAGCCATTTCTCACTTTTGTCCATGGCATTTTTTCACATTGTTACAAGTTGCAAACCTGTCCTAAGCATGCTTGTACTTGTTTTACAGGTCTTAAACCTTTCCACACTCCTTAATTTAATGCAAATACATTGGACAATGGCATTGTTCTGATCTTTGAATCTTTGTACAAGGGTTTGATCCAAAAATGGCAAAAAGTTTACATTGCTATTTTGATAAAGCATGCTTTATGTAACTTTGTTTATCTTGAGCCATGGACCTAATATATTTTTTAAAACAAGATCCAGAGATATCAGGCAAGTGGTACCAACCCTCTACATCCCACGAGCTAGCAAGTACAGCCTTTGCCTTTGTCACTTCAACTTTTGCTTCAAAAGCAAGTAAGCTTGCAAAAAGTCCATAACTCTTCCATATGATAAAACCAAGTCTTGATATCATTTGAAACGACCTCAGCATATTGTAACAAGGCTAAGACACGATTTGCTAAGCTCTCAAACACCCTCTAACACAGAAAACCCCATTTCTTCCCAAAACAGGGAAACTTCTGCAAACACCAAGCCACCTCCATATTCCCTCGTGTGTTTTGCTTGAAACCACTTCAAACACATTCCCTACAACACACCTAAACTATCCAAGCCATTGTTCAGCAACTGTAACCTTATTTTCAAGCTTCACCATTTTCAATTTGAGTTTGCAGGTTGACTTCTACAAGGAGATTCAAGCCATTTCAAAGCAAGTTGAGCATTGGGAAAGCTTGAGGGAACTTCAAGCAAGCTCACGAGTACATCAGGCCTCACTCAAAGTTGCTACATTGCCATAGCCAAATTCGACTGAACAAGGTAATTTTCAAAGTTCCATCTCCTTATTTAGGCATCATTAGGCTTAGGTTTGTGAAGCAAAAATGTAGTCTTTAATGTGCTTGAGCTGTACATATGCATAGTTCTTATTTATATTAACTGAGCTAGGAGAATTTGGATGATGAACATGCTGAAAATTTTAGGGCCATTAAAATTCTCTGTCCTTTGAGAGTTAGGTCACAAAATGGACATGATTGGAATCGTGATTGAAAATGCTATAACTTTCATGTTGTGAATTTTTGATTTCATACAAGCAATAGAGAGAACATATTTAAGTAACAGAGGGCGCACGTTTGGGGCGAAAGAGCAAGGACATGGATGAAGTGTGTCCTGGGCCTGGGCGCCTTGGGCCTGCTTCTTTTGGCACCCCCCTTTTACTTTCTGCACCCCCTTTTGCATTTTCTTATATTTTTTATATTTTCTTGCATATTTATATTTTCTGACTTCATTTATTTTTTCTGAACATTTAAAAATCTCAAAAACATTTTCTTAATTTTTTGCATTTTATTTTATTATTTTTATTATTTCTTGGACATAAAAATAGTTTATTAAATAACAATATACTTTATTTTCTTAAATAAACTTGCAAATAATATAAAAATATTATATATTTTTATTTTTATTATTTATATACTTAAAATATTATTTTCTCACATATTTTATTTTTTAACATTTTTGTATATATTTTTATTTATTTTCTTGTACATAAATGAATAAATAAATAATATAAAGCATATTTTCCTTTAAAACAAAAACTAGGGTTTTCACCCCCTTTCAAAAATAATCACTTTATTTTCTCTTATTTTTAAGACTTGAATAAACTTATTTTCTCATGCATAAAACAAATACAAAAAACATTTTGCATATTTACAATTTATTCCATATTTAAATACTTGTTTATTTATTTATTGTTGTATAAATTCAATTGGGTTGTAATAGTAAATTAGGGTTTAATTTTGTGCAAATACCCCCTATTCAAACTTGTACCCCCTTCCCATAATAATGTTGTAATAGTCTAGATTTACTTTACGCATTTTATTGCTTTCATATGCCATGATAGTAAATTAGGGTTTTGAATGAAAAGACCAAAATCAAACAAATAGCATGACTAAATACAAGACAAAAATGCATGAAAAATGATAACATCTTGCACACAAGCACCCCTAGGGTTTCATCCACTTTGTTGCCTTAAAATGGCCATGGTATGCATGCTAGGTATCTTGGCAAAATCAAACAAAAACAAAAGATCATAGTCCCTCGATGATGCTATCTTGGTTGCCTAAACAAAAATGATCTAGTCCCTCAAAAACTTGCTAAGATACTTGGCAATATTGTTATCATGGTCATACGATGACCCACGCCCGTCCCGTTTAACATCCAAAGATAGGGTTGTTTACCAAATACAATGGTAAAACAACAATGTCAAAGGAATAAAAATGTGTAGGAAAGACTTTTGAGTAGATAGATGCTTCTAGTTACTTGATCAATTTGCAAACCATCCTTGCTATTTTCAAACACACAATTTCAAAATAATTTCCAAACAACTTTCAAACATTGAAACATTTTTAAAAAGATAAACACCTTTGTATACATTCAAACAAGAATCATTACAAAGGTTGCCTAAACAAAGGCCTCTTTTCAAAATACTTTCAAAAACCACACAGAAAAGCACCATTTCAAACAATTGGAAAATCAAAGCAAGTGATCTAAAACAAGTAACTAAGAGCCCATGGAAAACCATGGATGAAAAGGGTGCTAGCACCTTCCCTTTTCATAATCTACCCCCCGAACCCAAAAACAATCTCAAAGGTCTTTCCTGTGCTTTTTTACCTTTCCTTTTGGATAAAATAAAAGTCGGTGGCGACTCTTGCTAAATCGAAACATTTACGAACACAAAATGCAAAACCTCAAGTCAGTTCTCCCACCGCATCACAGAACTGGTGACTCTGCTGGGGACAAATCTAAAAGTGGGGTTACCTTAGGGTTTAGATCACCTTTATTTGCTTACCATGTTTGCCTTGTATGCTTTACACTTTGGTTCTATTGTTTGGGTTTGAATCCTCTACCCGGATTTAGGAAACATTCATAGGTAAGTAGCAATACATTATGGAAACTGTGCGGGGTATACCGACATGGTCTAAGCAATAGCTATATTAGTGCGACATATTTGTGGGTACCGGTAGCCTTTGAGTTAATCAAAGAGAATACGGGGCCGCTGAGTGTTGTCATGAAGCACTAATGGACTTTTAGAACCTTTACTTGACCAACTTGGCCTTTTTGGGGGTAGTGAGATGACCGGCTTTGGTGCAGTCCAAAGTTGGTAGATACTCGATACTACACTTATTGAGGGTTGTTTTCTTGGAATATTTAGGTCGCCAGTAAAGTGGCTAAACTGAAACAATGAACACAGAAAATAATCCAGTGATACTGAGCTCCTTAGAACCCGGTTACTATTTCTAGGACAGGTTGAACCAACTAAACTTCAAGAGGGTACTTACCTATGAAACCCCATTTAAGCCTAAACTAGGAACTTGTGTGATTTGTTTGTACATATATACTTATGCATAACATCATAACATCATGAAGCATCATATGCATCCACTAACCATTTCAAGGATTTGGATTTTAATCTTTGTTCCTGTTTTGTAGGTAATGGAATCACTTCGCAGGAAAACCATCCAAGTCAACCTTGTAAGAATTTCTCCTCAACTCAAGGAGCTAGCTTCAAGGATTCCTGAGAATTCTCCATTCACCAAGAGACATGGTCGACTTCTAAACTTAGTCAACACCAACACTGAGGAGGATATGCTGAAAGTTCTCTTCCAGTTCTTTGACCCTTTGCATTATTGCTTTACATTTCCTGATTACCAGCTGGTGCCTACTTTGGAGGAATTTTCTCAACTCTTGAGGATTCCTATTCTCCATCAACTACCTTTCAACGGTACGGAAAGAGATCCAAAGCCTGAAGATGTTTCCCAATCCCTACACTTGCAACCATCTGATGTCACAGGCCATTGGGAAACCAGAAGTGGTGTCAAGGGTTTCTTGGAAAAGTTTCTGTTTGAGAAAGCTCAAGAATGCTGGAATTCTCTAGACCTGCAAGCTTTTGAGGAGATTATAGCTCTTCTCATCTATGGGTTGGTCTTGTTCCCAAACCCTGACCAGCTTATAGATGTGAATGCTGTCAAAATATTCATGACTCGTAACCCGGTACCTACATTGCTTGGGGATATCCTCGACTCTTTTCACACTCGGACAATGAGGAAAAGAGGTGTTCTCATGTGTTGCACTCCTCTACTAGAAAGATGGTTTATTTCTCATCTTCCCCAATCAGTTTTGAAGAATGAGCAAGGCTTGAGGTGGTCACAATGGTTGATGACCCTTACACATTCAGATATTCATTGGTGTTCTTGATCAAAAGAGAATATTATCATCATTGACCGTTGTGGGGAATTCCCTAATGTCCCTCTACTTGGCATTAGGGGAGGCATTACCTATAACCCCTGCTTGGCTCTGAGACAGTTTGGGAATGCCCGAAGGGACGGCCCACATGACATGCTGATTCTAGACCTGGTTTTTGACTTCGAAAACGACGATCAAGGACTTCAACAAAGGTTCATCCAAGCTTGGAGGATGCCTAACAAGGTAGACAGTAAGACCTTGGGACACAAGAATTCCATCCCCCTTGAGCCTTACCTCAAGTGGGTACGAACCCGCGCCCAAAGTATTATGATGCCTTACCCCTACATGCTTCCTGTGATTATAGAGCCTGTTATGGAAGGAGAGGTTCCATACACCCTCCCACATCCTGACATGCCAACATCACTTGAAGATCTGCAAAGGAGTTGGATACAGCTCAAGGGAGAACGCGATACTTTTAAAGCCCAATTCTACGCCAGTGAGAAGAAGGTTTTGGAACTTACTCGTCAACTTCACGAAGAGCAGACTCTCAACACCTACATTGCACCGAAGAGGATGCGCAACGTCTTTTTACCTTAGAATTTTGTATTATTTTGCCCATGGGGCATTGATGTACTAACAAATTCTATCTTATTAATATGACGTATGTTCCTTT
Organism: Vicia faba; assembly: GCA_948472305.1. Classification (NCBI taxonomy): domain Eukaryota; kingdom Viridiplantae; phylum Streptophyta; class Magnoliopsida; order Fabales; family Fabaceae; genus Vicia; species Vicia faba. The sequence continues at coordinate 869,075,008 of OX451735.1, read as the reverse complement.
TTTATTTAAAACAAATTCAAATTTCTGAATCCTTGAATGCATTACATGAATACATATCATTCATCATATGCATAAATAGGTCTTCACACCAAGTTTCCTCATCTCTCTGTTGTTTATTTCAGCAAGATAGATATTGAGCAAACGGTCAAAGACTTGCAAGCCCAGAATTCACAATTCCAACAGCTACTCATGACCCTAGCTAAAGGGCAGGAGGATCTCAAGACTCTACTAGAGAAGGAAAAAGAGAAAAAGAAAAAGAAGAGAGTTAGTGTGGCTACCTTGGGCAGAATATTTGAAGGCCAAGCCAGAAGGGTCCTGGATTTCCCCTCAACATCTGATGAAGGGGTAGGAAAAGGAAAGGGAGTTGCAGTGCCATCTGATTCTGAGGAAGAAGAAGAAGAAGAGGATGAAGACTATTCTGAACAGCAGTACCCTCCTGCAGATGACAAATACAAGAACTTGGAAGAGCGTCTAGTTGCCATGGAGATACAGAGAGTGCCTGGGCTGGAATTTGAAGAGCTAGGGTTGGTTTCTGGAATTGTAATCCCTCATAAATTCAAAGTACCTTTGTTTGCTAAGTACGATGGGTTGTCTTGTCCCAAGATGCACCTACGATCTTATGTCAGGAAAATTCAACCACATTCTTCTGACAAAGACCTGTGGGTCCATTTCTTCCAGGACAGTTTATCGGGGACGCATCTGGATTGGTTTTACCAGTTGGAGAGGTCTGATGTGCATAATTGGGAAGATTTGGCGGCCGCCTTCTACAAACAGTATCAATATAATGCAGACTTAGCACCAGCCCGTACTCAATTACAGAGTATGGGCATGGTCTCAAATGAAGGTTTCAAGGAGTATGCCCAAAAAAGGAGAGACTTGGCGGGACGAGTACAACCACCTTTATCTGAGAGGGAGCTAGTTGATATGTTCTTGGGTACACTGTCAGGTCCTTTTTTCAATCACCTGATTAGAAGTTCGTCTGCGGGGTTCACCGGGTTGATTCTAAGTGGTGAGAGAGTTGAAGCCGGCATAAAAAGCGGGAAAATTCAAAGAGATGCATCTGCTTCCGCTACCATCAAAAATACCTTTCCAGCAAAGAAAGAAGTTCCAGCTGTCTACTCCCAAAGAGGTCAAGGAAGAGTTGAGCGCCGGCCAGCGGTGGGGGCCGTAATGATTCAGAAGTCTGCAGCTGATCAGCCCAGAAACAACCAACCAAGAACCAACCAAGCAAGGGTGGAAAGTCCTGTACGACAATTCACCCAGATAAACATGACTCCTGCTCAGGTTCTACCCCATCTCTTGAAGTTAAACCTTTCTAGTTTGAAAGAGGCCCTGAAGAATCCGAATACAACTTCTCCTTTCTACCATTCAAACGCCAAGTGTGCTTATCATTCAAGGAGTATAGGGCACGACACCAACAATTGTTGGGCCCTCAAGAATAAGATTCAGGATTTGATAGATGCTAAAGAAGTTGAATTCCACGCCCCTGAAAAGCCGAATGTAATCTCTGCTCCAATGCCAAAGCATGGCCACCATGCCCATGCTGTTGAAGAAGATCTTTTTGTTGCTACTGTTGATGATTTGATGACTCCGCTACCGATAATCAAGTTAAATTTGCTGAAGGCTGGAATTTTTCCAGGTTGTGAAGAAGATTTCTACCTTTGTTCATCCTTACCAACCGACTGTCCATTGTTGAAGTTAGGCATCCAGCGCCTAATGGATAACCAAGAAATCCTTTTTGAAAAGACTCCTGTTACACCGACTCCTGTCAATGATGTTTCAATAATAACCATATCTACCAATATTTCCAAGGTCTCCAAAAGACCTGTTAAGATTACATCCACTCAGAAGACTGCACCTTTGAAGATAACCATGCCCGGGACCGTCCCGTACAAGTTTGACAAATCAATAACATGGAACTATGGTGGAGAAATCTACTACCACGGTGTTAAACAGATTGAATCAACTGAAGATAGTTCTGATGAAGAGACTTCCGACATTGGAAACATTGCTGGAACGAGCAAAATCACCTGCAGTGGAAGAATTTTCTCTCCAGAGATTGCGCCTCCAAAGGCAATCTTTGGACCCTCAGCTGTTCCTAAGGTTACCCCTGCACCGGTCAATATATCTGCAAGAACTCCAATTGTTGAAGAAGTTGTAACTCCTGTGGTTGTCCCCTCTGCTGCTGCTGATGATAGAGGGAAAGGAATCCAAGAAGAGCCCGTCAGGACGAGGGCTCAGCCATTGGTCATCCCTGAAACTTCTCAAAAAGAAATGGAAGAAATTTTGAAAATAATCAAGAAAAGCGATTATGATGTTGTAGAGCAACTGGGGAAAACCCCCTAAAAAATGTCTATGTTGGCCCTGTTGCTTTGTTCAGAAGCTCATGCTAAAGCTTTGATCAAGTTTTTGAAGACGGCCCATGTACCACAGGAAACCTCCGCGGATCAGTTCCAGGAATGTGTAGCTAGCTTAACAGCTGACAACAGTCTAGGATTCTCCGATGCCAATTTAACATCAAAAGGGAGAAAACATAATGATGCTTTGCATGTCTCGGTGGAATACAGAGGGACTACCCTAGCACACGTACTGGTAGACACTGGTTCATCGCTGAACGTCTTGCCGAAGAAAGCCTTGGATAGAATGGATTGTGAAGGCTTAACCCTGAAACCCATCAATATAATAGTCAGAGCCTTTGATGGTTCTAAAAGGATGGTCCACGGGGAGGTGGACATCCCGATTAAAGTAGGAACTGAAACTTTCAAATCCACATTCTACGTGATGGACATCTGTCCTTCCTATTCTTGCTTGTTGGAAAGACCCTGGATTCACCATGCTGGAGCTGTTACCTCCACTCTGCATCAAAATCTCAAGTACCCTGTCCAGGGGAAATTATAACTGTTCATGGCGAAGAGGAATACATGATAAGCCATCTAAATTCTTTCCGCTATGTAGAATTGGATGGTGAATTCATCGAAACCCCCTTTCAGCATTTTGAAGAGGTAGCTCAGGAGATTGCGGCAACTAAGACAGTGTCTTCTATACCCATGGTTACTAGACCTCCTCCTCAGATGTCGTCTCTAAAAGATGCAAAAGCTGTGATTGAAGAAGGAGGAAGCACAATCTGTGGGAAACTTCCCGACTTTCCTTTTAAGGCAGATAAATTCGGCTTGGGGTTCACTTCTGCTGCTCAAAAGGCTGTACGCCTCTCCTGGGCCGGAGGGCCACCAATAAAGATCACCCATCATGGAGTCAATGCTTTGGAGGATAGTGAAGAGGAGAGCAACTTAGAAGACTAGATTTTCCCTACTATTGACGGAGGACTGTGCAACTGGGAAGCAAAAGACTTTGTTCCCATTACTTTCATGAATCAGTAATTTATCTTTCAAACATTTATGTTGGTTTGTAATAATTCTCAAACAATTCGTACTCTTTTAACCTTGTGCCTTATCCGAGGCACATAGGTCCATTTGTAAGGGTTTGATTTTTTTCATCTTCATATGGCATTTTAATGAATCATGGACGTTTTAACATATAAACTTTTGTGTTCATTGTGTTGTACCCCAAAATTTTCCCTCCCATATTCTCCAAAGTTTTGACAAGCATCATTTCAATTTGCTCAAGCCTACTCAAGAGATTGCACAGTCAAACATCCTCCTAAGCCAGCCAAAATTAGGGTTTTGGTTCTTGCAAGGAAGTTGAGGTTTTCAAGGGCTCAATCAAGTCCCATATGCCTATAAACATTGCCAAGCGTCCACATGTCAAGTTTCAAGGCTCACAGCATCAAGTTGCACAGTCAAAAGCCCTAATTGCTCCACAGTCAACTGCAGGGGGCAAAATGGTCATTTGGCAGTCAAAAGTCAAAATTTTTGGTCAACATCTTATTTTGAAGTCACAATCATCATTTGATCAAATCTTGATCATGATTCCACAAGCATGGCTCAAAAATCATCAAGATGCAAAAGTTTCTATTTTGGGACAGCTGAAAAGTCAACTGTAACTTGACCAAGGCATAACTTTTTCATGGTTCATCAGAAAAATCCCATCCAATGCTCATTTTTAAGGGGATGATATTTCCTACAACTCATCTTCACATTCCAAGACCAAGAAATGCTCTCACAAAAAGTTATCAATTTCTACATTATAGGTCATTTTCAAAAGTCAACAAAAAGGCATTTTAAGTCAAAGACCATAACTTGAGATTGGTAAATCAAAATGACATGGTACCAAAGGCATTGGTTATAGGACTTCAAGACCTTTCCAAAATGTCCAAGAACATGTTCATAGCTTCAAAATTGAGCAAGATATGCATTGGATAAGTTGGGAAATTTTTGGGAATTTGCAAAAGTCAACTTTGCCCAAAACACTTCATTTTTGCTAATGGGCCTCAAATTATTTCTTGAAACATTGCCCAAGGCCTATGCACGACCCATTCAGATTAAATTGAATTATTTTCTTATTTTTATTAATTATTTGGATTTTTAATTGATTATTAATTCATTTAATTGATTTAATTGTAGGAAAATTCAAAAGATATGATTTTTAAATCTTTTGTGAAGCAAATAAGATCAGGACAAGCTGGCAATTTCGTGCATCCATCAAAGAGGCAAAAAACTCCATGTTTGGCAAGCTTTATCAATCAAAATTATGCAAAAAGATTTGATTGGAAATCAAAGATTGAAAACTTTATTCTATGGATCTTTAACCTAGTTTTTACCCTAATTCCATTCCCATACAAATACTGAAGCCAACCCTAGTGTTGTGAACGTGCAAAATCTGCTGAGAAACCATAGCCAAATTCCAAAAATTCAAAGAAAGCTTGAAACTGTTTTTAATATTGCAGACCAATTCAAAGCCTTAGAACGATTCCAATACCTTGCATAAGTGTCCAGGAACACATTGCAATAAAAAACGAGCCTTGAAGCTATCAGAATACGCAAGAACAAGTCACACGGTTTGGTTTGTTTTCCATAATCGCATATCATTGTTCATGCATTTTTAACCTCTTTTTTGGATTGATTTGTGTTAATAGGACCATTCTGAAGCTATTGGTATGATTCAATTTGATTATGGTGCCTTGAAACGAAAATTACCATGGAAGGATTCTAGGGTTTTCGAGCTCCAAAATTAGGGGTTTGCTATTGAGGAAAAATTGGACCTCATAACGCCTATGGTTGAATTCGTCAAGGCCAGACGAATTCAACCCAACCATCGCGCCCTTTTTATATGTACTGTACACCTAATCGCTATTTTTGGCCATGCTGTTTTGTGGGGGTTAAAAACCCACGCTATCTTGTTTTATTTTTGCAGATGAAACGAAGAAGGTGACTGCGTGTTGACGTGTGGTTGGTGGGTTTAAATATAGCGCGCGTTTTTTTTACGTTTCCAGCACATGTGATTATTTCCATATATTATTCTCACTTATTATTGTATTAACAAACGCGCTCAAATGGTGCAGTGGCTGGTGACGTGCTTGGCAATCGTTGGGACCTGGGTTCGATTCCCAGGTCCACCCAAATCTCAATTCTATTTTTCTAACAAATTCATGTGCAACACTCATCAAAGGTTCCACCATATGCCTCATGTTCCAGCCTGCCATGTGGCCTCAAGCAGTGATCCAAAGGCCAGGGATAGATGAACACCATACGTTCCAGTCAAAGCATGCACATGCAATTCCAGGAGTCAACAAGGCTTGAGCGTTATTGGGCCTAAAGTCTGCACAATAAACCTCCCTTGGGTCCAGAATACCCCCCTGGTTAATTACTTCTTTTATTCTTATTTTTATTTTGTTTTCTTTTAATTATTTCATAACTAATTATTATTATTTATTAACTAACAAATTAATTTTCATAATAAAATCAGAGATCACAAAATTATAAATATTTTATTATTTATTAAATTCACTAATAATTATTTTGTAAATAAAATACTAACCAATTAATTAGTTTAATAGGCCATTTTTTTAAATAAATAAAAACATGTAGAATTAGGGTTTGACAATTTTCAATCATATTTTCTTATCATTATTATTTATTAATTATTATTATTTTTGTAAATAAAAGGTAAATTAATTAATTTAGTTAATTAGGTTAACTTTAACTTTTTTACAATAAATAAAATAGACTTAGAATTAGGTCTTAACTTTTAATTTTAATTCCTTTTTCTTTTTATTTTCATTAAAAACTTAAAAAACACAAAAAAACATTTTTTATTTTTTATTAATTAATTAATTAGGTTTAGGTGTAATATTTGATTAATTGCAAAAAGGATAAGACTAAAAATTTCTTTATTTCTCAAAAGGGTCAAAACCCTAGGACGTCCCGATTTAATTTTCTTTCGCATTTTAATTCCTATTTTTGATTATTATGTATCTGCTCAAAGGATGTAATAGTAATTAGGATTTACCGCTTTCTTTACTTTCTGCATTTATTTCAAAACGGGTTTTTGTTTTTGGCGATGTATAGACCCGCGCCTTATAATAGTGTAGCTTTACATTTCCGCACTTTAATTTTCCGCACTCTTAACTGTTAAATGCCTGCAAGACTGTATGCCAAATAAAATTAATTCGTAGATCACCAAATAACATGTACAAGATAAACATTAACTGAATTGAACACACAAGCACATGCCACTCCTAGGGTACGCCTCACTCGGTTGCCTTCGAACGTGGTCATCAAGTATAGGGTGTCTTAGAGGTCGCCCTTCTGTCCAAAAGATCCAGTTGCCTCGAAACGGTTGCCTCGGATAAAAAAAAAGGATCTAGGACATTAGGGTTACTTCTAAGGTGTCCTACTATTGCTTCGGTGACCACACTGTCCCTTATAATCGAATTGACCCGAACAACTCCAACGACGATGCTACCTACTTCTCAATAGTGGGATAGTACTGTCTAAAGGACTCTTACACAGCTTAATTCCTTAGAGTAGGTAGATTTCTCCTGGGTACTTGCTCTTTCAAAAAAAACAAAAATAACTTTTCGCACCTACACTTTCAAAAAGTTTTCAAACAAATACTTCATACACTCTTAAGGACTGATACAAGAGTTACCTAGAAGTTTTTCAAACTAAACTTTTTCAAAACCCACAAACACTTGAAAAGCAAACATTTTGAAAACATAGTGAGCAAGTACCTAAGAGCCCATGGATAACCATGGATAGAAAGGGTGCTAATACCTTCCCTTTCTATAATCTACCTCCCGAACCGAGAAACATCTCGAAAAGGAATTTTGCTGTGCTTTTGTCCTTTCCTTGTTGGAGAACATAAAAGACGGTGGCGACTCTTGCTTACCGCGACATTTCGTGAACCAGCATTAAAAAACAGTCAGTTCTATTTCCACCGATCACAGAACTGGCGACTCTGCTGGGGATATTTAAAGTGAGGTGTACCTTAGGAATAGTTCATCATCATGTTTTCAATTGCTTGCTTTGCTTGATTTAATATTGTGGGCCTGTTTTGGGAGTTTCATAGATCCTAACCCGGATCTGGAGGATACCTTTTAGGTAGCAACAAACTGTGAGGGAACTGTGCAGGGTATACCGACACAGTTGAAGCAGTTGCTACGTTGATGTGGCACTTTGGTGAGTACCGGTAACCCTTGAGTCAAGTCAAGGAGAGTACGGGGCCGCCGCGTGGTGTCGTGAAGCATCAATTGACCTTAGGAACCTTACTTGACCATCCTGGCCTCTTTAGGGTAGTGAGATGACCGACTTTGGTGCAGTCCGAAGTTGGTAGATACTCGATACTACACTCATTGAGGGTTGTTTTCTTGGAATATTTTGATCGCCAGTTCAGTGGCTAAATCAAAACAATGAACATAGAAAACAACCCTATGATATTGAACTCCTTAGAACCTGGTTACTTTTGATAGGACAAGTTTTTGAGCCCACCAACTTCAAGAGGGTAGTACCCCAAACTTCATGCTGGCCTAAACTCTAAGGGCTGTCTTGTGTGACTTGTGTGCCTTATCATGTTTGCCTTTGTGTATACTTGTGGTTGTTTTTATCATAACATCATAACATCATACAACATCATATGCATCCAACTAACCACTTCAGGGGTTCGAATCTTCATCTTTGTTCTTGTTTTGTAGGACATGGAAACTATCCGCAGAAAGACAATTCAGATCAACCTTGTAAGGATCCCTCCTCAGCTTAAGGAGCTTACATCCAGGATTCCCGAGAACTCTTCCTTCAGTGAAAGGCATGGTAGACTCATCAGCTTGGTCAACACCAACATTGAAGAAGATGTGATAAAAGTTCTCTTCCAGTTCTTTGACCCTTTGCACCACTGTATTACTTTCCCAGATTATCAACTGGTGCCTACTTTGGAAGAGTTTTCTCAGCTGCTGAAGATTTCTATCCTTAGTCAACTACCCTACAACGGTATGGAAAAGGAGCCAAAACTTGAAGAGGTTGCTAAAGCATTACACTTACCACCCTCTGCCATCAAGGGACATTGGGAAATCAGAAGTGGTATCAAAGGATTCTTGGCAAAGTTCCTACTTGAGAAAGCACAAGAATGTTGGAATTCCCTTGACCTACAAGCCTTTGAAGAAGTTGTGGCTCTCCTTGTCTATGGGTTGGTGTTGTTCCCGAATCCAGATCAGCTTATAGATATCAATGCTGTCAAGATCTTCATGTCCAGGAATCCCATACCTACATTGCTTGGGGACATCCTCCACTCATGTTACACTCGAACCATGAGAAAAAGAGGTGTTCTCATGTGCTGCACTCCTCTCCTGGAAAGGTGGTTTATTTCGCACCTTCCACAATCAGTTTTGAAGAACGAGCGGGGTTTGATATGGTCACAACGGTTAATGACGCTTACACATGCTGATATACATTGGTGTTCTCGGTCCAGAGAAAATGTCACTATTATTGATCGTTGCGGAGAATTTCCTAATGTTCCTTTACTTGGAATCAGAGGAGGTATTACTTACAATCCGTGTCTGGCTTTGAGGCAGTTTGGATATGCTCAGAGGGATGGCCCTCATGACATGTTGATTCCTGACATAGTTTTTGACTTCGACAATGATGCACAAGGACTTCGCCAGAGATTTATCAGAGCTTGGAGGATGCCCAACAGGGTAGATAGCAAGACACTGGGGCACAAGAACTCCATCCCCTTGGAGCCTTATCTCAAGTGGGTACGAGCCCGCTCCCAGAAGCTGGTAATGCCATACCCTCATGTTCTCCCCGTGATCAAAGAGCCAGTTTTGGAAGGAGAGGTGCCCTACACCATTCAACATCCTGACATGCCAACATATTGGGAAGAAATGCAAAAGAGCTGGATCCAACTAAAGGAAGAACGAAATTCTCTGGAAACCAGTCTACATGCCAGTGAGAAGAAGGTCTTGGAGCTCACCCACCTATTGCACGAGGAAAAGACTCTCAACACTTACATAGCTCCAAAGAGGATGTGCAGTGTCTTTTGGGATTAATTATTTTGTAATGCTTTGCCCATGAGGCCCTGATGTACTGAACAAATTATTTCTTAATATGACGTGCGTTCTTCTTTTGTCTACAACAAATTTGAACTTTCGAACCCTTGAATGCATTGCATAAATAGCATATCATGCATCATGTGTATAACAGGTACCCTTTTTTCTACAGGTTGCTTAATCTTCTTCGTTGTTTATTTCAGCAGTCTCATCATGAATCCTGAATCATCCAACGAACAAGCTATCAAGGCCCTCCAGGCCCAGAACGCCCAGTTTCAAGAGCTGGTCATGAGCTTAGCCCAAGGTCAAGAGGAATTGAAGGCTCTGCTGGTGAAGAAGAAGAAGAAGAGAACTGTACTGTTTAACACTGGACGGAGGTTTGGTAATACACTGCAAAATGAGGCTGATCAAGCTGCTTCCTCTGTAGGGAAAGATAGTCCCAAAAGGGGAAGGGTTCCTAGTCCTGTGGTCTCCGACAACGAGACAGATTTCAATGATGAGCAGTACCCTCCCGCTGAAGACAGGTACAAGCAACTAGAGGACCGTCTGAGTGCCATGGAGATTCAACAAGTGCCTGGGTTGGATTTTGGGGATCTAGGTTTATCTTCTGGGGTGGTGATCCCAAACAAGTTCAAGGCACCTTCTTTTGCGAAGTATGACGTGGCATCTTGTCCTAAGCTGCATCTCAGATCTTATGTAAGGAAGATCCAACCTTACACTGCATACAAGAACCTATGGATCCATTTCTTCCTGGATAGCCTTTCAGGGGCTCAACTCGAGTGGTTCTATCAGCTGGATGGAGCCAGTATTCGAAACTGGGAGGACTTGGCTACTGCATTTTATAAGCAGTATCAGTACAATGCCGACCTCGCTCCTACACGTACCCAACTCCAGGGTATGTCGCTAGGATAGGGAGAAGGTTTTAAAGAGTACGCGCAAAAGTGGAGAGACCTGGCTGGCAGTGTGCAGCCACCGTTGATTGACCATGAACTTGTGGACATGTTCTTGGGGACCCTGTCTGATCCATTCTTTAACCACCTGATTGGTAATTCTTCTGCTGGGTTCACAGATTTGATCTTAACTGGAGAAAGGATAGAAGCTGGTATTAAGTCGGGGAAGATACAGAAAGGTGCATCCTCAAGTTCTGAAAAGAAGCCTTTCAAGAAGGAAGCTAGTGTTGTTTATGGGTCAAGGAAACAGAACAAACCGGAACGCCGCCAAGCTGTCAACGCGGTGGTAATTTCTAAGCCTGTTGTTGCTCCTCAGCAATATAACTAACCAAGGGGTGAGAGACCCAAAAGGCAGTACACTCGGCTCAGTATGACCCTCTCCCAGATTTTGCCGCAACTACTGTCAACCAATCTGGTAACTGTCAAAGAAGCTCCGAAGGTAGTGAATACAACCTCTCCAAAGTACAACCCCAACGCCTGTTGCGCTTATCACTCTGATAGCCCGGGACATTCTACTGATGATTGTTGGGCTCTGAGGAATAAGGTTCAGGACCTTATTGATGCTAAGGAAATACAGTTCGAGGCGCCCGAAAGGCCCAATGTTGTGACTGCTCCCATGCCCCAGCATGGAGCGAATGCTGTGGAAGAAGACCGGTATGTAGCCTCTGTGGATGATATTGATACTCCGTTGTTGACTGTTAAAAGGAACCTGTTGCTACCCGGTTTATTTCCGAGATGTAGTAAAGGTTGCCTTCTATGTTCTGTTTCATCTGCTGGTTGTCCTTTGTTGAGGTCAGGCATCCAAAACCTGATGGATAACAAAGAGATTTTGTTCGATAAGGTTGTTGTTCCTGTTACCCCTGCTGAAGAAGTTTCTATTGTTACTATTTACTCTCCTAAGGCTCCCTCAAAGAAGCCTGTCAAAATCATGCCTGTTCACAAGATTGCACCTATCATTATCACCGTTCCGGGGCCCCTCCCCTATACATATGACAAAGCTGTCCCTTGGCACTATGGGGCAGATGTTTATGTTCTTGGAGTAAAGCAAGAGTTTGATACCAGTACCGGTGTCAGCAACATCACCAGGCCTGCCAAAGTCACTCGTAGTGGTAGGCTCTTTTCACCAGATATTGCACCTCCAGCTATTCAGAGACCCCTTGTTATCACACCTGCCAGTGTGCCTGTTTCCCCTCCTGATCAAGTTTCTACCCCTGCTGCCGAGTCATCTGACACTCGGGGCAAAGGGATTGCTACTGATGTGCCTGCCCAGATGGAGGCACCGAAGACCGTCAATGTTGAAGCTTCCCAGCAAGAGATGGAAGAGATTCTCAAGATCATCAAGAAGAGCGAATTCAGTGTAGTTGAGCAGCTGGGGCACACCCCATCTAAGATTTCTATGCTTTCACTATTGTTGTGTTCAGAGGCCCATGCCAAGGCTCTGATCTCCTTCTTAAAGACGGCCCATGTGCCACAAGAAACGTCTGTTGATCAATTTACTGATTGTGTGGCCAACTTGACTGCTGATAATGGGTTGGGTTTCTCTGACGCCGATCTGACTGCCAAGGGAAAAACCCATAATGATGCCCTGCATGTCTCCATTGAATGCAGGGGCACTACTCTTGCCCATGTGTTGGTAGACACTGGTTCTTCGTTGAATGTATTACCCAAGAAGGCCTTAGACAGGTTGGATTGTGAGGGTTTAGAGCTCAAGCCAAGTAACATTATTGTCCGGGCCTTTGACGGTTCGAAGAGGATGGTACATGGTGAAGTTGACATTCCAATCAGGGTTGGTTCTCAAGTTTTTGATTCTACCTTCTATGTGATGGACATCCGACCATCCTATTCTTGTTTGCTGGGTCGTCCATGGATCCACAAGGCTGGAGCTGTGACCTCCACATTACATCAGAAGCTTAAATACCCGGTCAGAGGGAAGATTGTTACAGTGCAGGGGGAGGAAGAATATATGGTCAGCCACCTTAACTCGTTCCGGTATATAGAGATGGATGGGGAATTCATTGAAACCCCCTTTCAACACTTTGAAGAGGTGCCTCAGACATTGGCATCAGCAGAGACTGTGATTGAAGATAATTCTCCTTTGAAGATGGCTTCCTTAAAGGATGCCCGAGCTATGATTGAGAAGGGTGAGTGCACAAACTGGGGCCGACTTCCTGATTTCACTCCGAAGACTGACAAGTTTGGTTTGGGTTTCACTGCAGAAGCTCAGAGGGCTGTTCGCAAGGCAAGGATTGGAAGACCTCCTGTGTTCATCACCAACCCGGGAGTGAATGCTATTGAAGACGAAGCGGAGGGATCTGAATTCGACAACTGGATTTACCCAACGACCAACGATGGACCAAGCAACTGGACTGCCAAAGATTTCATACATGTTACTTTTGTCACTCAGTAATGAACTCCTTTGTTTTAAATTTGTAACGAACAATAATTTGAAACTTTATGGCTCGGTGTCTTACCCAGGGCACCGTGGCTTCATTTGTGAGGGCTTATTACTTGTCATTTTCATATATCATGAATAAAAACATTGGACGTTTTTCGCATTTCAAATCTTGTGCTCCCTTTCTTTTTTCTTTATATATTGCAAAACAGCTATATTTACACACACTCACTTATACAGGTTCCAATCCACTCCGGATCTCACTGGTAACGACTCTGCTACTGCCAGTTATGACTTCGAAAATCCGATCAACTTAGCCGAAGACGAAGGTGAAAATGATTGCGAAGTGCCTGGTGAGCTTGCAAGACTGTTACTCCAGGAAGAGAGAGGCATTCAGCCACATGAAGAGCCAGTGGAAACGGTAAATCTGGGTACTGAGACAGACAGAAAGGAAGTCAAGATTGGTGCCAATCTGGAGCTCAGTGTGAAACAACGGTTGATTCAGATGTTGCACGATTATGTGGAAATCTTTGCCTGGTCTTACGAAGACATGCCTGGGTTGGATACTGACATTGTGGTTCATCACGTGCCTACCAAGGAAGACTGCCCTCCGGTTAAACAGAAGGTCCGCCGTATGCGTCCAGAGATGTCCGAGAAAATCAAGGATGAGGTTATGAAACAATTTGATGTCGGGTTTCTAGCAGTGACTTCTTACCCTCAGTGGGTCGCCAACGTGGTTCCAGTGCCGAAGAAGGATGGTAAGGTTCGAATGTGTGTTGATTACAGGGATTTGAACAGGGCCAGCCCTAAAGATGATTTCCCTCTGCCTCATATCGACGTTCTGGTTGAAAACACTGCTCAGCATAAGGTATTCTCCTTCATGGATGGTTTTTCAGGTTATAATCAGATCAAGATGGCTCCCGAAGCATTGGAGAAGACCACTTTTGTTACTCAGTGGGGCACCTTTTGCTACAAGGTCATGCCTTTTGGGTTGAAAAATGCTGGGGCAACCTACCAATGTGCCATGGTTGCTTTATTTCATGACATGATCCATCATGAGATAGAAGTATATGTCGACGACATGATTGAAAGGTCCCAAACTGAGGAGGAAAACCTTGACCATCTACAGAAGCTGTTTGACCGTCTGAAGTTGTACAAGCTAAGGTTGAACCCAAACAAGTGCACTTTCGGGGTAAGATCTGGAAAATTGCTAGGCTTCGTCGTAAGTGACAAAGGTATTCAAGTGGACCCTGCCAAGGTGAAAGCCATACAAGAGATGCCAGTTCCCAAGACAGAGAAAGAAGTCAGAGGCTTTCTAGGATGGCTGAACTACATTGCCTGATTCATCTCACATCTAATTGCCACCTGTGAACCAATCTTTAAGCTGCTGAAGAAAGATCAAGTGGTACGTTGGAACGATGAATGTCAGGCCGCTTTCGACAGAATTAAAGAGTATCTCCAAGAACCACCCATTCTTATGCCACCGGTTGAAGGGAGACCTCTAATCTTATACTTGACAGCACTTGACAGCTCAATGGGGTGTGTGCTGGGGCAGCATGACGAGTCTGGCCGAAAAGAGCACGCCATTTATTACCTTAGCAAAAAGTTTACCGACTGTGAGACCCGATACTCACTGCTCGAGAAAACTTGCTGCGCTTTGGTATGGGCTGCTCGCCGGCTGAGACAGTATATGTTGACTCACACTACTCTGTTGATTTCAAAAATGGATCCAATCAAGTACATATTCGAAAAGCCTGCTCTGTCTGGAAGAATAGGAAGATGGCAAATGATATTGACAGAATACGACATCCAGTACACGACTCAGAAAGCAATCAAGGGAAGTGTATTGGCAGACCATTTGGCACACCAGGCAGTGGATGACTACTAATCTATGAACTTTGAATTTCCAGACGAGAATATCATGGTAGTGACTGATTGTGAAGTACCTGGACCGGATGAAGGACCTGAGGAAGGATCCCGATGGTCTATGCACTTTGACGGAGCCTCAAACACTTTGGGTAATGGCATCGGCGTTGTGATCATATCCCCAAAAGGCACTCATACTCCACTTACTGCCCGTATATGTTTCAACTGCACCAACAACATGGCGGAGTATGAAGCGTGTATCATGGGTCTCCAAGCTGCAATTGACTTAAGGATCAAGTTTCTGAGTGTCTTCGGAGATTCCGCTCTCGTGATCAATCAGATCAAAGGCGAGTGGGATACGAAACACCCAAATATTATTCCTTACAAAGAGTGTGTGTTGACATTGATTCCCCATTTCACGGAGATAACTTTTGAACACTTCCCAAGAGAGGAGAATCAGTTGGCGGACGCATTGGCTACGATGTCTTCTATGTTCAAAGTCAAATGGGATAACGAAGCTCCCCGGATCATTATCTGGAAACTGGATGAACCTGCGTATTGCTGTGATCTTGAGGCTGAAGAGGTAACTGAAAAACCTTGGTATCATGAAGTGAAGAGGTACTTGGAAGCTCAAGAATACCCCGAGGGTGCATCCGTTAATGACAAGAAGTTTCTGAGAAGGTTCGAGGCAAAGTTCTTCCTCATCAACGACCTTCTCTACAAGCGAAACCATGATTCAACTTTACTACGTTGTGTGGACAAGACTGAAGCAGAAAAGATCATGGCAGAGCTACATGAAGGTACCTTCGGAACACATTATAGTGGACATACTATGGCAAAGAAAATCCTTCGGGCAGGATATTTCTGGTCCACAATGGAAGCTGACTGTTACCAACATTCTCGGACGTGTCATAAGTGCCAAATTTACGCTGATAAGGTGCACATTCCTCCAGTTCCTCTGAACGTCTTGACAACACTTGGCCTTTTTCAATGTGGGACATAGATATGATCGGCGAGATCAGACCTACGGCATCCAACGGGCATCGCTTCATCCTGGTAGCAATTGATTACTTCACAAAGTGGGTTGAGGCAGCTTCCTACGCTACGGTAACCAAGAACTTCGTGGCACAGTTCATTCGGCATAACCTGATCTGTCGATACGGCGTCCCAGAAAGGATCATTACGGAAAATGGTACCAATCTTAACAACAAAATGATCACTGAGCTCTACGAGCAATTCAAGATACAACACCACAACTCTTCTCCCTACCGGCCGAAGATGAATGGGGCTGTCGAAGCGGCAAATAAGAATATTAAGAAGATTGTGCAGAAGATGACAGTGACCTACAAAGATTGGCACGAGATGTTACCGTTTTCTCTTCATGGGTACCGTACCTCAGCAAGAACGTCAACATGGGCAACTCCCTTTTCCTTGGTCTATGGCATGGAGGCAGTCTTGCCTATTGAAGTCCAGATACCCTCTCTCCGGATAATGAAGGATGCAGGTTTGAGCGAAGATGACTGGATCCAGACTCGACTTGATCAATTAAACCTAATCGACGAAAAGAGACTCACTACTATTTGTCATGGTCAAACGTACCAAAAACGGATGATCAGGGCATTTAACAAGAAAGTCAGACCACAAGAGTATCAAGTCGGAGACCTGGTAATCAAGCGCATCATTCTTCCTTAAAGCGATCCCAGGGGAAAATGGACCCCTACGTACGAAGGGCCATTTGTGGTTAAACATGTCTTCTCAGGAGGAGCCATGATTCTAACCACCATGGATGGTGACGACCTTCCTCACCCTGTCAATGTAGACGTAGTAAAAAGATACTACGCATGAATAAAAGACCCACTAGGTTGACACACCTAGGCAAAAATAAGGGCTTCCCGGAGAACCAAAAGGGTTCGGGAAAAATAAGGGATGAAATGAAAAAAATCTGTACACCCGGCAAGTCGAAAACCTGAAAAGGCGGCTTGGGCAAAAATGGGTATCCCGGTGGACTGAAAACCCGAAAGGGCAGTCCAGGAAAAAGTTAGGGATAAAGCGTAATACTATGTCTCATTGGATCACCTTGCATCCAGAATCCGGTATCAGCTATCAGGTTCAGACGACATCGATCAATCAACTTCATCTTCAACTGAGCAGCAAAAGTGATGAGACGCTTGAAGACATAAAGGCGATAGCAGAGTTGGAACCCAATGGGATTATTCCTTTCACATAGCTGTTTTGTTTTCCTTTTCACAAAATTGTATAAACTCTATATTGTTCGGTGGCGTTCTCTTACTAGGACGTCAGCCTCTTGTACACATAAACGCCTATTCTACAGGCAAATTCAAAATCAATACAAATCCACTTTTCCATACAAATTGCCAATTGTTTTTCCTTTTTATGTTTTGTTTTGCAAAGAATGTCCAGTGTTCATTTTTGATATATGCATTTGACATTAATTGCTAACTCATAAATATTTGCATGCGAAACAAAGGACTAATTACAGGTGACATCAGTAACAGGGGCAATAATGAGTTGTCTAAGTGGTCTAGTTGCTCTGTCCACCAAGGTACCAAGGTAGGTTCGACTGAAGAATGTAACCCAGATACCTTCACTCCCTGAGAGTAAGACCAGAATCAGTAATACTCTCCCCCCGAGCAGAGTTGGTCTCCCAATCAGCCCTGAAAAGGCACAATATCTCCAGCAAGTCAACAACGCTCTCCCCAAGCAGAGTTAGTCTACTGTCAGCCTTAAGGAAGTTGGATATCCCCAGCAGATCTCAATATTCCCCAGCCGAGTATACATATATTCCTATACAAGCATCCCCGGCAGTCTTAATATAAGATTGTTCCCCGGCAGAATACCAGACATCCCAGTAGAGCCACTTCCCAGTGCAGTCCAAAGTTTCCCCAGGAAAGTTGAATCAATCTCCCCAGTAGATTCTGGAAGCTTATCCCTAGTAGATTCTGGAAGCTTATCACCTGCAGAGTACAACGCTCTTCCCGGCTCTATTCAGAAGGTTATTCCTCACCAGAGCTTATAACTGGGTTATCCTCAGCTAATTAACTATGGAGAGATCGTCCTCGGTGAAGTCCTTCCTACCCCCAGCGGAGTTCATCAAATCCTCAACATAACATATCAACGGAATCCCCAGCGGAGTTATCATCAAATTCTCAGCGAAGTATCTCTTCCCACAGAGCAATTCCCCGCAGAGTAATCTCTTCGCCAGGTCTATTCCCCAACGGAGTCATCTTCTCCTACCGGTTTATTCTTGCAATCATCATCTCCAGCAGACACGAAGAACTCTACTCTTCAAACATCAGCCCAGGATTCAACAAGCTCCCGACATTCGTCAAGGATTTATTTTCCTAGACAAAAATACATTCATAAACATTTCACATTTCATACATCCTGCTTACATACATGATAAAGTGCATACGACACAATCTCATTTATTCTTGAGAACATCATGACATCTTGCATCTCATACATCATGACATCGCATACAACTAATGTTTTGCCTTTTCAGGAAAAAGTCAAATCAAAAGATATTACCATCACCTTTTGAAGTTCCAGATTCGATACTTGTATCTAGCCAGGGAATATCTGTGAGCGACTGATTAGAGGTTTACGCCTGTATCCAGCCAGGAAAGCTATCTCGATCAACCTTTTGAAGTTCCAGATTCGACACCTGTATCTAGCCAGGGCATATCTGTGGACGACTAATTCCAGATTCGATACCTGTATCTAGCCAGGGCATATATGTAGATGACTAATTCCAGATTCGATACCTGTATCTAGCCAGGGCATATCTGTGAGCGACTGATTAGAGGTCTATGCCTGTATCCATCCAGGAAAGCTATCTCGATCAACCTTATGAAGTTCCAGATTCGACACCTGTATCCAGCCAGGGCATATCTGTAGACGACTAATTCCAGATTCGATACCTGTATCTAGCCAGGGCATATCTGTGGACGACTAATTCCAGATTCGATACCTCTATCTAGCCAGGGCATATATGTGAGTAACTGATTGTAGATTCGATTTCTGTATCCAGCCAGGGCATGTCTGCATGAAGAGTTTAGAGATTCGACTCCTGTATCCAGCCAGGGCATATCTGTAGACGAAGTATCCCAGATTCGATTCCTGTATCCAGCCAGGGCATATCTGTGAGTAACTGATTGTAGATTCGATTCCTGTATCTAGCCAGGGCATGTCTGCATGAAGAGTTTAGAGATTCGACTCCTGTATCCAGCCAGGGCATATCTGTAAACGAAGTATTCCATATTCGATTCCTGTATCTAGTCAGGGCATATCTGTGAGTAACTGATTGTAGATTCGATACCTGTATCCAGCCAGGGCATATCTGTAGACGAAGAATTCCAGATTCGACTCCTGTATCTAACCAGGGCATGTCTGTGAGTAACTGATTGTAGATTCGATTCCTGTATCCAGCCAGGGCATGTCTGCATGAAGAGTTTAGAGATTCGATTCTCGTATCCGGCCAGGGCATATCTGTAGACGACCAATTCCATATTCGACTCCTGTATCTAGCCAGGGCATGTCTGTGAGTAACTGATTGTAGATTCGATACCTGTATCCAGCCAGGGCATGTCTGCATGAAGAGTTAAGAGATTCGATTCCTGTATCCAGCCAGGGCATATCTGTAGACGACCAATTCCAGATTCGATTCCTGTATCTAGCCAGGGCATATCTGTGAGTAACTGATTATGGATTCGACACCTGTATCTAGCCAGGGCATGTCTGCATGAAGAGTTTAGAGATTCGATACCTGTATCCAGCCAGGGCACGTCTGTGAGCATTTTTTTGAAGTTCCGGATTCGATTCCTGTATCTAGCAAGGGCACATCTGTGAGCAATCGATTGTAGATTCGATACCTGTATCTAGCCAGGGCATGTCTGCATGAAGAGTTTGAAGATCAACCCCTATAACAGGCCAGGTAATTATCTTTCTTTCTCAGGTACGCAAGTTCTCGCTAAGGAATCTCTTACGCGATCGACGCACTTCCAAATGGCATCTATAAGCCCATTCCCGACAAGGTTCTGTCACATCTCCAGATGGCATCTATAAGCCCATCCTCCTATCCCCCATCTTTCCAAATGGCATATGTAAGCCCATTCCCGCTGTCACACTGCTGATACTCCACTATGTGAGTGCAAATTTCTGGGCACTCTAGTGTTCAATCATCTTCCACCTTCGGATCACGAAAGGCACGCAAGCCAATCTATATCCTCAGGTATAAGAATATTGAACAGGGGCAACTGTTGTACCCCAAAATTTGCCCTCCCATATTCTCCAAAGTTTTGACAAGCATCATTTCAATTTGCTCAAGCCTACTCAAGAGATTGCACAGTCAAACATCCTCCTAAGCCAGTCAAAATTAGGGTTTTGGTTCTTGCAAGGAAGTTGAGGTTTTCAAGGGCTCAATCAAGTCCCATATGCCTATAAACATTGCCAAGCATCCACATGTCAAGTTTCAAGGCTCACAGCATCAAGTTGCATAGTCAAAAGCCCTAATTGCTCCACAGTCAACTACAGGGGGCAAAATGGTCATTTGGCAGTCAAAAGTCAAAATTTTTGGTCAAGATCTTATTTTGAAGCCACAATCATCATTTGATCAAATCTTGATCATGATTCCACAAGCATGGCTCAAAAATCATCAAGATGCAAAAGTTTCTATTTTGGGATAGTTGAAAAGTCAACTGTAACTTGACCAAGGCATAACTTTTTCATGGTTCATCATAAAAATCCCATCCAATGCTCATTTTGAAGGGGATGATATTTCTTACAACTCATCTTCACATTCCAAGACCAATAAATGCTCTCACAAAAAGTTATCAATTTCTACATTATAGGTCATTTTCAAAAGTCAACAAAAAGGCATTTTAATTCAAAGACCATAACTTGAGATTGGTAAATCAAAATGACATGGGACTAAAGGCATTGGTTAGAGGACTTCAATACCTTTCCAAAATGTCCAAGAACATGTTCATAGCTTCAAAATTGAGCAAGATATGCATTGGATAAGTTGGGAAATTTTTGGGAATTTGCAAAAGTCAACTTTGCCCAAAACACTTCATTTTTGCTAATGGGCCTCAAATTCTTTCTTGAAACATTGCCCAAGGCCCATGCACGACCCATTAAGATTAAATTGAATTATTTTCTTATTTTTATTAATTATTTGGATTTTTAATTGATTATTAATTCATTTAATTGATTTAATTGTAGGAAAATTCAAAAGATATGATTTTTAAATCTTTTGTGAAGCAAATAAGATCAGGGCAAGCTGGCAATTTCGTGCATCCATCAAAGAGGCAAAAAACTCCATGTTTGGCAAGCTTTATCAATCAAAATTATGCAAAAAGATTTGATTGGAAATCAAAGATTGAAAACTTTATTCTATGGATCTTTGACCTAGTTTTTACCCTAATTCCATTCCCATACAAATACTGAAGCCAACCCTAGTGTTGTGGACGTGCAAAAGCTGCTGAGTAACCATAGCCAAATTCCAAAAATTCAAAGAAAGCTTGAAACTGTTTTTCATATTGCAGACCAATTCAAAGCCTTAGAACGATTCCAATACCTTGCATAAGTCTCCAGGAACACATTGCAATAAAAAACGAGCCTTGAAGCTATCAGAATACGCAAGAACAAGTCACACGGTTTGGTTTGTTTTCCATAATCGCATATCATTGTTCATGCATTTTTAACCTCTTTTTTGGATTGATTTGTGTTAATAGGATCATTCTGAAGCTATTGGTATGATTCAATTTGATTAGGGTGCCTTGAAACGAAAATTACCATGGAAGGATTCTAGGGTTTTCGAGCTCCAAAATTAGGGGTTTGCTATTGAGGAAAAATTGGACCTCATAACGCCTATGGTTGAATTCGTCAAGGCCAGACGAATTCAACCCAACCATCGCGCCCTTTTTATATGTGTTGTACACCTAATCGCTATTTTTGGCCATGCTGTTTTGTGGGGGTTAAAAACCCCCGCTATCTTGTTTTATTTTTGCAGATGAAATGAAGAAGGTGACTGCGTGTTGACGTGTGGTTGGTGGGTTTGAATATAGCGCGCGTTTTTTTTACGTTTCCAGCACATGTGATTATTTCCATATATTATTCTCACTTATTATTGTATTAACAAACGCGCTCAAAAGGTGCAGTGGCTGGTGACGTGCTTGGCAATCGTTGGGACCTGGGTTCGATTCCCAGGTCCACCCAAATCTCAATTCTATTTTTTCTAACAAATTCATGTGCAACACTCATCAAAGGTTCCACCATATGCCTCATGTTCCAGCCTGCCATGTGGCCTCAAGCAGTGATCCAAAGGCCAGGGATAGATGAACACCATACGTTCCAGTCAAAGCATGCACATGCAATTCCAGGAGTCAACAAGGCTTGAGCATTATTGGGCCTAAAGTCTGCACAATAAACCTCCCTTGGGTCCAGAATACCCCCCTGGTTAATTACTTCTTTTATTCTTATTTTTATTTTGTTTTCTTTTAATTATTTCATAACTAATTATTATTATTTATTAACTAACAAATTAATTTTCATAATAAAATCAGAGATCACAAAATTATAAATATTTTATTATTTATTAAATTCACTAATAATTATTTTGTAAATAAAATACTAACCAATTAATTAGTTTAATAGGTCATTTTTTTTAAATAAATAAAAACATGTAGAATTAGGGTTTGACAATTTTCAATCATATTTTCTTATCATTATTATTTATTAATTATTATTATTTTTGTAAATAAAAGGTAAATTAATTAATTTAGTTAATTAGGTTAACTTTAACTTTTTTACAATAAATAAAATAGACTTAGAATTAGGTCTTAACTTTTAATTTTATTTCCTTTTTCTTTTTATTTTCATTAAAAACTTAAAAAACACAAAAAAAAACATTTTTTCTTTTTTATTAATTAATTAATTAGGTTTAGGTGTAATATTTGATTAATTGCAAAAAGGATAAGACTAAAAATTTCTTTATTTCTCAAAAGGGTCAAAACCCTAGGACGTCCCGATTTAATTTTCTTTCGCATTTTAATTCCTATTTTTGATTATTATGTATCTGCTCAAAGGATGTAATAGTAATTAGGATTTACCGCTTTCTTTACTTTCTGCATTTATTTCAAAGTGGGTTTTTGTTTTTGGCGATGTATAGACCCGCGCCTTGTAATAGTGTAGCTTTACATTTCCGCACTTTAATTTTCCACACTCTTAACTGTTAAATGCCTGCAAGACTGTATGCCAAATAAAATTAATTCGTAGATCACCAAATAACATGTACAAGATAAACATTAACTGAATTGAACACAGAAGCACATGCCACTTCTAGGGTACGCCTCACTCGGGTGCCTTCGAACGTGGTCATCAAGTATAGGGTGTCTTAGAGGTCGCCCTTCTGTCCAAAAGATCCAGTTGCCTCGAAACAGTTGCCTCGGATAAAAAAAAAGGATCTAGGACATTAGGATTACTTCTAAGGTGTCCTACTATTGCTTCGGTGACCACACTGTCCCTTATAATTGAATTGACCCGAACAACTCCAACGATGGTGCTACCTACTTCTCAATAGTGGGATAGTACTGTCTAAAGGACTCTTACACAGCTTAATTCCTTAGAGTAGGTAGATTTTCCTGGGTACTTGCTCTTTCAAAAAAAACAAAAACAACTTTTCGCACCTACACTTTCAAAAAGTTTTCAAACAAATACTTCATACACTCTTGAGGACTGATACAAGAGTTACCTAGAAGTTTTTCAAACTAAACTTTTTCAAAACCCACAAACACTTGAAAAGCAAACATTTTTGAAAACATAGTGAGCAAGTACCTAAGAGCCCATGGATAACCATGGATAGAAAGAGTGTTAATACCTTCCCTTTCTATAATCTACCTCTCGAACCGAGAAACATCTCGAAAAGGAATTTTGTTGTGCTTTTGTCCTTTCCTTGTTGGAGAACATAAAAGACGGTGGCGACTCTTGCTTACTGCGACATTTCGCGAACCAGCATTAAAAAACAGTCAATTCTATTTCCACCGATCACATATTGTCTTTCTTTTTACATTTTATTTGTTTAAAGGTGGCTATCCCTTACACACACCCACACTCACAAATGAAGGTACCCTTCCATTCCGGATTCCATGGGTAACAATTCTGCTATGACCTCCAGTGACTCTGGAGATCTGGTTTACCATGCCGAATACGAAGGTGAAGAAGATTGTGAGGTGCCAAGAGAATTGGCTAGACTACTACAACAGGAAGAAAGGGATATTCTACCTCATGAGGAGCTGTTAGAGACAATCAACTTGGGTACTGAGGAAGACAAAAAAGAAATTAGAGTGGGTGCCAACCTAGAGCCAAGTGTCAAAGAGCGCCTAATTCAGCTGCTACATGAATATGTTGAGATCTTCGCCTGGTCATACGAAGACATGTCGGGACACGATATAGACATTGTGGTACATTGTCTACCCACAATAGAAGACTATCCACCAGTTTAACAGAAAGTCCGCCGCATGAGGCCCGACATATCAGAAAAGATCAAAGCAGAAGTTATAAAGCAGTTCAATGCTGGATTTCTTGCTGTTACTTCCTATCCACAATGGGTTGCTAACATTGTGCCCGTTCCTAAGAAGGACGGCAAAGTCAGAATGTGTGTGGATTATAGAGACTTAAACAGGGCCAGCCCTAAAGATGACTTTCCACTTCCGCACATTGACATCTTGGTTGACAATACAGCTCAGCACAAGGTATTTTCTTTCATGGACGGATTCTCGGGCTACAACCAGATCAAAATGGCCCCCGAGGACATGGAGAAAATTACTTTTGTTACATAGTGGGGTACGTTCTGCTACAAAGTGATGCCATTTGGACTGAAGAATGTCGGGGCAACCTATCAACGCGCCATGGTAGCTTTGTTTCATGATATGATACATCATGAGATAGAGGTCTACGTAGATGACATGATAGCCCGATCACAAACTGAAGAAGAACACCTCGACCATTTGCAAAAGCTGTTTGTCAGGTTGAAAGAGTACAAGCTCAGACTGAACCCTAACAAGTGCACTTTCGGAGTCCGATCCGGTAAACTCTTGGGTTTCATTGTCAGCAACAAGGGCATCGAGGTTGATCCTGCCAAAGTCTAAGCTATACAAGAAATGCCTGCCCCTCGCACTGAGAAGGAGGTCAGAGGTTTCTTGGGACGCCTAAACTACATTGCAAGGTTCATTTCTCACCTAACATATACCTGTGAACCAATCTTCAAGCTGTTGAAGAAAGACCAGGTGGTTAAATGGAATGATGACTGTCAAGTTGCTTCCGATAAAATCAAGGAGTATTTGCTAGAACCTCCTATCTTGATGCCACCTATTGTACCCCAAAATTTTCCCTCCCATATTCTTCAAGTTTATCAAGAATCATCTCCAAATGGTTCAAGATTCCTCAAGGGTTGCACAGTTCAAATGCCTCCTAAGCCAGCTGAAATTAGGGTTTTGTTTCTTGAAAGGAATTTGAGGTTTTCTATGGCTCAATCAAGTCCCATAGGCCTACACATATTGTAAAGCATCTACATGTCAAGTTTCAAGGCTCACAGGGTCAAGTTGCACAGTCAAAAGCCTTAATTGCTCCACAGTCAACTACAGGGGTAAAATGGTCATTTTACAGTCAAGAGTCAAAAATTTTGGTCAACATCTTATTTTGAAGCCACAATTATCATTTGATCAAGTCTTGATCATGATTCCACAAGAATGGCTCCAAAATCATCAAGGATGCAAAGGTTGCTATTTTTGGACAGCTGAAAAGTCAACTGTAACTTGACCAAGGCATAACGTTTTCATGGTTCATCAGAAAAATCCCATCCAATGCTCATTTTGAAGGGGATGACATTTTCTACAACTAATCTTCACATTCCAAGTACAAGAAATGCTCTCACAAAAAGTTATCAATTTCTACATTATAGGTCAATTTTAAAAGTCAACAAAAATGCACTTTAAGTCAAAGACCATAACTTGAGATTGGTAAATCCAAATGACATGGGACCAAAGGAATTGGTTAGAGGACTTCAAGACCTTTCCAAAATGTCCAAGAACATGTTCATAGGATCAAAATTGAGCAAGATATGCATTGGAGGAGTTGGGAAATTTTTATGAACTTGCAAAAGTCAACTTTGCTCAAAACACATCATTTTTGCTAATGGGCCTCAAATTCCTTCTTGAAACATTATCCAAAGCTTATGAACGACCAATTGAGCTCAAATTGATTTATTTTATTATTTTTAATTATTTAATTGAATTTTTTATTAATATTAATTCATTTAATTGATTTAAAATGTAGAAAATATAAAGATATGGTTTTCAAATCTTTTTATGAACCAAATAGGCTCAAGGCAAGCTGGAAAATTCGTGTGCCAATCAAAGATGTCAAAAACTCCAAAATTGGCAAGATTTTTCAATCAAAAAGAGGCAAAAAGATTTGATTGGAAATCAAATATTGAAACATCAATGCAATGGATCTTTGGGCCAAGACTTGACCTAATTCCCTTCCAATACATATGCACAACCTAACCCTAATGCTATTCACGTGCAAACTGCTGCAGAAAGCCATAACCAACTTTGAAAAATTCAAGAAAAAACTCAAAACTATTTTTAACATTCCAGCACGATTCAAAGCTTTCCAGTGCTTCTAACACATTGCAGGGATCCCCAGGAACACATTGCAATAAAAAACAAGCCTTAAAGCTCAAGAAACACGCAAGAACAGTCATACGGTTTGCACACTTTTGCCATAATCGAAACTCACAATTCATGAACATTTGATGTGATTTATGGTTTGTTTTGTATTGTTTGCATCCATATGAAGCTATTGGTATTGATTAATTGGATTATAATGCACAGGATTGTGAATTGCCATTAACGATTTTTAGGGTTTCGAAGCTTTCCAATTAGGGATTTGCTGCACAAGAAAAATCAGGACCCCTAATGCCCATGGTTGGAACCGTCTGAACAAGACGAGCAAGATGGAACCCTCGCGATGAATTTATATTACGCACAGACCTAATCGCTATTTTCCCTTTTTCAGTTTGTGGGGGTTAAAAACCCCCCGCTATTTGATTTATTTTACAGGTATTCAGGGAGGAAGACGAAGGACGTGGAAGCGTGCCATTGGACGATTCAAAAAATAACGCGCGCTTGTTTCTCTTTCCAGCATAGGCGTTATGTTTTTATATTATATTTATTGGTTATTATACTAACAGAAGCAAGCGCGTGGTGGAGTGGTTAGTGACCTGGCTGATCATCATTGGGACCTGGGTTCGATTCCCAGGTCCACCCAAAATCCTCATATTATTTTTCATAATGTATTCTCATGCAGCGCTTTAGGAGGTGTCCATCATACACCTTGCTCATCCAGACGCCAAGTGTCTTCAAGCACAAATCCAGTGGTCAGAATTGGATGTTCATGGTATGCTCAGGTCAATGCACGTACAGATAATCCCCAGGAGTCAAACGTGGCCTGATTCTTAATGGGCCAGAATTTCTAAACTCACCTCATAATGGGTCCATCAACCCCCCTGGTTTCTATTTTCTCTTTTATTTTCTTTCTATTTTATTTTCTTTTAATTATAATTATTATCATTATTATTATTAACTAACAAATAATTATTTTTCATAATAAATTCAGACCATTAAAAATGTAAATATTTTTATTAATTATTATTATTATTATCAATTTCACCTTAATTATTATTTTCATAAATAAATTCTAACTAATTAATTTAGTTGTTTTAATTAGGTTTAATTTCAATTTTCTTTCACAATAAATAAAATAGATTAGACTTAGGGTTTTGCTAACTTTTTTTATTTTTATTTCATTAAAATATAAAAACACAAAAACATTTTTTTTCTTTTAATTATTAATTAATTAGTTATTAGGTTTAATATTTTTGTAGGTGTTTAGTTATTGGCATGTATTTTTGGTAAAATCAGGTGTGTGAATGTCATGACCGATGTCATAAAATTCTGGTTTATTAGGTACTGGTTTATTAGGTACCTTTGCAGAAAAATAATGGCATACAGTAGCTACTGTGTATGAGTGTGTATCTGAGCATTTTGCAAAAGATCACATTTATTGCCTTCTACCAAAATCAGTAAACAGGAGTTCTGATGTCATAACAAATGTTAAGACATCCTGTACTGATCTAACAGTAGTGCAGTTTGGTTAATTCTGAGATTTTTCAGGAAGTTGGCTCATTCCTTCTAGAACAGAATCTCCCGTTGTCTTTGGGTTAACCTAGCTCAACCCTAAACTGGTTGATAAAGTCTTGTGACCAAGTCTTATGGTTAAACCTAATTAACCCTATCTTTTTGTGGAAACCCTAACTGAAGAAACAACTGCTATATATTCAACAGGACTGCTGTTTGGAAAATATCTCTTTGGACTGAAGATCAATCAGAAACTGTATAGTTTTTACTGCTGTAATCCAAGCAATTATCATTGTGATAAGTGACTTGGAATAGGTTTTGTTTGTAAGGGTTTTTGTACCACTCAAAGCTTTGAAGCAAGAGCGTTTTGTGTCTCTTGACTAAAGCTTTGAAGCAAAGTCAAGTTAGGTTTATGTATCACTCAAAGCTGTGAAGCAAGAGTGTTTGTGTTACTTGATTAAAAAGCTGTGAAGCATAATCAAGTGTATGTTTTGAAGAGTGTCTTCATTAATTCATTAGTCAATTGTTTTAAGTATTACTGCTGTGATTGAGGGGGAGTGAGTAGGAACTCAGGTTTAAGTAGAACTTAGATTGAAGTTGCATTGGGTAGGTCTTAAGTGAAGGAGATAAATTGGTTGGTTTATTCCTGAATTAATATCTCTTATAGTGGATTTCCTCCCTGGCTTGGTAGCCCCCAGAGTAGGTGTTGTTTCACACTGAACTGGGTAAACAATTGACTGTGTTCTTTACTATTTTTATATTTACTGTCTTATAGAAAGTCAGATACGGTGTCATAACATTGACTGTGACATTGAGTATCTGCAGCCAGAATTTCAATTGGTATCAGAGCAGGCACCCTGCCTGTATTACTGGGTGAGATCTAGGGATATCACTTTCTGGCACTATGGACAAAGAAGGAGTTTTTGGAAACAGACCACCCATTCTGGATGGATCAAATTATGACTACTGGAAACCTCGTATGATTGCCTTCTTAAAATCTCTGGACAAAAAGGCCTGGAGAGCTGCTGACAAAGGATGGAACCATCCCACCATAACTGAGAAAGATGGGACAATCAGTCTGAAGCCTGAGGAAGAATGGAGTAAAGAAGAAGATGAGTTAGCCCTGGGTAATTCCAAAGCTTTAAATGCCTTGTTCAATGGAATTGATAGAAACATATTCAGACTAGTACATCAATATGAATTGGCCAAGGAAGTTTGGGACACTCTCAAAACTACCCATGAGGGCACTTCCAAAGTAAAAATGCCAAGGCTTCAGATGCTGACTACCAAGTTTGAGAATCTAAAAATGATGGAAGATGAAACCATTCATGAGTTTCACATGAACATCTTGGAGATTGCCAACACCTCAGGAGCATTGGGAGAAAAGATGTCAGAAGAAAAACTAGTGAGAAAGATTCTCAGATCCTTGCCTAAAAGATTTGCAATGAAGGTAACTGCTATAGAGGAAGCCCAGGATATCAGCAAGTTGAAAGTGGATGAACTCATTGGGTCTCTTCAGACTTTTGAGATGGGGATCACTGAAAATGTTGACAAAAAGAACAAGAGCATAGCACTTGTAACCAACACTGAAGATGAAAACAAGGAGGATGAAGAAGAAAATATTTCAGAAGCTATAGCCATGCTTGGAAGACAATTCAACAAACTCATCAAAAGAATAGATCCAAAGTCAAGGTCTAATGTTCATAACATCCCCTCTGACATTGTCAGTTCCAGCAGAAGACCAAGGTCAGAAGAGAAGGGAAATCAAGGCAGAGGAATTCAATGCCATGGTTGTGAAGGATATGGGCATATTCGAGCTGAATGTCCTACCTTTCTTAAGAAACAAAAGAAAGGAATGAATGTTACCTGGTCTGACTGTGATTCAGAAAGTAATTCTGAAGAAGAATCTGCCAAACTAGTTACTGCACTAACTGGTGTTTGTACCTCTGAAAGTGACACTAGTGATGAGGAAGTGACATTTGAAGAACTGGCTGATACTTACAAGAAATTGTGTATCAGAAGTGCTGAAGTCTGTGTGCAGAATGAGAAACAAACAAAACTTATCATAAAGTTGGAGGCTGAAAAAAGGGCAGACCTTGAAACTATAAGTCATCTAGAAGGGGAAGTTCAAATGCTGAACTCAAAACTGAACCAGATGACCAAATCTGTCAAGATGCTGACAAATGGAACTGAAAAATTGGAAGAAATCCTTCAGGTTGGACAAAATGTGGGAAACAAGTCTTGTCTAGGATTTGTGGCAGCAAAGAAATCTGGTGCAGACAAGAAGATCAGGCCTGATAAACAAATGTCAAAGCAGATGTCTCAACACAACTCTCAACATCAGGAACAGAGATATATGAAGAAAAGGTACCAAAGATGGAGATGTCATCATTGTGGGAGGTATGGTCACATTAAGCCTTTCTGCTTCAGATTGTATGGATACCCTAATCAGAACCCAGGTGTTAAACCTAAGTCTAAAAGGGTACCACATACTCCTCAATGGAAGAAAAAGGCTACTGCCCTGATAGCCCACACTTCCCTGAGAGTCTCTGCAAAGGAAGACTGGTACTTTGACAGTGGGTGTTCTAAGCACATGACTGGAATCAAGAACCTTCTCAATAATGTTAAACCTCACACCACTAGTTATGTGACCTTTGGAGATGGTGCTAGAGGTGAAATCAAAGGAGTTGGTAATTTGGACTGCCCTGGAGTTCCAAATCTGAATGAAGTACTATTGGTAAAAGGCCTGACTGCTAATCTCATTAGTATCAGTCAATTGTGTGATCATGGATTCAAGGTCAATTTCTCAAAATCTGAATGTCTTGTAATAAATGAAAAACAAGAAGTTGTAATGAAAGGAGTCAGATCTAAAGACAACTGTTACTTGTGGGAGCCTGAGAACACTAATTTCTCCACTGTGTGTTCTATTGCCAAAGAAGAAAAAGAGGTGAAACTGTGGCA
Source organism: Vicia faba (assembly GCA_948472305.1). Lineage (NCBI taxonomy): Eukaryota > Viridiplantae > Streptophyta > Magnoliopsida > Fabales > Fabaceae > Vicia > Vicia faba. The sequence continues at coordinate 869,044,180 of OX451735.1, read as the reverse complement.
CCAAAAACTTGGCCACCTTCATCTAAGAGGAATGAAAAGGATTATCTCCATGGAGGCAGTCAGAGGGATTCCAAGACTGCAAATTGATGAAGGGAGAGTTTGTGGTGAATGTCAGGTTGGTAAGCAGACTAGGATGTCACATCCAAAGTCAAGACATCTGACCACCTCTAAAGTTCTAGAACTTCTTCATATGGATCTGATGGGACCAATGCAGGTGGAAAGTCTTGGTGGAAAAAGATATGCCTATGTTGTTGTGGATGATTTTTCCAGATTCACCTGGATTAACTTCATTAGGGAAAAATCTGATGTATTTGAAGTTTTTAAAGAACTGTGCAAAAGAATTCAAAGAGAAAAAGAAGGGTGTATTATCAGAATCAGAAGTGATCATGGCAAGGAATTTGAAAACAGCAAGTTTGATGAGTTCTGTTCCTCAGAAGGAATTAGTCATGAATTTTCTTCTCCTATAACTCCTCAGCAAAATGGAGTTGTGGAAAGGAAAAACAGGACCATACAGGAATCTGCCAGAGCAATAATACATGCCAAAAGACTTCCTATGTATTTTTGGGCTGAAGCTATGAATACAGCCTGCTATGTCCATAACAGGGTCACCTTGAGAAAGGGAACCTCATCCACCATATATGAACTCTGGAAAGGAAGAAAACCAACTGTGAAGTACTTCCATGTATTTGGTAGCAAATGCTATATTCTGGCAGATCGTGAACAAAGGAGAAAATTGGACCCTAAAAGTGATGAAGGCATATTTCTAGGATACTCCTCAAACAGCAGAGCTTATAGGGTATTCAACTCCAGGACCAAAGCCATGATGGAATCAGTAAATGTTATAATTGATGATTATCATGAGGAAACAGATGTCCCTTGTAATGTTGAGACATTCTTTGAGACTTCAACTCAACAGAATGATCTACCCAACACCACCACAGCAGAATCTGAATCAAAGGAAGCTAGAAAAATCCCTTCCATCAGAATTCAGAAGGATCATCCAAAAGAGCTCATCATAGGAGATCCCAACAGTGGAGTCATTACAAGATCTAGAGAAATCATCTCAAACTCTTGCTTTGTGTCTAAAATTGAACCAAGAAATGTCAAGGAAGCTTTAACTGATGAATACTGGATTGGAGCAATGCAAGATGAATTGAACCAATTCAAGCAACATGAAGTTTGGGAGCTAGTTCCTAGACCTGAAGGAACAAACATCATTGGCACAAAATGGATTTTTAAGAACAAATCAGATGCTGAAGGAGTTGTCACCAGGAATAAGGAAAGACTTGTTGCTCAAGGATACGCTCAAGTTGAAGGGGTTGATTTTGATGAAACCTTTGCTCCTGTAGCCAGGCTGGAATCAATCAGACTCCTATTGTCAATTGCTTGTCTCCTGAAGTTCAAGTTATTTCAGATGGATGTGAAAAGTGCCTTCCTAAATGGGTACTTGAATGAGGAAGCTTATGTGGAACAGCCTAAAGGCTTTGTGGATCCAAACCACCCTGATCATGTCTACAAATTGAGGAAAGCTCTATATGGCCTGAAACAAGCTCCTAGAGCATGGTATGACAGGTTAACAAAATTTCTCTCAGACAAAGGATACAGAAAAGGAGGCTTGGATAAAACCCTCTTTGTCAAAACTGAAGGAGGGAAGTTAATGGTAGCTCAAATATATGTTTATGACATAGTGTTTGGGGGAATGTCAGAACAAATGGTTAAACATTTTGCTGACCATATGCAGGCTGAATTCGAAATGAGTCTCATGGGAGAACTGACTTATTTTCTTGGACTGCAAGTCTCACAGATGGAGGACTCAATCTTTCTATCTCAAAGCAAGTATGCAAAGAACATTGTAAAGAAGTTTGGTATGGAGAATGCCAGTCACAAAAGGACCCCTGCACCTACTCATTTAAAGCTATCCAAAGATTCAAGTGGGGTTAAGGTGGACCAAAGTCTGTACAGAAGCATGATAGGAAGTTTGCTGTACTTAACTGCCAGCAGACCTGACATTGCTTTTGCAGTTGGAGTTTGTGCAAGATACCAAGCTGATCCTAAAGTCAGTCATATCAACCAAGTGAAGAGAATTTTGAAGTATGTGAGTGGAACTTACAACTATGGCTTGTTATATTCTCATGGCTGTGAACCAACTCTGACTGGTTATTGTGATGTTGATTGGGCTGGAAGTGCCGATGATAGAAAAAGCACCTCTGGTGGATGTTTCTTCTTAGGAAACAATCTGGTTTCCTGGCTCAGCAAGAAACAGAACTGTGTATCTCTCTCTACTGCTGAAGCTGAATACATTGCAGCTGGTAGTAGTTGTTCTCAAATGATCTGGATGAAACAAATGCTTACTGAGTATAATGTCACACAAGATGTTATGACATTGTACTGTGACAATCTGAGTACAATCAACATTTCCAAAAATCCTATTCAGCATAGTAGGACCAAACATATTGACATAAGACATCACTTTATCAGAGACATTGTAGAAGAGAAGACGATTAAACTGGAACATGTTGCAACTGAGCTACAGCTGGCTGACATTTTTACAAAGGCACTTGATGCAAATCAATTTGAAAACTTGAGGGGCAAGTTGGGTATTTGCTAACATGAGGAATTGTAGCAATTAATTTTGCTTAAAACAAGGGTTGAAGGAGTTATTTTTGCTAAGTCTATTTTGATTGGGTTAAACATATGCTTTCCCATTTCCTTCAAAATATTTAAGAATTTGAATAGACACTTATTTACCTCCTTCCCCTCTCGTCTCCGCATCAAAACCCAGTCTCTCAATCAGAATTTTCTCTCTAGTTACTATTGGTCTTCTAAGACTATCAAAATGTCTCAAACATCATCATCATCCAATACGACTATTTCATCCTCTTCCTCTGATCAAGATTCTAGGGCAATCTCATCATGCCTGGATTCTGAAGTCCTGGAGATTGCTCCTCTTAGAGAAATGGAAACTAACCCCACCAAGGTCAAAGAGCTGAGAACAAGGCATACAGGAAGGTCCCAAGCTACTGCTTCTGGTAATCCCTCTCATCCTTCTTCTTCTGTTCCCTCTGAAATTGCAAATAGGGAAGGGTCAGCCTATGTACGTTAAGCAATAGCTAAACTTGTTACAAGAATTCTGAATGAGAACCACTTAGTTCCTGGCATTTCTGTTCCTTTAAATTAAGAAAGTTCAAATGCTGAAACAAATCCAGATGTCTCTAAGGATGTTGAGACACCAGACAAAGAGAAGAATGCTGATATTGCTCACAAGAAAAGGAAGAAGTCCGAACCTTCTGAGTTTGATGACAGTGCTTAAAGTTCAGTGGAGATGGCAAACTTGCTGCTAGTTCTAGTTGATGCAAGTGTTTTGTTTGTTTTTCTTTTGCTGTCTTTATTTGGGATGACTGTATAACATTTAAGTACATGTATCTTTGGCTCATTTGTGGCTAAAGAGGGGGAGATATTCTGTGGTTAATTACTTGATAGACACTATATTTTTCTACAGTCACATTTATTCTGCTGCTATCTATTCTCTGATTGCTTAGGGGCTTTAGCCAAAAATCTGCCAAAGGGGGAGTTTGTAGGTGTTTAGTTATTGGCATGTATTTTTGGTAAAACCAGGTGTGTGAATATCATGACCGATGTCATAACATTCTGGTTTATTAGGTACTGGTTTATTAGGTACCTTTGCAGAAAAATAATGGCATACAGTAGCTACTGTGTATGAGTGTGTATCTGAGCATTTTGCAAAAGATCACATTTATTGCCTTCTACCAAAATCAGTAAACAGAAGTTCTGATGTCATAACAAATGTTAAGACATCCTGTACTGATCTAACAGTAGTGCAGTTTGGTTAATTCTGAGATTTTTCAGGAAGTTGGCTCATTCCTTCCAGAACAGAATCTCCCGTTGTCTTTGGGTTAACCTAGCTCAACCCTAAATTGGTTGATAAAGTCTTGTGACCAAGTCTTATGGTTAAACCTAATTAACCCTAGATTTTTGTGGAAACCCTAACTGAAGAAACAGTTGCTATATATTCAACAGGACTGCTGTTTGGAAAATATCTCTTTGGACTGAAGATCAATCAGAAACTGTATAGTTTTAACTGCTGTAATCCAAGCAATTATCATTGTGATAAGTGACTTGGAATAGGTTTTGTTTGTAAGGGTTTTTGTACCACTCAAAGCTTTGAAGCAAGAGTGCTTTGTGTCTCTTGACTAAAGCTTTGAAGCAAAGTCAAGTTAGGTTTATGTATCACTCAAAGCTGTGAAGCAAGAGTGTTTGTGTTACTTGATTAAAAAGCTGTGAAGCATAATCAAGTGTATGTTTTGAAGAGTGTCTTCATTAATTCATTAGTCAATTGTTTTAAGTATCACTGCTGTGATTGAGAGGGAGTGAGTAGGAACTCAGGTTTAAGTAGAACTTAGATTGAAGTTGCATTGGGTAGGTCTTAAGTGAAGGAGATAAACTGGTTGGTTTATTCTTGAATTAATATCTCTTATAGTGGATTTCCTCCCTGGCTTGGTAGCCCCCAGAGTAGGTGTTGTTTCACACTGAACTGGGTAAACAATTGACTGTGTTCTTTATTGTTTTTGTATTTACTGTCTTATAGAAAGTCAGATACGGTGTCATAACATTGACTGTGACATTGAGTATCTGCAGCTAGAATTTCAATTTCATTAAATGCAAAAAAGGACAAACTTCTTTCTTTTCTCAAAAAGGGTCAAAACTCTAAGACTTTTCCCGAGTTAATTTCTTTTCGCGCTTTATTATTTTGGTCATATTTATGTATCTGTTTCCGAGTATGTAATAGTTAATTAGGACTTTTATCGCTTTATTTACTTTTCTCGCATTTATTTTCTAAACGGGTTTTGTTTTTGGCGATGTATAGACCCGCGCCTTGTAATAGCGTAGATTTACCTTTCCGCACTTTATTTTCCGCACTCTTAACTGTTAATTATGCATGACAAGACTTGTATGAAAATAAAATCAAAGTGTAGCTCACAAATAACATGTACAAGATAATCTTAACTGAAAAACAACACACATGCACATGCCACTCCTAGGGTACGCCTCACTCGGTTGCCTCGACGTGGTCATCAAGTATAGGGTGTTTTAGAGGTTGCTCTCCTGTCTAAGATCCAGTTGCCTCGGATAAAAAGGATCTAGGACATTAGGGTTACCGCTAAGGCGTCCTACCATTGCTTTGGTGACAACACATGTCCCTTAATCGAATTGACCCGAATAACTCCAACGACGGTGCTACCTACTTCTCAATAGTGGGATAACACTGTCTAAAGGACTCTTACACAGCCTAATTCCTTAGAGTAGGTAGATTTCTCCTGGGTACTTGCTCTTTCAAAAAACAAAAACAACTTTTCGCACCTACACTTTCAAAAAGTTTTCAAACAAATACTTCATACACTCTTGAGGACTGATACAAGAGTTACCTAGAAGTTTTTTCAGACTAAACTTTTTCAAAACCCACACGCACTTGAAAAGCAAACAAATTTTTGAAAACATAGTGAGCAAGTACCTAAGAGCCCGTGGATAACCACGGATAGAAAGGGTGCTAACACCTTCCCTTTCTATAAATCTACCTCCCGAACCGAGAGACATCTCGAAAAAGGAACTTTGTTGTGCTTTTGTCCTTTCCATGTTGGAGAACATAAAAGACGGTGGCGACTCTTGCTTACCGCGACATTTCGCGAACCAGCATTTCAAAACAGTCAGTTCTATTCCCACCGATCACAGAACTGGCGACTCTGCTGAGGACACTTAATAAGTGAGGTGTACCTTAGGATTAGACCACTCTTATGTTTTCAATTGCTTGTTTTGTTTGCTTTAAAATTGTGGGCTTGTTTTGGAGTTTCATAGATCCTAACCCGGATCTGGGGGATACGTTTTAGAAAGTAGCAACAAACTGTGAGGGAACTGTGCGGGGTATACCGACACGGTTGAAGCAGTTTGCTACGTTGATGTGGCACTTTGGTGAGTACCGGTAACCCTTGAGTCAAGTCAAGGAGAGTACGGGGCCGCCGCGTGGTGTCGTGAAGCATCAACTGACCTTAGGAACCTTACTTGACCATCCTGGCCTCTTTCGGAGTAGTGAGATGACCGACTTTGGTGCAGTCCGAAGTTGGTAGATACTCGATACTACACTCATTAAGGGTTGTTTTCTTGGAATATTTTGATCGCCAATTCAGTGGCTAAATCAAAACAATGAACACAGAAAACCACCCAATGATATTGAGCTCCTTAGAACCCGGTTACTTTTGATAGGACAGGTTTGAGCCCACCAACTTCAAGAGGGTAATACCTAGACCTCATGCTGGCCTAAACTCTAAGGGCTGTCTTGTGTGACTTGTGTGCCTTCAAACTTGACTACTTGCATACTTGTTATCTGACACACGAGTTTCTTGCAGGTTTTGTTTACAGTCCTTAATCTGGGCTCATAACAGGGTTTACTTACATCACTCCACGCATAGCATAACATCATACCATCATACCATTGCATACATCCTGCATAAGGACTAACCCATTTCAAGGATCTCAAGGGCTTGTGATGCAGGTCATGATGAACCAAAATGTCTAGCAAGGGGCAAAGGGGATTTATTTTCCTCTAGCCAAGGTTAATGACTTGAGTCAGGGGCTATGACCCACTCGATATGGTGAACCTTAACTCTTGAAGAAGGACTCTCAGCAGCATGAAGTTCCTTCAATCAAGCTACCAGATTCAAATTCTAACAACTTTCTTGTTTACCCCGCGAGATCCTTGAAAACATTGCATGCATACATACATATCATTGCATTACAGGTACCCCTTTTACAGGTCACTTACCTTCTTCGCTGTTTATTTCAGCAATCACCATGAATCCTGAACCTACTATCGAACAAGCTATCAAGGCCCTCAAGGCCCATAACGCCCAGTTCCAGGAGTTGGTTATGAGCCTAGCCCAGGGTCAACAGGACTTGAAAGCTCTAATGCTGAAAGAGAGGAAGAAGAAGAAGAGGACTGTGCTGTTCAACCCTAGACGCAGATCTGGGAATGGATTACAGAATGAGGCTGAGTTGACTACCTCATCTGTAGGCAAGGACAGTCCCCAAGAGAGAAGGGTTCCTAGTCCCGTGGTCTTCGACAACGAGACGGATTACAATGATGAACAGTACCCTCTAGCTGAGGACAGGTACAAACAGCTAGAGGACCGCCTAAGTGCTATGGAGATACAAAAAGTGCCCGACCTGGACTTCGAAGATCTAGGTTTATCCTCTGGGGTGGTGATCCCACATAAATTCAAGGCACCTGCCTTTTCCAAATATGACGGAGCTTCCTATCCAAAGCTGCACCTCCGATCCTATGTAAGGAAGATCCAACCTTACACTGCTGACAAGAATCTATGGATCCATTTCTTCCAGGAAAGTCTTTCAGGGACTCAACTCGAATGGTTCTATCAGCTGGATGAAGCCAGTATTCGTAACTGGGAGGACTTGGCTACTGCATTCTACAAGCAGTATCAGTACAATTCCGACCTCGCTCCTACGCGTACCCAACTCCAGGGTATGTCACTAGGGACAGGTGAAGGATTCAAGGAATATGTGCAAAAGTGGAGAGACCTTGCTGGAAGGGTGCAGCCACCCTTAACTGACCGTGAGCTCGTTGACATGTTTCTGGGGACCCTGTCTGGTCCGTTCTTCAACCATCTGATTGGGAATTCTTCTGCTGGGTTTACAGATCTGATCTTAACTGGTGAAATAATTGAAGCTGGTATCAAGGCTGGGAAGATTCAAGAGGCTGCACCTTCTGATACTCACAAAAAGCCTTACACGGGGAAGAAAGAGTCCAATGCTGCGTACAGTCAGAAGAGTCGTCGTGACCAACATGCAGGGGCAGTCATGATCTCTGGTTCTGTGCCACTCCGACAACAACAAAAGGGAAGTCAACGAAGGCCGGACGAGCCTAAAAGATAATTCACCAATATCAACATGTCATTATCACAAGCACAGCAGCACATGTTGAAGATGAATCTGATTGCGGTGATAAACCCTCCTGCAAATCCCAAGACCACTTCTCCAAGCTACAACCCAGATGCGAGGTGTGCTTATCATTCTGGTAGCCCGGGGCATGATACTGAGGATCGCTGGGCGCTGAAATACAAGATCTAGAATATGATCGATGCTAAGGAGATCGAATTCGAGCCTGCTGAGACTCCTAATGTGATCACTGCTCCCTTTCCAAAACATGGCTAGGATTAAAAAAAACTTTTGTTCATTCGAATGTTCAAGTTGTATTTTTCTTTGATTGTTCAAACATTTTATTCACGTCAAACGTTGTTATTTCATTAATGCATTACACGTGTCTGTTTTGAAGTAATTGTGTTTACTATGCTTAAAATTGCTTTTATTTTTTATGTTCAACTCTCGATTTAAAATTCTAAGCCTCTTGAGGGAGGATGACGAAAACGATACCACGATCTTTACAGTATGCTTTTGAATAGACCCCGCTGATGAGGTACAGGCATTGTTTCAATTCCTAAACACTGGAGTTATAAGGAAGATAATCCCTCGTCAACCCCTTTTAGCCAAAGAAGTTGGAGTTTTTCTTTTCGAAAATTAAAACCCTTAATCATAACTTGGGGCAGGGTAGTTCTCTTAGTTGATCCAGGTGCACAATGAATGACATCAAAGGAGTCCTTCCAAAACAAAAGACAGTGATGGTTCCGAATAATCATCAAGACAGGCAGTCGTTATCTTTCAAAAAATAAAAGCCCAATAAGTCAAAACCTATGAAGGAGACTTACAAAACTGGGGCATCCCGCTGACTGTAAAAAGAAACAGTTCAGGTAAAAAACAGGGATAATAAAAAAAAAGAAAGAGGTCCTATGAACCCTCAACAAAAAAAGAAAATGACTGCCTATTTAAAATAAACTGTCAATATCCAAACCATCACTAGTATATCAGAGCAAAAGACTCAAACAAGGTCTAACGCACGATCAGCTGAGTTTAGGTTTGAAGAACATCATGAAGAGCGGGTGGGTACAAATATAATTTGAGCCTTTATCCTTTGTTTCTTAAACCGTGAACCAGGCCATGTTATAACCCTTAAAAGTCCTAGCTGAAGCATGGGTTAGTTCGAAAGCATACTGTTACAAAAGGTATCCTGACTCCTTAGGGCTTGCGGTAAAATAACGAGTTGACATCACAGTTTACAAAAAAATTCACTTGTTTTTATGAAAAAAATGAATTTTCAAAAACTTCAAGACAGACATAAGCTTTGCATTTTTAATATAACATTGCTTGCATATGACTACTTGTTCGAACAACAGAGAAATTCGCACGATGAATATCCAGTGAACAAGAATCTTCTCAACAAAAAGGTCACCTCAAGAGGAAGGAACACTTCCAATCCAGGGGCACGGCATGAGCATTGTCCATCATCTGGGGCAGTTAAGTCAAGATTCGGAGAATCTCTCAAAAGGCCAACCATCTTGGGGCAAATCTCCATCTGGATCACTTGGGGCATTGGACGATCAAACGAAGATCTTCTGGTGGTATGACAACGCAACACTACTGACGGGGGCACCTCCCTACATCCTGAGAGCATGGACATAGTCGAAAAAATACTACGCATAATCAAAGACCCGCTAGGTTGACACACCTAGGCAAAAATAAGGGCTTCCCGGCGAACCAAAAGGGTTCGGGCAAAAATAAGGGATGAAAATGAAAAAAATCTGTACACTCGGCAAGTCGAAAACCTGAAAAGGCGGCTTGGGCAAAAATGGGTATCCCGGTGGACTGAAAACCCGAAAGGGCAGTCCAGGAAAAAGTTAGGGATCACAGCGTACGACTATGTCCCGACATCTCGTCACTTGCCTACCAGAAGAAGATTTGTCGGCAGTTATCAAGCACCTCCACAGGTACCTTCTCCCACAGGAGCTGGGGCAATAAGAATTGACCGAACTGTATAAGCTGCTCTAACCTCTAGGTATAAGGTGGATTCGGCTGAAGAATTTGACCAAGATACCTTCACTCCGCGCAGAGTAAGACAAGATTCAGCAATACTCTCCCTATATTAGAGTTAGTCTCCCATCATCCCCGAGAAGGCATAGTATTCCTCCAGCAAGTCAGCAACACTCTCCCCAAGCAGAGTTAGCCTACTGTCAGCCTTAAGGAAATTGGGTATCCCCAAAAGATCTCAACATTCCCCAGCAGAGTATACAGATGTTCCTAAGCAAGTATCCCCGGCAGTCTTAATATTCCTCGACGGAGATATAAGATTGTTCCCCGGCGGAATACCAGACACCCCAGTGGAATCAATCTCCCTAGTACAGTCCAAAGATTCCCCAGGAGAGTTGAATCATCTCCCCAGTAGATTCTGGAAGCTTATCCCCAGTAGATTCTGGAAGCTTATCCCCAGTAGAGTCTGGAAGCTAGTCACCTGCAGAGTACATGCATCTCTCCCCGACCATATTCAGAGGTTGTTCCCTACCAGAGCCTATAACTGGGTTATCCTCAGCTAATTACAACGGAAAGATCGTCCGCGGCGAAGTTCTTCCTATCCCCAGCGGAGTTCATCAAATCCTCCAACGAAATTTATCAACAGGAATCCCCAGCGGAGTTATCACCAAAATCTCAGCGAAGTATATCTCCCCACAGAGTAATTCCACGCAGAGTAATCTCTCTAACAAGTTTATTCCCCAACGGAGTCATCTTCTCCTACCGGTTTATTCTTGCAATCATCATCCCCAGCGGAAACGAAGAATTCTACTCTTCAACATCAGCCCAAGATTCAACAATTCCCCGGCATTCGTCAAGGATTTATTTTCCTAGACGAAAACACATTCATAGACATTTCACATTTCATACATCCTGCTTACATACATGATAAAGTGCATACGCATGACACAATTTTGAGAACATCATGACATCATGCATTTCATACATCATGACATTGCATACAACTGATGTTTTGCCTTTTCAGGAAAAAGGTCAATCCAAAGATGATTACTATCAACTGTCGCAATTCCAGATTCAATACCTGTATCTAGCCAGGGCATATCTGTGAGTGACTGATTGTAGATTCGATACCTGTATCCAGCCAGGGCATGTTTGCATGAAGAGTTTAGAGATTCGATACCTGTATCCAGCCAGGGCATATCTGTAGACGACCAATTCCAGATTCGATACCTGTATCTAGCCAGGGCATATCTGTGAGTGACTGATTGTAGATTCGATACCTGTATCTAGCCAGGGCATGTATGCATGAAGAGTTTAGAGATTCGATACCTGTATCCAGCCAGGGCATATCTGTAGACGATTAATTCCAGATTCGATACCTGTATCTAGCCAGGGCATATCTGTGAGTGACTGATTGTAGATTCGATACCTGTATCCAGCCAGGGCATGTCTGCATGAAGAGTTTAGATATTTGATACCTGTATCCAGCCAGGGCATATCTGTAGACGACCAATTCCAGATTCGATACCTGTATCTAGCCAGGGCATATCTGTGAGTGACTGATTGTAGATTCGATACCTGTATCCAGCCAGGGCATGTCTGCATGAAGAGTTTAGAGATTCGATACTTGTATCCAGCCAGGGCATATCTGTAGACGACCAATTCCAGATTCGATACCTGTATCTAGACAGGGCATATCTGTGAGTAATTGATTGTAGATTCGATACCTATATCCAGCCAGGGCATATCTGCATGAAGAATTTAGAGATTCGATACCTGTATCCAGCCAGGGCATATCTGTAGACGACCAATTCCAGATTCGATACCTGTATCTAGCCAGGGCATATATGTGAGTGACTGATTGTGGATTCGATACCTGTATCTAGCCAGGGCATATCTGCATGAAGAGTTTAGAGATTCGATACCTGTATCCAGCCAGGGCATATCTGTAGACGACCAATTCTAGATTCGATACCTGTATCTAGCCAGGGCATATCTGTGAGTGACTGATTGTAGATTCGATACCTGTATCTAGCCAGGGCATATCTGCAAGAATAGTTTGAAGATCAACCCCTGTAACAGGCCAGGAAACTATCTTTCTCAGGTACGCAAGTTCTCGCTAAGGAATCTCTTACGCGATCAACAATCTTCCGATGGCATCTTTAAGCCCATCTCCACAACTATCCGTTACACTTCCAAATGGCATCTATAAGCCCATACCCGACAAGGTTCTGTCACATATCCAGATGGTATCTGTTGTACCCCAAAATTTGCCCTCCCATTTCTCATTGATTTCTCACCACAAAGCCCTTGAAGCTCAAGATCCAGTTAGGGTTTCATCTGCTCAAGACTTCTCCTTGCACTGTTGACCCAAATTAGGGTTTGTGTTTGCACAAAGATGTTTTGACCTAAAATGCCTAAGATGAATTTCATGCTTCATATTGGACTCCCAAGTTTATCCATACCAAGTTTCAAGCCTTGATTCCAAGTTTTGCCCAGTCAATTGGACAGTTGACCTAGAAATCAACTGTATTGGAGAAAAAGTCAACTGTGGCCAATTGAAAGTCAAACCTCATGAAAATAGACCCCCATCAACATTATGAACTCACATGGACCATTTGATCAAGTTTGGATCACAATTCCACAAGAAATTTGATCAGATCACTAAAAGGGCAAAATGGTCATTTTTAGGGTTTTGACTGCACAAAGGCAATTTTTGACAGTTTGACCTAGCCAATGGCAAACCAAGTTCACATATGGACTCAAGGACCCCATGGAATTATCTTGACATGCTCAACAAACTCAAAAGATCCCAAGTACACAAGATTGACAGTTGAATTTCCCAGTCAATTGATCAATTTTGACTGTATACTGAAAAGTCAAACTTTGACTTTTTGGTCAAAATCAAGGGTCAAGATTCATTTTTCATCAAAACATACCAAATCATGAAACTTATTCATCAAGAAATCACAAAATGCAAATTAGGGTTAGAAATTAGAATTTTTCATAACTTAGAATTTTTCTAAGTTATGAAAAACCCTAATTTTTTCCCAACTTTGCCCCACTTTCTCACCAAGATCCATTTGGATTCAAACAAAAGTGAAAACATGAAAGTTGTAGCTTGTTTCATAATCTACAACTTTGATTCACAAAGTTTTCCCAAATGAGGCTTGTATCTCAAGTTACAAATTTTTGAATAAGGGCACTAAACCATTCTTAACTTAGTGAAATTTTAACCTATTTTGACAAGGTTTTCTACCCAACTTCAAGGCCATTTTCCATACACTTCCACTAGGAATTTAAATTTGCATTTCAAAGATGGATTGTATTACACATTCCAAGCTTTCCAAAATGTCCAAGAACTTATCAAACAACCTCATAACTCGAGAGAATCGAATTTCACAATATGGCAAAAACTCACTTTTGAATTGGCTATTTTTCATGTTCATAATTTGTGCAAACTTCTCAAACCAGCATGCCCCTTGATTAAAGGTCCTTAAACCATCCAACACTCAATAATTTAATGCATGTTCATTGTGCTAAAGCATTGTTCTTTGAGTTCAAGCATTACATACAAGTTTAATCCATTTATGGAAAAAGCAAAATAACCATTTTTGAAAAGTTAAGCTTTATGTCCAATTGAAAATCCAAGAGGTACAGAAGAAATCTAATTGGTACAAGATTATGAGAAAAACAATTTGATCAAGGAGAGATTATGCAGCTCATTAGGGGGCCTCTACTGACCTAGAACACAACTTGGGCATTTGTTGCTTAAAGTGTAAGTAACTTGGCATTTTGTAAGAGAACTCTCATATCAGCTTACAAACACTTAAGCAAACTGGTAAAACACATCCAAGACATCCCAACCAAGCTAGTACACGACCCTAACAACCCTCATACACTCCCAATCCCATAATCACCTTCAAACTGCAAGAACAGGGCCAGGCCTGCAGTTTGAGTGCCATCTCCCATTTCTCTCAAGCTTTCTTGCCCAAACCAGTTCACACACATTCCCTAGCATCTATGCAAGCTAACCATGACTTGAAACACGACTTGTAATTCCTCTAACAAGTTCCACCATTTTCACTTTTTCATTTTGCAGTTGAAGTTCTACAGCTCAATTCAAGGTGTCTCAAGGCAAAGTAAATATTGGAACAGCATCACCACACCTCAAGGAAGCTATACCAACCATTATCTTGCACTGAAAGCTCCCCCATTGCCAGATAGAACTTCAACTGAACAGGTACTTTGGTGAACTTCTATCTCTCTTAATAGGCATCATTAGCTCTAAGTTTGTGAATAAGCAATGTTCTACTCATGCCACTGAACCTGTATATGCTTTTACTTTTCATTTCTTTTGCCTGAGCTGTGAGAATTTAAGGTTTGAAAATGGCAGAAAATCTAGGTCAGGATTTGGGGGAGAAGAAATTCTCTCTCATCTTAGAGAGTTAGATCAAGTTCTGCATATGGTTGGATTCGTCTCTTGATGCTGAACATTTTTTATGTTATGAGTTTTCATTAATAAGCCAGGAATCAGGATGTTTGGATGGAAGAACAGGGCGTGCGTTTCTTTTGAATAATGTTGTTCAGAGGTTGAAGAAGGTGCCTCATGGGCTGGGCCAGCTTTTGTTTTGCTTCTTACACCATACTTTTTGATTCATACCCCCCTGAGCCCATTTGCTTGATTTAATGTTTTTTTGATTTTTGATTTTTTCATTTTGACTCATTTATTTTTTCTAATAATGTTTAAAACCTGAAAAATCATTTTTACACCATTTTTGCATTTTTTTAAGTATTTATTTGTTTATATATACTATTATACATAAATATATATATACTATTATTTAGAAATATTATTAATAATGTAAACATATTATATTTCTGATTTTTATTTCATTTTTTCCCTTTTGAAACATTGTGTATAAAAAATACTTTTTTTTATAAAATTAAATATTATTATTTTGTGCATATTTAATATTTTTTTTTGCAAATAATATATATATATATATATATATATATATATATATATATATATATATATATATATATATATATATATATATATATATATATATATATATATATATATATATATATATATATATATATATATATATATATATATATATATATATATATATATATATATATATATATATATATATATATATATATATATATATATATATATATATATATATATATATATATATATATATATATATATATATATATATATATATATATATATATATATATATATATATATATATATATATATATATATATATATATATATATATATATATATATATATATATATATATATATATATATATATATATATATATATATATACACTTAGGGTAAAATACCAAAAATATACATCTTTTTATTTTTATTAATATTTAACACTAAAAATACATTTTTTATAAATATACTATATTTTATTTTATTTTTGTATGTAAATAGTAAATATTATATATATTAAGTAATTAATACCCTTTTGATTAAAATTAGGGTTTTGCCCTAAATATGAAAATACTCCAAAAAATAATACCTTTTTATTTCTCTTTTTATTTTACATAAATAATACTTTTTTTCATACACATGAAAATTCTTTTTACATTTTGCATATTTATTTCATTTCCATTTAATTATGCAATTATTTGTATTGTAAATATTCAAAGAAAATGATGTAATAGTTAGATTTAATTTCTTGTCTAAATATCCCCCCATTTGAACATTTGTACCCCCCTCCCCATATTATTGTGTTGTAATAGTGTAGGAATTTAAATTTCGCACTTTAATGCTTTCTAAACATGCCATGCTAGAATTAGGGTTTGTATGCGAATAAAACGAACAAAATAGTCTGACCTAATTTCAAGATAATCGAGCATGAAAATGAACAACACATATCACACTTGCACCCCTAGGGTATTCCACTTTGTTGCCTTCAAATAATTGGGCCATATTGCATGTTAGGTTTCTTTGGGTAAAACAAACAATCAAATGATCATAAGTCCCTCGATGACGCTTTCAAAAGTTGCCTAAAATGATCAAATCCCTTTCAAAGAAAAATTGCCCAAAGACATTTAACACTATTGCAATTATGGTATAAACGATGACCCGCGCCCGTCCCTTTCACCTCCTAATGCAAGGTTGTCCACCAAATGCAATGGTGGAACAAAATTGTCAAAAGGTTTAAAACATAACAAAAATCTTTGAGAAAACTTTAGGGTAGATAACTCTTAAGTACTTGCCAATTTGCAAAGAAAACACTTGCCCATTTTCAAATCACACTTCACAAACACTTTCAAAACCAACTTTCAAAAAAACCTTGAAACATCTTTTCAAAAGACAAAACACCTTTTGTAAAACATTCGAGTAAAGAATTGTTACAAGGGTAGCCTATACAAGGCATCTTTTCAAAACATTTTCAAAACCACACACAAAGCACCATTTCAAACAATTGAAAACCAAGGCAAGTTGATCTAAGCAAGTACCTAAGAGCCCATGGATAACCATGGATAGAAAGGGTGCT
Organism: Vicia faba; assembly: GCA_948472305.1. Lineage (NCBI taxonomy): Eukaryota > Viridiplantae > Streptophyta > Magnoliopsida > Fabales > Fabaceae > Vicia > Vicia faba. The sequence continues at coordinate 869,027,688 of OX451735.1, read as the reverse complement.
AATACCTTCCCTTTCTATAATCTACTCCCCGAACCCAAGAAAAATCTCAAAGGTTTTTGTTGTGCTTTTTAAACCTTTCATTAGGATAAAATAAAAAGTCGGTGGCGACTCTTGCTCAACCGAAACATTTGCAAAAACAAACACAAAACCCTAGTCAGTTCTCCCACCGTATCACAGAACTGGCGACTCTGTTGGGGATAATGTTAAAAGTGGAGTAACCTTAGGGCTTAGATCACCCTCTTGCATGATAAATTGTTTGAATTGTTTGCTTTATACCTTGGCTCTATTGTTTGGGTTTACAATCCTACACCCGGATTTTGGGAAACATTCATAGATAGCAATACGTTGTGGAAACTGTGCGATGTATACCGACACGGTCGAAGCAATAGCTATATTAGTGCGACATATTTGTGAGTACCGGTAACCCTTGAGTTCAATCAAGGAGAGTACGGGGCCGCTGAGTGATGTCACTAAGCACTAATGACCTAGAACCTTACTTGACCATCTAGGCCTTTTATTAGGGGTAGTGAGATGACCGGCTTTGGTGCAGTCCGAAGTTGGTAGATACTCGATACTACACTCATTGAGGGTTGTGTTCTTGGAATATTTTGGTCGCTAGTTAAGTGGCTAAACCAAAACAATGAACAATAAAAACAATCCAGTGATATTGAGCTCCTTAGAACCCGGTTACTATTTATAGGACAGGTTTTTAAAGCCAACTACACTCAAGAGGGTACTTACCTATGAAACCCCATGCAAGCCTGAAACTAGGGTTTGGTGTGATTTGCTTGTACATATGTTTTGTGCATACATCATAAACATCATAAAACATTGTATGCATTCACTAACCATTTCAAGGGTTTTGGATCTTCATCTTTGTTCTTGTTTTGTAGGACATGGAAATTCCTCGCAGAAACACCATTCAAGTCAACCTTGTGAGAATCTCTCCTCAACTCAAGGAGATCACCTCAAGAATCCCGGAAAACTCATCCTTCAGTGAAAGACATGGTAGACTGCTCAGCCTAGTCAATACCAACATTGAAGAAGACATGATGAAAGTGCTATTCCAGTTCTTTGACCCTCTTCACCACTGTTTCACTTTCCCTGATTATCAGTTGGTACCCACTTTGGAGGAGTTTTCTCAACTCCTGAGAATTCCTATCCTTAATCAACTACCCTTCAACGATACGGAAAAGGAACCAAAGCCGGAAGATGTTGCTCGAGCATTACATCTACAACCATCCGACATCAAGGGGCATTGGGAAACCAGAAGCGGCGTCAAAGGATTCTTAGCAAAATTCTTGTTTGAGAAGGCACAAGAATGTTGGAATTCATTGGACCTACAAGCCTTTGAAGAAATTGTGGCACTCCTTATCTATGGGTTGGTCTTGTTCCCAAATCCTGACCAATTGGTAGATGTCAACGCCGTTAAAATCTTTTTGTCCAGAAACCCAAAACCAACATTTCTTGGGGACATCCTTCACTCATTTTACACACGAACAATGAGAAAGAGGGGTGTTCTCATGTGCTGTACTCCTATCCTTGCAAGGTGGTTTATTTCGCACCTTCCACAATCTGTCCTGAAGAATGACCAAGGCTCAAGGTGATCCCAACGGTTGATGACCCTTACTCACTCTGATGTACATTGGTGTTCTCGGTCCAGAGAAAGTGTCATCATCGTCGATCGTTGCGGAGAGTTTCCTAATGTTCCTTTACTTGGAATTAGGGGAGGTATCACCTACAACCCTTGCCTAGCTTTGAGGAAATTTGGATATGCACGGAGGGATGGCCCTCATGACATGTTGATTCCTGACCTAGTTTTTGACTTCGACAACGATGCGCAAGGACTTCGCCAAAGATTCATCAGAGCTTGGGGAAAACTCAACAAGGTTGATAGCAAGACTCTGGGACACAAGAACTCCATCCCTCTTGAGCCCTATCTCAAGTGGGTACGAGCCCGAGCCCAAAGTCTAATGATGCCTTATCCTCATGTTCTCCCTGTGATTAAAGAGCCCGTCAATGAAGGAGAGGTTCCCTACACCATCCTACATCCAGACATGCCTACATCGTGGGAGGAAATGCAGAAAAGTTGGATTCAGCTCAAGGAGGAACGGAATACTTTTGAAGCTAGCTTCTACGCCAGTGAAAAGAAGGTTCTAGAGCTTACCCGCCGACTCTATGAGCAAGAGGCCCTCAACACCTACATCGCACCAAAGAGGATGCGCAATGTCTTTTTGCCTTAAGAAGCTATTTTGTAATATTTGGCCCATAGGGCATTTATGTACTAACAAATTTCTTTTTATTAATATGACGTGCGTTCTTCTTTGTCTAAAACAATTTTGAATGTTCTAAATCCTTGAATGCATTGCATACATAAGCATACCATTCATCATGTGCATAAGCAGGTCTCACTCCAGGTTTCCTTATCTGTCTGCTGTTTATTTCAGTAGGATGGATCTCGAGCAAACAATCAAAGACCTACAAGCTCAGAATGCACAATTTCAGCAACTCCTGATGACCTTGGCTAAGGGTCAGGAGGATATCAAGACTCAATTGGGGAATAAGGACCCAGTAAAAAAGAAGAAAAAGAGGATTGGGGTGGCTACTTTGGGGAGAAGATTTGACGGAGAAGCTCGAAGGGTGCTTGAATTTCCTCCTACTTCTGATGAAGGGACCAGTAAAAGAGATGGAGTTGCGGTGCCTTCCGAGTCTGATGCGAAAGAAGAAGAGGTTGAAGAGGATGAAGATTATTCTGACCAGCAATACCCTCCAGCTGATGACAAATACAAAGGTTTAGAAGACAGATTGGCCGCCATGGAATTACAAAGAGTACCGGGTTTGGATTTTGAAGACTTGGGTTTGGTTGTCGGGATTGTGATTCCCCCAAAATTCAAAGTGCTAGTGTTTGTGAGGTATGATGGGCTGTCCTGTCCCAAAATGCATCTCAGGTCCTACGTGAGAAAGATTCAACCCTATACGGCAGATAAAAACCTCTGGATTCATTTCTTTCAAGACAGCCTTTCGGGAGCTCAGTTAGAGTGGTTTTATCAGCTAGAAGGAACCAGTGTCAGAAATTGGGAAGATTTGGCCACCGCTTTCTACAAACAATACCAATATAATTCTGATCTTGCTCCTACTCGTACCCAACTTCAGGGTATGTCACTAGGAACAAGCGAAGGATTCAAATAATATGCACAAAAATGGAGGGATTTGGCTGGCAGGGTGCATCCTCCTTTAACCGACCGTGAACTCATTGATATGTTTCTTGGGACCCTATCTGGGCCATTTTTCAATCATTTAATTGGTAACTCTTCCGCGGGGTTTACCGATTTGATCTTAACAGGCGAAAGAATAGAAGCTGGCATCAAGTCAGGAAAGATTCAGAAGGGTGTTGCTGCAAGTGTTGAGAAGAAGCCTTTTAAGAAGGAAACAGCTATGGTATATTCTCAGAGAAGAGCAGGAAAGACGGAGCGTCGGCCAACTGTGGGTGCCGTAATGATTCAAAACACTCCGAGTGAGCAGCCTCGCTATAACCAGTCCAGACCAAATCAACAACGAGTGGAACGGCCACAACGGCAGTTCACCCGTATTAATATGACTCCAGCGCAAGTGCTTCCCCATCTATTGAAGTTGAATCTCGCCACCATCAAGGAGGCACCAAAGAATGTGAATACGTCCTCTCCGCATTATCATGCCAATGCTAAATGCGCCTACCATTCAGACAGTGTTGGACACGACACCAATGATTGTTGGGCACTCAAGCATAAAATCCAAGACCTGATAGAGGCTAAGGAGGTAGAGTTTGACGCTCCAGAGAAGCCTAATGTGATATCTGCACCCATGCCGAAGCACGGCCGAAATGTCAATGCCATTGAAGAAGATTTATATGTTGCTGATGTCAGTGATCTGACTACTCCATTGCTAACCATTAAGTTGAATCTGTTGAGGGCTGGGATCTTCCTGGGATGTAAAGAAGACTGCTATTGTTGTTACTCTCTGCCGTTTGATTGTCCGTTACTGAAGAAAGGCATCCAAGGCCTTATGGATAGTCGACAAATTTTGTTTGAAAAAGTTTCTGTTGTTCCAGTTCATACTGAAGATGTCTCAATCATAACCATTCACGCCAATCTTTCCAAAGCCATCAAAAAGCCTGTTAAGATTACACCAGCTACGAAATCTGTTCCTTTGAAGATAACAATGCCAGGGCCTGTTCCCTATGTTTCTGAGAAGTCGATACCTTGGAACTATGGTGGTGACGTCTACTACCATGGTATCAAACAAATCGAAATAATTGAAGAAAGTTCGGATGTTGAAGAAGCCAGCATTAGTAACATTGCGGGCACTAGCAAAATCACCAGGAGCGGGAGAATATTTTCTCCAGAGATTGCCCCTCCAAGAGCAGTCTTTGGACCCTCATCAGCTGACAAGGTCGTCCCTGCACCAATCAAACTTTCTGCTAGAACTCCTTTGATTGAAGATGTTCTTGTTCCTAGTACCGTCTCTCCTACCGCTGCTGACAAAGGTAAGGGAATCCAAGATGAGCCCGTCAGGACGAGGGCTCAACCCTTGGTTATCCCGGAAACCTCCAAGAAGGAAATGGATGAGATTTTGAGGATAATCAAGAGAAGTGATTACGATGTGGTAGAACAGCTGGGGCAAACCCCCTCCAAGATTTCCATGCTGGCACTACTACTTTGCTCAGAAGCGCATGCTAAAGCTCTGATAAAATTCCTGAAGGCAACCCATGTGCCCCAGGAAACCTCCGCGGATCAATTTAAAAATTGCGTGGCTAGCCTAACTGCGGACAATGGATTAGGTTTTTCTGATGCCGACCTGACTCCTAAAGGTAGGAATCACAATGATGCTTTGCACATTTCAGTCGAGTGTCGAGGAACCACTCTCGCACATGTCTTGGTCGACACCGGTTTGTCGCTGAATGTTTTGCCTAAGAAGGCCTTGGACCGACTAGATTGTGAAGGGTTGGAATTGAAGCCGAGTGATATTGCTGTCAGAGCTTTCGATGGTTCAAAGAGAATGGTCCATGGAGAGGTTGAAATTCCCATCAAAATAGGCACTGAGGTGTTTAAATCCACTTTCTATGTGATGGACATCCGTCCGTCATACTCTTGCTTGTTGGGTAGGCCTTGGATACACCATGCTGGGGCAGTCACCTCCTCCTTACATCAGATGTTGAAGTATCCTGTTAAGGTAAAGATCATTATTGTCCATGGCGAAGAAGAATACATGATTAGCCACTTAAATTCTTTCCGGTATGTGGAGGTTGAAGGAGAGTTCATTGAGACACCGTTTCAACATTTCGAAGAAGTCCTTCCTGAAATAGCAGTAGCAAAGTTGGCAGCTGAGACACCGAGACAGATGGCCAGGATGGCATCTTTGGAGGACGCGAGGGCCGCAATAAAAGAAGGGACGAATTCAGCATGGGGGCAGTTACCTGACATTCCACATAAGACTGACAATTTTGGATTAGGGTTCACAGCCGCTGGCCAGAAAGCTATGCGCCGTGCGAAGATTGAAAGGGCGCCAGTCAAAATTTCTCCCTACGGAATCAACGCCTTGGAAGATGAAGACAAGGAGAGCAACATTGAAGAGTGGATTTATCCAACTATCAAAGGAGGATTAAGCAACTGGGAGGCAAAAGCCTTTGTCCCCATCACTTTTATTCAACAGTAATTTATCTGTTAAACATTTCTTATTTGGTCTGTAATATTTACTTTCAAACAATCCGTACACTATCTTTTCACCTCCTGCCTTGCCCGGGGCATGTAGGTCCACTTGTAAGGGTTTTGATTATTTTTCATATCCATATGCCATGTTTAATGATTCATTGGATGTTTTTCATTTGATAAACTGCTTATGTTCATTTTCTTTCCTTTTGCATTTTTTTTTAAGGATGGCTATCCCTTACACACACCCACACTCATCAATGCAGGTACCCATCCACTCCGGATTCCATGGGTGACTATTCTGCTATATCTTTCAATAACTCTGAAGATCTGGTCAATCTAGCCGAGTATGAAGATGACGAAGGTTGTGAAGTACCCGAGGAACTAGCCAGACTTCTGCAACAAGAGGAAAGGGCCATCTTACCGCATGAAGAGTCATTAGAAACTGTCAACTTAGGGACCGAGGAAGACCGGAAGGAGGTGCAAGTGGGTGCCAATTTGAAACCGAATGTCAAGGAAAGCCTGATACAGTTGTTGAATGAGTATGTTGAAATCTTCGCTTGGTCTTATGAAGACATGCCGGGTTTAGACACGGACATCGTGGTTCACCGTCTCCCCGCAAGAGAAGACTGTCCACCGATCAAGCAAAAAGTTCGCCGAATAAGGCCTGACATGTCCGAAAAGATCAAAGCAGAAGTAATGAAGCAATTTGACGCTGGCTTTCTGGCTGTTACGTCCTATCCTCAATGGGTCGCTAACATTGTGCCAGTACCTAAGAAAGATGGCAAAGTCAGGATGTGTGTGGACTACCGGGATTTGAATAGGGCCAGTCCTAAAGATGATTTCCCGCTACCTCATATTGACATCTTGATCGACAATACAGCTCAGCATAAAGTGTTTTCCTTCATGGATGGATTCTCGGGCTACAATCAAATCAAAATGGCCCCCGAGGATATGGAGAAAACAACTTTCGTCACACAATGGGGCACTTTCTGTTACAAGGTGATGCCGTTCGGGCTGAAGAACGCAGGGGCAACCTATCAACACGCCATGGTAGCTTTATTTCATGATATGATACATCATGAGATTGAAGTTTACGTAGACGATATGATAGCTCGGTCACAAACAGAGGAAGAGCACCTTGAACATCTGGAGAAACTGTTTGCCAGGTTAAAAGAATACAAGCTCAGGCTGAATCCAAGTAAATGCATTTTTGGAGTTAGGTATGGTAAACTCCTGGGATTCGTCGTAAGCAACAAAGGCATTGAAGTTGAACCCGCAAAAGTAAAAGCAATACAAGAGATGCCTGCTCCCCGTACTGAAAAGGAGGTTAGAGGGTTCTTGGGGCGCTTGAACTATATTGCCAGATTCATCTCACATCTGACTTCTACCTGTGAGCCAATTTTCAAACTCTTGAAGAAAGATCAGGTAGTTGAATGGAACGACGATTGTCAAGCTGCTTTTGATAGAATCAAGGAATATTTGCTAGAACCTCCCATTCTGATGCCACCCGTCGAAGGAAGACCATTGATCATGTATTTGACCGTCTTGGATAACTCAATGGGGTGTGTTTTGGGCCAGCATGACGAGTCTGGTCGAAAAGAGCATGTTATTTATTACCTTAGCAAAAAGTTTACCGACTGTGAGACTCGCTACTCACTGCTCGAGAAAACTTGCTGCACTTTGGTATGGGCTGCTCGCCGACTAAGACAGTATATGTTGACTCATACTACCTTGTTGATCTCCAAAATGGATCCTATCAAGTATATCTTCGAAAAGCCCGCTTTATCTGGAAGGATAGCTAGATGGCAAATGATCTTAACTGAGTATGACATCCAGTACACCACCCAAAAAGCTATAAAAGGGAGTGTACTAGCTGATCATCTGGCTCATCAGGCTATCGAAGATTATCAACCCATGAGATTTGATTTCCCAGACGAGGACATCATGAATTTGGACAACATTGAAGGTAACGGACCGTATGACGGACCCGAAAAGGGATCCCGATGGACCCTGTACTTTGATGGTGCTTCAAATGCACTTGGAAATGGTATCGGCGCGGTACTCATTTCTCCGAAAGGTTGTCACACACCTTTCACGGCCCGACTTTGCTTCAGCTGCACAAACAACATGGTTGAGTATGAAGCTTGCATCTTTGGTCTCAAGGCTGCTATAGACTTGGGAATCAAATCTTTGATCGTATTCGGGGACTCGGCTTTGGTTATCAGTCAAATCAAAGGAGAGTGGGATACCAAGCATCCTAATCTTATCCCATACAAAGAACATGTCCTGACATTGTTGCCTCATTTCGAGCAAATTACCTTCGAGCATTTCCCGCGAGAAGAGAATCAGCTAGCAGATGCTCTAGCCACAATGTCCTCCATGTTTAAACTCAACTGGGATAACGAGGCTCCCCAAATCACCATCGAGCGAATGGATGAACCTGCGCATTGTCACGAGATTAATACCAAAGAAGTAGTGGAACAACCCTGGTTCCATGAAATCAAAAGGTATCTCGAGACTAGAGATTATCCTGAAGGAGCTTCCGTAAATGACAAGAAGTTCTTAAGGAAATTCGCTGCTAGGTTCTTCCTGAGCAACGACATCCTTTACAAACGAAGCCATGATTGTGTATTACTCCGATGTGTAGACAAAGCTGAAGCGGAGTTAATTATGACTGACATACACAACGGCACATTTGGCACTCACTTGAGCGGGCATACAATGGCTAAGAAGATCCTGAGGGCAGGCTATTACTGGTCTACCATGGAGGCTGACTGCCATCAACATTCCCGTACTTGCCACAAGTGTCAAGTCAATGCTGACAAAGTTCATATCCCTCCGGTCCCTCTCAACGTCCTGACTGCTCCGTGGCCCTTTGCAATGTGGGGCATTGATATGATTGGAGAGATCAAGCCCACGGCTTCCAACGGACATCGCTTCATCCTGGTTGCCATTGATTATTTCACCAAATGGGTCGAAGCAGCTTCCTTCGCCTCTGTTACTAAAAATGTGGTTGCCCGCTTCATCAAGCAAAATCTTATATGTCGGTATAGTGTTCCAGACAGGATCATCACAGACAACGGTACGAATCTGAATAACACGATGATCACTGCATTGTGCGAACAGTTCAAGATTTATCATTACAATTCATCTCTCTATCGGCCGAAGATGAACGGTGTTGTTGAAGCTGCGAACAAAAACATTAAGAAGATCATTCAGAAAATGACAGTCACTTACAAAGACTGGCACGAGATGTTACCGTTTGCTCTACATGGATATCGTACGACGACACGTACTTCAACTGGGGCAACCCCATTTTCTTTGGTCTATGGCATGGAAGCTGTTCTGCCTATGGAAGTCCAGATCCCTTCTCTAAGGATTATGAAGGATGCAGGTTTGAACGAAAATGATTGGATGCAGACCCGACTTGATCAACTCAATCTGATCGACGAAAAGCGACTTGCTGCTATATGCCACAGTCAGACGTATCAAAAGCGGATGATCAAGGCCTTCAATAAGAAAGTCAGACGTCAAGTGTATCAAGTCGGAGATCTCGTAATCAAGCGGATTATCTTGCCGCAAAGTGATCCCATGGGAAAATGGACTCCTACATATGAAGGACCATTTGTGATCAAGAGCATATTTTCTGGTGGTGCAATGATTCTGACCACCATGGACGGCGACGATTTGCCGCACCCTGCGAACGCAGACATAGTCAAAAGATACTACGCATAAAATAACCCGGCAAGTTGAAAACCCGAAAGGGCGACTTGGGAAAAAATGGGTATCCCGGTGAACCGAAAACCCGAAAGGGCGGTTCAGGCAAAAGTTAGGGATAAAAAAAAAAATCTGTACACCCGGCAAGTTGAAAACCCGAAAGGGCGGCTTGGGCAAAAAGGGGTTTCCCGGTGGATCGAAAACCCGAAAGGGAGATTCAGGCAAAAGTTAGGGAATTAAAGTGTATGACTATGTCTCGTCGGATCACTTCAAGGACAATCTCTTCATCAACCGGTTCCAGGCTTCTGATCAATCCAGTCATCGTCAAGCGAAGCATTGAATGGACAGATATTCAGAGTTGTGAAAGCTATAGCGGAATGGAATCCCATGGAATTATTTCACATAGCCATCCTTATTTTGTATAAACCTTTCAAATATTTACGACAAAATCCTCTTACTAGGATGATTGTCTCCTTTGTACAAACATACTCATAGAAAATCAATACAAATACTTTTCCCAGAAATTTGTGTCATTTCCTTTTCTTTTCTCTTGCACTATTTGTTTTATTTTGAGAAACGTCCAATGTTTTGTTAAATAGGCATATGCATTTGAAACATAATCATTTTCTTATGAGTCGGGAAAGAGGATTACTGATAGGTCAAAGGAACAGTTGGATATTTTGATACCCTTCAAAGGAAACCCCCGGGAGATTTGGAATCCATATCCCTAGCAAGTCTTAAAGCTCATCCCCAGTAGATTCTGGAAGCTTATCCCCCGCAGAGAACGGACGTCTCTCCCGAGTTTTATTCAAAGTTATTCCTCACAAGGCCTTATAACTGGGTTATCCTCATCTAACAACCACGGAAGATCGCACTCGCAAAAATTCTTCCTAGCCCCAGCGGAGTTCATCAAAGTTCCCCAGCAGTAACTTATCTTTACAATCCCCCAGCCAGAGGATCCTCAGGAATCCAATTTCCCTCGGAACTTAAGTTTCAATATCCCCAGCGGAGCCAGACTAATGAACCTTCTCCCTACAGTTGTAGGAGAACAAATCTTGAGTTCCTTAGTGAAGTCGCCAGAGATGCTTCCCGCCAAACTGAAGATTCTCAGTCTTGCATCCCCGGCATGAGTCTACTAGATTGGTACTCCCCAGTAGAAGTCATCAGGAATTCCCCAAAGGTTTGGTATACAACCCAAGCTCCTTGTTCCCCAGCAACAGCCAAGGAATTGTTCTTCCCGGCAGCAGTCAAGATGCTTTTATCTTCAGCCATCCAGGATTCATCTATCCCCAGCAAGACAGCTCATCAGCTTACATGCGCATTCATTACATTTATATCATAAACATTGATATAACATATATTGCATCATACATTTCACGCAACATAATTTTGTGTTTAGCTAACATTTTGTCCTTTTCAGGATAAGAATAAAAGGCTATCATTAACAATTTCAGATGCGGTTTTACGCGGACTCATCATCAGGCAACCCTACACCGGTTCCTCCTCAAACTCCAAGATTTCTGAAAACAGTTCACGGGTTCTCCAAGTAACGGATGTTAACCTGTCGCTTGTTCAGTTTCTTCTCCAGACTTCTGAAAACAGTCTATGGATTCTTCCCAACAACGGATGTTAATCTATCACTTGTTCAGATGCAACTTCTGAAAACAGTTTACGGACGCTTCCCAACAACGGATGCTGCTCTATTGCTTATTCAACTTCAAGATTTCTGAAAACAGTTTACGGATTCCTCCCAACAACGGATGTCAATCTATTGCTTATTCAGACCCCCAGTTCGAAGAGGGTCCGAAGCATGGACGCCTTCCTGATACTCATTCCACATGGCATCTTTAAGCCCATCCCCGACAAGTTTCTGTCACCTCTCAAGATGGCATCTCTAAGCCCATCTCCAAATGGCAATCTCTAAGCCCATTCCCGTATTCATTGCTTTGACGAGTGCAAATTTCTGGGCACTCTAGTGTCCAATCTCCTTTTACCCTCGAGTCACGAAAGGCAAGCTTGCCAATCTAACTCTTCGGATTCAAGAAGATTGAACAGGGGCAACTGTTGTACCCCAAAATTTTCCCTCCCATTTCTCATTGATTTCTCACCACAAAGCCCTTGAAGCTCAAGATCCAGTTAGGGTTTCATCTGCTCAAGACTTCTCCTTGCACTGTTGACCCAAATTAGGGTTTGTGTTTGCACAAAGATGTTTTGACCTAAAATGCCTAAGATGACTTTCATGCTTCATATTGGACTCCCAAGTTTATCCATACCAAGTTTCAAGCCTTGATTCCAAGTTTTGCCCAGTCAATTGGACAGTTGACCTAGAAATCAGCTGTATTGGGGAAAAAGTCAACTGTGGCCAATTGACAGTCAAATATCATGAAAATTGACCCCCATCAACATTATGAACTCACATGGACCATTTGATCAAGTTTGGATCACAATTCCACAAGAAATTTGGTCAGATCACTAAAAGGGCAAAATGGTCATTTTTAGGGTTTTGACTGCACAAAGGCAATTTTTTACTGTTTGACCTAGCCAATGGCAAACCAAGTTCAGATATGGACTCAAGGACCCCATGGAATTATCTTGACATGCTCAACAAACTCAAAAGATCCCAAGTACACAAGATTGACAGTTGAATTTCCCAGTCAATTGATCAATTTTGACTGTATACTGAAAAGTCAAACTTTGACTTTTTGGTCAAAATCAAGGGTCAAGATTCATTTTTCATCAAAACATACCAAATCATGAAACTTATTCATCAAGAAATCACAAAATGCAAATTAGGGTTAGAAATTAGAATTTTTCATAACTTAGAATTTTTCTAAGTTATGAAAAACCCTAATTTTTTCCCAACTTTGCCCCACTTTCTCACCAAGATCCATTTGGATTCAAACAAAAGTCAAAACATGAAAGTTGTAGCTTGTTTCATAATCTACAACTTTGATTCACAAAGTTTTCCCAAATGAGGCTTGTATCTCAAGTTACAAATTTTTGAATAAGGGCACTAAACCATTCTTAACTTAGTGAAATTTTAACCTATTTTGACAAGGTTTTCTACCCAACTTCAAGGCCATTTTCCATACACTTCCACTAGGAATTTCAATTTGCATTTCAAAGATGGATTGTATTAAACATTCCAAGGTTTCCAAAATGTCCAAGAACTTCTCAAACAACCTCATAACTTGAGAGAATCGAATTTCACAATATGGCAAAAACTCACTTTTGAATTGGCTATTTTTCATGTTCATAATTTGTGCAAACTTATCAAACCAGCATGCCCCTTGATTACAGGTCCTTAAACCATCCAACACTCAATAATTTAATGCATGTTCATTGTGCTAAAGCATTGTTCTTTGAGTTCAAGCATTACATACAAGTTTAATCCATTTATGGAAAAAGCAAAATAACCATTTTTGAAAAGTTAAGCTTTATGTCCAATTGAAAATCCAAGAGGTACAGAAGAAATCTAATTGGCACAAGATTATGAGCAAAACACTCTGATCAAGGAGAGATTATGCAGCTCATTAGGGGGCCTCTACTGACCTAGAACACAACTTGGGCATTTGTTGCTTAAAGTGTAAGTAACTTGGCATTTTGTAAGAGAACTCTCATATCAGCTTACAAACACTTAAGCAAACTGGTAAAACACATCCAAGACATCCCAACCAAGCTAGTACACGACCCTAACAACCCTCATACACTCCCAATCCCAGAATCACCTTCAAACTGCAAGAACAGGGCCAGGCCTGCAGTTTGAGTGCCATCTCCCATTTCTCTCAAGCTTTCTTGCCCAAACCAGTTCACACACATTCCCTAGCATCTATGCAAGCTAACCATGACTTGAAACACGACCTGTAATTCCTCTAACAAGTTCCACCATTTTCACTTTTTCATTTTGCAGTTGAAGTTCTACAGCTCAATTCAAGGTGTCTCAAGGCAAAGTAAATATTGGAACAGCATCACCACACCTCAAGGAAGCTATACCAACCATTATCTTGCACTGAAAGCTCCCCCATTGCCAGATAGAACTTCAACTGAACAGGTACTTCGGTGAACTTCTATCTCTCTTAATAGGCATCATTAGCTCTAAGTTTATGAATAAGCAATGTTCTACTCATGCCACTGAACCTGTATATGCTTTTACTTTTCATTTCTTTTGCCTGAGCTGTGAGAATTTAAGGTTTGAAAATGGCAGAAAATCTAGGTCAGGATTTGGGGGAGAAGAAATTCTCTCTCATCTTAGAGAGTTAGATCAAGTTCTGCATATGGTTGGATTCGTCTCTTGATGCTGAACATTTTTTATGTTATGAGTTTTCATTAATAAGCCAGGAATCAGGATGTTTGGATGGAAGAACAGGGCGCGTGTTTCTTTTGAATAATGTTGTTCAGAGGTTGAAGAAGGTGCCTCATGGGCTGGGCCAGCTTTTGTTTTGCTTCTTACACCATACTTTTTGATTCATACCCCCCTGAGCCCATTTGCTTGATTTAATGTTTTTTTGATTTTTTCTTTTTTCATTTTGACTCATTTATTTTTTCTAATAATGTTTAAAACCTGAAAAATCATTTTTACACCATTTTTGCATTTTTTAAGTATTTATTTGTTTATATATACTATTATACATAAATATATATATATACTATTATTTAGAAATATTATTAATAATGTAAACATATTGTATTTCTGATTTTTATTTCATTTTTTCCCTTTTGAAACATTGTGTATAAAAAATACTTTTTTTTATAAAATTAAATATTATTATTTTGTGCATATTTAATATTTTTTTTTGCAAATAATATATATATATATATATATATATATATATATATATATATATATATATATATATATATATATATATATATATATATATATATATATATATATATATTAATACACTTAGGGTAAAATACCAAAAATATACATCTTTTTATTTTTATTAATATTTAACACTAAAAATACATTTTTTATAAATATACTATATTTTATTTTATTTTTGTATGTAAATAGTAAATATTATATATATTAAGTAATTAATACCCTTTTGATTAAAATTAGGGTTTTGCCCTAAATATGAAAATACTCCAAAAAATAATACCTTTTTATTTCTCTTTTTATTTTACATAAATAATACTTTTTTTCATACACATGAAAATTCTTTTTACATTTTGCATATTTATTTCATTTCCATTTAATTATGCAATTATTTGTATTGTAAATATTCAAAGAAAATGATGTAATAGTTAGATTTAATTTCTTGTCTAAATATCCCCCCATTTGAACATTTGTACCCCCCTCCCCATATTATTGTGTTGTAATAGTGTAGGAATTTAAATTTCGCACTTTAATGCTTTCTAAACATGCCATGCTAGAATTAGGGTTTGTATGCGAATAAAACGAACAAAATAGTCTGACCTAATTTCAAGATAATCGAGCATGAAAATGAACAACACATATCACACTTGCACCCCTAGGGTATTCCACTTTGTTGCCTTCAAATAATTGGGCCATATTGCATGTTAGGTTTCTTTGGGTAAAACAAACAATCAAATGATCATAAGTCCCTCGATGACGCTTTCAAAAGTTGCCTAAAATGATCAAATCCCTTTCAAAGAAAAATTGCCCAAAGACATTTAACACTATTGCAATTATGGTCTAAACGATGACCCGCGCCCGTCCCTTTCACCTCCTAATGCAAGGTTGTCCACCAAATGCAATGGTGGAACAAAATTGTCAAAAGGTTTAAAACATAACAAAAATCTTTGAGAAAACTTTAGGGTAGATAACTCTTAAGTACTTGCCAATTTGCAAAGAAAACACTTGCCCATTTTCAAATCACACTTCACAAACACTTTCAAAACCAACTTTCAAAAAAACCTTGAAACATCTTTTCAAAAGACAAAACACCTTTTGTAAAACATTCGAGTAAAGAATTGTTACAAGGGTAGCCTATACAAGGCATCTTTTCAAAACATTTTCAAAACCACACACAAAGCACCATTTCAAACAATTGAAAACCAAGGAAAGTTGATCTAAGCAAGTACCTAAGAGCCCATGGATAACCATGGATAGAAAGGGTGCTAATACCTTCCCTTTCTATAATCTACTCTCCGAACCCAAGAAAAATCTCAAAGGTTTTTGCTGTGCTTTTTAAACCTTTCCTTAGGATAAAATAAAAAGTCGGTGGCGACTCTTGCTCAACCGAAACATTTGCGAAAACAAACGCAAAACCCTAGTCATTTCTCCCACCGTATCACAGTATCTATAAGCCCATCCTCCTATCCACCATCTTTCCAAATGGCATCTGTAAGCCCCTTCCCGACATCACACTGCTGATATTCTACTATGTGAGTGCAAATTTCTGGGCACTTTAGTGTTCAATCATCTTCCACCTTCGGATCACGAAAGGCACGCAAGCCAATCTACATCCTCAGGTCTAAGAAGATTGAACATGGGCAACTGTTGTACCCCAAAATTTTCCCTCCCATATTCTTCAAGTTTATCAAGAATCATCTCCAAATGGTTCAAGATTCCTCAAGGGTTGCACAGTTCAAATGCCTCCTAAGCCAGCTGAAATTAGGGTTTTGTTTCTTGCAAGGAATTTGAGGTTTTCTATGGCTTAATCAAGTCCCATAGGCCTACACATATTGTCAAGCATCTACATGTCAATTTTCAAGGCTCACAGGGTCAAGTTGCACAGTCAAAAGCCTTATTTGCTCCACAGTCAACTACAGGGGTAAAATGGTCATTTTACAGTCAAGAATCAAAATTTTTGGTCAACATCTTATTTTGAAGCCACAATCATCATTTTATCAAGTCTTGATCATGATTCCACAAGAATGGCTCCAAAATCATCAAGGATGCAAAGGTTGCTATTTTTGGACAGTTGAAAAGTCAACTGTAACTTGACCAAGGCATAACTTTTTCATGGTTCATCAGAAAAATCCCATCCAATGCTCATTTTTAAGGGGATAACATTTCCTACAACTCCTCTTCACATTCCAAGTCCAAGAAATGCTCTCACAAAAAGTTATCAATTTCTACATTATAGGTCAATTTCAAAAGTCAACAAAAATGCACTTTAAGTCAAAGACCATAACTTGAGATTGGTAAATCGAAATGACATGGGACCAAAGGTATTGGTTATAGGACTTCAAGACCTTTACAAAATGTCCAAGAACATTTTCATAGGATCAAAATTGAGCAAGATATGCATTGGAGAAGTTGGGAAATTTTTATGAACTTGCAAAAGTCAACTTTGCTCAAAACACATCATTTTTGCTAATGGGCCTCAAATTCCTTCTTGAAACATTACCCAAAGCTTATGCACGACCCATTGAGCTCAAATTGATTTATTTTCTTATTTTTAATTAATTAATTGAATTTTTTATTAATATTAATTCATTTAATTGATTTAAAATGTAGAAAATATAAAGATATGGTTTTCAAATCTTTTTATGAAGCAAATAGGCTCAAGGCAAGCTGGCAAATTCGTGTGCCAGTCAAAGATGTCAAAAACTCCAAAATTGGCAAGATTTTTCAATCAAAAAGAGGCAAAAAGATTTGATTGGAAATCAGATATTGAAACATCAATGCAATGGATCTTTGGGCCAAGACTTGACCTAATTCCCTTCCAATACATATGCACAACCTAACCCTAATGCTATTCACGTGCAAATTGCTGCAGAAAGCCATAACCAACTTTGAAAAATTCAAGAAAAAACTCAAAACTGTTTTTAACATTCCAGCACGATTCAAAGCTTTCCAGTGCTTCTAACACATTGCAGGGATCCCCAAGAACACATTGCAATCAAAAACAAGCCTTAAAGCTCAAGAAACACGCAAGAGCAGTCATACGGTTTGCACACTTTTGCCATAATCGAAACTCACAATTAATGAACATTTGATGTGATTTATGGTTTGTTTTGTATTGTTTGCATCCATATGAAGCTATTGGTATTGATTAATTGGATTATAATGCACAGGATTGTGAATTGCCATTAACGACTTTTAGGGTTTCGAAACTTTCCAATTAGGGATTTGCTGCACAAGAAAAATCAGGACCCCTAATGCCCATGGTTGGAACCGTCTGAACAAGACGAGCAAGATGGAACCCTCGCGATGAATTTATATTGCGCACAGACCTAATCGCTATTTTTCCTTTTTCAGTTTGTGGGGGTTAAAAACCCCCGCTATTTGATTTATTTTACAGGTATTCAGGGAGGAAGACGAAGGACGTGGAAGCGTGCCATTGGACGATTCAAAAAATAACGCGCGCTTGTTTCTCTTTCCAACATAGGCGTTATGTTTTTATATTATATTTATTGGTTATTATACTAACAGAAGCAAGCGCGTGGTGGAGTGGTTAGTGACCCGACTGATCATCATTGGGACCTGGGTTCGATTCCCAGGTCCACCCAAAATCCTCATATTATTTTTCATAATGTATTCTCATGCAGCGCTTTAGGAGGTGTCCATCATACACCTTGCTCATCCAGACGCCAAGTGTCTTCAAGCACAAATCCAGTGGTCAGAATTGGATGTTCATGGTATGCTCAGGTCAATGCACGTACAGATAATCCCCAGGAGTCAAACGTGGCCTGATTCTTAATCGGCCAAAATTTCTAAACTCACCTCATAATGGGTCCATCAATCAACCCCCCTGGTTTCTATTTTCTCTTTTATTTTATTTCTATTTTATTTTCTTTTAATTATAATTATTATCATTATTATTATTAACTAACAAATAATTATTTTTCATAATAAATTCAGACCATTAAAAATGTAAATATTTTTATTTATTATTATTATTATTATCAATTTCACCTTAAATATTATTTTCATAAATAAATTCTAACTAATTAATTTAGTTGTTTTAATTAGGTTTAATTTCAATTTTCTTTCACAATAAATGAAATAGATTAGACTTAGGGTTTTGCTAACTTTTTTTATTTTTATTTCATTAAAATATAAAAACACAAAAACATTTTTTTCTTTTAATTATTAATTAATTAGTTATTAGGTTTAATATTTCATTAAATGCAAAAAAGGACAAACTTCTTTCTTTTCTCAAAAAGGGTCAAAACCCTAAGACTTTTCCCGAGTTAATTTCTTTTCGCGCTTTATTATTTTGGTCATATTTATGTATCTGTTTCCGAGTATGTAATAGTTAATTAGGACTTTCATCGCTTTATTTACTTTTCTCGCATTTATTTTCTAAACGGGTTTTGTTTTTGGCGATGTATAGACTCGCGCCTTGTAATAGCGTAGATTTACCTTTCCGCACTTTATTTTCCGCACTCTTAACTGTTAATTATGCATGACAAGACTTGTATGAAAATAAAATCAAAGCGTAGGTCACAAATAACATGTACAAGATAATCTTAACTGAAAAACAACACACATGCACATGCCACTCCTAGGGTACGCTTCACTCGGTTGCCTCGACGTGGTCATCAAGTATAGGGTGTTTTAGAGGTCGCCCTCCTGTCTAAGATCCAGTTGCCTCGAAACGGTTGCCTCAGATAAAAAGGATCTAGGACATTAGGGTTACCGCTAAGGCGTCCTACCATTGCTTTGGTGACCACACATGTCCCTTAATCGAATTGACCTGAATAACTCCAACGACTGTGTTACCTACTTCTCAATAGTGGGATAACACTGTCTAAAGGACTCTTACACAGCCTAATTCCTTAGAGTAGGTAGATTTCTCCTGGGTACTTGCTCTTTCAAAAAACAAAAACAACTTTTCGCACCTACACTTTCAAAAAGTTTTCAAACAAATACTTCATACACTCTTGAGGACTGATACAAGAGTTACCTAGAAGTTTTTTCAAACTAAACTTTTTCAAAACCCACACGCACTTGAAAAGCAAACAAATTTTTGAAAACATAGTGAGCAAGTACCTAAGAGCCCGTGGATAACCACGGATAGAAAGGGTGCTAACACCTTCCCTTTCTATAAATCTACCTCCCGAACCGAGAGTCATCTCGAAAAAGGAATTTTGCTGTGCTTTTGTCCTTTCCATGTTGGAGAACATAAAAGACGGTGGCGACTCTTGCTTACCGCGACATTTTGCGAACCAGCATTTCAAAACAGTCAGTTCTATTCCCACCGATCACACCACCCGTCGAAGGAAGGCCGCTAATCATGTATCTGACTGTCCTAGAAAATTCAATCGGGTGCGTAATGGGCCAACATGACGAGTCTGGCCGAAAAGAGCATGCCATTTATTACCTTAGAAAAAAGTTTACCGACTGTGAGACCCGATACTCACTGCTCGAGAAAACTTGTTGCGCTTTGGTATGGGCTGCTCGCCGACTAAGGCAATATATGTTGACTCATACCACTCTGCTGATATCTAAGATGGATCCGATCAAGTACATCTTTGAGAAGCCTGCTTTATCTGGAAGAATAGCTAGATGGCAGATGATCATGATGGAATATGATATATAGTACACGACCCAAAAAGCTATAAATGGGAGTGTACTAGCTGACCATCTGGCCCATCAAGCTGTCGAAGTTTACCAATCCATAAAGTTTGACTTCCCTGACGAGGATATCATGACATTGGACAACATTGAAGACTTCAGACCATATGACGGACCTGAACAAGGATCCCGATAGACCCTGTACTTTGATGGTGCCTCTAATGCACTTGGCAACGGTATCGGCGCGATACTCATTTCTCCAGAAGGTTGCCATACACCTTTCACAGCCAGACTCTGCTTTAACTGCACCAACAACATGGCCGAGTATGAAGCTTGTATCTTTGGTCTCAAGGCTGCAATAGACCTGGGTATCAAATCTTTGGTTGTGTTTGGGGACTCAGCTTTGGTCATCAGTCAGATCAAAGGAGAGTGGGATACTAAACATCCAAACCTCATCCCTTACAAAGAACATGTCCTGACATTGTTACCACATTTCGAGCAGATTACCTTCGAGCACTTCCCGCGAGAAGAAAATCAGCTAGCAGATGCTCTAGCTACAATGTCATCCATGTTTAAACTTAACTGGGAAAATGAGGCTCCCCAGATCACCATTGAACAGATGGACGAACCTGCACATTGTCACGAGATTAATACCGAAGAAGTAGTGGACCGACCTAGGTTTCAAGAAGTTAAAAGGTATCTTGAGGCTCAAGAATACCCTGAAGGAGCTTCAGTCAATGATAAAAAGTTGTTAAGGAGATTCTCTGCCAAGTTCTTCCTAAGTAATGGTATCATGTACAAGCGCAATCATGATTGCATTCTACTCCGTTGTGTGGACAAGATTGAAGTTGAACAGATCATTGCTGAACTGCATAATGGTACCTTTGGCACTCACTCTAGCGGACATACGATGGCTAAGAAGATCCTACGGGCAGGCTATTACTGGTCTACCATGGAAGCTGACTGCCATCAACATTCCAGGACTTGTCACAAATGTCAAATCTATGCGGACAAGGTACATATACCTCCAGTTCCTCTCAATGTATTAACAACTCCTTGGCCATTCGCTATGTGGGGGATCGACATGATTGGAGAGATCAAGCCTACATCATCCAATGGACACCGCTTCATTCTGGTGGCCATTGATTACTTCACCAAGTGGGTCGAAGCAGCGTCCTTCGCATCCGTTACTAAGAATGTTGTTGCCCGTTTCATCAAGCAGAACCTCATTTGTCGGTACGACATCCCCGAAAGGATCATCACTGAAAATGGTACAAACCTTAACAACATTATGATCACCGCCTTGTGTGAGCAGTTCCAGATTCAACATCACAATTCATCTCCCTATCGGCCAAAGATGAACGGTGTTGTCGAAGTTGCGAACAAAAATATCAAAAAGATCATACAAAAGATGACAGTCACCTACAAGGACTGGCATGAGATGTTACCGTTTGCTCTCCACAGGTACTGTACCATGACACGCACATCAACTAGGGAAACACCCTATTCTTTGGTATACGGCATGGAAGCTGTTTTACCTATCGAGGTTCAGATTCCCTCCTTGAGAATCATGAAAGATGCTGGTTTGAGTAAAGACGATTAGATTCAGACCCGACTTGATCAACTTAACTTGATTGACGAAAAGCGACTTACTGCTGTTTGCCACGGTCAGACATATCAAAAACGGATGATCAAAGCTTTCAACAAGAAAGTCAGACGCCAGGTATATCAAGTCGGGAATCTTGTAATCAAGCGGATCATCTTGCTGCAAAGTGATCCCAGGGGCAAATTGACTCCTACCTACGAAGGACCATTTGTAATCAAGAACATCTTTTCTGGTGGGGCAATGATCTTAACCACCATGGACGACGACGACCTGCCGCACCCTGCGAACACAGACATAGTCAAAAGATACTACGCATAAATGACTCGCTAGGTTGACACACCTAGGCAAAAAAGGCATCCCGGTGAATCGAAAACCTAAAAGGGGGGTTCAGGAAAAAGTTAGGGATAAATAAATAAAACATTTGTACACCCGACAAGTTGAAAACCCGAAAGGGCGACTTGGGCAAAAAAAGGTTTCCCGGTGGATCGAAAACCCGAAAGGGTGGTCCAGGAAAAAGTTAGGGAATTAAAGCGTATAACTATGTCTCGTCGGATCACTTTATGGACAATCTCTTCACAAACAATCTTCGGGCTTCTGATCAACTCAATCATCTTCGAACGAAGCAACGAATGGACAAGATATTCAGAGTTACTAAGGCTATAGCAGAATGGGAACCCCATGGAATTTTCACACATAGCCATCTTTCTTTGTATAAATTTTTCTCATTTTTATGACAACGTTCTCTTACTAGGATGTCTGTCTCCTTCGTACAAAATACTTACACAAAGTTAATACAAAGATACTTCAAAGTGCAAAAAACTATTTGTCTTTTCCCTTTTACACTTGTGTTTTATTTGAAAATGTCCAATGATTTATTAATGAGCATATGCATTTGAATATAATCACCGTTTACAAATAAACGGAATGGGAAAGAATAATTACTGACAGGTTGAAAGTATAGGAAAACGTATTTAGGCTATTCTAGGAGAAATCCCCTGCAGTACATCATCTAGATCCCCAGTGGAGCTAAAACCTTGAATTACATATCCTCAGCGGAGTTACAATTTCAAATCCTTAATTCCCACCAGATTTAAACTTCAAACTCCCAATCCTCAGCGGAGTAAAAACTTTGAGCTACAGACCCTCAGCAGAGATGAAACCTTCTTCTCCAGTCAAGTCAAATTTCCAACTATCAATCCCCAGCGGGAACCATTCAGTTTTCCCCAAATTCCCCAGAAAGTTATCTTAAAGCCTGAGAATCAACCAGATAACAGTTAACTTTTATCCCCAACCTAGGATAACTCCCCAGTAGATTGGCATACAACCAAAACTCCTGATCTCCCTGACATTATAGCTACTCCCCCAGAGTTTTCACTTACTCTCCAACAGGAAGCCTTCTTCCCCATAGAGTTTTTACTCCCCAATAGAATGAAGATTCTCATTATTAACTCCCCAACATGAAGTCCCCAAGGATTCAAATTCCCCTAGCAGATTGAAGATTCTCTTTCTCACTTCCCAAGTGAAGTCACCAAAGTTTTCATTACTCCTCAACAGATTGAAGATTCTCATTCTTAGTTCCCCACAGAAGCCATCAGAGCCTTCCTTATTCTCCAGCAGATCAAGGTTTTCCTTTGTTTGATCCTCGGTAGAAATCATCAGAGTTTTCCCTATTCCCCAGCCGAGTAAGGATTTCCTCTGTATAACCCCCAGTAGAAGTCTCCAAAGTTCTCTGGATTTCCCAAGCAGATTTCTCAAGCAGTTTAACATTACTCTCACAACAGATTTTGTCAATACTCCAACTTCAAGACTTGAAGGATCCCTATATCCCCAGGAAAGTCGTGAAGGATTTTCTCATCCTCAGCAATCAAAGATTTTGAATCTCCAACAGCGGTCAAGGGTTTATTTTCCCCGAAAGCAGTCAAGGGTTTTATTATCTCCAGCTATCAAGGATTTATTTTCCTCAGCAATACAGAAAATCAGCTTACATGTGCATACATTACATTCATATATCATAAACATTGATAAAACACATTTTATTGCATCATACATGCAACATAACTTTGTGTTTCAGCTAATATTTTACCCTTTTCAGGATAAGATTAACAGATATCTAACAAATATTCAAAGATTTCAGATACAGTACGGATACACTCCAGACACGGAAGTCATTCTACTACTTATTCAGATCTCTTATTCATGATACAGTAAAGATACACTCCATACACATAAGTCATTCTATTACTCATTCAGAATTCAAAGTCAAGATATAGTACGGATACACTCCAGACACGGAAGTCATTCTGTTACTTATTCAGACTTCAACAATCAGATACAGATTAGATACGCTCTAGATACGGAAGCCATTCTATTTCTCATTCAGATTCAACTATCAATTTCAATCTCCAGATACACTCCAGACACAGAAGTCATTCTGTTACTTATTCAGATCCCAGTTATAGTTCAGATACACTCCAGACACGAAAGTCATTCTGCTACTCATACAGATCTCAACTTCAGATACGCTCCATACACGATTTCCATTCTGTCACTTATTCTGACTTTTCCCCTAGCCTAAAGATGCTCCAGACACGGATGCCATTCTGTCACTTATTCAGATTTCAGATTCAGATACAATACAGATACACTCCAGACACGGAAGTCATTCTGTTATTCATTCAAGAATCAAATACAATTACAACTCGGATACGCTCTAGACACGGACGCCATTCCCTTGCTCATACAGATTCAGTCTCCAGATACAGTCAAGATACGCTCCAGACACGGAAGCCATTCTGTCACTTATTCAGATTCAATCTCCAAATACAACTCAGATACGTTCTAGATACGGATACCATTCTGATGTTCATTCTCTTTATTTACAACAAACATTCTTGGATGGCATCTATAAGCCCATCTCCAACAAGATTCTATCACATCTCCAAATGGCATCTTTAAGCCCATTTCCTCAACTACATTTTGACGAGTGCAAATTTACGGGCACTCTAGTGTCCAATCATCTTTTACCTTCGAGTCACGAACGGCTAACTCGCCAATCTAACTCTTCAGGTTCAAGAAGATTGAACAAGGGAAGCTGTTGTACCCCAAAATTTGCCCTCTCATATTATCAATATTTTTCCTCACAAGACTCTTTGGACTCCAGACAGGATTAGGGTTTGCGCAGCTCAAGACATCTCCTTGCACTGATGACCTGAAATTAAGGTTTGAGTTTGCACATGTATTTTTGGACTTCCAATGCCTCATGTGACTTTCATACTTCATGTTGGACTCCTAAGATTGCTCATACCAAGTTTCAAGCCTTGGATCACATTTTTGCCCAGTCAATTGGACAGTTGACCTAAAAATCAGCTGTATTGGGGAAAAAGTCAATTGTGGCCAATTTACAGTCAAACCTCACAATTTTTGATCCGCAACAACATTATAGACTCATATGAACCATTTGTGACATATGAATTTTCCAGTCAACTAATCAAAAATCAATTGTACACTGAAAAGTCAAACTTTGACTTTTTGGTCAAAATCAAGTGCCAAGGGTCATTTTTCATCAAGATGTGTCAAAACATGAAACTTGTTCACCAAGAAACCTAAATTTGGAAATTAGGGTTTTAAGTTTGAAAAATTTCATAACTTAGAATTTTTCTAAGTTATGAAAAATTTATTTTTTCCCAACTTTTTCACCATGATGCAATTGGATTCAAAGAAAACTTACAACATGAAAGTTGTAGTACTCCACAAAATCTACAACTTTGATTCACAAAGTTTTCCCAAAAGATGCTTGGATCTCAAGTTATGATTTTGTGAATAAGGGTCCAAAAACTTTTTAACTTAGTGAAATTTTGCCCTAGTTTAGGCAGATTTTTGACCTAACTTCATGGCAACTTTTCACCTAGTTCCAAGTGGAATCTCAAAATGCATTTCAAAGATGGATTGTAAAGCATGTTACAAGCTTTCCAAAATGTCAAAGAACTCTCCAAGATCATTTATGGTTAGGGAGAATCGAAGAAAAGAAAATGGCCATTTCTCACTTTTGTCCATGGCATTTTTTCACATTGTTACAAGTTGCAAACATGTCCTAAGCATGCTTGTACTTGTTTTACAGGTATTAAACCTTTCCACACTCCTTAATTTAATGCAAATACATTGGACAATGGCATTGTTCTGATCTTTGAAGCTTTGTACAAGGGCTTGATCCAAAAATGGCAAAAAGTTTACATTGCTATTTTGATAAAGCATGCTTTATGTAACTTTGTTTATCTTGAGCCATGGACCTAATATATTTTTTCAAACAAGATTCAGAGACATCAGGAAATTGGTACCAACCCTCTACATCCCACGAGCTAGCAAGTACAACCTTTGCCTTTGTCACTTCAACTTTTGCTTCAAAAGCAAGTAAGCTTGCAAAAAGTCCATAACTCTTCCATCTGATAAAACCAAGTCTTGCTATCATTTGAAACGACCTCAGCATATTGTAACAAGGCTAAGACACGATTTGCTAAGCTCTCAAACACCCTCTAACACAGAAAACCCCATTTCTGCCCAAAACATGGCAACTTCTGCAAACACCAAGCCACCTCCATATTCCCTCGTGCGTTTTGCTTGAAACCACTTCAAACACATTTCCTACAACACACCTAAACTATCCAAGCCATTATTCAGCAACTGTAACCTCATTTTCAAGCTTCACCATTTTCAATTTCCGAGTTTGCAGGTTGACTTCGACAAGGAGATTCAAGCCATTTCAAATTAAGCTGAGCATTGGGAAAGCTTGAGGGAACTTCAAGCAAGCTCACGGGTACATCAGGCCTCACTCAAAGTTGCTACGTTGCCATAGCCAAATTCAACTGAACAAGGTAATTTTCAAAGTTCTATCTCCTTATTTAGGCATCATTAGGCTTAGGTTTGCGAAGCAAAAATGTAGTCTTTAATGTGCTTGAGCTGTACATATGCATAGTTCTTATTTATATTAACTGAGCTAGGAGAATTTGGATGATGAACATGCTGAAAATTTTAGGTTAAAATTTAGGGCCATTAAAATTCTCTCTGTCCTTTGAGAGTTAGGTCAAAAAATGGACATGATTGGAATCGTGATTGAAAATGCTATAACTTTCATGTTGTGAATTTTTGATTTCATACAAGCAATAGAGAGAACAAATTTGAGTAACAGAGGGCGCGCGTTTGGGACGTAGGAGCAAGGACAGGGATGAAGTGTGTCCTGGGCCTGGGCGCCTTGGGCCTGCTTCTTTTGGCACCCCCCCTTTTACTTTCTGCACCCCCTTTTGCATTTTCTTATATTTTTTATATTTTCTTGCATATTTATATTTTCTGACTTCATTTATTTTTTTCTGAACATTTAAAAATCTTAAAAACATTTTCTTAATTTTTTGCATTTTATTTTATTATTTTTATTATTTCTTGGACATAAAAATAGTTTATTAAATAACAATATACTTTATTTTCTTAAATAAACTTGCAAATAATATAAAAATATTATATATTTTTATTTTATTATTTATATACTTAAAATATTATTTTCTCACATATTTTATTTTTTAACATTTTGTATATATTTTTATTTATTTTCTTGTACATAAATGAATAAATAAATAATATAAAGCATATTTTCCTTTAAAACAAAAACTAGGGTTTTCACCCCTTTCAAAAATAATCACTTTATTTTCTCTTATTTTTAAGACTTGAATAAACTTATTTTCTCATGCATAAAACAAATACAAAAAACATTTTGCATATTTACAATTTATTCCATATTTAAATACTTGTTTATTTATTTATTGTTGTATAAATGCAATTGGGTTGTAATAGTAAATTAGGGTTTAATTTTGTGCAAATACCGCCTATTCAAACTTGTACCCCCCTTCCCATAATAATGTTGTAATAGTCTAGATTTACTTTACGCATTTTATTGCTTTCATATGCCATGATAGTAAATTAGGGTTTTGAATGAAAAGACCAAAATCAAACAAATAGCATGACTAAATACAAGACAAAAATGCATGAAAAATGATAACATCTTGCACACAAGCACCCCTAGGGTTTCATCCACTTTGTTGCCTTAAAATGGCCATGGTATGCATGCTAGGTATCTTGGCAAAATCAAACAAAAACAAAAGATCATAGTCCCTCGATGATGCTATCTTGGTTGCCTAAACAAAAACGATCTAGTCCCTCAAAAACTTGCTAAGATACTTGGCAATATTGTTATCATGGTCATACGATGACCCACGCCCGTCCCGTTTAACATCCAAAGATAGGGTTATTTACCAAATACAATGGTAAAACAACAATGTCAAAGGAATAAAAATGTGTAGGAAAGACTTTTGAGTAGGTAGATGCTTCTAGTTACTTGATCAATTTGCAAACCATCCTTTCTATTTTCAAACACACAATTTCAAAACAATTTCTAAACAACTTTCAAACATTGAAACATTTTTCAAAAGATAAACACCTTTGTATACATTCAAACAAGAATCATTACAAAGGTTGCCTAAACAAAGGCCTCTTTTCAAAATACTTTCAAAAACCACACACAAAAGCACCATTTCAAACAATTGGAAAATCAAAGCAAGTGATCTAAAACAAGTAACTAAGAGCCCATGGAAAACCATGGATGAAAAGGATGCTAGCACCTTCCCTTTTCATAATCTACCCCCGAACCCAAAAACAGTCTCAAAGGTCTTTCTTGTGCTTTTTTACCTTTCCTTTTGGATAAAATAAAAGTCGGTGGCGACTCTTGCTAAATCGAAACATTTACGAACACAAAATGCAAAACCTCAAGTCAGTTCTCCCACCGCATCACATATCCCCTCTCTTATTTTACATCATCTAAGAGATGATGTAAGAATGACCAGAGATGAAAATGATAGAAGGAAGAGTTATATTCCTCTTGGAAGACTCTTATCCAATATCATCACTGAGAGTATCGATCTGAGGGATCTGGATGAAAAAGACCTTAAGATGACCATTGGTGAACCCTTTAACTCTGTGAACCTGGTAGAAATGGGAATTTTGGAAAAGGCATCCAAACCATCTAAAGAAAAGGTTATGAACTTTGGTCTACCAAGAAAAACCCCTCAGTTCAAAATTCAGAATCAAAATGAAAGCCTAAGGGCAATGTTTCTCTTTAGAAACTCCTGCATGGAAGAAGATGGTGAAGAAGAAAGAAGACAATGTCATAAGAAACCACATCTCTTTCCACCAGACAAAAATCTATCTAGCAAGGAAAGATCAGCCATAATTGTCATGTTTCAAGAGTGTGAAACATCTCAGAATAAAAAGAAGAAAAATAAAAGGATAGATTCATCTATGGATATGAATCTAATACCCCTTACTCCAGCTCTGATCATAGAAATATAGTCTTACCATTTCCCTCATCCTCTATAGTGTTCCCCACAACCTTTGTTACCTCCCCACTCCATCAAAATTTTGATATACTAGATCTAGATCTTGAAGAGAGTACCTCACTTTTCACAGAAGATGCCTTGTCTCAAATTTGGAAGCTTCGAAACCTATATGGGTCAAGCACTGATTCATATCTTCTTAGTAACAACTGGAATGAGTTCAGGAAATGGATGAATGCTCAATTTTTAAGAATAAAAGCTTTGTTTGACCAGACCAAGGAAAAGCATTTAACTGTGACAACAAGAAAGGATCTAGCCTTGGAAGCTTAAGAGCAGTTGAAAAGGAAACAACTAAAAAGGAGGCCGCAAAAAGAGAAGCTGCCAGAAAGAATCAAGTTGAGATAGAATAATTCTCTAGTAGAAGTTACGGTTTATTTCCTAAGCTTCTAAAGTCTATGGAGGAGATGCAGAAGGAACGATATTTAGTTAAATATTTTATGGCAAAACAAATGGAGTTCAATAACATGATTAAGAAGTTTTTTAACATGTTTGATCAAAACAACCAAGACAATCTTTTACGTTAAACCTTTGTCATGCTTGATAAGATAGGTTGATTAGTTAGAACCCCTCATCATAGTCATATTTCTTGTATCATGATAATTGCTTGTATTTTATTTCTTTTTGTCATATGTTGCCTTTTGAAATAGAGATATATGTATCTAGCCTTCATAACTTCTGGAATAACTCTATCTGAAATCTTCTTTAGAGAAGGATTCTTTTGGGTACCCGAAGAATGGGCTCTACAAGTTCTTCTGGTGAATAAAAAGTGCAAAGTCTTTGAAGGGTGAATGATGTCTACTTAGTGTTTAAGTTTCCTATTTGTCTGTTTGCTTTAGTTGCTTTATTGAGTATGTACCTCCTTTTCTTTCAATCAATGAATTATGCTTCATGTATTAATTATGTTATTAGTTTAATGTTTATCTATCTTTAATACCTTTCTAATTTTATAAGTAATATGTGTGATTTATATTCTCTCTCTTCATTCAAAAAATATTAAGTTTTTCTGTTCTGATTCATATTAGTCTATATTCTCTCTATCACATATTTCCTTCAACTTCTTTTTCAATATTTTTCTGGTTCTCTATTACCTTTTATGATTTCTAACAAAGGGGGAGTGTGATCGGTGGATCTGGAACTGACTGTTTAACGCTGGTTCGCGAAATGTCGCGGTAAGCAAGAGTCGCCACCGTCTTTTATTTTCTCCAAATGGAAAGGACAAAAGCACAGAAAAATTCCTTAAAGAGATTGCTCTCGGTTCGGGAGGTAGATTATAGAAAGGGAAGGTATTAGCACCCTTTCTATCCATGGTTATCCATGGGCTCTTAGATACTTGCTCATTGTGTTTTCAAAAATGGTTTGTTTGCTTTTCAATGTGGGTTTTAAAAAAGTTTCTTTGAAAATTCCAGTTCGACTCTTGTATCGGTCCTCAAGAGTGTTTGAAAAGTTTGCTTTTGAAAGCTTTTTGAAAAGGTGTCGGTGTGAAAAGTATTTTTGAATTTGTTTTTGAAATTAGAGCAAGTATCTACGAGAACCTACCTACCCTAAGGAATTCGTCTGTATAAATGTCCTTTAAAGTAGTGCCATCCCACCATTGAGAGGTAGGTAGCACCACCGTTGGAGGTGTTCGGGTCAATTCGAGGTTCGGGACATGGTGATCACCAGAGCAATGGGAAGACACCTTAGAAGCTATCCTCATGCCAGGTTCCCGGATCATGAGGACTTACTAAAACATCCTCTACTCGACGATCACCTTTCGAGGCAAGGCAACAGTGAGGCGTACCCTAGGGGTGGTGTGTGATTTGTGTGTCATGTTCAGTTATTTTGTCTTATTCATGTCAAGGTGATCTATGCGTTTGTTTTTATTTTATCATTCATTCTTGCATGCATTTATTAACAGTTAAAAAGATGCGGAAATTAAAAGTTCTAAACTATTACAAAGGCGCGGGTCCACATCGCCAAATTTAATCCAGGACCCGATTTGACAGAAAATAAAGAAGTAAAGTGCGAGAAATAAAATGTCCGAGTTTACAAGGCTTTGGGAGAATTACATTAATATTAAACGAAATAAAATAAATATGCGAATAAGGATTAAAAACGAGGGCGTTGGACCCTTTTTGCAAAATTAAATTAAATGATGGAATTGATTAATTAAGAGAGAAAAGAAATTGTTTTTTTTTTATATTTTTTAGTATTTTATGTTTTTAATGAAAAAGAATTAATTGAAATTAAATGCTAACCCTAATTCTATTTGTTTTTTAGTTTATTAAGAAAACATGTTAAAATTAAACCTAAATTAACCTAATTAATTACATGGTAATTTAATTACAAAAATAATATTTAATAATTAATTATTGTGAAAGAAAAGAAAAAAAAAGGATAAAAATTGATTAAAACCTAATTAAGCCAATTTTAAGTTTATTAAGAAAAATGTTTGAATTAAACCTAATTTTACAAAGCTAAAATTAATTAGTGATATTTATTTACAAAAAATATTAATTAAATAAATATATTTTGATTTTTATGACTTTTCTGTTTTTTACTATTTTTTATATTTTATGAAAATAAGTTAAATTAAAGGAATTAATTAAAAAAAGAAATAATTGAAATAAATAAAATAAGGAAAAGAAAGAAAATAAAATACCTTGGGGGGCTTCTGTCCCCTTTTTGGAGGTGAATTGGAGTGGTTTGGCCATTTGTGTTCTGGCCTCATCATACATAAGTTGTTCTACTTTGGCCATTTGGCTTTTGGCTTTTGGCCATTTGCGTTTTGGCTTTTGGCCATTTGTGTTCTGGCTTCAACGTTCCTTAATGTCTGGCTTAATGTCTGTCTCGCCATGTATTGGTGTCATGCATAAAATGTTCTGTTTTGGCCATTTGGCTTTTGGCCTTTTGGCCATTTGGCTTTTGGCCTCAACGTTCCTTAATGAACCTGCATGGGATCCTGTCTAAATCTGCAGTGTTGAACCTCATGAACACATTAAATAAAATCATAAAAATTCAAATAAAACCAACATATGAAGAAATTTAATGTTTAGGCACAATATGGCATGTATGAATGATTATACCCTTTTGATCATGGAGATCAAATCAATCTTACCCTTACTGGAAAATCAGTGGCCTGAATGCTTTTATGCCTTACTGGAAAATTAGGATCATGGAGATCAAGCCAGCCTTATCCTTACCGAAGAAGTAGTGAGGTATTGGTTTATAACTGTGATGGCTTTGTTTGTAGTGAGAGAGGGATTTGTAATAAGGATTTCAAGGTTTTAGGGTTCTTGAAAGAGTTTGATATTCCAACAGTGTTGTGGCACGGTTTTTTCTCTCTTTTTCTCTTCTCCTGGTTTGTGTGAAAATAAGGGGATTATATAATGGAAATTAGGGTAAAGCAAATGGGCTTTGAATGTGCAATTGGGCCTCCAATATTCACTTGAATTCGTGACTTTCCAGGCTAAATCGCAAGGACTTAAGTGCATTTTTTGAAGTTGAAATGTGAAAACAAAATGTAGCCGGCATCGAGAACTAACTTCTGTCCGAAAATCGACTCAATCGGATAAACGGTAAATTAATTATGAATTTTTGAAGTTTCAGCTCAGACAAACTTATTTTGGGCTTCAGTGTCGACTCTGACACGTTCTTCAATAAAAAACTGGTATTGATCGGTGCATAATTTGGTCTCGACTTTTGAAGCAAAGTTGTAGATCTATGAGTCAGTGACCTTGTGTAAAAATATGAGTCCAATCCGATAAAAATTGACCGAGTTATGAATTTTCGAAGTTTCGGCCCAGATGAAATAATATTCAGCATTCAGGATTTTCAGCGTGTCACGCACTCTGAGCAAAAAACGAAGGCCTTTTGAATACCGTTTGAACTCAATACCTTCTGTGAAAATGTAGCCAACTCAATTTGTGAAATTTTGGCACCGGAACCAGCTCGATACGATGAAAATCGACCAAGTTATGATTTTTTGAACATGACGCAAATAAACTTCTGTCACAAATTTCTGCACGAAAATACTTGATAAATCCACATTTTTGAAGACCTTCTGATCGAAATTGGCTTCCAGCCGTGAGAGATGAAAACGTAGATAATGTCAAGACGGAATTTTGGCCACCGGAACGGGTTCAAAACGAGCCACGATCTTCAAGTTATGAATTTTTTAGCGCGTAAAAACTGCACTTTCAGCACACTTTTTCACCATATTTCTTCGAGAAAACTCACACATTCGGATACCTTCTTTAAAGAATTGACTCTTGAGCCGAACCTGAATTTGAGAATACGTTATCAGAGATATCTTGGCGAAAGAATACCTGAATATGACGCGCCGGGTTGGACTTGTGAATTTTTCTTGAAATATTTTGAGAAATATGGGAGGGCAAATTTTGGGGTACAACAGTTGCCCCTGTTCAATCTTCTTAAACCTGAGGATGCAGATTGACTGACGTGCCTTTTGTAATCCGAGGGTGAAAGATGATTGAATACTAGAGTGCCCAGAAATTTGCGCTCACATAGTAGCAGTGCGATGATGGAATGGGCTTATAGATGCCATTTAGAGGTTGCTGGATAGGATGATGGGCTTATAGATGCCATCTGGATGTTGATCGCGTAAGAGATTCCTTAGCGAGAACTTGCGTACCTGCAAAACAGAAAATGATTACCTGACATGTTGCAGGAGCTGATTTTCAGATGCTTGGTATAGATGTGTCCTGACTGGTTACAGGAGCTGAGTCTGGAGCTTCACAAGATGATGAATGAACCAGGGATGGTTACTACCTTAGCATGAATGGTAAGAGAACCTTGGGTGACTTTAACTTCAACAACGCTCGTTGAGAAAATCTTGGTGGGAATTACCATCTTCGTAGTATCGGGAAGAGAACCATAGGAAACTATAATCTGGAAGGGAATTACATCCCACGCACCGTCGGGGAGAGAACCAAAGGAAATTATAACCTAAAAGGAAATTACATCTCACGCACCGTCGGGGAGAGGACCATAGGAAATTATAACCTAAAAGGGAATTATCACCTCACGCACCATCGGAGAGGGAACCATAGGAAATTATAACCTAAAAGGGAATTATCACCTCACGCACCATCGGAGAGGGAACCATAGGAAATTATAACCTAAAAGGGAATTATCACCTCACGCACCATCGGAGAGGGAACCATAGGAAATTATAACCTAAAAGGGAATTATCACCTCACGCACCATCGGAGAGGGAACCATAGGAAATTATAACCTAAAAGGGAATTATCACCTCACGCACCATCGGAGAGGGAACCACAGGAAATTATAACCTAAAAGGGAATTATCACCTCACGCACCATCGGAGAGGGAACCATAGGAAATTATAACCTAAAAGGGAATTATCACCTCACGCACCATCGGAGAGGGAACCATAGGAAATTATAACCTAAAAGGGAATTATCACCTCACGCACCATCGGAGAGGGAACCATAGGAAATTATAACCTAAAAGGGAATTATCACCTCACGCACCATCGGAGAGGGAACCATAGGAAATTATAACCTAAAAGGGAATTATCACCTCACGCACCATCGGAGAGGGAACCACAGGAAATTATAACCTAAAAGGGAATTATCACCTCACGCACCATCGGAGAGGGAACCATAGGAAATTATAACCTAAAAGGGAATTATCACCTCACGCACCATCGGAGAGGGAACCATAGGAAATTATAACCTAAAAGGGAATTATCACCTCACGCACCATTGGAGAGGGAACCATAGGAAATTATAACCTAAAAGGGAATTATCACCTCACGCACCATCGGAGAGGGAACCCTAGGAAATTATAACCTGAAAGAGAATTATCACCTCACGCACCATCGGAGAGGGAACCATAGGAAATTATAATCTCAATAACTTCTACTGAGTCTTTATCAGAAAAATCTGTTGGGAGTCGATTTAGCTGGACTAGAGAAGGCCTTGGACTGGATAAGAAATCTTCGGAGTCGATTAACTGAACCGGTCTAGGTCTTGAAATATGCTGAGAACTTAACTGAATCTTTTCTGAAAGGTAAAAGTCAGTCATATGCAATGCACGGTATGGATCAAGCAATGAGGTCATCAACATAAATGAGATTCGTATGATATGATGCGTCTATGCATGCTATAATGATGTATGTGATATTTAGGAATGTATGTTTTCGTCTAGGAAAGTAAATCCTTGACGGGTGCCGGGAAGTCATATCCTGGGCTGATGTTGAAGAATAGATTTTGCTTCCGCTGGGGATGATAATTGCAAGAATACCGGTAGGAGAAGATGACTCCGTTGAGGAATAAACCTGGCAAATGGAAGATTCTGCGGGGAGAAAAATACTCTAGCGACCATGCTGGGGAGAAATACTTTGTGGGGAGAGATACTCTGTGGAGTTGATGAAGACTTGCTGGGGATACCCTTGTGGAGTTGGAAGTGTTAATAGACTTCGCTGGGGGTAAGAGAACTTCGTCGGGGACGCTCTTTCCGTGGCTTTTGGCTGAGGATAACCCAGTTATATCCTGTTAAGGAAATAACTCTTTAAATAAAGCCGGGCGATGCGTTCATGCTCTGCGAGGGATAAGCTTCCAGAATCTACTGGGGATAAGCTTACTGCTTGGGGAGATAAATTCCAACCTTCCTGGGGGAACTGGATTGGACTCTCTTGGGGAATTTTTTTTTTTGAACTGCGGGGAAGTAGTTCCTTTGAATGTTGATAGAATGTCGGGGAATCAATCTTTAGACCAAGACTGCCGGGGATGCTTGTTAAGAATATATGCTGCTGGGGAACGTTGAGATCTGCTGGAGTATACTCAACTTCCTTAAGGCCTGATAATATAACCTGGAGAGAGTGTACTGTCTTGCTGGCTTACTCTCTGGGGAATTAAGATGTCTGGTTATGTTCTTTAGCTGAACCTACCTTGGTGCCCTGTGGACAAAGCAATTAGATCGCTTGGATGGCTCATCATTGCCCCTGTTTCTGAGGTGGGAGAGGAAGACCTGTGAGAATGTTGGATAACTGCCGATTTAACCAATCTTCTGGTAGACAGGTGACGAGATGCCGGGACATAGTCGTACGCTTAAATCCCTAATTTTTGCCTGGACTGCCCTTTCGGGTTTTCAGTCCACCGGGATACCCATTTTTGCCCAAGCCGCCTTTTCAGGTTTTCGACTTGCCGGGTGTACAGATTTTTTTCTTTTCATCCCTTATTTTTGCCCGAACCCTTTTGGTTCGTCGGGAAGCCCTTGTTTTTGCCTAGGTGTGTCAACCTAGCGGGTCTTTGATTACGCGTAGTATTTTTCGACTACGTCCGTTCTCAGAAAGTAGGGAGTTGCCCCTGTTAGAAGTGTTTTGTCATGCCACCCGAAGATCTTCGTTTGATCGTCCAATGTCCCAAGTGACTCAGGCGGAGATTTGCCCCTGGCTAGTTGGCCTTTTGAGAGATTTTGAATCTTGACCTAATTGCCCCAGATGATGAACAATAGTCATGTCGTGCCCCTTGATTGGAGATGCTTTTGTTCATTA
Source organism: Vicia faba (assembly GCA_948472305.1). NCBI lineage: Eukaryota > Viridiplantae > Streptophyta > Magnoliopsida > Fabales > Fabaceae > Vicia > Vicia faba. The sequence goes on along the minus strand of OX451735.1, from coordinate 868,991,285 downwards.
GGCATTCGTCGTGCGAACTTCTATGCTGTTCAAACAAAAAGTCATATGCAAACAAAGTTATGTTAAAAATGCAAAGCTCATGTCTGTCTTGAAGATTTTAAAAATGCATTCTTTTTCATAAAACAAGTGGTTGTTTGTAAAACATGATGTCAACTCCGTATTTACCATAGGCCTTAAGGAGTCAGGATACCTTTCGTAACAGTATGCTTTCGAACTAACCCATGCTTCAGCTAGGACTTTTAAGGGTTATAACGTGGTCTGGTTCATGGTTTAAGAAACAAAGGATAAAGGCTCAAACTATTTGTACCCACCCGCTCTTCTTGATGTTCTTCAAACCTAAACTCAGTTGATCATGCGTCAGACCTTGTTTGAGTTTTTTGCTCTGATTTTCCGGTGATGATTCGGATATTGATAACTTATTTTGAATAGGCAGTCATTCCTTTTTTGTTGAGGGTTTGTAAGACCTCTTTCTTGTCTGATTTTTGTTATCCCTAAATTTTGCCTGAACTGTTTCTTTTGTGATTACAGTCAGCGGGATGCCCCAGTTTCGTAAGTCCCCTTTATAGGTTTTGACTTAATGGGTTTTTATTTTTGAGATATAATGACTGCCTATCCTTATGATTATTCAGAATCATCACTGTCTTCTTTTTTTTGTAAGGACCTCTTTGGTGCCATTTGTTATGCACTTGGATCAACTGAGAGACTACCCTACCCCAGGTTATGATTAAGGGTTTTAAATTTCGAAAAGAAAAACTCCTACTTCTTTGGCTCAGAGGGGTTGACGAGGGATTATCTTCCTTATAACTCCAGTGTTTAGGGATTGAAACAATGCCTGTACCTCATCAGCGGGGTCTGTTCAAAAGCATACTGTAAAGATCGTGGTATCGTTTTCGTCATCCTCCCTCAAGAGGCTTAGAATTTTAGATCAAGAGTTGACATCAGAAAAAATATGAAAATAATTTGCATTTAGTGAATACGAATATATTGTTTCAGAACAGACATGTGCGATGCATTAATGAAATAACAATGTTTAACATGAGTAAATGTTTGAACGACAGAAAATTGCAACTTGAACATTCGAATGAACAAAAATTTCTCAATCCTAGCCATGCTTTGGCAAGGGAGCAGTGATTATGTTCGGAGTCTCAGGTACTTTAAACTGAATCTCTCCAGCGTCGATCATGTCTTGAATCTTGTTTTTGAGAGGCCAGCAGTTGTCCGTAGTATGCCCCGGGCTATCAGAATGGTATGCACACCTATCGTTGGGATGATAGTTAGGAGCAGAAGTGTTTGGATTCCGGAGAGGAGCCTTTAAGGTGATCAGCCCTGCCTCCAACATCTGTTGTAGTGCTTGATCCAGCGACATGTTGATCTTGGTGAACTGCCTTTTAGGCTTGTCTGGTTTACTCTGATCAACCCGCTGTTCTTGGCGAGGTCGTTGTTGGACCTGAGAAGTAGTAGCAACTCGGAGAGGCCCAAACCTTTGACTTCTTGGAAGTTGATTAATGACTGGGTCCCTGACTTGGGCTAGTTGCTTCATGCCTTGAGGAAGTTGGCTGATCATGGCTCTCAGCTCTCCTTGCTCCTGAGCTAAACCTTGAATGAGTGCCCTTTGCCCCAGCATCTGGGTTTTCAATGTGTCTACCTCAGCTTGTAGACGTTTCAGCTGTTCGTCCTTGTCATCTTCATGACTCTTTCTGATCAGATTCCCCATGAGGAGTGTCCTCAACTCTTCCTGCCCCTTGGATAGGCTTAGGAAGATCTCCTTGAACTGAGTCTCTTGAGTGTGAAGGTCCTGGTTATCTTGTTGGGGAGCCATTGCTGAAATAAACAGCGAACGGGGGTAAGTGACCTGCAACAAGGGTACCTGTAATGCAATGATATGTATGATATATATGCAATGTTTTCAAGGATCTCGCGGGGTAGACAAAAATTGTTAGAACTAGGTAGCTTGATTGAGGGAACTTCATGTTTGCTGAGAGTCCTTCTTCAAGGGTCAAAGGCTCACCATATCAAGTGGGTCATAGCCCCTGACTTTAGTCATCATGTCTGGTTTTGATTTCCAAACAACCTTGGTTAGGGGAACCTTCTTCAAGAGTCAGAGCTCACCATATCAAGTGGGTCATAGCCCCTGACAACTTTGGCTAGAGGAAAATAAATCCTCTTTGCCCCTTGCTGGGATAGTTGATTCACCATGACCTGCATCACAAGCCCTTGAGATCCTTGAAATGGGTTAGGATGTATGCAATGGTATGATGTTATGCTATGCATGGGGTAATGTGAGTAGCCCTGTTATGAGTCCTAATTAAGGACTGCAAACCAAAACCTGCAAGAAAACTTGGTAAACTCTGTTACGAGTCTCAATTAAGGACTATAAACAAAACCTGCAAGAAATTCAGTAAACCATGTTATGAGTCCCAATTAAGGACTACAAACAAAACCTGCAAGAAACTCAAGTGTCAGACAACAAACATGCAAATAGTCAAGTACGAAGGCACACAAGTCACACAAGTCACACAAGAGAAACTCTTAGAGTTTAGGCCAGCATGGGGTCTGGGTATTACCCTCTTGAAGTTGGTGGGCTCAACCTGTCCTATTAGAAGTAACCGGGTTCTAAGGGTCCCAATATCACGGGATTGCTTTCATTGTTCATCGTTTCGATTTAGCCACTGAACGGGCGACCGAAATATTCCAGGAAAGCAACCCTCAATTGAGTGTAGTATCGAGTATCAACCAACCTCGGACTGCACCAAAGTCAGTTATCTCACTACCCTAAAGAGGCCAAGATTGTTCAATTAAGGTTCCTAAGGTCTGTTGATGCTTCATGACACCACGCGGAGGCCCCGTACTCTCCTTGACTGAACTCAAGGGTTACCGGTACACACCAAAGTGCCACATCAACGTAGCAGACTGTTTCAACCATGTCGGTATACCCCGCACAGTTCCCTCACAGCCTTGTTGCTACTTTCTAAGAAGGTATCCCCCAGATCCGGGTTAGGATCTATAGAACTCCCAAGCAACCCACAATTTAAAGCAAGCAAAGCAATACAATTGAAAACACAGTTATGGACTAGCCCTAAGGTACACCTCACTTTAAGTTTGATCCCCAGCAGAGTCGCCAGTTCTGTGATCGGTGGATCTGGAACTGACTGTTTAACGCTGGTTCGCGAAATGTCGCGGTAAGCAAGAGTCGCCACCGTCTTTTATTTTCTCCAAATGGAAAGGACAAAAGCACAGAAAAATTCCTTAAAGAGATTGCTCTCGGTTCGGGAGGTAGATTATAGAAAGGGAAGGTATTAGCACCCTTTCTATCCATGGTTATCCATGGGCTCTTAGATACTTGCTCATTGTGTTTTCAAAAATGGTTTGTTTGCTTTTCAATGTGGGTTTTAAAAAAGTTTCTTTGAAAATTCCAGTTCGACTCTTGTATCGGTCCTCAAGAGTGTTTGAAAAGTTTGCTTTCGAAAGCTTTTTGAAAAGGTGTCGGTGTGAAAAGTATTTTTGAATTTGTTTTTGAAATTAGAGCAAGTATCTACGAGAACCTACCTACCCTAAGGAATTCGTCTGTGTAAATGTCCTTTAAAGTAGTGCCATCCCACCATTGAGAGGTAGGTAGCACCACCGTTGGAGGTGTTCGGGTCAATTCGAGGTTCGGGACATGGTGATCACCAGAGCAATGGGAAGACACCTTAGAAGCTACCCTCATGCCAGGTTCCCGGATCATGAGGACTTACTAAAACATCCTCTACTCGACGATCACCTTTCGAGGCAAGGCAACAGTGAGGCGTACCCTAGGGGTGGTGTGTGATTTGTGTGTCATGTTCAGTTATTTTGTCTTATTCATGTCAAGGTGATCTATGCGTTTGTTTTTATTTTATCATTCATTCTTGCATGCATTTATTAACAGTTAAAAAGATGCGGAAATTAAAAGTTCTAAACTATTACAAAGGCGCGGGTCCACATCGCCAAATTTAATCCAGGACCCGATTTGACAGAAAATAAAGAAGTAAAGTGCGAGAAATAAAATGTCCGAGTTTACAAGGCTTTGGGAGAATTACATTAATATTAAACGAAATAAAATAAATATGCGAATAAGGATTAAAAACGAGGGCGTTGGACCCTTTTTGCAAAATTAAATTAAATGATGGAATTGATTAATTAAGAGAGAAAAGAAATTGTTTTTTTTTTATATTTTTTAGTATTTTATGTTTTTAATGAAAAAGAATTAATTGAAATTAAATGCTAACCCTAATTCTATTTGTTTTTTAGTTTATTAAGAAAACATGTTAAAATTAAACCTAAATTAACCTAATTAATTACATGGTAATTTAATTACAAAAATAATATTTAATAATTAATTATTGTGAAAGAAAAGAAAAAAAAAGGATAAAAATTGATTAAAACCTAATTAAGCCAATTTTAAGTTTATTAAGAAAAATGTTTGAATTAAACCTAATTTTACAAAGCTAAAATTAATTAGTGATATTTATTTACAAAAAATATTAATTAAATAAATATATTTTGATTTTTATGACTTTTCTGTTTTTTACTATTTTTTATATTTTATGAAAATAAGTTAAATTAAAGGAATTAATTAAAAAAAGAAATAATTGAAATAAATAAAATAAGGAAAAGAAAGAAAATAAAATACCTTGGGGGGCTTCTGTCCCCTTTTTGGAGGTGAATTGGAGTGGTTTGGCCATTTGTGTTCTGGCCTCATCATACATAAGTTGTTCTACTTTGGCCATTTGGCTTTTGGCTTTTGGCCATTTGCGTTTTGGCTTTTGGCCATTTGTGTTCTGGCTTCAACGTTCCTTAATGTCTGGCTTAATGTCTGTCTCGCCATGTATTGGTGTCATGCATAAAATGTTCTGTTTTGGCCATTTGGCTTTTGGCCTTTTGGCCATTTGGCTTTTGGCCTCAACGTTCCTTAATGAACCTGCATGGGATCCTGTCTAAATCTGCAGTGTTGAACCTCATGAACACATTAAATAAAATCATAAAAATTCAAATAAAACCAACATATGAAGAAATTTAATGTTTAGGCACAATATGGCATGTATGAATGATTATACCCTTTTGATCATGGAGATCAAATCAATCTTACCCTTACTGGAAAATCAGTGGCCTGAATGCTTTTATGCCTTACTGGAAAATTAGGATCATGGAGATCAAGCCAGCCTTATCCTTACTGAAGAAGTAGTGAGGTATTGGTTTATAACTGTGATGGCTTTGTTTGTAGTGAGAGAGGGATTTGTAATAAGGATTTCAAGGTTTTAGGGTTCTTGAAAGAGTTTGATATTCCAACAGTGTTGTGGCAAGGTTTTTTCTCTCTTTTTCTCTTCTCCTGGTTTGTGTGAAAAGAAGGTGATTATATAATGGAAATTAGGGTAAAGCAAATGGGCTTTGAATGTGCAATTGGGCCTCCAATATTCACTTGAATTCGTCACTTTCCAGGCTAAATCGCAGGGACTTAAGTGCATTTTTTGAAGTTGAAATGTGAAAACAAAATGTAGCCGGCATCGAGAACTAACTTCTGTCCGAAAATCGACTCAATCGGATAAACGGTAAATTAATTATGAATTTTTGAAGTTTCAGCTCAGACAAACTTATTTTGGGCTTCAGTGTCGACTCTGACACGTTCTTCAATAAAAAACTGGTATTGATCGGTGCATAATTTGGTCTTGACTTTTGAAGCAAAGTTGTAGATCTATGAGTCAGTGACCTTGTGTAAAAATATGAGTCCAATCCGATAAAAATTGACCGAGTTATGAATTTTCGAAGTTTCGGCCCAGATGAAATAATATTCAGCATTCAGGATTTTCAGCGTGTCACGCACTCTGAGCAAAAAACGAAGGCCTTTTGAATACCGTTTGAACTCAATACCTTCTGTGAAAATGTAGCCAACTCAATTTGTGAAACTTTGGCACCGGAACCAGCTCGATACGATGAAAATCGACCAAGTTATGATTTTTTGAACATGACGCAAATAAACTTCTGTCACAAATTTCTGCACGAAAATACTTGATAAATCCACATTTTTGAAGACCTTCTGATCGAAATTGGCTTCCAGCCGTGAGAGATGAAAATGTAGATAATGTCAAGACGGAATTTTGGCCACCGGAACGGGTTCAAAACGAGCCACGATCTTCAAGTTATGAATTTTTTAGCGCGTAAAAACTGCACTTTCAGCACACTTTTTCACCATATTTCTTCGAGAAAACTCACACATTCGGATACCTTCTTTAAAGAATTGACTCTTGAGCCGAACCTGAATTTGAGAATACGTTATCAGAGATATCTTGGCGAAAGAATACCTGAATATGACGCGCCGGGTTGGACTTGTGAATTTTTCTTGAAATATTTTGAGAAATATGGGAGGGCAAATTTTGGGGTACAACAGGGAGAAAGTAAAATTATATTTTGATAACACTTATTCTCAGAATAATAAACTCAAACATATAAAATGTTGTTGCTATTAATTGTTTATTTGTTGTTTCAATCCAGGAACTCTAAATAAGTTTATTGATTTTTATTCTAAGACAGCTTAAAGATGAAGATCCTAATGCTAAGGTTGACTCAGACTCTAACTCTAAAGTTTATTGAGTTTATTCTAAGGTTTCTATCACCATCAGACTCTGACTCAGATTCTATCCTTGTGGTCAGAATCTGATAAGAGATTTGTAAGAGAAAAAGGAGAAAAAGTTAACATATTTCAACCCCCTTCTTGTGTTTTTCTCACCTTCAGCAAGCAAAATAGAAACAATGATAATGGGGAGTTCTAGAACACTTAAAGTGAAGACAATAGGCGTGAGAAGAGGATAGGATGAGGAGAGTTAGGGTTTATGGAGTGGTAGATGTGAATAGTTGTGGAACATCAAATGACATATCTCATATTGGTTGTGTTGTCTCTAACATTAGAAAAACCCTAATGGCCTAAACCATGGGTGACTCCAATATGTCAACACCGTTGATAATTTTAAAACCCATAACCTAGAAAATAATTATTCAACATGAGAGTAGTGCCTGATTGTTTGGGTTTAATGCACATGATCAAGATACTAAAGAAACTGTTATTGGTCTCACTTTGAATAAAGATCAAAAGTAATAATTTTTATTTTTTTTTTCAAAAAATAAAATGGAAGTAAGAGTAATATATGCATTGATGTATGATATCAATTAATTTTCCCCAAAACTTACATTCTTGAAGACATTGAGTTATAAAATTTCAATTAAACCTATTGTTCGACTTTTCATGCAAATATTTATAAACATAATAACATTATTCCCCTTGATTATTTTCATAACATTGACCATATCTTGGGTTAGGAGTGACGAACGAGCATGCTCGTCCTGTTTAGGTCTGCCTCGAAAATGCCCGTAAAAAATGAAATGGAGCAAGGCAGACTTAGTTAAGGGTGGAAGCCTAAAATGTTAACTCGTCCCGTAAAAAAATGAGGGTGGGGTGGATTTGCGGGTAAAACACCTTTTAAAGCCTAAAAATGAAGAAAAAAATTTATATAAATGTTTGTGCCTAAAAAAAAGGACAGGACGAGGGAAAACATGTTTAGGGTGAAGGGCTAAAACCTTGGTTCGCCTAAAAAATGCGGGAAAAATAGATATGTTTGACAGGTCAGACCCATTTTGTTACTCTTATCTTGGGCTATAATATAACAAATGTGTCATACAAAAATAGGGAGAATTTAACTTGACAACCTTCAAATTAGACCTGGCACCCCCCATTTTTAATTATTTCGAAAGTGCCCCTAGTAAGGCGGGAAGAAATTTTTTGAAATTTTTTTTGGTATCAGTTGCCAAATTTCCGGTACAAACGAAATTTCAGATATTACATACCAAATTTTTGATAAATTACAATTCCCGGTAGTTCATTTCAAATTTCTGGTATTTTAGAAATAGATAACTTACCAGTATGTATTGGAAATTTAGTATATGTTGAAATTTCTGGTAATGCATAAATTCAGGTTTTTTTAACAATCAGGATTTTATCGACATCTTTGGAGGATTCTGATTGCACCGACACATTGTGTGATCTAGAATGCATCACCATTTGTATAAATAAGGGCATGTGTTACAGAAAAAATCATCTCAAAAAATGTCTCTTCCTCAATTCCTGATTAAGGTGGAAGTGTATTTCAACAGAAACAACCCTCATGTTGAATTCAACCTTCCAGATGACACCACATCCCTCTCAAACTTGAAAGAAAAATTGAATGAACTGCTGCCTGATTTCGGTAAAAGAAGGGTGAGAAAGATCGAGTTTCAGGAAGATTGGATTGATATAAATGGAAGGGTGAAATTCAATATGATTGAGTTAAAGACCGATGAAGATATGAAGGCCATGTAGAAATCATTTCGGCGTAGGATAACCAAGGGTCCGATCGAGTTGGATGCATAGATAACAAGATCTGTCGATGACATATTGAAGATGCAGAAACATCCAAAATCATCTGGTAGTACATAAGTTTTCATGTTTAGTGTTTTTTAATTTATGTTTTTTGTAATTTTTATGTTGTGTTAATTGTCTACTCGAAACATGTAATCGCCAAAACAATACACAATAAATAAGTATCGTGATAACAATTCTGTGTCACAAAATATACATATGATACAAGCAAAAATATAACAGATCTATATACACCCCATGGACTATGCATGCTAACCTAGATAAACCTGTATAAATTTCACCACCATGGTTTACCAAACCCATGAGGTTATCAGCAAGAAGTGCAATAAACTAGAGGCGACTATCCTGGTCACCTATAGGTTGTGGTGGCGGCGCGTCAAAAGACCCAAGAACATTAGAAACCCCAACATCAGAAGACCCTACAGTCGGTGGTATGATAAGAGGGTGTGATATACTGTGATACCACTCCAGGTATCTACCTTTGCACTATGAAGAATCTTGAACCGTAACTGAGTTATCCCTGATCTCACATACAAAGCTGATGATGTGACTCTGCTACCATCTGTTAATGCTACCAGCTAGAGACTCTGGAACTAGATGAGAGATACCCTGGGTATAACCATACTGTCGCAGACACCTCTCAGGAAAGTGTCTAGCTGTGACACCCCAAATAATCCGATTATTAAATAATTAGAATTTTTAATTATTAATTTAATTAGAAATTTAATTATTGGTATTTTTGGATTATTGGAATTAATTTAATTAATTAAAGGAAAGAAGTATTGGTGGTGTGAAGAGTGATTAGAGGGTGTGAGGGGTAAAATACTCTACTCTTACTAATTACTAATTTAATTATTTTATTGGATTAATAAAAGGAGTATTAAAAGGAAAAAGAAGAGAAAGAGAGTTATTTTGGAATATTCATCATACGTGCATTTGAAAAGAGGAAAAAGAAGGAGAAAACTGGAAGCGTCAGAATTCGAAGAACCCACAAGGTAAGGGGTAATTTCGATTAGTTAATTCGTATTATCGGTTTAGATATTCAATAGTATGGATCATAGTATGTTAGGGAATCCCGGTTTGGAATTCTAGGGTTCCGTAGAATTGTCCCTATTGCGTCGAATTGTAGGTTGAAAACCATTAGGGTGTCAGATGATAAAAAGGAATGATGAAATAATGTTGTTTGATGTTATAATGGTACAAAATGGATGTGTTTTGGTGTTTCTTATGTTGCAATTCGTATGGGTATGTTTGGAATTGGTTTAGAATGAATAAATGCTGTCAAAAGTGCAGAATTTGACTCTGCAGGTCGTGGGAACCGGTTCCCAGTGGGGAGGAACCGGGTTCCACTGTGTGAATTTATAAAAACTGGCAAAAATGCACGTAGGAACCGGTTCCTGTATAGGTAGGAACCGGGTTCCCATACATTTTTCCAGAAGTGTGATTTTTGAACTTCGCAGGAACCGGTTCCTGCATATGTAGGAACCGGGTTCTGCTGTAACTTTTGAAAAATATTAAACTTTGAAAATTCATAACTTTCAAACCGTAAGTCCGTTTTGAGTTCCGTTTTGGACGTTATTTCTTAAATTTAATGCTCTATTTTATAAAATGAAAAGATTTCCTAAAACCTGAAATTATTTTGAAAATGAGTCAAATCCCGGAATAAGTGATTATTGGCTAACGCACATGGGTGTGTATGTAGCAGTGAACCTGTGATGGATGGATGTATTAGTATTGTATGAATGAAAGGCATGTTTATGTTGCTAATGATGGTGTGCATGATCATTGAGATATCATGTTTTTGGTTTTGGTTCAGTTATGATAAATTGATGTATTTCATAGACTGATTTGATGTTGCATGCTAGTGATGTGTGTGCATATGCATTGTTTTGGTGAAGTTAATTCCCATTGTGTGGAATTTGACTTGTATTTCCGTTAACCGATACCCGGGTGATGATGGGTGGTTAGGCTGGATTCGTGTCCGGGTGTTTATGGACGAATCGATGGTTGCTGTATCCGGTTGATGATGGATCAGTGTTGGGTGACTTGGTCACGTGTTGGTACCACATGCACGGTGTCTGCATTTGTGTTTGCATGGGATTGTAACATGTTAGGATTGTCTTCTAGTGTTACAATTCTTTGGTTGATTATTGATTTGTGCATAATGACTTGTATGATTGGAACTGCGTGTTGAATCTGAATTTATGCTAAAATGGGTTAAATAATATGCTTGTGATATAATATTGATTGAGAAGCTTATAATGCATGTTAATTATGAGAAATCTCACCCTTACTTTAACAATTTCAGATTAAAGTTAGCAGCTCAGGAGTTGGTGAGGATGGCTCTAGAGCTATGTTACTTTAAGTCCGCGTGTCAGTGTCGTGCTCTGATAGGTTGTAACACTGGGGAACGTTTAGTTGAGGAATTAGTTATTATTCAATTGTTTCTTTGAATTTCATTGGGAATAATTATGTTTTGGTTTATTCCGTTTTGGTTATGGTATTTTTCCGTTGTGTAAGACATGGTCTTAATTTGATTGAATTATTTGAATAATGACCCTCAGTGTAGCATGACTACTGTTTTATTGGAAGTTTTATTTATTTCATAATTGTGACATCCCTTGTTCCGTGTTAACTCTGATGGAATATGTCTTTAATCATTGATATAATTAATATTATTCGGGGTATTTTAGAAGGGGTGTTACACTAGCCACGTGGGTCTCCCACCTCATATGCCCTAAATATAAGGAAGCTTCGTCAAAAGCACGACAAGCGTCCTCAAATGCATAATTCACTTCCTGCCATTCCATCTCCCCGTCCGTGGAACACTAGTTGATACACGCTAGATCTTCTGCTCACAGATGTGGGGGAAATGCTCGTATATCCATCACTGAATAAATAAAAACAATTTAATATAACATTCAACAAATAAATAATATACTAAAAAAATTGATGAAAAGCAACATATAAATGTTATTATACATGTAATAGACTCATATAACCAGCTAGTTGTATGGTCTCAGGCTGCGAATCAACTCCAAGTGTCGTGTACATCATGGTCAACACCGCCACTCCCATAACCCATCATAGAGTGTCTAGGATACTGAACAAAGACAAGTATTGAACATCAATATAACACCAGACTTGTCCGCAAAGAGAGTACATGCCATTAGATATAGCATGTACACCCTAGCGACAACCTCATATCTCTGGGACGAAAATTAAATATGTACTAGATTATTAAATTAAAACAGTGAAATGTAATCAAATATTCTACAAAAAGATCCGTCAATGACATATTAAAGATGCTGAAACATCCAGAATCATCTGGTAGTACCTAGGTTTTCATGTTTAGTGTTTTTTAGTTTACGTTTATTGTACTTTTTATGTTGTGTTAATTGTCTACTCGAAAAATGAAATCGCCAAAATAATATGCAATAAATAAGTATCATGTAACTAGTTTGTGTCACAAATATACATATGATACAAGAAAAATTATAACAGATCTATATACGCCCGACGGGCTACGTCTGGTAACCTAGATAAACCTGTATAAATCTCACCATCAAGATTTATCAAACCCATGAGGTTATCAGAAAGAAGTGAAATAAACTGGAGGCAGCTATCCTGGTCATCTGCAGGTGGTGGTGGTGGCGCATCAGAAGACTCCAGAACATTAGAAATCCCAACATTAGAAGACCCTGCAATCAGTGGTATGATGTAAGGGTGTGATATATTGTGATACCACCCCAGGTATCCATCCTCGCACTGTGAATAATCTTTAACAGTAACTGAGTTATCCCTTATCTCACATACAAAGGTGATGATGTGACTTTGGTACCATCTGTCAATGCCACCAACTGGAGACTCTGGAACTAGACGAGGGATTACTCTGGATATAACCATTTTGTCGCAGACACCTCTCAGGCAAGTGTCTAGCCACGTGGGTCTCCCACCTTATATGCCCTGAATATAAGAAAGCATCGGCAAAAGCACGATGGACGTCGTCAAATGCATAATGCACTTTCCTGTCATCCCATCTCCTCGTCCATAGAATACTATCTGATACACGCTAGAGCTTCCTCTCACAGATATGGGGAAAATTCTCATATATCCAGCACTGAATAAATAAAAACTATTTAATATAACATTAAAAAATAACTAATATACTCAAATAAATTGATGAAAAGAAAAATGCAAATGCTAGTATACCTGTAATAGACTCATATAACCAGCTAGTTGTCTGGTCTCAGATTGGGAAACAACTCCAAGTTTCGTGTATGTAACACCCCAAAAATCTAGATTAATTATTTAATTAATTTAGTATGAATATCAATGATTATTGGTGGATATATGAATTATGGTGAATTAGTCGATGCGATATATTTGTATGAGTTGATAGATTTTGTGATGCAATGTGAGTGTTTATTGATGATGAGATGTCTTAGAAATTATAGAAGTTGAGGTGTTAAGGGTGTATGACCAAAAACCATAGAACCATAAGGGTGTTGTGAGAAGACTACTAATCATTTTATTATTATTATTATCATTATTATTATTATTATTATTATTATTATAGATACAAGTTATTTATAATATTAGTAATTAAAAATAAGGAAGGGCAATATGGGGTTATTGATATTAGGGGTCTAAAGAGATAGAGAGAATCATCATTCTCAATCGATTGTGGAAACCAGAGAAGAGGGAAAAAGAGCACTTTTGGGAGAAGAGGAGAAAAGGAAGAACCTAGGGTTAAAGGGAAGAATCCATTGGAGAAGGAAAGAGAACTTAAAACCAAAGGTAAGGGTGGAGTTATAACTCTATAGGTTTATATGATGGTTGGTATTAGTAGAGTTAGGTATTGTAATTGTATTTTCATCTTGATATGGATTGTGTGTTTGGTGTGAATTATATTTGTGATGATTGATGATGATGATGATTTGGTGTGAAAACTTTGATTTTGATTATGTAAATTGATCCTAAATGATGAAGATGAATTTATGCATGTTTGGTATAATAATTGCCTCTATTTGGTGTTGAAAATTGGTGATTTTGGGTGTTTTAAGAAGAGGAATCGCAACCTATTACGCTGCAGAAATTTTGAAAAATAGCGCAGGGTAATCGATTACCACCAGGAGGGAAACCGGTCACCGCATGGAAAAATTGATTATGGGAAGAAAATTTGTGAAGGGTAACCGGTTACCATAAGTGGGTAACTGGGTACCCAGTGCTTTGACAGAATGACTATTTTTGAGAAAATAGCAGTAAACGGTTATTGTAATAAGGTAACTGATTATCGCAAGAAATTTTGAAAATACAGAGTTACTAACTTTACAATAACCGGTTACCACTAGAGGGTAACCAGTTACCACCGTAGCTAGCATAATTTTTGGAAAACTTTGAAAATCAATAACTTTTACCTCAGGTGTCCGTTTGACGCGCCGTTTGGACCGTTAGAAAGATAAAATGTTTTCCTATCTTATAAAAAAATGAATCATAATGCATTAGTTAATTATTTCACCAATATTGGTACCTGTATGTGTGTGGATTTTTTATCTATATGACATGATGTAAGTGTGGTTAAGTGCGATGGATGTCTTGATTTTATGATATAATGTACATGATAATGATGATGGTGATGGCCTGTAATTGGTGAAATTGTTATGATTAAGAATGATAAACACGAGGTATGTTGTTGCATGATAGTGTCTCATGCATTCATAAAGTGAATGCCTGTATTGGCGAGCGAAGTTGATTGCCCTAAATTGACGTTATTACAAAGAGGGTTTTACCCTATTGGTACCACATGCATATAATTAGTGAAGTTGGTTTCATTGCATTTATGACGTATTTGGTGAATAAGATGTGATTTGTTGATTGTTGGATGTGATTGTTGAAATTGTGACATGTATTGGTGTTAGTGCGTGAAGTATGACTAATATGACGTCGTTGATGAATAAGATGTAATTTGTTGGTTGTTAGGGGTGATTGTTAAAAATGTTTCGTGTATTGGTCTTGATGTATGAAGTATGATATTATGATTATGTATGCCATACTTTACCTGTTCATTATCATATATTCGTTTATATTGTTATGATATCTCACCCCTTACTGTTTGAATCTTGCCTCCACGTGGGTAACGTGAAGGTGACAAAGATTAGATTTTCTTGAGGTAGAGATGTGCCTTGTATTGCGTAGATTGAGTCGGGTCTTTCTCTAATATGTAACACTGGGGATGGACGCTTGTTTACTTATTTAGTTGTTACTTGTTTTTAAAATATTGTGAGAGCATTGCAGACTATCTTTTACTTGGTGAGACGTTGTTTATTAATTGTTATTGGAGTCGATGACTAAACATATACTGAAATGTTTTACATTACAATTAATAAAGTGAAGTCAAATACCTTGATAATTATGTTGTCAGTTCATCCGAAAATAGTGTGTTATGTATCCATTTGTTAATGTTTTAGAAATTTTTGAGATGATGAAATATGACATCATATTTTGACGTTGATTGGAATTTTTAAATTACTCTGATTTTATCAAATACGCGATGGGGAAAATAGGGTGTTACAGTATACATCATGGTCAACTCCGCCACTCCACAAGCCCATATGGAGTGTCTAGGGTACTAAACAAAGACAAGTATTGAACATCAATGTAAACACCAAACTTGTCTGCAAAGAGAGTACATGCCATTAGATATAGCATGTACGCCCTAGCGACAACCTCATACCTATGGGCCAAAAATTAAATATGTCCTAGATTATTAAATTAAAACAATGAAATGTAATCAAATCTTCTACAAAAAGATCCGTCGACGACATATTAAAGATGCTGAAACATCCAGAATCATCTGGTAGTACCTAGGTTTTCATGTTTAGTGTTTTTTAATTTATGTTTGTTGTACTTTTTATGTTGTGTTAATTGTCTACTCGAAACATGCAATCGCCAAAATAATATATAATAAATTAGTATTGTGATAACAAGCCTGTGTCAGAAAATATACATATGATACAAGCAAAAATATAATAGATCTACATACGCCCCCACGGGCTACGTCTGCTAATCTAGATAAACATGTATAAATATCACCATCAGGGTTTACCAAACCCATGAGGTTATCAACAAGAAGTGAAATAAATTGGAGGCTACTATCCCGATCACCTGCAGGTGGTGGTGGCGGCGCGTCAGAAGACCCGGACATTAGAAATACTAGCATCAAAAGACCCTGTAGTCAGTGGTATGATGTGAGGGCGTGATATACTGTGATGCCACTCCAGGTATCCATCCTCGCACTGTGAAGAATCTTGAACCGTAAATGAGCTCTCCTTGATCTCACATGCAGAGTTGATGATGTGACTCTGGAACCATCTGTCAATGTCATTAGTTAGAGACTCTGGAATTGGACGAGGGATACCCTGAATATAACCATACTGTCGCGGACACCTCTCAGGAAAGTTCCTAGCCACGTGGGTCTCCCACCTCATATGCCCTAAATATAAGGAAGCGTCTTCAAATGCACGATGGGCATCATAAAATGCGCGATGCACTTTCCTGTCATTCCATCTCCTCGTTCATGGAACACTAGCCAGTACACGCTAGATCTTCCGCTCACACATGTGGGGTAAATACTCGTATATACAGCACTGAATAAATGAACACAATTTAATATAACATTCAACAAATAACTAATATACTCATATAAATTGATGAAAAGGAACATATAAATACTAGTATACATGTAATAGACTCAGATAACTAGTTAGTTGTCTGGTCTCAGGCTGGGAAGTAACTCCAAGTTCCATGTACATCATGGTCAACGCCGTCACTCTTCAAGTCCAGCATGGAGTGTCTAGGGTACTTAACAAAGACAAGTATCGAACATCAATGTAAACACCAGGCTTGTCTGCAAAGAGAGTACATGCCATTAGATGTAGCATCTACGCCCTAGTGACAACCTCATACCTCTGGGGCCCCAGGAGCTCCCTGTACCTCTCCCTCAACCAAGACATTCGAAGGTGAAATCCCCAGTTAAAACCAAACTCCTCAAGAACCATAGCCTCACTGACCTCCAAATCATCCATAACCATGTGCATCGCCGTCTGCTGGTTAACATGAGGAGTTGTGAAGAATGTACTAGTGATCAATATGTGAAACAACGCGTCAACATCATTCAATGTGATCGTCATCTCCCAAAACAGAAGATGAAAGGATGATTTCTTTGGGTGCCACCTCTCAACAAACGCTGACAGAAGGGAGGCGTCGAGCATGGTCAGTGAGCACTCGGCGAACTCCAGCAGGTGAAAATCAGAAACTATACGCCTGGCCACCTCAGGAAACCCACCTTATGGCAAGTTCTTCAACTTTGAACCATGGGATTCGACCTTCAGCGTCGCACGCTTCTGTAAGAAGCAAAGTTAAAAATAATTATACATAAACTCCATAATGAAAAAATAACAATAAAAAATATAACAAATATACCTCGCCCTGCCATATCCTGTATGTGACATGGTCAACATACCTTGTGAGCACAAACTTGTCTAAAGGTCATCCTGGAAAGGCTCCATTAGTGTGAACTGATGGCTCCGTAGATGCACGAGCAGTGGCATCTGTATCAGTGGAGGACACCTCATCAACCTGCTCAACAATAACTTGCTCAACAACTGGTTCCTCCACAACAGCCTCCTCAGCAACTACCGGCTCCATAATAACGTGCTCAGTCATAAGAATAGGTGTTTCCACGGGAGCAGGTATCTCCGTAGAAGGAGGTACCTCCACACGAGCATGTACCTCCTCAGTAGTAGAAACTCTAGCAGTTCGACGACGAGGTGCGCGAAAGTGCGCCTGCTCAGCCAGCCGTTTCCCGTGAGAACCGGTCGGTGGATGTCGTCCAGTCCGAAGCTCTGAAGCAAGTGGCTCATCAGCCCGGGCCTGAGCTTTTTCCCTATCAGTCAATCTATCCACAACAGAACTGTCTTTGCCTCTGGTCACTACGCCAAAAAAGACCTACGAAAGCGCTTTTTTTGGCCTTTAAAAGCGCTTAAAAGCGCTTTCTAAGGTGGCGCTGCTATAGGTTTTAGAAGCTGTTGTACCCCAAAATTTGCCCTCCCTTTTCTTCAATATTTTCTCACCACAAGACCCTTGGAGCTCAAGATCAAGTTAGGGTTTGCTCTGCTCAAGACTCCTCCTTGCACTGTTGACCCAAATTAGGGTTTGTGTTTGCACAAGGATGTTTTGACCTAAAATGCCTAAGATGACTTTCATGCTTCATGTTGGACTCTCAAGTTTATCCATACCAAGTTTCAAGCCTTGATTCCAATCTTTGCCCAGTCATTTGGACAGTTGACCTAGAAATCAACTGTATTGGGGAAAAAGTCAACTGTGGTCAATTGACAGTCAAACTTCATGATTTTTGACCCACATCAACATTATGAACTCATATGAACCATTTGGTCAAGTTTGGATCACAATTCCACAAGAAATTTGATCAGATCACCAAAAGGGCAAAATGGTCATTTTTAGGGTTTTGACTGCACAAAAGCAATTTTTGACTGTTTGACCTAGCCAATGGCCAATCAAGCTCACACATGGACTCAAGGACCCCATGGCATTGTCTTGAATTGTTCAACAAATTCAAAAGATCCCAAATGCACAAGATTGACAGATGAATTTTCCAGTCAATTGATCAATTTTTGACTGTATACTGAAAAGTCAAACTTTGACTTTTTGGTCAAAATCAAGTGTCAAGATTCATTTTCATCAAAACATGCCAAATCATGAAACTTGTTCATCAAGAAATCAAAAATCACAAATTAGGGTTTGAAATGAAGAATTTTCATAACTTAGAAATTTTCTAAGTTATGAAAATCCCTAATTTTTTTCCTAACTTTGTCCCATTTTTTCATCAAGATGCATTTGGATTCAAACAAAAGTCAAAACATGAAAGTTATAGTCCATTGCAAAATATATAACTTTTATTCACAAAGTTTCCTCAAAATAAGCTTGTAGCTCAAGTTATGATTTTTGGAACAAGGGTGCAAAACATTCTTAACTTAGAGAAATTTTGACCTATTTTAGGCAGGATTTTTGCCTAACTTCATGGCCACTTTTCACATGCTTCCCCTTGGAATTTCAATTTGCATTACAAAGATGGATTGTAGTACACATTCCAAGCTTTCCAAAATGTCAAAGAACTCATCAAACAACCTTGTGGTTAGGGAGAATCGAATTTGACAATATGGGCAAAACTCACTTTGTTCATGGCCAATTTACATGTTCATAACTTGGGCATTTTTGAAATCAGCATGCATAAGCTAGGTTACAGGCCTCTAATCCCTTTCTTACTCAAAAATTCAATGCTAAACCATTGTGCCAAGTTGTTATTTCATTCATTTGGGCAATACATGTTAGATTAAGCCTTAATTAGAAAAAGCATATTATCCATTTTTGTAAAGTGTTACTTTATGTCAATTTTGCAATCTATGAGGTACAATGCAGATCTTTGAGGCACAAAGGCATGGACATATCCCACTGATCAAGACTAAAGTGTGAAGCATAGATTGAGGCATTGTACTGGCCTAGAAACCAAGTTGACATTTCCTTGCTTCACATAGAAGAAAGCTAGCATTTTGTATATCAACTCTCATTTCTGCCAAGAGAAGCTTAAGCAAACTTGTTAGACAGATCCCAAACAACATAACTGAGCTAAGGCACGACCAAAACACCTTCCAAACCTCATCAAACCTCAAAACACCATCCTACTGCAGAAAACAGAGTCATCTCTGCAGTTGGACTTCCATAACTCAATCCACTCGAGCATTCTTGCTAAAACCAGTTCATACACACTCCATACCACATATACAAACTATCCCAAGCATTGGACACGACCTGTAACACCTCTAACCAACTTCACCATTTTCATTTTTTCTGTTTTGCAGGTTGATTGCCATAGCTTGATTCACTTGGTTTCAAAGCAAGCTAAAGGTTGGAATAGCATCCCTGGACTTCAAGCAAGCTGTACCAATCCTCACCTTGCCTTGAAAGTACCTCCATTGCCAGACACGATCCAAGCTGAACAGGTAAGTTCATGGACTTCTATCTCTCAATCTAGGAAGAGTTAGCTTTAAGTTTATGAATGAAAAATGTTCTACTCATGGCCCTGAAGCTATACATATCCTCACTTTCCATTTATATTGCATATGCTGAGAGAATTTGGAACCTGAACATTGGAAAAAACCTAGGTCAAGAATTAGGGATGGAGAAATTCTCTCTCATTTCTGAGAGTTAAGTTAAGTTTTTTATATGTATGGAATCGTGGCTTGATGCTTGACATTTTTCATGTTATGAGTTTGTGCTAAAAGTCCAGGAATCAGGATGTTTGAACAAGGATGTAAGGCGCGCATTTTTTGGACATTTTTGTTGTCTGGAGGTTGAAGACAACTTCTATGGGCTGGGCCTGACCTTTTTTTTCCTTTTTGCACCATGTTTTTACATTGGCACCCCCTGGCCCATTTTGAGTTTTGTTTGTCATTTTCAACTTTTTCTTTTTGATTCTGATTTGTTATTTTTTCTTTAAAATATAAAAAATATAAAAATCATTTTTCTCACTTTTTTTGCATTTTTTTTATATTTATTTTGTTTCATTTAGCTTTATATGTAAATAAACATAAATTTACTTTTATTCAAAATACTAAAATAATACCAATACATTTTATTTTCTGATTTTTATTTTATTTTACCTTTTGACAACATTTTATAAAAAATATCCTTTTTTTTGTAAATATTAAATATTTTATTTTATACATATTTAATATATTTTGTAAATAATATAAATACTAATATATTTATTAGAATATTTAGGGAAAATACAAAGAATTAATACATTTTTATTTTTATTAATATTTTGACCTCAAAAATACTTTTTTTTACAATATACCTTCTTTTATTTATTTTTTGTACATAATTAATAAATATTGCATATATTATATAATAAATACCTTTTATTTATAAAATTAGGGTTTTGCCCTAAATGCATAAAAATATCAAAAATTAATTCATTTTATTTTTGTTTATTTAGCACATAAAAAATACTTTTTACATACACATAAAAATCATTTTTGCAGCTTGCATATTTATTTTATTTTATTTAAGTATTGTGCAATTAATTAATTTGTATAATTCAATTTGGATGTAATAGTTAGATTTTAATTCCTTGCTAAAATATCCCCATTTGAACATTTGTACCCCCCATCCCATATATTGTGTTGTAATAACTTAGGACCTTTTATTTTTCGCATTTAAAAGCTTTCTAATTATGCCATGATAGAATTAGGGTTTTGTATGCAAATCAAAAATAACAAATAGTTTGACCTAAATTCAAGACAAAAAAGCATGAAAATAGGCAACACTAATCACACTTGCACCCCTAAGGTATTCCACTTGTTGCCTTCAATAATGGGCCATATTGCATGTTAGGTATCTTTGGCAAAAACAAAACAATCAAATGATCATAGTCCCTCGATGACGCTTTCAAAAGTTGCCTAAAAAATGATCAAGTCCCTTAAAGGAAAAATTGCCCAAAGATACTTGGCACCATTGCAATCATGGTCTAAACGATGACCCGCGCCCGTCCCGTTCACATCCTAACACAAGATTGTCCACCAAATACAATGGTGGAACAAAATTGTTAAAAGGGTTAAAACATAGCAAAGATCTTTGAGAAATTTAGGGTAGATAGCTCTTGGTTACTTGCCAACTTGCAAAACAAAAACACTTGCCTATTTTTTTCAAAATGCACATCACAAACACTTTCAAAAACATTGAAAACTTTTCTAAAAGACATACATCTTTGTATACATCCCAACATGGATCATTACAAAGGTTGCCACCACATTGGCCTCTTTCCAAAACATTTTCAAAACCCACACACACAAAGCACCATTTCAAACAATTGAAAGCACCATTTCAAACAATTGAAAATCAAGGCAAGTTGATCTAAGCAAGTAACTAAGAGCCCATGGATAACCATGGATAGAAAGGGTGCTAATACCTTCCCTTTCTATAATCTACTCCTCGAACCCAAGAAAACATCTCAAACGTTTTTGCTGTGCTTTTTAACCTTTCCTTAGGATAAAATAAAAAGTCGGTGGTGACTCTTGCTCAACCGAAACATTTGCGAAAACAAACGCAAAACCCAAGTCAGTTCTCCCACCGTATCACAGAACTGGCGACTCTGCTGGGGATTCTCTTTAAAGTGGAGTAACCTTAGGGCCTAGATCACCCTCTTGCATGACTAATTATTTGTTTTGATTACTTTATATCTTGGATCTCTTGTTTGGGTTTGCAATCCTACACCCGGATTTGGGGAAACATTCATAGATAGCAAAACGTTGTGGAAACTGTGCGGGGTATACCGATACGGTTGAAGCAATAGCTATATTAGTGCGACATATTTGTGAGTACCGGTAACCCTTGAGTTCAATCAAGGAGAGTACGGGGCCGCTGAGTGATGTCACTAAGCACTAATGACCTAGAACCTTACTTGACCATCTTGGCCTTTCATTAGGGGTAGTGATATGACCGGCTTTGGTGCAGTCTGAAGTTGGTAGATACTCGATACTACACTCATTGAGGGTTGTTTTCTTGGAATATTTTGGTCGCTAGTTAAGTGGCTAAACCAAAACAATAAACAATGAAAACAATCCAGTGATATTGAGCTCCTTAGAACCCGGTTACTATTTATAGGACAGGTTTTTAAGCCAACTACACTCAAGAGGGTACTTACCTATGAAACCCCATGCAAGCCTGAAACTAGGGTTTTGTGTGAATTGCTTGTACATATGTTTTGTGCATACATCATAAACATCATGAACATCATAAAGCATCATATGCATTC
This sequence comes from Vicia faba, assembly GCA_948472305.1. Taxonomy (NCBI): domain Eukaryota; kingdom Viridiplantae; phylum Streptophyta; class Magnoliopsida; order Fabales; family Fabaceae; genus Vicia; species Vicia faba. The sequence goes on along the minus strand of OX451735.1, from coordinate 868,968,963 downwards.
ACTAACCAATTCAAGGGTTTAGATCTTCATCTTTGTTCTTGTTTTATAGGTCATGGAAATTCTTCGCAGGAAAACTATCCAAGTCAACCTTGTGAGAATCCCTCCTCAACTCAAGGAGCTCACATCCAGAATTCCGGAAAGCTCTCCCTTCAGTGAAAGACATGGTAGACTGCTCAGCTTAGTCAGCACCAACATTGAAGAGGACATGGTAAAGGTGTTGTTTCAGTTCTTTGACCCCCTTCACCACTGTTTCACTTTCCCCGACTACCAGTTGGTGCCCACTTTGGAGGAATTTTCTCAACTCTTGAGAATTCCTATCCTTAATCAACTACCTTTCAAAGGTATGGAAAAGGAACCAAAGCCTGAAGATGTTGCTCAAGCACTACACTTGCAACCATCTGACATCAAGGGGCATTGGGAAACTAGAAGCGGTGTCAAAGGCTTCTTGGCAAAATTCTTGTTTGAGAAGGCACAAGAGTGTTGGAATTCATTGGACCTACAAGCCTTTGAAGAAATTGTGGCACTCCTCATTTATGGGTTGGTCTTGTTCCCAAATCCTGACCAGCTTGTAGATGTCAACGCCGTCAAAATCTTCTTATCCAGAAATCCAATACCAACATTGCTTGGGGACATTCTTCACTCATTTTACACACGAACAATGAGAAAGAGGGGTGTTCTCATGTGCTGCACTCCTCTCCTTGCAAGGTGGTTTATTTCGCACCTTCCACAATCTGTCTTGAAGAATGACCAAGGCCTAAGGTGGTCACAACGGTTGATGACCCTTACTCACTCTGATGTACATTGGTGTTCTCGGTCCAGAGAAAATGTCATCATCGTCGATCGTTGTGGAGAGTTCCCTAATGTTCCTTTACTTGGCATTAGAGGAGGCATTACCTACAACCCTTGTCTAGCTTTGAGACAATTTGGATATGCACGAAGGGATGGCCCTCATGACATGTTGATTCCTGACCTAGTTTTTGACTTCGACAACGATGTGCAAGGACTTCGCCAAAGATTCATCAGAGCTTGGAGGATGCCTAACAAGGTAGACAGCAAGACACTGGGGCACAAGAACTTCATCCCTCTTGAGCCTTATCTCAAGTGGGTACGAACCCGAGCCCAGAGTCTAATGATGCCTTACCCTCATGTTCTCCCTGTGATTAAAAATCCCGTTAAGGAAGGAGAGGTTCCCTACACCATCTTATATCCTGACATGCCTACATCGTAGGAGGAGATGCAGAAGAGTTGGATCCAACTCAAGGAGGAACGGAACACTTTTGAAGCCAACTTCTATGCCAGTGAGAAGAAGGTTTTGGAGCTTACCCGCCGACTCCATGAGGAAGAGACCCTCAACACCTACATCGCACCAAAGAGGATGCGCAACGTCTTTTTACCTTGAGAAGTTTTTGTAATATTTGGCCCATGGGGCATTTATGTACTGACAAATTTCTTCTTATTAATATGACGTGCGTTCTTTTTGTTTGCAACAATTTTGAACTTTCTAAATCCTTGAATGCATTGCATACATAAGCATACCATTTATCATGTGCATAAGCAGGTCTCCACACCAGGTTTCCTTATCTTTCTGCTGTTTATTTCAGTAAGATGGATCTCGAACAGACGTTTAAGGACTTGCAGTCTCAGAATGCACAGTTTCAACAACTCCTGATGACCTTGGAAAAGGGTCAGGAGGATCTGAAGACCCTGCTTGGGAATAAAGAGCAAGTGAAAAAGAAGAAGAAGAGAGTCGGGGTGGCTACCTTGGGGAGAAGGTTTGAGGGTGAAGCCAGAAGGGTTCTTGAATTTCCTTCCGCATCCGAAGAAGGAACCAGTAAGGGGAATGCGGCTGCGGTACCTTCCGAATCCGAAGCTGAAGAAGAAGAGGCTGAAGAAGACGAAGACTACTCAGAGCAACAATACCCGCCCGCCGATGATAAGTACAAAAACTTGGAAGACAGGTTGGCAGCTATGGAGCTGCAGAGAGTTCCCGGTTTGGATTTCGAAGATTTGGGATTAATTGCTGGAATTGTGATCCTCCCGAAGTTCAAAGTGCTAATTTTTGCAAGATATGATGGGCTGTCCTGCCCAAAAATGCACCTAAGGTCATATGTCCGAAGAATCCAACCTCACACGTCTGACAGAAACCTTTGGGTACATTTCTTTCAAGATAGCCTGTCTGGCACTCAGCTAGACTGGTTCTACAAGCTGGAAAGGTCGGAGATACGTAGTTGGGAGGATCTGGCAGCTGCTTTTTATCGCCAATATCATTATAACTCTGACCTGGCACCAACCCGTACTCAGCTGCAGAGTATGGGAATGGCCTCAGGTGAGGGATTTAAGGAATACGCTCAGAAGTGGCGCGATCTGGATGGAAGAGTTCAGCCACCTCTTTCCAATAGAGAACTTGTTGATATGTTCCTAGGGACCCTGTCTGGTCCATTCTTTAATCATCTGATCGGTAGCTCTTCCTTGGGGTTTACTGAATTAATTCTGACTGGCGAGCGGGTAGAAGCCGGTATCAAGAATGGGAAGATTCAGAAGGATGCCTCTGCATCTACAACTGCTAAAAAATCATTTCCGGTAAAGAAAGAAACAGCTGTTGTGTATTCTCAAAGAGGAGCAGGAAGAAGTGAGCGCAGGCTGACTGTGGGGGCCGTAATGATCCAAAATCTCCCAAATGATCAGCCTCGCAATAACCCGTCCAGACCTAAACAGCAATGGGGAGAACGGCCACCACGGCAGTTTACCCGCATTAATATGACGCCCGCGCAAGTTCTTCCACACTTGTTAAAGCTGAATCTCACAAATATCAAAGAAGCACCGAAAAATGTGAATACGACCTCACCAGCTTACAATGCCAATGCCAAATGCGCCTACCATTCCGATAGCGTCAGACATGACACAAATAATTGTTGGGCACTGAAAAATAAAATTCAAGACTTGATAGATGCAAAAGAGGTGGAGTTCGATGCTCCAGAGAAACCAAACGTGATATCTGCTCCGATGCCGAAGCACGGTCGAAATGTCCATGCTATTGAGGAAGATTTGTATGTTTCTGATGTCAATGACCTGATAACTCCGCTGTTAACCATCAAGTTAAATCTGTTAAGGGCCGGGATTTTCCCGGGATGCAAAGAAGACTGCTACTGTTGTTACTCTCTGCCAATTGACTGCCAGTTACTGAAGAAAGGCATCCAAGGCCTGATGGACAGTCAACAAATTCTGTTTGAAAAGGTTCCTGCTATCCCAACCCCTACTGAAGATGTTTCAATTATCACCATTCACGCCAATCTTTCCAAGGCCGTCAGAAAGCCTGTTAAGATTACATCTGCTACAATGTCTGTTCCTCTGAAAATAACTATGCCAGGGCCTGTCCCCTACAGTTCTGAAAAGTCAATACCATGGAATTACGGTGGAGAAATCTACTACCATGGTATTAAACAAGTTGAAATAACCGAAGGAAGCTCTGATGAAGAAGATGCCAGCATTGGAAACATCACCGGCACAAGCAAGATCACCCGAAGTGGGAGAATATTTTCTCCAGAGATTGCCCCCCAAAGGCAATATTTGGACCCTCATCTGCCGCCAAAGTTATTCCTGCACCAATAAAACTTTCCGCTAGAGCCCCGTTGATTGAAGATGCTGATGTTCCTGTTGTTGTCCCTCCTACTTCTGCTGATAAGGGTAAAGGGATCCAAGATGAGCTCAATCAAGGAGTAAGCTATGTTAGTGTGACATATTTGTGAGTACCGGTAACCCTTGAGTTCAATCAAGGAGAGTACGGGGCCGCTGAGTGATGTCGTGAAGCACTAACGAACTCTTAGAACCTTAATTGACCATCTTAGCCTTTTTAGGGGTAGTGAGATGACCGACTTTGGTGCAGTCCGAAGTTGGTAGATACTCGATACTACACTCATTGAGGGTTGTTTTCTTGGAATATTTTGGTCGCCAGTTAAGTGGCTAAACCAAAACAATGAACACAGAAAACAATCCAATGATATTGAGCTCCTTAGAACCCGATTTCTACTCTAGGACAGGATGAGCCAACTAACCTCAAGAGGGTACTTACCTGCAACCCCATTGCAAGCCTAAACCTAAGGACTTGTTTGCTTTGTGTGAATATGATTACCTGTATATACACTCACTTGTTTTTGCATACATGTACATAACATCATAACATCATACCATGGCATTTTCAATAACCTTTTCAAAGATCTCGAGGGTTCTTTTGATGCAGGGTTACGTTGAACCAGACGTCTACCAAAGGGCAAGAGGTTTCTCCTATAAACAAATGCCATCAAAGATCAAGTGCAACAACTTGAATCAGGGGCTATGACCCACTTGACATAGTGAGCTTGATTCTAGTGGAAAGACATCCACCAGTACACAGTTCTCCAATCAAAGATCAAGTACAACAACTTGAATCAGGGGCTATGACCCACTTGACATGGTGAGCTTGATTCTTGTGGAAATACATCCACTGGTGCAAAAGTTCTCCAATCAAAGATCGAAGTTAAACCTCTAACATTTTCTTGTGTTTACCCCAAAGAGATCCTTGGAAGCATGCATCCACATATCATGCATTGCATTTTTGACAGTTTTTCCTTTTTCAGGTTTCCTTACTCTCATACTGTTTATTTCAGTAAGAGATGGCTCTAGAAAGAACTGTCAAGGATATCCAGGACCAGACTGCTCAGCTGCAGGAAATGTTATTGAACCTGTCACTGGGGCAAGAAGAAATGAAAGCTCTCCTCACAAAGGGTTTGGTCTAGGAGAATTCAAACAATACCAGGAGTGATCAGTTGGAAGCCCTGCAATTTGAGCTGACAACAATGAGGATCCAAATGACGGGGCAGCTGGTGGGCCAGATGGCTCTCATCCAGGATTTGTCTCAAAGACAAGAGGAACTCAGGGTTCTCGTCAATCAACTGCTTCAAAACAACAAACTGGGGCAAACATCTGAGGTTGAGGAGCAAGTCACCACTCAACCCCCATCCAATCAAGAATACAAAGGGAAGGCTCCTCTACTTGATTCAGGGTCACAAGCCTAGCAACAACCTCGCCAGCGTCAACGGGGTAATCAGCATAAGCAAGAGACGTCAGGAAGACAGTTCACAGAGACTGACATACCGTCATCTCTAATTCTGGAGCGCTTGTTGGAGGTCAATCTGACTGCTTTAAGGGATCCTCCTCGGAAGCCCAATACCTCCGCTCCTAACTATCATCCCGATGCATTTTGTGTTTACCACTCCTACAGCCCGGGACACGACACCGACGACTGTTGGGCCTTGAAGAACAAGATTCAAGATCTGATCGACATTGGAGTGCTGAGGTTCATGCCAGACGGCGAGATGAAAATCTTCCGTTAAGGGTGTCCACGCCTGGAGTGACAAAGCTCAAGCTGGAAGACTTTTGCTTCATTTGAATTTTCAAAGTTGTAATTTCTTTTGTTATTCAAACAATTATTTGTTGATGTTAAACTCTGTTTCATTAATGCATTACATATGTTTGTCTTGAATTCATCCATTCGTTTTCACTACTCTTATGCTTTCTTTATGATATTTGACTCTTGATAAAAAGCTGCAAGCCTTTAGAGGGAGGATGACGAAACAATACCATAATCTCATACAATATGCTTTTGAACAGACCTTGCTGATGATGTACAGGCATTTCTTTCAATTCCCAAACACTGGAGTTATAAGGAAGATAATCCCTAGTCAACCCCTTCGAGCCAAAGAAGTAGGAGTTTTCTGTTCTAAACAATCGAAACCTTTGATATAAACCTGGGGCAGGGTAGTATCTCAGTTAATTCAAAAGAAAATGCGCATTGAAGTCGCAAACTCTCAGTTCGTAATACAACGAACAACGACAAAGAAAAACATTCCCTTGGAATCAAAAGACAGTGACAGTTCTCTATCATATAGACAGTCATTATCTCTCAAAAAAGAAAAATCCCACTGAGCCAAAACCTGTAAAGGAGGCTTAAGAAAACTGGGGCATCCCGCTGACTATAATCTCAAAAACGGGAACAGTCAGGCAAAAGTTAGGGATAACAAATCAAAATCAAAATAGTGAGGTCATTACAAATCCTCAACAACATGAAAAATGTTACAAAAGAAAAAAGGAGATGATGACTGTCTCCCAAATTTCAACTAGTGAACCATCACCCAAAAAGTCGTTCCAAACTCAAAACAGAGTGCGACGCACAATTAACTGATCTTAGGTTTGAAGAACATCACGAAGAGCGGGTGGGTACAAATATACTTTGAGCCGTTTATCCCTTGTTTCTTAAACCGTGAACCAGGCCACGTTACAACCCTTCAAAAGTCCTAATTGAAGCATGGGTTAGTTCGAAAGCATACTGTTCAAAAGGTATCCTGACTCCTGTAAGGATTTTCTCTAAATCATATGTTGATCTGTCTTATAAAAAGTTTTCTGCTAAAAACGCATTTTTCAAAACTTCGAGACAAACATAAAACTTTGCATTGCTTGAATATCACTGTTTGCATTTGGCTATTTGTTGGACAGCGAAGAAATTCATACAGCGAATGTTCGGAGGAACGAAAACTCTCTCAGTGAGTTAAAATCACTTCAAAAGGATGACACTTCCAACGAAAAATCTCCTATCAACAGGGGGCATGATATGTCACCATCCGATTAGCCTGGACCAGTCCAATCAAGGTTGCAACAGATCTTTCAGAATTCAATTAAACCTGTGGCAGTCCAGTCAAGGTTGCAGCAGATCTTTCAAAGTTCAGTTAACCTGGGGCAGTCCAGTCAAGATTTCAACAAAATCTCTCAATTGCAGAGTAACCTAAAGCAATTCCTTCATCACCTGTTGGAAGATACGGTCCAGATGCGCTCCAGACACGGTTGCCATTCTGTCACCTTTCTTAAGTTCCGGATCAACGCCTGTAACAAGCCAGGAAAATATCTGTGAACGACTGATTGTGGATTAACACCTGTAACAAGCCAGGAAATTATCTACATCACCACTTGGGGCATTCGAATGTCAAAAGTGTTCAGCAATTCCTTCATCACCTGTTGGAAGATACGGTCCAGATGTGCTCCAGACACGGTTGCCATTTTGTCACCTTTCTTAAGTTCCGGATCAACACCTGTAACAAGCCAGGAAAATATATGTGGACGACTGTGTTTACCGTGGTTATTGGTAAACAACCGCTGATCCTCCAAATGGTTACTTATTTGGTTACTCGCAGGATCGATCAGATTGATCCTAAGACATGGTTGATTTTGAGGTTTTGATTAAGTTGGATAATGGTTAAATGACAAGAAAATAAAGAGGCTTTAAGTAAATTGCATGAAGAAATGGGCTTGATAAAATAAATGAAGGCTGGAAATAAAGTGCTTCGACAGGAAAAGTAAAGAAGAAAGCAAGTAAAGTTTCTGGAAAGTAAATGACTTTGATTAATAAAAGTGGTGTTTCACACATACATTCTCAACAATTCTTTCTCACACGCTGGGTACTCGAATCTATATGAGTGACTTTGTATATAATTGTGAACACACGCGAGAAACTGCGTGACCTACTACTATTTATACTAAAACATCCCAAGTAACCGTCGGGCAGTTACACTGCTTCGAGATGACTCCACTTGGCACGTTCTCAGCGTTCGACGCTCCAGATCTTTGCACGTTGCACTTGGTAACCGCTGGAAACCGTTTTCCCTCCAAACGTTTGAATTTAAAACCGTTCCACTCTGAATCATCGAACACCTTCGTCGAGAAGCATCTTCGACGAGAAACACCTTCGACGTCGAAGGCAACCAACTTATCCCTTGGAAGAAATCTTCTAAGTACATTGCCACCTTTCGATGGGCATTTCGACAGACCCAGCTGGTCGAAACATCCTTCAGCTCTAATGGCTGATATTAATAAAACAAGGGTGTCGAATTTAGGAGCCAACAAATTGCCCCCCAAGAATGCCTTATTTCGACTCTGAAAGAAAAAGGCATTCTTTGAAATGCCATTCGACACCTGTCTTTTCATTCTTAGTCACAAATTAAATTGTGCACTTTTTTGTCTTCTACCAACCACTGACAATCCCAAGGAAAAGCCATCATTTCATCCGTACCTAAGACGTCACTTCAGTACGGCGTGCAGCGTGCCAAACGTCTTTCCACAAATTGTCATCATGACAATTCCCAAAAACGAGGGCGCACGCTGCACCCTTTCATTTCTGCAGAACGGCTACAACAACAGGGAGACGCCACGTGTCCCACTACCTTATGCAACATTAAATGGCATTTAATGTCCTCGAATTTGGGGATTTCCCCAACTACTATAAATAGCGGTAAGTACCCATTGTGGGACTTTTTCACGCTACCTTGCTTTCAGATATTCCTCATTGCATACAAACTCTTGCAACCTTTGCAAACTACCTGTTCTTCACTTCATCTTCAACCTCAGTATCAACAATGGCATTTGGTTCTTCCAACGCTCCTAGCGCCAACACTCCCTCTGGAAATGTCAAACCCAGGATTTTCTCCACTGCTCCCGTAGTGACTCCCACGGGTCAACGAAGGGTCCCTGAGCCTTTGGACATTGCTGTACGTGATGCTTATTCACGCCACCTCATGATTCCGGTTGGATATTCCAACCAAATCTTTGCCATGTCTGGCCCATTATACCCAAGCATTGTTGAAGCCATGAAGATTAAAAGCTACTTTCCGGTACTTGAAAAACTCAAACCTGTTGGATGCTCCAAGAAAGATGCAGAGGATAATGAAGATCCTGCTAAAGAGAAAATCGACCTCCGTTTCTTCAATAGAGGTGTTAGGGCTTTCAGGTCTGGCCCTAGCCTCACTCCTGATTATAGTGCTTGGCTGGAAAAAATGGAGAAACGCCAGGCTTCGATCTAGAAAGACATGGGGATATTCGACCTGGTTATGCTGTCGAAGACAGGTCTTAACTATTCCCCAGAGATGTTGATAGCTTCCTTACTCTTCTGGGATTACACCCATTTCACCTTCCATCTTCCCTGTGGAATGCTGACTCCCACGCTCTTCGATGTGGCCGCCATCACTGGCCTTCGACCCACTGGGGACTACTTTGACCCAGAGGAAATGTCGGAGGATCAGATTGGATTCTCTACCACAAAACCAACCTACACCACCTTCATCAATCACTACCACGATAAGTCGACGGACGCTGTGTCAGAGGTAGAACATATCGCGTTTCTAGCCTTATGGCTAACACGCTTTGTGTTTTGCTCCAAGTCCTTACAGGTGACCAAGAAGATGGTCACTCTCGCCACTCAACTCCACCATGGCCAAAATATTTGTTTGGCAGAATTGATTTTGGCGAGTCTGTACGAGTCGATTAGCAACTGAGCGACTCTTCTGAAGATCATCGAGAACAGAGCCAGTCTGCTGCTTGCTGGACCTTTTTGGCTGCTTCAGCTGTGGCTCAATGCCACCTTCGAGTCTTTCTTGCCTCAGAAGACTCAAATAAATGAGCAGGCTCCAGAAATAGCAAATAGACGCGTCGAAGGTACCAGATTGGCTCTGTTGACTCCAACGGAAGATGGGCTGGAGCTTCAACAAACTTTTACAAACTTCGTCTTGATGTTTGCTAAAAGGAAAGAGTTTGCTTCGACCATGGCTCCGTTTGCTCGACGAAAGGTTGGCCCAGAGTGGTTCACAAGGCCACATCCTAGGGCGTCGAGTGGTCCTCAGGTCGACGAACATACAACAGTGTGGGAGGCATTTCTCATACCAAGAATAATGCCCCTGCGATTCAAGAGCTCCAAGACTCACTTGAGTCTAATCGCGTATCAACCAAACCTGGTGTCTCGCCAGTTTGGTATTATTCAAACACTACCTTCTCCAATTTTTCCCAGGGAGAAGTCTATGTTATACTTCTGCAACGACTACACTGAAGACGCTGCCACTAAGCATATCGGCAGATATGCTGGTCGAACAGTTCTTTCGTTGTTTGACTATCAGCTTAACTTTCTCTGCTCACCATCCTTCGAGGAGTGGTGGAGAAGTTACTACACTGAGGAGTTTTTCGACGAGAAGGACTTCGTGGAAGAACTTCAGAAGTCTTTTGTCCTTGTCTTGGACAAAATAAAGAAATGTAAGTTCATCCTTCCGAATTACTTTGTCTTTCCCTTTCGACTGGTAGCCTGTTAATTATTTTGTCTACTTTCAGTTGTTCGAAAGCCTGCAGCCAAGAAGGCTGCAGAAGGCCAACAGGGAGGAGGCCCCTTAACAAAACCTCCACCACCGGCGAAAACTATAGCGCCGGCGAAGACCACAACAAACCAACAGGGGGAAGGCCCTTCGAAAAAGCCTTCTGCATCGGTAACCAGACTTTTATTATTTTCTTCTGGCTTTAACTTTCTGACTTTCGATGCAACTTCTAAATCGAACTCCAATTGGTTTTTTAGGCACCTTCACCCAAGAAACGGCCAGCACTGACGGTCGAATCTGGGAGTGATGAAGAAGATGATTCTCCCCCTGCTCCTCTTAAAAGGCGAAAGCTGAAGAAGGACGTTCCTCTTCCTGAGGCTCGAACAATCAGAATAAAGGTTGCTGAGAGAAAGCCCAGGCCACCTCCAGTAATCATTGAAGAGCCAACGGAGGAGGAATTAAATGTTCTTCTCAATAAACCTGTCGAAAGCGACAATTCCAGCCCTGGGGCTGAAGCTCCTTTGCAGGTAATCTCTTTGATCCCTTTGTAACTCAGGTGTCAATAACCACGTTCGATTATGTCTCTTTTGAATTTAGAAGATTCTTCTTCTTCTCTTTTCAGGACACCACTGAAAGCTCTGCGCCAAGGACTTCTGAGACATTGGATTCTGCTGAACTCAGCAGGCCACAAGAGAAAGACTTGGCGAACGATGAGGCCAACACTGAAACAAATGAAGCCAATGCTGAGACAGCAGAACAACCAACAGAAGATCCACAAACAGAAGAGCAACAACCAAAAGAGATTCAGGTGGTTGATCTGTCGGAAGAAAATCGTGACGAAGGGGACCACGGTGACGCTGGCAAAGAGGATCAAGGTGACTCTGGCGAAGGGAACCATGATGACGCTGGTACTGCCGCAGTCCGAGTCGAAGAGAGTCAAGTCGAGGCAAATGCTACTCAACAGCCTCAAACCCAAGACAACGTTGTTGCAAAGGCTGCCACCTCAACAAAGCATAGGTCGAAAGAAGACTTAGAACTCTTGAAGCAAACTGATCCTGTTGGCTATCTGAACGCCATCATCGAGAGCAAGGGAAGTTCGTCTGATGCCAGTCAGGAGGTTCCTACTCTGTCGGGGAAGTCCACTGAAACTTCTCCTCTCGATGAGGCTTTGACAAAGGTTAAGGCTCAGTTCTTCAAGAAGGATTTGATGAAAGCTTTGGAGGGAGACCCTACTGCTCCATCATATTTGGGGGCTGTTTTGAATGCCGTAGACTTGCTAGCTGTGCCTCCGGAAGTTTCAGGCTTTATCATGGAGTTACACTCCATTATTGATCAAGTCTCAGTAGATTATCGGCGACAAAGGGGCTTTAATAGCCAGCTTGAAGTGTTGTATGGCAAAAGCTCTTCTGCATGGACTGCTGTAGCAGAGACAACTTCTCGAATTGCGGAGTTGTCGAAGCAAAAAGCATCTAAACAAGAAGAAGTTGATGCCATCAATCGAGAGAATGCTTCCATCAAGGCGCAAATCGAAGAACTAGAGGCTAAGATGAATGCCAATACTAAGCGCAAGGAAGAACTTCTCTCGACTGTTCCAGACACTGAAAGTCAAGCTGAAATCACACAAGGCCTAGAATTTGCTGAGAAAGCTCAAGCCTTCGACGATCAAATTGCCAAGCTTGCGCAGGTGAATGCCTTGTGCAACAAAAGATTGGAGTTGCAGCAAGCTAAATACCTTCGACTCAAAGACTCCATCCCCTTCTGATTGATTCAGCCCTTTAACCATATATTGTAATATGTATTCGACAATATTGCCATTTTGGCTAATTTATAAAAAATTTCCATTTTGGCTTATTTATGGTTAATTTAATCGTTACTTGTTATTTATTTTTATCTCTTGGAGTATAGGTTTATACTTTTTCAAATATTTACCATTTACTCTCAAGAGCCTTTTATCTTCACCTAGCTCTTCGACTTCATAAGCTCCACCAGAAAAAGTCTGGATAACTCTGAATGGTCCTTCCCATTTGGGTGACCATTTTCCCATGCTTCGATCCCTTCGATCCATGGGAAGAATCACCTTCCAAACTAGTTCTCCAGGCGAAAATACCTTAGGTTTCACCTTTTTATTATAAGAGTCTTCTACTCTTTTCTTCTGAAGCCTGAGTAGGTCAAGAGCGCGCAATCTTTCTTCGTCTAAATCCACTAGTTCGTCTAACATCATATCCCAATAAATTTCAGAGGGAATATCATAATGTCTCTGAACCCTTGCAGATTGAAGACAAATTTCTGCTGGCAACACTGCGTCATGGCCAAAAGTTAGCCTATATGGCGTTGTACCTATGGCTTCTTTTGGGGACGTTCGACAGGCCCACAAAATCTGGTCTAACGTCTTATGCCAATTTTTGGGCTTCTTCCCAACATGCTTTTTTATCAAGCCAATCACTACTTTGTTCGCTGCTTCGACTTGACCATTTGCCTGTGCATAATAAGGCGTTGATGTTAGGAGCTTAAAACCCGTTTCCTGAGCGAATTCCTGCATCTTTCGACCGGTAAAAACTGATCCTTGATCAGTTGTTATAGTCTCAGGGATTCCATATCTAAAGATAATGTTCTTTTGAATAAATTCAATGACATTTTCTTGGTCCACATTGACTAAAGGGATAGCTTCGATCCACTTAGTAAAATAATCAATGCCTACCAATATATACTTCTGGCTCTTTGATGATGCTGGTCGAATCTCTCCAATGAGGTCCAACGCCCATCCTCTAAAAGGCCAAGGTTTCACTATCGAGTGAAGTTCGCTTGCTGGTACATGTTGGATGCCTGTATGGACTTGACATTCTTGGCAACCTTTAGCGAACTCGACACAATCTTTCAACATGGTGGGCCAGTATAGTCCTTGTCGAAACAACAACCATTTCATCTTATGGCCTACTTGGTGAGCCCCACATGCTCCAGCGTGCATAGTCGAAAGGGCTATGTATGCCTCGGTTTCACTTAAACATTTTAGCAATACCCCTTCAGGCGTCTTTTTAAATAACTCATTACCCATGAGTACGTAACTCAACGCCCTGTACTTTGTTTTTCGTTCTGTCGAAGCTACTGGATTTTGAAGATAATCCACAATGGGCTTCCTCCAATCTTGCTCTGACAAATTATCTATGAACGAAATTTCGAAGTTACTTTGATCAGCATATCCTAGTCTTGTCGATTCCAAGTCTGTTGGTGATAGACAAGTTGCTTTTATCTTTTCTCGAACTTCGATTGCTCTTTGTAATCTCGTTTTTGAAATCTTGTACCCAGATGCAATTTGTGCCAAGTCATTGGCTATTTGATTTTCCAATCTGGGTATGTGTCGAATATTGACCATTTCAAATTTTTTCAATAAACGATTTGCTATCACAAAGTACATAATGAGATTTTCTCTTATGCATTTATATTCTTTTGTGACTTGCTTAATGACTAACTCTGAGTCTCCCATTATTTCAACTCGAGTTTCCCCCAATTCCAACAATATTTCAAGGCCAGTAATTAGAGCTTCATACTCAGCCTCATTGTTCGAACAAGAGCCTGATATCTTGTACTTGAATGTTGTTGGAATTTTTTCTGGAGAAATGATCAAGACTCCTACTCCTGTTCCATCTTTATGGCTGGAACCATCGAAGTAGAATTTCCAAGGTTCTATCTCCACATAATTAACATCCTCAACTTGAATTGAGTGGTCGACTATAAAGTCTGCAACCACTTGTCCTTTTACCGCCTTAAGAGGCATAAAGGTCAAAGAGTATTCAGTTAATGCTAGTGCCCACTTGCCAATTCGACTATGCAAGATGGGTTTCGACAACATGTACTTGAAAACATCAAAATGAGACGAAACATACACATCAACCGGTTTTATATATTGCTTGAGTTTTGTACAAGAGAAATACAGACATAAACACAATTTTTCAACTTCGCTATATCTAGTTTCTGCATCGTTCAAAACTCTACTAAGATAGTAAATGGGTCTTTCGACTCCATTCTCATCTTCTTGGGCTAACATGCTTCCCAAAGTTTTGTCGGATGCAGCTATGTACAATCTCATACTCCTATTGCTACAAGGAGGCACCAAAATAGGTGGCTTGGTGAGGTACCCTTTGATTTTGTCGAAGGCTTCCTGTTGCTCTTGCCCCCATTCGAATCCCTCTTTATTCAGTCGAAGTAAGGGTGAAAAGGCTTGAGCTTTCCCACTTAGGTTAGATATAAATCTCCTTAAGAAATTTATCTTGCCTAACAGAGATTGCAGTTCCTTCTTATTCGATGGCGCTTTCGCTTCCAGAATAGCCTTCGTCTTGTTCTGGTTGATTTCGATTCCTTTCTTGTGGACAACGAAGCCCAAGAAATCTCCAGCTTTCACACAGAATGCACACTTCAAAGGGTTCATCTTCAGACCATGTTCTCTCATTATTTCGAATGATTGTCGAAGGTGGTCAATATGATTCTTCCTGGAAACAGATTTTATAACAATGTCATCAATATATACTTGCATAAAAGTGTTAATAAAATCATGGAAGATAGAATTCATTGCTCGCTGGTATGTTGCCCCAGCGTTCTTTAGGCCAAAAGGCATCACTACCCATTCGTAAGTGCCTAGAGCCCCAGGGCATCGAAAAGTTGTTTTCGACACATCCTCTTCAGCAATGAATATTTGATTATATCCTGAATAACCATCGAGCATACTCAGATATTCATAGCCAGCGGCAGAATCGACTAGCATTTCCGCCACAAGCATAGGATATTCATCTTTGGGCGTAGCAGCATTCAAATCTCTGAAATCTATGCACACCCTTAATGTACCATTTTTCTTAATTACTGGCACAATGTTTGCAATCCATTCGACATACCTCGTAACGCGTATGAATTTTCACTTCAGCAGTCTTTCGACTTCCGTTTTGATCTTCGACAGTATTTCTGGAGCGAAGCGTCTTGGACTTTGCTTAATTGGCTTCTTCCCAGGTTTGATTGGCAACTGAAGTTCTACCAATCCTCTGTCGAGACCAGGCATTTCGTCATAATCCCATGCAAAACAGTCCTTGAACTCTTTCAACAATTGGATTACTTCCAACCTAAGTTCTGGGTCAATTTTGGCGCTGATGTAAGTTGGCTTTCTCTCTGACCCTTCGCCTAAGTTGATTTCTTCTAAAGGATCTTGCGCTAACATTTTAATGTTGTTCGCCAAGGGGTCCTTTTCGAAGCCCAAAGGCTCATCGTCATAGATGGCGTCGAGCCTCTGTTCCTGCATTCCTTCTGGCATGATATCAGGAGGTTCTGGATCGAAATCCTTTCCTGGACCTGCAGCAGATAACTGTTGATCATTGGCCTGTGTGGCCATGTACTTTACTTCGGCCTCGAGAGCCGTTATCATCTTTGTTTCGGCTACATAAGCCGAAATTCGCTTCAATGATTGTGACTCAGTCATTATCACTGAATTCACTTCCCCAACCAGTTGGTTGGATATCAGTTAACTCACTGAAGTCTATGTGGGACAAGTCTTCTCTGTCCCATTGAAAACCATGCTCAGGGTGCAGGTATAGGGAACAAAAAGTATTTGACGCTGGCGCCAAGTCGAAGTCAGGTGTTGGACATGGCCCTATGTGAGCCAAGTTCTTGTCGAAATCTGCCAGCCCTAGGTGATTCACTTCTCCCAGGTAATAGCTTTGATCTGCCTCTATGTTTTCGACCATCCCATCTGGACGCCATAGCAGCAACCTCTGGTGCATTGATGATGGCACAGCTCCAACACCATGAATCCATTCACGGCCCAACAAAAGATTATAGTTAGGTTTGGCCGATATGACCATAAACATTGTTGGTCGAAGGATAGATCCTACCTTGATATCCAGTTGGATCACTCCCATAGTGGTCCCTATGCCGCCCTCATAGTTCGATAGGACCATGTTGTGAGGCTTGATGTCCTCATCCCTTTTGCCAATTTTCCTTAGCATAAAGTGAGGAATAATGTTGATGGTTGCCCCACAATCCACCAAGATTTTATTCACTGTGGTTTCTTCGAGTTTAGCCCTTATAAATAAAGGCTTGAGATGATTTTTCATCGCCTCTGTAGGTGGTTCGAAGAACCCATTTTTTTCCTCAGTAGTGCCATTGTCCATGACGAAATAGCACACTGGCCTGTGTTTGGCCATTTCTTGCTCCACTTCCCAATCACTTGTTTCGACCTCCACCTGTCGGTCGAACTCTCTGGGCAGCACTGAGACTATATTCACCATGATGTCCAAAGTATCATCAGACTCAGAACCATCTTCGTCCTCAATTTCACCTTGGTTAGGCCAAACTAGCCTGTTGGTTACTGGCTCTCTTTCCAGAGGTTTCCTTTGCTTCCTTAGAGGAACATTTGAACTGGTTTCTGCCTTTGGTTCATTAGCAGCCTCCCTCTCAGCTTTTCGTCGCCTCTGGTATCTCCTCCATTGAGACCGAGACATGGGATTTTTCCCTTTGTAGTTGCTCGACACCTATGCAACTTTAGGTGTAGCAACTTGAGGCTCTTTCTTTTGTGTTAAAGATGAACCCCTTGGCACATCGAAAGAGTGCCATCTCTCCTCGCTTGGCCTCTTTCGACCAGATGTTTTGTACCATGTATCTACTGGCACATTAGTTGGAGGCCTGAAAGTCAATGGCCTCTTTTCTTGGTTTGAACCTCTTTGGGAGGCTCTTCTGGGGTCATGTCGAAGATCAACATTTTCCCTTCTCTTATTTGCTGCTCTTACGCCTTGAATATGTTCAGCAGCTTTTTTGTCAAAGATCGAACTGCATCTTGGACACAGCATCACTTCTGACTTCTTCTTCAGGCATCTTTGTAGGAAATCTGCCAGATTTTCATTCTCCCGAGGGAAAGCAGTCTTGTTAGCTTTTTCTTGCCTCATGGCCTCCTCTGATGCTTTTGGGTCAGAGACTTCGACCATGTTGACATTCATGGTATCTTTGTTGGCAAGAGTCAACTGCTTCATTTGAATCTCCAAATCCTCTGTCTGGCCTTGAACTGTGGCCAAGTGAGAACTGGGTTTTGGTCCAGTTTTTTGGGCTCCAACTGTCTCCAGCTTTGGGCTTTCGACCGCTTTCTGAACCGCTTCAATTGTCTTTCTGGATAAATTCCCAGAAAAACTTCCAAAGATTGGCATGTTGATATGGTCTTTTGAGACTTCGACCATTGTGATTCCTGGCCTCTTCGACTGGCTTCTGGATGAGTCGATCACGTTCACCTCTGAAGGTTCAGCATAGTGGGCTTCAGCCTGCAACGGATTAGAGTCCACAACCATGGGGGTCTTGTCAGCAAACTTCAACCTCCCTTCTTCGATAGCGTCTTGCACAAGATTCCTGAAAAGAAAACATTGAGACGTTTTATGGCCCAGAAAATTATGATATTTACAAAAGCCTCTCTTCTTTCTTTGATCAAGAGGAGGCACTTTTACCCCTGGGGGTATTATCATTTGGCCATCTTTTACAAGCAAGTCAAAGATCTCATCACATTTTGTAATGTCAAAACTATAAGTCTTTTTGGGGAACCTATCGTTGGTCCTTTCTGGACCCATGGGATTTTTCCCACTTGAGGGGACTAACAGTTTGCAAGAGTATGGTGGCCCTTGTTTTAGTTCCGCTAAATCGACTTCTCCTTCTTCGACAGTTATAGTATCGTCGAAGGATTCTGGGTCTTCGTCATCCATCTCAACATACGCTATCCTCTCTCTCTTATGAGTTTTCGTTGCCTTTGCTTTTTCAGCTTTGAGGCGTTCTACATGTCGAACTCTATCGGCCAGTTGGGCCATGTCTCTCAGGTATTGAGTGTCTAACTTCTTCCTAATGGAATAATCTAAACCGCCTGCGGCTATTTCGACTAACTCATGTTCCAACACTTGTGTAAAACATCTCGCTTTGAGCAACCTAAACCTATTTAGATATTCGCCTATAGGTTCAGTGAAACGTCTCTTTACACTAGCCAATTCTTTCAGGCTTATCTTGGTTTGCCCCATGTAGAATTGCTCGTGGAACAATCTTTCCAACTGGGTCCAATGATGGATCGAATTGGGGGGGAGAGTTGTAAACCAAGTAAAAGCGTTCTTTGTTAAAGAACTTGGGAAGTACTTAATCCTCAGGTTTTCGTTGTTCGAAATATCTCCTGCTTCGATCAAGTATCTCGCCACATGTTCGACAATAGATTCTGTCGTGTCCCCAGAGAACTTAGTGAATTTAGGGACTTTACATCTAGGAGGTAAGTCTGTTTGTAACACGTATTCTGACAGCGGGGATGTAAAGTTGGGCCTTCGAAAGCCCATGTTCATCCCATTTTGAGTCATGATCCTTTCGATCATGGTTGCCAGATTATTTTCCAAACCCATGTTTTGGTATTGGATATGCTGAACTACTTCGTCAGCATTTTGATTTTTGTTAACTAACCTTACCTCTGGGGTTATTACCCTAGGTTCCTCGACAGGTTGCTCCAATCGTGCCCTAAGGTTTTCTTCGACAGGCTGTTGGACTTGGTTGATAGTGGTTTCTTCCTCTAAGAACACACCCTGGTTTCCCCTTATTTGCGCCCTTTGGGGCTGTCGAATAGGTTGGGGTACTCCAAAGAAATTAGCCAAACGCGTCATTTGCGCTGTCATCTGCTGATTCGATTGAGTAGTGTTTTGTATTAGAGGTTTCAGCACTGTACTTAAAGTTTGTGCCAACATTTGAACCATATCATGGTTGCTTTCGTCCATTTGTTGCCTCAAGACTGCTGTCGAGGCATTTGTAAGGCCATGTGCTACTTGGGACGTTCCTCCTAAGAGTTGGGTCCTATTTCTATTCGCCATACCTACTCCAGAACCTTGGAGTGGCGAAGAGGCACTCACTAAAGGGTCTGAAAAAGTGGACGCAGCGTTCGTCAGGCTAGCCAAGTCAGAAGTTGGCATGCCATAGAGTGGTTCTCGATTATGACCGCCTGTCATAAATCCTGGGGGAACATAAGGCCTTGTGCCTAAATTTCCCCTTGGTGGGGGAGTTCCCAAAGGCACTCTGGGGCCTGTGAACGGAGGTAATGGCCCCGTTGTTGTGACCGTTACTGCTGGTGTTGAACCAGCGGTTATCGCTTCACTTACGGTCGGGATAACCGTTGCTCCCACATTCGTTTGTGGGATTTCGTTATTGTTTGGCGGATTCGCCATCTCTTCACTTCTTCTGGCAGTATTGGTATCGTTAGTGTATATTCTACCACTTCTCAATAACATACAACACTCCTCGAAAAAGATGAGATTATGTTTAAAAAGGTTAAACTTCAACAATCAACACACTGTCCCACCAGGTATGCCAATTTGTTTACCGTGGTTATTGGTAAACAACCGCTGATCCTCCAAATGGTTACTTATTTGGTTACTCGCAGGATCGATCAGATTGATCCTAAGACATGGTTGATTTTGAGGTTTTGATTAAGTTGGATAATGGTTAAATGACAAGAAAATAAAGAGGCTTTAAGTAAATTGCATGAAGAAATGGGCTTGATAAAATAAATGAAGGCTGGAAATAAAGTGCTTCGACAAGAAAAGTAAAGAAGAAAGCAAGTAAAGTTTCTGGAAAGTAAATGACTTTGATTAATAAAAGTGGTGTTTCACACATACATTCTCAACAATTCTTTCTCACACGCTGGGTACTCGAATCTATATGAGTGACTTTGTATATAATTGTGAACACACGCGAGAAACTGCGTGACCTACTACTATTTATACTAAAACATCCCAAGTAACCGTCGGGGAGTTACACTGCTTCGAGATGACTCCACTTGGCACGTTCTCAGCGTTCGACGCTCCAGATCTTTGCACGTTGCACTTGGTAACCGCTGGAAACCGTTTTCCCTCCAAACGTTTGAATTTCAAACCGTTCCACTCTGAACCATCGAACACCTTCGTCGAGAAGCATCTTCGACGAGAAACACCTTTGACGTCGAAGGCAACCAACTTATCCCTTGGAAGAAATCTTCTAAGTACATTGCCACCTTTCGATGGGCATTTCGACAGACCCAGCTGGTCGAAACATCCTTCAGCTCTAATGGCTGATATTAATAAAACAAGGGTGTCGAATTTAGGAGCCAACAGACTGGTTGTGGATTAACACCTGTAACAAGCCAGGAAATTATCTACATCACCACTTGGGGCATTCGAATGTCAAAAGTGTTCAATTCCTTCATCACCTGTCGGAAGATATAGTTTCAGATACGCTCCAGACACGGTAGCCATTCTGTCACTCATTCAGATCCTAGTTACAGTTTCAGATATACTCCAGACACGGAAGTCATTCTGCTACTCATACAGATCTCTACTCCAAGATACAGTTTCAGATACGCTCCAGACACGGTAGCCATTTTGTCACTCATTCAGATCCTAGTTACAGTTTCAGATGCACTCCAGACACGAAAGTCATTCTGCTACTCATACAGATCTCAAATCCAAGATGTAGTTTTACACGGACTCATCATCAGGAAACCCTACACCGGTTCCTTCTCAAACTCAAAACATTCTTACTCAAGATCTAGAAATAGTTCAAGATGTGACCCAGAGATGGCGACATTCAGTAACTTACTCCAGATCAACACCTGCAGCAATCAGAAGATTCTTGCAATCCCCAGCCAGAGAGTCTTCCAGAAGCTAACTCCCCTCAGAGTCAAGTTTCAATATCCCCAGTGGAGCTAAAACTCCTAATTATCAATCCCCGAGCAGAGTGAAGACTCTCATTTTCAGCTCTTCACAGAATATTCGAATATTCTCCAGTGAAGATCTCCTCAAGACAGGGATTCCCCAGTAGATTGGCATACAACCCAAGCTCCGGATTCCCCGACAGTGGTCCCGGAACTTCTTATGATCAAAGATTCTTGCCTTCCCCAACAGCGGCCAAGGGATTATTTTCCCCGGCAGCAGTCAAGATTCTTATCACCAGCCATCCAGGATTCATCTATCCTCAGCAAGACAACTCATCAGCTTACCTACGCATTCATCGCATTCATGTCACATACATTGCATCACGCATCTTGACATTGCATACAGCTAACTCTTTACCTTTTCAGGAAAGATCAGTCGACAGACAAAGATCATCATCTTCTGAGATTCATCCAGAGATAGTTCAGATGTGACCCAGACACGGTGACATTCTGATACTTATTCCAGATTCACTCAGAGATAGTTCAGATGTGACCCATACATGGCGACATTATGATACTTATTCCAGATTCACTCAGATGCAATTTTACATGGACGCATCATCAGGAAACCCTACATCGGTTCCTTCTTCACTTCGAGACTTCCGAAAATAGTTTATGGATTCTTCCCAACACCGGATGTTAATCTATCACTTGTTCAGATGCAACTTCTTCACGGACGCTTCCCAACAACGGATGCTGCTCTGTTTCTCATTCAACTCCAACTCCTGAAAGCAGTTTATGGATTCTCCAAACACGGGCGTCAATCTATTGCTTGTTCAGACCCTCAGTTCAGAGACGTTCCAAAACATGGATACCTTTCTGATACTCGTCCACTCACCAGTGACATACAGTTCAACAATTCCCAGATGGCATCTATAAGCCCATCCTCCTCCAGACATTTCCAAATGGCATCTTTAAGCCCATTTCCAGATGGCATCTATAAGCCCATCCTCCTACCAGCAGTCACCAAATGGCATCTTTAAGCCCATTTCCAGATGGCACCTATAAGCCCATCCTCCTACCAGCAGTCACCAAATGGCATCTTTAAGCCCATTTCCAGATGGCATCTCTAAACCCATCCCCCGACAAAATTCTATCACATCCCTAGATGGCATCGTTAAGCCCATCACCAAATGGCATATGTAAGCCCATTCCCTCTACAATCACATCACTGAGTGCAAATTTTTGGGCACTCTAGTGTCCAATCTCCTTTTACCTTCAAGCCACGAACGGCAAACTTGCCAATCTAACTCTTCAGGTCCAAGAAGATTGAACAGGGGCAACTGTTGTACCCCAAAATTTGCCTTCCTCTTTCTCCACAAGAAATCGCAGTTTCGGGCTTTTCTTGATTTTTCAGACTGGCTCAAGAATCGGTCAAACAGACTTTTCTCGTTAGTCAGATGAAATTTAGGGTTTTTATTGATGTTTAGGCAGTTCAAACAGATTGTTTATGGTTTGTTTGAGTTGGCTCAAAGTTTGATCAGGCTGGCGTTTCTCCAGTGTTAAGTCGAAAATCAGGGTTTTATGCGCATATTTCTCAAGAAGAGTTAGTTCTATCAATGCTTTTCAAAATACTCTGAAATAAGAACTGAGGCTGCTGGTTGTTAATTTGCAGTTTGTTTGGATTTAATCAGTGAAAGGAGGCAGGTGGACGTTTTGTTTGATTAACTGTCGTCTGGTTTGAATAATTGTGCATTGCTTTGGATAATTGGAGCGCCGGGTTTGTTATAAGACCACAATGTTTATCAATTGATTATTTATTTTAAGTTAAGATAATTGGAATTTATTTCCATTTTATTTTAATTTAAGAATTATAAACAATTAGATAAATATCTGAAGAAGAATTAAAAATGAATGTCAAATAAAAGGACTTTTTATTTATCTTTAAATTATTTGTATAATTGTTATTGTTTACAATAATAATATTACAATAATTTAAATTGAAATAAAAAACTATGTTCTAAGATTCCTAAGTCTTCATCTTCCGTCCATTACTCCAATGCTCCATTGAATTTTATCTGCAAAAATAAGAAACAAAAGAAAAGTCAATTGCAGATAAAATAAATAAAAGACAAACAGTTAATTTGGGCTCATCATTAAAAGCAAATGGCCGGGATCAGTTCGCCCTCTCTGCAAATCACGGGATTTCTCCCGGTTCACAAAGAGGGATGAAAAATGTTTGCAAATTAAAGTTTGAAAATGCACAAAAGTTACATACTGCATAATTCCAAAAGTTCTAAACCAAGGATGAAAAACAAACAGCATGCCTAACCAAAGTCCAAATCCAAACTGAACTAAATGTCAAAAAACTGTCCAAGCTGCCCAAAAGATAGCAAGATATCAAACAAGTACAAAAGGCCATCAAAATGCTGTCAATATGCAGGAAAGCTGTCAAAAGAGATATGCAAATATGCAGAGAAAGATTAGAGTGCAAGCAACATCATTTCATCATTTCCCTAGGCCATTGCTTTTTCAGAATTAAAAGTACAAACATAAATATTATTTTATGCTGCAATCTGTACTAGAGAGAGAGAGAAGAGAGAAGAGAAGTTGGCCTTACAGGTTTTGGCTTGAAAGGACAAAAATATATAACAAACTTATCAA
This sequence comes from Vicia faba, assembly GCA_948472305.1. Classification (NCBI taxonomy): domain Eukaryota; kingdom Viridiplantae; phylum Streptophyta; class Magnoliopsida; order Fabales; family Fabaceae; genus Vicia; species Vicia faba. Next base: position 868,945,479 of record OX451735.1, on the reverse strand, counting down.
GTCAGAACCAGGAGAGGCAGAAATCACAAAACAAAAGATAACTCAGAGCAAGCCAAGGCCTGAAGCTAAAACTTCATCCAACCCTGTACTCTAAAACATTTTGCAAACCTGCACAAACCAGAACCTTCAAACAACCTGAAGCATCAGGATTCAAACCTAAAGCTTTCATCTGTTAACCTGCATAACTACCAACCAATATGCATTCAAAAGCCTCAAGCTCTTAGCCTCAAGCTTAACCTTCCTGAACTGCTCAAGATCAACCTGTAAACAAGGCCAAGCCCCCTAACCTGTAATCCAACAACACAAACTGTCCAGGCCTTAAGCCTTTCAAGCTTAACAACCATAACCTGCAATCAAACTCAAGCCTTACCATTAAAACAAAAATCAGTACATCCAAACCTCACACTAAACTTAACCTGCAAAGCACCAACCTGTCATCAAGCCTAAAAGCTTCAAGGCCCTCAAGTTCAACCTTTCAAAGTCACAAAATCAACAAGCATTCAAACCACCCATCAAGGCCCTCAGAAAAGTTTCATCATTGGGCCATCCAAATCATCACAACATATCTCAGCATATCAATCAACAAACATATTCAGTATAGCCAATATCAACAGGCAACCAAACGCATCAAGCTAAAGCATTCAAAGGCAACGCAAAAAGCCTCAGAAAGTTTTCATCATAGGCAAACATACAAGGCAACACAAGAAGCATCAGTACAACCATATTCATCATCAAGGCATCAAGCATACTCAGCAAGCCAAAGAGGAAAAGAAGTGAAACAGACGAAGCAAGCATTCAAGAGAAAAAGAAAATTATCAAAACGTTTCCAGCGCATCATCATCAAAGAAATCTCTGAAGCATACAAGCAAGCTAGGCAATAGAAGCGAGGCCAAGAGACAAGAAGAAGAAAGAAGTGACAAAAGCTAAGGTTCTCAAGATCATCATCAAACCCTAATAAAAAGAAGCAATACAAGAATACCAGGATTCCAAGCTAGATTCATCATCATCATCCCCTCGCCGTCCATCCGCCTGAGCGCCTCCCAATCCCTTCCTCCTCCGTCTCCAAGAGGTAGTATAACTTTCTTCCTTTCCCTTTCATACCTCAACAGAAACAACGATAATAAACGCTTAAGATCAGAACACGATGAAAAGTAAAACATGCAACATATAAAAAGATCGAAACCTTAAGGAAAAAGAGGGATGCTTTACCGTCTCTTGGCGCCATTGTGCATATCCGTGGAGAGAAGAGGACACAGATGGTGGAGCTGGTGGCTTGGGCAAAAGACTTGATCTAGGCGCTTGGCGAAGAAGACGAAGAGGATAGAAGTGGAGAACGAACAGCGCTGTAATTCTCAAACCCTAGAATCCCCTTCTGAAACAATAACTCAAAACCCTTGCAAAACGTTATGAGGCCTTTGGGCCTTTGCCCATTCTAAACGCCTAAAGCCCATTTTATTCTTCCTGAGTGCACCCCCTTTTTTGCCCATTATCCTGGTTATTGGTCATTGGGCTTAGAACTCTAAAGCCCGTTTTTGATTCTTTCAAACTTATACTTTTTTTACTTATCATATCCTTTTATATATATAAATTAACACATTATTTTTACATCAATCTTTTATTAATAATACCTTTTTTTAACATAATAATCTTGAACATATTATTTTTTTTTCTTTCTCCAATTTAAAACATTTTCTTTTCTTAAAATATTTTCTTTGTACATAGAAATACTTTATTAAAATACATGAGTGTTAATACATAAGAAAAATAGGTTTTAAAGTTAAATACTTTTTCTTAAAACTTTTTCTTTTCTTTTTTCTAAAAGATACTTTCTTTGTACATAATTAACAAAAATCAACAAAAGAAATAAATACATACTTAATAATCCATTTAAGTCAACATTTCTCAACTTGTAAATAAATTACACATACACAATACACTTACACAATTACATTAACGCATTTACATTTACATTTGTTATTCTTATACATTGCTATACGTTATATTTTACATTGCGATCGATTCGATTTGGTTGTAATTATTTAAAGTCTCACCCCCATTTGTAAATTTGTACCCCCACTCCCGGATACTATTTTGTAATAGCGTAGACTTTAAATTCCCGCAATTTATCGCTTTTGAATTATACCATGGTTAGACCTAGGGTTTGTATGTACATAAAATCAAACGCTAGATAACCTAATACAAGACAAATACATGAACTCAATACACAATCACACTTGCACCCCCCTAGGGTAATCCCACATGTTGCCTTCCAAAATGGGCCATGCTTGCACGTCGAGTTTCTTTGGCAAAACAATACAAATGATCATAAGTCCCTCGATGACGCTTTCGAAAGTTGCCTATCAAAATGATCATAGTCCCTTCAAGCAAATTGCCAAAGACACTTGGCACCATTGCATTCATGGTCCATACGATGACCCGCGCCTGTCCCGCTAACATCCTAAACACAAGATTGCCCATCAAATTCAATGGTGGAACAAAATTGTTAAAGGGGTTAAAACATAAGAAAAACCTTTGAGTAAATTTAGGGGTAGACGACTCTTAGTTACTTGATAAACTTGCAAAAACGCTTGCCCACTTTTCAAAACCACACTCCACAACACTCCCAAAACAAAACTTTCAAAAAAACATTTGAAACATCTTTTCGAAAAGATACACACCCTTGTATATACTCAAACACGAGTCATTACAACGGTTGCCGAAACAAAGGCGTCTATTTCAAAACACAAATACACACACCATTTTCAAGCAATCAAAAATCAAGGCAAGTGATCTAAAACCAAGTAACTAAGAGCCCATGGATAACCATGGATGAAAAGGGTGCTAATACCTTCCCTTTTCATAATCTACCCCCCGAACCCACGAAACATCTCAAAAGGTTTTTCCTGTGCTTTTTTAACCTTTCCTTTAGGATAAAATAAAAAGTCGGTGGCGACTCTTGCTAAACCGAACAAGTGCGAAAACAAACGCAAAACCTCAAGTCAGTTCTCCCGCCGTATCACACCTCCCGTCGAGGGAAGACCATTGATCATGTATCTAACTGTCTTGGATAACTCAATGGGGTGTGTTTTGGGCCAGCATGATGAGTCTGGTCGAAAAGAGCATGCTATTTATTACCTTAGCAAAAAGTTTACCGACTGTGAGACTCGCTACTCACTGCTCGAGAAAACTTGTTGCGCTTTGGTATGGGCTGCTCGCCGACTAAGGCAGTATATGCTGACTCATACCACCTTGTTGATTTCCAAAATGGATCCTATCAAGTATATCTTCGAGAAGCCTGCTTTATCTGGAAGAATAGCTAGATGGAAAATGATCCTAACTGAGTATGACATCCAGTACACCACTCAAAAAGCTATAAAAGGGAGTGTACTAGCTGACCATCTAGCTCATCAAGCTATCGAAGATTATCAGTCCATGAGATTTGACTTCCCAGACGAGGACATCATGAATTTGGACAACATTGAAGGTAACGGACCGTATGACAGACCCGAAAAGGGATCCCGATGGACCCTGTACTTTGATGGTGCTTCAAATGCACTTGGAAACGGTATTGGTGCGGTACTCATTTCCCCGGAAGGTTGTCACACACCCTTCACGGCCCGACTTTGCTTCAACTGCACAAACAACATGGCGGAATATGAAGCTTGCATTTTTGGTCTCAAGGCTGCTATAGACTTGGGGATCAAATCTTTGATCGTATTTGGGGACTCAGCTTTGGTTATCAGTCAAATCAAAGGAGAGTGGGATACCAAACATCCTAATCTTATCCCATACAAAGAACATGTCCTAACATTGTTGCCTCATTTCGAGCAAATTACCTTCGAGCATTTCCCGCGAGAAGAGAATCAGCTAGCAGATGCTCTGGCAACAATGTCTTCTATGTTTAAACTCAACTGGGATAACGAGGCTCCCCAAATCACCATCGAGCGAATGGATGAACCTGCGCATTGTCACAAGATTAATACCGAAGAAGTAGTGGAACAACCCTGGTTTCACGAAATCAAAAGGTATCTCCAGACTAGAGAATATCCCGAAGGAGCTTCCGTAAATGACAAGAAGTTCCTAAGGAAATTTGCTGCCAAGTTCTTCCTGAGCAATGGCATCCTCTATAAGCGCAACCATGATTGTGTTTTACTCCGATGTGTCGACAAAGCCGAAGCGGAGTTAATCATGACAGAGATGCACAGCGGTACATTTGGCACCCATTTGAGCGGGCATACTATGGCTAAAAAGATCCTAAGGGCAGGCTATTACTGGTCTACCATGGAAGCAGATTGCCATCAGCACTCCCGTACTTGCCACAAGTGTCAAGTCTACGCTGACAAGATTCATATTCCTCCGGTTCCTCTCAACATGCTGACAGCTCCTTGGCCATTCGCAATGTGGGGCATTGACATGATTGGAGAGATCAAGCCCACGGCTTCCAACGGACATCGCTTCATCCTGGTTGCCATTGACTACTTCACCAAATGGGTCGAAGCAGCTTCTTTCGCCTCTGTCACTAAAAATGTGGTTGCCCGCTTCATCAAGTAAAACCTTATATGCCGGTATGGTGTTCCAGACAGGATCATCACAGACAACGGTACAAATCTGAATAATATTATGATCACCGTGTTGTGCGAACAGTTCAAGATTTATCATCACAATTCATCTCCTTATCGGCCGAAGATGAATGGTGTTGTTGAAGCTGCGAACAAAAACATTAAGAAGATCATTCAGAAAATGACAGTCACTTACAAGGACTGGCATGAGATGTTACCGTTTGCCCTGCATGGATACCGTACGACGACACGTACTTCAACCGGGGCAACCCCGTTTTCTTTGGTATATGGAATGGAAGCTGTCTTGCCCATGGAAGTTCAGATTCCCTCTTTAAGGATTATGAAGGACTCTGGTTTGAGTGAAGATGATTGGATTCAGACCCGACTTGATCAACTCAATTTGATCGACGAAAAGCGACTCGCTGCTGTGTGCCATGGTCAAACGTATCAAAAACGGATGATCAAGGCTTTCAACAAGAAAGTCAGACGTCAAGTATATCAAGTCGGAGATCTCGTAATCAAGCGGATTATCCTGCCGCAAAGTAATCCCAGGGGCAAATGGACTCCTACATACGAAGGACCATTTGTGATCAAGAGCATATTTTCTGGTGGTGCAATGATTCTGACCACCATGGACGGCGACAATTTGCCGCACCCTGTGAATGCAGACATAGTCAAAAGATACTACGCATAAGATAACCCGACAAGTCGAAAAACCCGAAAGGGCGGCTTGGGCAAAATGGGCATCCCGGTGGACCGAAAACCCGAAAGGGAGGTTCAGGCAAAAATTAGGGATAAAACAAAAAAAAATCTGTACACCCGGCAAGTTGAAAACCCGAAAGGGCGGCTTGGGCAAAAAGGGGTTTCCCAGTGGATCGAAAACCCGAAAGGGCGATTCAAGCAAAAGTTAGGGAATTAAAGCGTATGACTATGTCTCGTCGGATCACTTTAAGGACAATCTCTTCATCAACCAGCTCCCAGCTTCTAATCAATCCAGTCATCGACAGACGAAGCATTGAATGGACAGATATTCAGAGTTGTGAAGGCTATAGCAGAATGGAATCCCATGGAATTGTTTCACATAGCCATCTTTCTTTTGTATAAATTTTTCAATTTTTACGACGGCATCCTCTTACTAGGATGACTGTCTCCTTTGTACAAATATACTCATAGAAAGTTAATACAAATACTTTTCCAGATACAGAAATTTGCTTTGCCTTCTCTTGCTTTTCTACATTTATGTTTTATTTTGAGAAACGTCCAATGTTTTGTTAAATAGGCATATGCATTTGAACATAATCATTTCCTTATGAATCGAGAAAGTTGATTACTGATAGGTTAAAGGTACGGATAGATGTCTTGATGCCCTTTCAGAAGAAATCGCCAGCAGATTTAAAAGTCAAATTCCTCAGTCAGAACTTAATTCCTTAAAAAGAATTAGACTTCAGGATCCTCAACAGAGAAAGTTTTCCCAATACTGATTTCCCCAGTCAGGGAGCCTTCCAGAACTCGATTCCCCTCAGAGTAAAGTTTCAGAATCCCCAGTGGAGCCTTAAAAATCTGAAAATCCAATCCCCAGCGGAGCTAAGATTTCCAGCCATCAACCCCCAGCTGAACCAGGCTAGTGAACCTTCTCCCTACAGAGATACTTGCCACCCAAACTGAAGATTCTCAATCATACCTCTCCAGCATGAGTCTATCAGATTCTAAACCTCCCCAGTAGAGATCTTCAGGAATTCTCATTCCCCGCAAGTCACCAAAAGCTCCTAGTTCTCCAACAGTGGCCCTAAGGTCCCTCAGCAATTGAAGGTTTTGCATCTCCCCAAGCAGAATGAAGACTCTCATTCTCAATTCCTCACAGGACGATCAGAGGTTCTCCGGTGAGGATCTCCTCAAGAAAAGAATCCCCAGAAGATTGGCATACAACCCAAGCTCCTAATTCTCCAGCAGTAGTCCACAAGGGTATTTCATCCTCAGCAATCAAAATTCTTGTCTTCCCCTGCAACAGTCAAAGATTCACTTTCCCGGCGGCAGTCAAGATTCTTTGTTTCCATGATTCATCTATCCTCAGCAAAGACAGCCCTTCAGCTTACACATGCATTCATTTACATTCATATCATAAACATTGATATAACATATTTTGCATCATACATATCATGCAACATAACCTTGTGGTTTAGCTAACAGTTCACCCTTTTCAGGATAAGGTTAAGAGGCTATCATTAACAATTATTCAGATACAGTATGGATACCCCCCAGACACGGAGGTCATTCTACTACTCATTCGGACTACAGCAATCAGATACAGACTAGATACGCTCCAGATACGGCAGCCATTCTATCTCTCATTCAGATTCATTTATCCACCTCAAGGTTCAATGCATTCCACACACGGATACCATTCTAACCCTTACAACAGCAGTTTGAGTCTCTCCAATGCGTTCGCCACGGAAGTCATTCTGTCTTTTATCTAGATCCCAGTTACAGTTTCAGATACACTTCAAACACAGAAGTCATTCTATTACTCATACGGATCTCAATCCCAGTTACAGTTTCGGATACACTCTAGACACGAAAGTCATTCTGCTACTCATACAACTTTTGACTTCAGATACAGTCCAAATACGCTCCAAACATGGTTGCCTTTCTGTCACTCATTCAGAATTTATCCCCAGCACGCAGTTGCTCCATACAGATGTTTCTCTGTTACCCAGATACGATACAGATACACTCCAGACACGGCAGTCATTCTGATATTCGTTCTACATTCAAACACAGTTACAGCTCAGATACGCCCCAGACACGTAGGCCATTCTCCTGCTCATACAAACTCAGTCCTTAGATGCAGTTCAAATACATTCCAGACACGGATACCATTTTGATCCTCATTCTTCTGACCCATCACACTGCAGTTCAACAAACCTTCCAGATGGCATCTTTAAGCCCATCTCCGACAAGGTTTTGTCACCCTTCAGATGGCATCTTTAAGCCCATCTCCAAATGGCATCTCTAATCCCATTCCTGCATCCACCGTTCTGACGAGTGCAAATTTAAGGGCACTCTAGTGTCCAATCTCCTTTTACCTTCGAGACGCGAAAGGCAAACCTGCCAATCTAACTCTTCAGGTGCAAGAAGATTGAACAGGGGAAACTGTTGTACCCCAAAATTTTCCCTCCCTTTTCTTCAATATTTTCTCACCACAAGACCCTTGGAGCTCAAGATCAAGTTAGGGTTTGCTCTGCTCAAGAACTCCTCCTTGCACTGTTGACCCAAATTAGGGTTTGTGTTTGCACAAGGATGTTTTGACCTAAAATGCCTAAGATGACTTTCATGCTTCATGTTGGACTCTCAAGTTTATCCATACCAAGTTTCAAGCCTTGATTCCAATCTTTGCTCAGTCATTTGGACAGTTGACCTAGAAATCAGCTGTATTGGGGAAAAAGTCAATTATGGTCAATTGACAGTCAAACTTCATGATTTTTGACCCACATCAACATTATGAACTCATATGAACCATTTGGTCAAGTTTGGATCACAATTCCACAAGAAATTTGATCAGATCACCAAAAGGGCAAAATGGTCATTTTTAGGGTTTTGACTGCACAAAAGCAATTTTTGACTGTTTGACCTAGAAAATGGCCAATCAAGCTCACACATGGACTCAAGGACCCCATGTCATTGTCTTGACATGTTCAACAAATTCAAAAGATCCCAAATGCACAAGATTGACAGATGAATTTTCCAGTCAATTGATCAATTTTTGACTGTATACTGAAAAGTCAAACTTTGACTTTTTGGTCAAAATCAAGTGTCAAGATTCATTTTCCATCAAAACATGCCAAATCATGAAACTTGTTCATCAAGAAATCAAAAATCACAAATTAGGGTTTGAAATGAAGAATTTTCATAACTTAGAAATTTTCTAAGTTATGAAAATCCCTAATTTTTTTCCTAACTTTGTCCCATTTTTTCATCAAGATGCATTTGGATTCAAACAAAAGTCAAAACATGAAAGTTATAGTCCATTTCAAAATCTATAACTTTGATTCACAAAGTTTCCTCAAAAGAAGCTTGTAGCTCAAGTTATGATTTTTGGAACAAGGGTGCAAAACATTCTTAACTTAGAGAAATTTTGACCTATTTTAGGCAGGATTTTTGCCTAACTTCATGGCCACTTTTCACATGCTTCCCCTTGGAATTTCAATTTGAATTACAAATATGGATTGTAGTACACATTCCAAGCTTTCCAAAATGTCAAAGAACTCATCAAACAACCTTGTGGTTAGGGAGAATCGAATTTGACAATATGGGCAAAACTCACTTTGTTCATGGCCAATTTACATGTTCATAACTTGGGCTTTTTTGAAATCAGCATGCATAAGCTAGGTTACAGGCCTCTAATCCCTTTCTTACTCAAGAATTCAATGCTAAACCATTGTGCCAAGTTGTTATTTCATTCATTTGGGCAATACATGTTAGATTAAGCCTTAATTAGAAAAAGCATATTATCCATTTTTGTAAAGTGTTACTTTATGTCAATTTTGCAATCTATGAGGTACAATGCAGATCTTTGAGGCACAAAGGCATGGACATATCCCACTGATCAAGACTAAAGTGTGCAGCATAGATTGAGGCATTGTACTGGCCTAGAAACCAAGTTGACATTTCCTTGCTTCACATAGAAGAAAGCTAGCATTTTGTATATCAACTCTCATTTCTGCCAAGAGAAGCTTAAGCAAACTTGTTAGACAGATCCCAAACAACATAACTGAGCTAAGGCACGACCAAAACACCTTCCAAACCTCATCAAACCTCAAAACACCATCCTACTACAGAAAACAGAGTCACCTCTGCAGTTGGACTTCCATAACTCAATTCACTCGAGCATTCTTGCTAAAACCAGTTCATACACACTCCATACCACATATACAAACTATCCCAAGCATTGGACACGACCTGTAACACCTCTAACCAACTTCACCATTTTCATTTTTTCTGTTCTGCAGGTTGATTGCCATAGCTCGATTCACTTGGTTTCAAAGAAAGCTAAAGGTTGGAATAGCATCCCTGGACTTCAAGCAAGCTGTACCAATCCTCACCTTGCCTTGAAAGTACCTCCATTGCCAGACACGATCCAAGTTGAACAGGTAAGTTCATGGACTTCTATCTCTCAATCTAGGAAGAGTTAGCTTTAAGTTTATAAATGAAAAATGTTCTACTCATGGCCCTGAAGCTATACATATCCTCACTTTCCATTTATATTGTATATGCTGAGAGAATTTGAAACCTGAACATTAGAAAAAACCTAGGTCAAGAATTAGGGATGGAGAAATTCTCTCTCATTTCTGAGAGTTAAGTTAAGTTTTTTATATGTATGGAATCGTGGCTTGATGCTTCACATTTTTCATGTTATGAGTTTGTGCTAAAAGTCCAGGAATCAGGATGTTTGAACAAGGATGTAAGGTGCGCGTTTTTTAGACATTTTTGTTGTCTGGAGGTTGAAGACAACCTCTATGGGCTGGGCCTGACCTTTTTTTCCTTTTTGCACCATGTTTTTACATTTGCACCCCCCTGGCCCATTTTGAGTTTTATTTGTCATTTTCAACTTTTTCTTTTTGATTCTGATTTGTTATTTTTTCTTTAAAATATAAAAAATATAAAAATCATTTTTCTCACTTTTTTTGCATTTTTTTGATATTTATTTTGTTTCATTTAGCTTTATATGTAAATAAACATAAATTTACTTTTATTCAAAATACTAAAATAATACCAATACATTTTATTTTCTGATTTTTATTTTATTTTACCTTTTGACAACATTTTATAAAAAATATCCTTTTTTTTGTAAATATTAAATATTTTATTTTATACATATTTAATATATTTTGTAAATAATATAAATACTAATATATTTATTAGAATATTTAGGGAAAATACAAAGAATTAATACATTTTTATTTTTATTAATATTTTGACCTCAAAAATACTTTTTTTTACAATATACCTTCTTTTATTTATTTTTTGTACATAATTAATAAATATTGCATATATTATATAATAAATACCTTTTATTTATAAAATTAGGGTTTTGCCCTAAATGCATAAAAATATCAAAAATTAATTCATTTTATTTTTGTTTATTTAGCACATAAAAAATACTTTTTACATACACATAAAAATCATTTTTGCATCTTGCATATTTATTTTATTTTATTTAAGTATTTTGCAATTAATTAATTTGTATAATTCAATTTGGATGTAATAGTTAGATTTTAATTCCTTGCTAAAATATCCCCATTTGAACATTTGTACCCCCCATCCCATATATTGTGTTGTAATAACTTAGGACCTTTTATTTTTCGCATTTAAAAGCTTTCTAATTATGCCATGATAGAATTAGGGTTTTGTATGCAAATCAAAAATAACAAATAGTTTGACCTAAATTCAAGACAAAAAAGCATGAAAATGGACAACACTAATCACACTTGCACCCCTAGGGTATTCCACTTGTTGCCTTCAATAATGGGCCATATTGCATGTTAGGTATCTTTGGCAAAAACAAAACAATCAAATGATCATAGTCCCTCGATGACTCTTTCAAAAGTTGCCTAAAAAATGATCAAGTCCCTTAAAGGAAAAATTGCCCAAAGATACTTGGCACCATTGCAATCATGGTCTAAACGATGACCCGCGCCCGTCCCGTTCACATCCTAACACAAGATTGTCCACCAAATACAATGGTGGAACAAAATTGTTAAAAGGGTTAAAACATAGCAAAGATCTTTGAGAAATTTAGGGTAGATAGCTCTTGGTTACTTGCCAACTTGCAAAACAAAAACACTTGCCTATTTTTTTCAAAATGCACATCACAAACACTTTCAAAACAACTTTCAAAAACATTGAAAACTTTTCAAAAAGACATACATCTTTGTATACATCCCAACATGGATCATTACAAAGGTTGTCACCACATTGGCCTCTTTTCAAAACATTTTCAAAACCCACACACACAAAGCACCATTTCAAACAATTGAAAGCACCATTTCAAACAATTGAAAATCAAGGCAAGTTGATCTAAGCAAGTAACTAAGAGCCCATGGATAACCATGGATAGAAAGGGTGCTAATACCTTCCCTTTCTATAATCTACTCCCCGAACCCAAGAAAACATCTCAAAGGTTTTTGCTGTGCTTTTTAACCTTTCCTTAGGATAAAATAAAAAGTCGGTGGCGACTCTTGCTCAACCGAAACATTTGCGAAAACAAACGCAAAACCCAAGTCAGTTCTCCCACTGTATCACAGCAGCGCTTTTTGTTTAATGAAAAGCGCTTTCGTAGGTCTACCTATGACAGCGCTTTTTCTAAAAAGCGCTCTCTTAATTAGGCTTTTGGCAGCGCTTTTTCTAAAAAGTGCTCTCTTAAGTAGGCTTTTGGCAGCGCTGTTTCTAAAAAGCGCTCTCTTAAGTAGGCTTTTGGCAGCGCTTTTTTATGAAGAAGCGCTTTCATTGGTCTACCTAAGGTGGCGCTTTTTTCTGGAAAAGAGCTTTCATAGGTTGTCTTTTAGCAGCGCTTTTTCCTGGAAAAGCGTTGTCATATGTTTACCTTAGACATCGCTTTATGTGAAAAAGCGCTTTCATAGGTCTACCTAAGGCAGCGTTTTTCTTCAAAAAGCGCTTTCATAGGGTGTTTTTTTTAGAGGTATAATTTATATAATTCATATACCTGCATTGTTTGCAGCATATTATTTATATAAACCAGTTGCCATAACCTGTAATTCATAAACCGCGGTAATGCATTGTATACCATTGTAATCCAAAATATATATACACCATTTTTGTACCTCAAAATATATATAAATCATTGTTATCAGCATTGTAACTCAAAATCAGTCTTACAAAATCAACCCTAGCAACAACTAAACCAGTCCTTATATGATTCTCTGCTTAATAAAATATTGACACAATTCCTCTTTGATTTCTTCCAACTGAAGTTTCGTGTAATATGCACATTTGTACTCATCGAAGTACTACATAACAAAACATAATATGCATGATTTAGTTAAAAGTAAAAAATTATATGAAATATCCGAGAAATAATCAAACAAATCCTAAGTTATAAATCTATACCGTGATTGGAATCTCTATTTGATTCAGTTGAATGATTTCTTTGATAAACCGCATAATAAAGTATACGCAATCTATACCGTTTTGCTGTTGAGGACACTACATAGAAAAACAAATAAGAATATATAGTTGTATAGTTTTATCAAATAGCATATATATTATAAGCAAAATAGTGGAAATTAATATACCTGCACTTTGATCCAATTAATGTTGTTTGATTTAGACCGTCGTACCCGAGCTTCTCTATGACACCGGAATACTTGTATCACTCTAACAAAATAAAAAAATATATTTAGAACAATGTCACAGAAATAATTAAATATATAAATACACACAAATATTTAGAATAATCTCACTTACGTATCAATCATTAACTTCATATCCGGATAATTTGTCCAATCACCGTCAACCGAATTCAGATAATAGACCACTTCTTTTATAGGATCGATAGAAACCAACAACCAGTGACGTCTATAAATTAAAACAACAGTTTAGAAGAAAATTTTCTACGCAAAAATTACAAATATTAAAATGAACTTAGAATGAAAATCTAACCCTGTAGGAATAGTATTATACGCCCAAAGATATAAGCTTTCTGTACTGCCAGTTGCCATGAATCTTTCGACTAAGTGCTCTCTTACTGAATCCAGTTCCCTACCAATTGTCGCTCCGCTGACACGGGAGGAAGACACGAAATGGAATCTGTTTGACAATTGATTCCCGCGCATCAATTTGTCATATAACAGCCTTAAATAAAACCATAATTAATATTAGACTATATTCATTTAAATGTTTAAAAAAGATTTCAACTAATTACATAATATAAAGATGGGGTTACCGGATGTATGCGTGCATAATACTGACGCCTAATTCTTTATGACGGAAAATCTGTTCCACGTCCTCATGTCCAATTATTTCGGTGCAAGGAAAACCAAAGATACCTTGATCCATATCCATTTGACGAATACCACCATCCATCAAATCTGTTGTTCCCACTATTGTTTCAAGACACTGCCGGTATCGAGGGAAAAATCTAGTAGGCACCCTTTTCTTGGGTGGTACGCCAACGATTTTCTGGCTCACTTGTTGTGACCCTTGAAAAGGTACCTAAAAATCATATAGACTCAGTTAAATTATAAAATTATGCAGTTTTTTATTCGGATCATATAATTAACACTTTAAACGTACCTCTTTTTGTGATACATCAGACTCGTCGTGCCGCAAAATCCCTTTACCCTTAGATGCGGGTGTTGTAGGAGTCTATAATTACCGTGGAAATAACTGAGGTCGGAACTGACAGTTGAAGACTTAAAGATTCATAATTGTTTTCAACATACCTGATCATCTATGAAAATGAGGTCCGATGGCCATGCAACAAAAGATCCTATTGCATCTCGCAGCAATGTGGTCTCAGCAACAATGTCAGGTACCAGAAGCAACACATCCATATCTAAAGCAATGTCAACCGATACTTTCATGTGTCCATCCGGAAGCGGTCTATGGTGAAGTAAATCTCCCGAAGTGTTATGGACTTTTCCCTTGCCAACTAGTCGATAAGTCGGCGACGATAGGTATAGCTGGCAAGATGAAATGCCCTAAACCAATAATAACCGTTAGAAGTGACTAAAAATATTCTATAATAATAACGGATATATATTGAAAATTACCTCGGGAAATTTATGCTGACAGTTGATACTAGCTTTGTCACTAGTTTCTTTCAATTGTGAACTGCTCTTTTCCGCCATATATCTCTCTTTATCCTTCTGCAATTCACGGACTTGAGCTTGTAAATCCTGAAATGTTTGCATCACTTCTGCATTGCTAGGATTTCTTCTCCTTAGATGCTTATACAAAGAGGTTGGAGTCACACCATGACCTTTACCCCTCGCCAGACCTGGATACTCAGCAATATTTAGTGCTCGACTAAGTACGCTCCTGGTATCCTGATGATCCTCACCTGGGGATACCGATTGCGACAAGGTCTCCTGTAATTCATTTACATATCGAAAATTATTAGTGGAGATAAAAAATTGTTTAAATATTAATAAACATTAATTGATTTAACTAAAGACACAATCTTATACTTACACATTCATCATACACATGTTGAATATCGTGATTAACAGCTTGATCCTTGCCCACACGGGCTTCCTTCCACAACAAATGTGCCGGTAGTGATGTTGCGTCACTTTTCGTATCTTCTAACTACGCATTGACACAAGTCTTAAGATCATAAATTATAACACATTGAGAGAATTAATAAGATCGTAGAGTTTATATTTACTTACAATTTTTTCCTCTAAGCGAGCATATCCCAAACGCCCTTTTTTGTATGGATATGCGGGTTTTGACGCTCTCTCGCGATTGATAGCACTCACTTTCTTGAAATTCTCGTCTCTTCTTTGGCCTACAAAACCAACCCATTCTTCAGGTGTAATGAAGTTCTCATATTTCTTTGGACGTTCCGGATCCTCTTAAGGAAAATTTCCTTCATCATCTTTAAGATACTTGTTTGTTAAAAATGTTCTCCACCCTCTGTGTCTTTTTCCAGCCAAACCCTGTTGTACCCCAAAATTTGCCCTCCCATATTCTTCAAGAAATTGCCAAGCCAAGCTGCAAAATTCCCCAAGGGTTGCACAGTCAAAGATCTCCTATACAGTCAAAATTAGGGTTTGTGTTCTGGTCAAGAAAATGAAGTTTTCAAAGGTCCAATCAAGGCTCACAAGCCTACAAATATGGTCAAGCATCCTCATATCAAGTTTCAAGACTTTCAGCACAAAGTTGCACAGTCAAAAACCCTAATTGCACTACAGTCAACTGTAGGGGCAAAATGGTCATTTGACAGTCAAAAGTTCAAATTTTTGGTCAACATATCATTTTGAAGCCACAAACATCATTTGATCAATGCTTGATCATGATTCTCAAAACTTGGCTCAAAAATCATCAAGATACAAAAGTTTCTATTTTTGGACAGCTGAAAAAGTCAACTGAAATTGACCAGGGCATAACTTTCACATGGTTCATCAGAAAAATTCCATCCAAATCTCATTTTGAAGAGAAAGACATTTCCTACAACTCATCTTCATACTTCAAGTCCAATAAATTCTCTCACAAAAAGTTATCAATTTCAACATTATAGGTCATTTTCAAAAGTCAACAAAAAGGGACTTTAAGTCAAAGGCCATAACTTGAGATTGGTAAATCAAAATGACATGGTACCAAAGACATTGTTTAGAGGACTTCAAGACCTTTCTAAAATGTCCAAGAACATGAGCAAAGCTTAAAAATTGAGCAAGTTATGCATTGGAGAAGTTGGGAAATTTTTGTGAAATGGCCAAAATCATTTATCCTTGAAATCTCATTTTTGACAAAAGGGGCCCACTTTTTCCACTTGAATTGACTTGGCCATGCCTCCCACGTGTCCCACCTTTTATTTCAGATTTTTTTATTAATTTTTTCATTTTTTATTGATTTTATTGGATTTAATTAATTTTAAATCTTTTAAAATCAAAAGAAATTCAAAAATTAATTTAAAAGGGAATATTTGGTCTTTACTAGCCTTGAAACATCATTATGTGCCTACCAAAATTCGTGCAAGGGAGTAAACAAGGCAAGAATTCAAAAATGGACTCAAAATGGAAAGTTGATAATGGTGGTTTATGTGAAAATCCAAAACTTCATTGCAAGGCTTAAAAGCTCCTTAATGTGACTGATTCTCATCCAAGCCTATATATACAAGCCTTGCAAGCCTCATTCACAACCTAGAAAAAGTGCACAAACTGCCAGAGCAAAAACTAAAAAGTGTCAAAAAAAGTGTGAGATCAAAAATCCATCATACCGCGCTGTAAGTTCTTCCCAGGTCCCCTATAATTTCCATATTATTTTTTCAATTGCTTTCATGTGCAGATTCTCAAAAGAGGAACACCATAAACCTCATATCCCAGCGCTCCAAGTGTTCACCAGCACAGATCTAAGGGCCAACACCCCCCATGGTTTGCATCACATTTTCTTTTTTTCATTTTTCTTTTCTTCTTTTTATTTTAATTGTTTTCCTTTTGTTTTATTTAAATCATCAAATTAATTTTTATAACACAAAAATACAAAAAAATCAGAAATCAAGAAAACACAAAAAATATGTTTTATTAATATTAATTTCTATTGATTTTGTAAATAAATTCCAATAAAACAATTAGTTTAAATTTAGGTTTTTAACTTTAATGTCTTTTTCTAAATAATTAAAAAAAACATAAAAATTAGGTTATTAGTATCTTTATTCTTTTCTCAATAAATAACTTTTTCTCCTTATTATTATTATTAATTAAATTTGTGAATACTCTTGTAATTAAACAATTAGTAAATTAGGTTTAAACTTAAATATTTTCTTTAATAATTAAAAACAATTTAGAACTAGTTTTTTTTTTTAATTTAATTTCAAAATCCAATTAATTTTCTTTATGTCCATTAAATACAAAAAATATCAAAAAATAACTTCTTTTCTTATTAAATCATTAATTAATTTTCAATTTCAATATTTAATTTCTTTAAAGGGTCCAACGCCCTCGCACTCGATTCTAATTTCCTTTCGCACGTTTATTTTGATTTCCTTTTCTAAATATAATGTAATTGTACCAAAGCCATGTAATAGCTATTAGACATTTATTTTCTGCAATTTATTTTAAATCGGGTCTGGATTAATTTGGCGTTGTAGACCCGCGCCTTTGTAATAGCGTAGGACATTTATCTTTTCCGCACTTTAAATTCCCGCACTTTTAACTGTTAAACAATAACATGAAAGAATGAATGCCCAAAAATAAAATCAAAACGTAGATCACCAATGCATGACAAGACAAACAATAAACTGAAAATGACACACAATTCACACACCACCCCTAGGGTACGCTTCACTGTTGCCTTGCCCCTCGAAAGGTGGTCATCAAGTACAGGATGCCTTAGTGAGTCCTTATGCTCCATTGATCCCGTTGCCTCGAAACAAGTTGCCTCGAAACGGTTGCCTCGGAATCAAAAGATCAATGGCATAAGGGTAGCTTCTAAGGTACCTTACCATTGCTCTGGTGATCACCCTGTTGCCTTGCCCCTCGAAACGTGGTCGTTGAGTACAGGACGTCTTAGTGAGTCCTTATGTTCCATTGATCTAGTTGCCTCGAAACGGTTGCCTCGAAACAAGTTGCCTCGAAACGGTTGCCTCGGAATCAAAAGATCAATGGTATAAGGGTAGCTTCTAAGGTATCTTACTATAGCCCGGTGACCACACTGTCCCTAACCCTCGAATTGACCCGAACACCTCCAACGGTGGTGCTACCTACCTCTCAATGGTGGGATGGCACTACTTTAAGGACGCTTACATAGAAGAATTCCTTAGGGTAGGTAGATTCTCATAGATACTTGCTCTTTTCAAAAACAAACAAAATACTTTTCACACCTACACTTTCTAAAAGTTTTCAAACAAATTTTTCATACACTCTTGAGGACAGATACAAGAGTTACTTAGAAATTTTTCAAACGAAACTTTTTCAAAACCCACTCACACTTTGAAAAGCAAACATTTTGAAAACACAATGAGCAAGTATCTAAGAGCCCATGGATAACCATGGATAGAAAGGGTGCTAACACCTTCCCTTTCTATAACCTACCTCCCGAACCGAGAGCAATCTCTTTAAAGGAATTTTTCTGTGCTTTTGTCCTTTCCATTTGGAGAAAATAAAAGACGGTGGCGACTCTTGCTTACCGCGACATTTCGCGAAACCAGCTTTAAACAGTCAGTTCCAGATCCACCGATCACAGAACTGGCGACTCTGCTGGGGAATTTTAAAGTGAGGTATACCTTAGGACTAAGATCACTTGTGTTTTCAATTGTCTGAATTGTTTGCTTTATTATTGTGGGAACCGTCTTGGGAGTTCTATAGATCCTAACCCGGATCTGGGGGATACCTTCTTAGAAAGTAGCAACAAGACTGTGAGGGAACTGTGCGGGGTATACCGACATGGTTGAAGCAGTCTGCTACGTTGATGTGGCACTTTGGTGTGTACCGGTAACCCTTGAGTCAATCAAGGAGAGTATGGGGCCTCCGCGTGGTGTCGTGAAGCATCAACAGACCTTAGGAACCTTAATTGAACCATCTTGGCCTCTTTAGGGTAGTGAGATAACTACTTTGGTGTACTCCGAAGTCGGTTGATACTCGATACTACACTCAATTGAGGGTTGTTTTCTTGGGATATTTTGATCGCCAGTCAGTGGCTAAATCGAAACGATGAACAATGAAAGCAATCCAATGATATTGAGATCCTTAGAACCCGGTTACTTCTAATAGGACAGGTTGAGCCCACCAACTTCAAGAGGGTAATACCCAGACCCCATGCTGGCCTGAACTCTAAGGGTTTCCCTTGTGTGACTTGTATGTCTTCCAACTTGATTACTTGCATGCTTGTTATCTGACATTTGAGTTTCTTGCAGGTTTTGTTTATAGTCCTTAATTGGGACTCATAACAGGGTTTACTAAGTTTCTCGCAAGTTTTGTTTACAGTCCTTAAATAGGACTCATAACAGGGTTTACCTACATTACCCCACGCATAGCATAACATCATGACATCATGCCATTGCACGCATCCTACATAAGGACTAATCCATTTCAAGGATCTCGAGGGTCTGTGGTGCAGGTCACGATGGACCAAACTGCCTAGCCAGGGGCAAAGGGGATTTATTTTCCTCTAAGCCAAGGTTGTCAGAGGCTATGACCCACTGGATATGGTGAGCCTTTGACCCTTGAAGAAGGACTCTCAACAACATGCAGTTCCTTCAACCAAGCTACGAAATTCAAATTCTAACAAATTTTCTTGTCTACCCCACGAGGTCCTTGAAAACATTGCATGCATATCATACATATCATTTCATTACAGGTACACTTGTTGCAGGCCACTTACCCTCTTCGCTGTTTATTTCAGCAATGGCTTTCCAATCAAACACCCAGGAGTTCCCTACTCAAGAGACTCAGTTCAGGGAAATCTTCCTAAGCCTATCCAAGGGGAAGGAAGAGTTGAGAACGCTCCTCGTGGGAAATTTGGTCAAGAACAATCCAGAAGACGGTAAAGATGAACGGCTGAAACATATGCAAGCTGAGATAGACGCAATGAGGACTCAGATGCTGGGGCAAATGGCCCTTATCCAAGGCTTAGCTCGGGAACAAGAAGAGTTGAGAACTGTGATCAACCAGCTTCAGCAAGACAGTATGAAGCAAGTAGCCAAGGCTGGAGACCAAACCGGTAATCAGCCTCCAAGAAGTCAAAGGCTTGGTTCAATGAATAGACCTCTCCAAGCTGTTACTACCTCACAGCTCCAACCACAACCTCGCCCAGAGCAACAGGTTGATCAGAGCAAGCCCAGAAGGCAATTCACCCAGCTCAACACGTCGTTGTCCCAAGCTTTGCAACACCTGTTGAAGTTGAATCTGTTGACGTTGATAGGACCTCACCCTAATCCTAAGACTTCTTCACCCAACTATAATCCTGGGGCCAGGTGCGCATACCATTCTAACAGTCCGGGGCATGATACTGATGACTGTTGGAAGTTGAGGTACAAAATCCAAAGCCTGATTGATGAAGGAGCTGTGGAATTCACCCCAGATGGTCAGGTCGAGTTCTTCTACTATCCCTGCGAGGTTCACCATTTGAAGTAACAAGCCCTGAGGCTAGAAGACTTGTGTTTATTAGAATTTTCAAGTTGTAATTTTCTTTTGATTGTTCAAACACTTATTCATGTTAAACATTGTTATTTCATTAATGCATTACACATGTCTGTTTTGAAGTAATTATTTCGTATTCACTATACGCAAATTATTTTCATATTTTTTCTGATAATCAACTCTCAATCAATAATTCTAAGCCTCTTGAGGGAGGATGATGAAAACGATACCACGATCTTTACAGTATGCTTTTGAATAGACCCCGCTGATGAGGTACAGGCATTGTTTCAATTCCTAAACACTGGAGTTATAAGGAAGATAATCCCTCGTCAACCCCTCTCAGCCAAAGAAGTAGGAGTTTTTCTTTTCGAAATTTAAAACCCTTAATCCTAACCTGGGGCAGGGTAGTCTCTCAGTTGATCCAAGTGCATAACGAACGGCACCAAAGAGGTCCTTACAAAACAAAAGACAGTGATGGTTCCGAACAATCATACAGATAGGCAGTCATTATATCTCAAAAAATAAAAACCCATTAAGTCAGAACCTATGAAGGAGACTTACAAAACTGGGGCATCCCGCTGACTGTAATCACAAAAAAAAACAGTTCAGGCAAAAAAAATAGGGATAATAAAATCAAAAAAGGAGGTCACACAAACCCTCAACAAAAAGAAATGACTGCCCATTTAGAATAAATCATCATTATCTGAACCATCATTGGTATATCGAAGCAAAGACTCAAACAAGGTCTAACGCACGATCAGCTGAGTTTAGGTTGGAAGAACATCACGAAGAGCGGGTGGGTACAAATAGATTTGAGCCTTTATCCTTTGTTTCTTGAACCGTGAACCAAGCCACGTTATAACCCTTAAAAGTCCTAGTTGAAGCATGGGTTAGTTCGAAAGCATACTGTTACAAAGGTATCCTGACTCCTTAAGGCTTGCTATAAAATATTGAGTTGACATCACATTTTACAAAATTTGCTGGTTTTACTGAAAAATGCATTTTTCAAAATCTTCAAGACAGACATAAGCTTTGCATTTTTGACATAACTTTGTTTGCATATGACTTTTTGTTTGAACAGCAGAGAAATTCGCACGACGAATGCCTAATGAACAGAAGTACCTCCAATCAAGGGGCACAACATGATCATGGTCCAATCATCTGGGGCAGTCCAATCAAGATTCGGAGAATCTCTCAAAGGCCAAATAGCCTGGGGCAAATCTCCGCCTAAGTCACTTGGGGAATTTCAACAACGAATCTTGCACGATCAGACATCTTCTGGTAACATGGCAACATAAACAGCCAGGGGCACCTCCCTGCATTCTAAGAACATGGACATAGTCGAAAGAATACTACGCATAATCAAAGACCCGCTAGGTTGACATACCTAGGCAAAAATTAGGGATTCCCGGCGAACCAAAAGGGTTCGGGCAAAATGAAGGGATGAAATGAAAAAAATCTGTACACCCGGCAAGTCGAAAACCTGAAAAGGCGGCTTGGGCAAAAAGGGGTATCCCGGTGGACTGAAAACCCGAAAGGGCGGTCCAGGCAAAAGTTAGGGATCAAAGCGTACGACTATGTCCTGTCATCTTGTCACCTGCCTATCAGAAGAAGGTTTGTCCATCAACAACTATCAGCACCTCACAGGTCTTCCTCTCATACCTCAGAAACAGGGGCAATAAAGAGTTGTCCAAGCGATCTATTTGTTCTGTCCTCCAAGGTATCAAGGTAGGTTCAGTTGAAGAACATAAACCAGTATATCTTAATTCCCCAGAGAGTGAGTCAGCAAGTCAGTGCACTCTCCCCAAGCAAAGCTAATATCAACCTTAGGGAAGTGGGGTATCCTCCAGCAGTTCTCAACATTCCTCAGCACAATATACAGGCATTCTTAACAAGCATCCCCGACAGTCTTGATCTAAAGATTGTTCCCCGACGGTAAATCAAACCTTCAGTGGAGTCACTTCCCCAATACAGTTCAAAATATCCCCAGGAGAATCCAATCCAGTTTCCCCAGGGAAGTTGGAATCCATCTCCCCAAACAGTAAGCTTATCCCCAGTAGATTCTGGAAGCTTATCCCCTACAGAGCACGAACGCGTCTCCCGGCTTTATTCAAAGGTTATGCTCCACCAGAGCTTATAACTGGGTTATCCTCAGCCAAAAGCCACAGAAAGATCGTCCTCGGCAAAGTCTTCTTATCACCAGCGGAGTCCATTAAAACTTCCAATATAACGACGGTATCCCCAGCGAAGTTACTACCAACATCTCAACAAGAGTACCTCTCTCCCCACAGAGTATTGTTCCCCAGCCAGATCGCTAGAATAATTTTCTCCCCGCAGAGTAATCTCTCCAACAAGTTTATTCCCCCAACGGAGTCATCTTCTCCTACCGGTTTATTCTTGCAACCATCACTCCCCAGTGGAAACACTACTCTCTAACATCAACCCAGGATGTGACTTCCCGGCACCCGTCAAGGATTTTTTTCCTAAGACGAAAACATACATTCATAAACAACACATCTTCATACATTATAGCATGCATATACGCATCATGAACATACAATCTCATTCATTCTGAGAGCATCTCGCATGTCATACATCATGGCATCGCATACAACTAACGTTTTGTCTTTTCAGGACAAAAGTTAACACAAAGATAATTGCTATCAATCGTCGTGATTCCAGATCCGATTCCTGTATCTTGCCAGGGAGTATCTGTTGACGACTACAGTACCAGACTCGATTCCTGTATCTAGACAGGGCACGTCTGAAGAGTTCGAAGATCCGATTCCTGAATCTTGCCAGGGAGTATCTGTTGATGACTACAGTACCAGACTCGATTCCTGTATCTAGACAGGGCACGTCTGAAGAGTTCGAAGATCCGATTCCTGTATCTTGCCAGGGAGTATCTGTTGATGACTACAGTACCAGACTCGATTCCTGTATCTAGACAGGGCACGTCTGAAGAGTTCGAAGATCCGATTCCTATATCTTGCCAGGGAGTATCTGTTGACGACTACAGTACCAGACTCGATTCCTGTATCTAGACAGGGCACGTCTGAAGAGTTCGAAGATCCGTTTCCTGAATCTTGCCAGGGAGTATCTGTTGACGACTACAGTACCAGACTCGATTCCTGTATCTAGACAGGGCACGTCTGAAGAGTTCGAAGATCCGATTCCTGAATCTTGCCAGGGAGTATCTGTTGATGACTACAGTACCAGACTCGATTCCTGTATCTAGACAGGGCACGTCTGAAGAGTTCGAAGATCCGATTCCTGTATCTTGCCAGGGAGTATCTGTTGACGACTACAGTACCAGACTCGATTCCTGTATCTAGACAGGGCACGTCTGAAGAGTTCGAAGATCCGATTCCTGAATCTTGCCAGGGAGTATCTGTTGACGACTACAGTACCAGACTCGATTCCTGTATCTAGACAGGGCACGTCTGAAGAGTTCGAAGATCTGATTCCTGTATCTTGCCAGGGAGTGTCTGTTGACGACTACAGTACCAGACTCGATTCCTGTATCTAGACAGGGCACGTCTGAAGAGTTCGAAGATCCGATTCCTGTATCTTGCCAGGGAGTATCTGTTGACGGCTACAGTACCAGACTCGATTCCTGTATCTAGACAGGGCACGTCTGAAGAGTTCGAAGATCCGTTTCCTGAATCTTGCCAGGGAGTATCTGTTGACGACTACAGTACCAGACTCGATTCCTGTATCTAGACAGGGCACGTCTGAAGAGTTCGAAGATCCGTTTCCTGAATCTTGCCAGGGAGTATCTGTTGACGACTACAGTACCAGACTCGATTCCTGTATCTAGACAGGGCACGTTTGAAGAGTTCGAAGATCCGATTCCTGTATCTGGCCAGGGAGTATCTGTTGACGACTACAGTACCAGACTCGATTCCTGTATCTAGACAGGGCACGTCTGAAGAGTTCGAAGATCCGATTCCTGAATCTTTCCAGGGAGTATCTGTTGACGACTACAGTACCAGACTCGATTCCTGTATCTAGACAGAGCACGTCTGAAGAGTTCGAGGATCCGATACCTGAATCTTGCCAGGGTGTATCCGTTGAAGACTAACATTACCAGACTCGATTCTTGTATCTCGCCAGGGCACGTCTGAAGAATTCAAAGATCCAGCTCCTGTAACCAATCAGGACACATCTATACCAAGCATCTGAAAACCAGCTCCTGCAACGTGTCAGGTACTCATTTTTTCTTTTGCAGGCATGCAGGTTCTCGCTAAAGAATCTCTTACGCGATCAACATCCAGATGGTATCTATAAGCCCATCATCCTATTCGTCAACCTCTAAATGGCATCGGTAAGCCCATTTCCATCATCACACTGCTGCTATGTGAGCGCAAATTTCTGGGCACTCTAGTGTTCAATCATCTTCTACCCTCGGATTACGAAAGGCACGTCAGCCAATCTACATCCTCAGGTCTAAGAAGATTGAACAGGGGCAACTGTTGTACCCCAAAATTTGCCCTCCCATATTCTTCAAGAAATTGCCAAGCCAAGCTGCAAAATTCCCCAAGGGTTGCACAGTCAAAGATCTCCTATACAGTCAAAATTAGGGTTTGTGTTCTGGTCAAGAAAATGAAGTTTTCAAAGGTCCAATCAAGGCTCACAAGCCTACAAATATGGTCAAGCATCCTCATATCAAGTTTCAAGACTTTCAGCACAAAGTTGCACAGTCAAAAACCCTAATTGCACTACAGTCAACTGTAGGGGCAAAATGGTCATTTGACAGTCAAAAGTTCAAATTTTTGGTCAACATATCATTTTGAAGCCACAAACATCATTTGATCAATGCTTGATCATGATTCTCAAAACTTGGCTCAAAAATCATCAAGATACAAAAGTTTCTATTTTTGGACAGTTGAAAAAGTCAACTGAAATTGACCAGGGCATAACTTTCACATGGTTCATCAGAAAAATTCCATCCAAATCTCATTTTGAAGAGAAAGACATTTCCTACAACTCATCTTCATACTTCAAGTCCAATAAATTCTCTCACAAAAAGTTATCAATTTCAACATTATAGGTCATTTTCAAAAGTCAACAAAAAGGGACTTTAAGTCAAAGGCCATAACTTGAGATTGGTAAATCAAAATGACATGGGACCAAAGACATTGTTTAGAGGACTTCAAGACCTTTCTAAAATGTCCAAGAACATGAGCAAAGCTTAAAAATTGAGTAAGTTATGCATTGGAGAAGTTGGGAAATTTTTGTGAAATGGCCAAAATCATTTATCCTTGAAATCTCATTTTTGACAAAAGGGGCCCACTTTTTCCACTTGAATTGACTTGGCCATGCCTCCCACGTGTCCCACCTTTTATTTCAGATTTTTTTATTAATTTTTTCATTTTTTATTGATTTTATTGGATTTAATTAATTTTAAATCTTTTAAAATCAAAAGAAATTCAAAAATTAATTTTAAAGGGAATATTTGGTCTTTACTAGCCTTGAAACATCATTATGTGCCTACCAAAATTCGTGCAAGGGAGTAAACAAGGCAAGAATTCAAAAATGGACTCAAAATGGAAAGTTGATAATGGTGGTTTATGTGAAAATCCAAAACTTCATTGCAAGGCTTAAAAGCTCCTTAATGTGACTGATTCTCATCCAAGCCTATATATACAAGCCTTGCAAGCCTCATTCACAACCTAGAAAAAGTGCACAAACTGCCAGAGCAAAAACTAAAAAGTGTCAAAAAAAGTGTGAGATCAAAAATCCATCATACCGCGCTGTAAGTTCTTCCCAGGTCCCCTATAATTTCCATATTATTTTTTCAATTGCTTTCATGTGCAGATTCTCAAAAGAGGAACACCATAAACCTCATATCCCAGCGCTCCAAGTGTTCACCAGCACAGATCTAAGGGCCAACACCCCCCATGGTTTGCATCACATTTTCTTTTTTTCATTTTTCTTTTCTTCTTTTTATTTTAATTGTTTTCCTTTTGTTTTATTTAAATCATCAAATTAATTTTTATAACACAAAAAAATCAGAAATCAAGAAAACACAAAAAATTTGTTTTATTAATATTAATTTCTATTGATTTTGTAAATAAATTCCAATAAAACAATTAGTTTAAATTTAGGTTTTTAACTTTAATGTCTTTTTCTAAATAATTAAAAAAACATAAAAATTAGGTTATTAGTATCTTTATTCTTTTCTCAATAAATAACTTTTTCTCCTTATTATTATTATTAATTAAATTTGTGAATACTCTTGTAATTAAACAATTAGTAAATTAGGTTTAAACTTAAATATTTTCTTTAATAATTAAAAACAATTTAGAACTAGTTTTTTTTTTAATTTAATTTCAAAATCCAATTAATTTTCTTTATGTCCATTAAATACAAAAAATATCAAAAAATAACTTCTTTTCTTATTAAATCATTAATTAATTTTCAATTTCAATATTTAATTTCTTTAAAGGGTCCAACGCCCTCGCACTCGATTCTAATTTCCTTTCGCACGTTTATTTTGATTTCCTTTTCTAAATATAATGTAATTGTACCAAAGCCATGTAATAGCTATTAGACATTTATTTTCTGCAATTTATTTTAAATCGGGTCTGGATTAATTTGGCGTTGTAGACCCGCGCCTTTGTAATAGCGTAGGACATTTATCTTTTCCGCACTTTAAATTCCCGCACTTTTAACTGTTAAACAATAACATGAAAGAATGAATGCCCAAAAATAAAATCAAAACGTAGATCACCAATGCATGACAAGACAAACAATAAACTGAAAATGACACACAATTCACACACCACCCCTAGGGTACGCTTCACTGTTGCCTTGCCCCTCGAAAGGTGGTCATCAAGTACAGGATGCCTTAGTGAGTCCTTATGCTCCATTGATCCCGTTGCCTCGAAACAAGTT
Source organism: Vicia faba (assembly GCA_948472305.1). Lineage (NCBI taxonomy): Eukaryota > Viridiplantae > Streptophyta > Magnoliopsida > Fabales > Fabaceae > Vicia > Vicia faba. Next base: position 868,918,202 of record OX451735.1, on the reverse strand, counting down.
GCCTCGAAACGGTTGCCTCGGAATCAAAAGATCAATGGCATAAGGGTAGCTTCTAAGGTACCTTACCATTGCTCTGGTGATCACCCTGTTGCCTTGCCCCTCGAAACGTGGTCGTTGAGTACAGGACGTCTTAGTGAGTCCTTATGTTCCATTGATCTAGTTGCCTCGAAACGGTTGCCTCGAAACAAGTTGCCTCGAAACGGTTGCCTCGGAATCAAAAGATCAATGGCATAAGGGTAGCTTCTAAGGTATCTTACTATAGCCCAGTGACCACACTGTCCCTAACCCTCGAATTGACCCGAACACCTCCAACGGTGGTGCTACCTACCTCTCAATGGTGGGATGGCACTACTTTAAGGACACTTACACAGAAGAATTCCTTAGGGTAGGTAGATTCTCATAGATACTTGCTCTTTTCAAAAACAAACAAAATACTTTTCACACCTACACTTTCTAAAAGTTTTCAAACAAATTTTTCATACACTCTTGAGGACAGATACAAGAGTTACTTAGAAATTTTTCAAACGAAACTTTTTCAAAACCCACTCACACTTTGAAAAGCAAACATTTTGAAAACACAATGAGCAAGTATCTAAGAGCCCATGGATAACCATGGATAGAAAGGGTGCTAACACCTTCCCTTTCTATAACCTACCTCCCGAACCGAGAGCAATCTCTTTAAAGGAATTTTTCTGTGCTTTTGTCCTTTCCATTTGGAGAAAATAAAAGATGGTGGCGACTCTTGCTTACTGCGACATTTCGCGAAACCAGCTTTAAACAGTCAGTTCCAGATCCACCGATCACAAACCCATTATATACTTTTTACGGGTATCTTCAATGTTAAAAGACCTCTACAAAAAAACATACGCATAAAGTGTGTTAGTAAAAGAAATTTAAACACATATTATCGTCAAGATAAAGCAAATAACAAAAACCATATATGTACCTTTATCTCAGTCCAAACTTTCTCCTTAGCCTCATCCAACTCTCCTCTTTTCCATCTAGGAGTGGTGATCGGAATGTGTATACGAACAAGCGTACCAATGTAGCTTGTCAACTTTGCAGCATTAGACCCAATTAGTTGGTCATTATCATTCCAATCTACATTATATGTTACTCCTCTATCTCTATCACGGATGATTCCCCTCATAATAGTTATACCTCGTGTAATATCTTTTTCTGAAGTCTTTTCTGAAGTATTTTCTGGAGTATTTTCAGGAGCATTTTCAGGAGCATTTGCATCTTTTGAGTTTTCCTGATTACTAGCCATTTGACCTGTAATAATGAGAGAAAAAATGAAATGACAAATATAAAAATGAAATGGCAAATAAAAATGAAATGACAAATAAAAATGAAATGACAAATAAAAATGAAATGACAAATATAAAAATGAAATGACAAATAAAAATGAAATGACAAATTAAATTTTATTGAATGATATAGGATATAACTATATATACTATTACCCTTTTCACTAAGGTCTCTTTCTTTTCTTGGTAGGAATGTGTTCTACTCGTCTCTTAACAACGCGGACAGTTGGATTGATCCAAATACCCTCATTATGATCGTTTCTAATACATGATTCATTATCATTTTGATCAGTTATGGTTAAAGATTCAATGTCAATACCAATATCACTTTGATCTCCAATGCTTTCATCAATTACTTTGTTAGATAATAGCACTATAGACCATTTCGTACTTGTCGGATCATTGACATAGAACACTTGTTTAGCTTGAGAGGCTAGAATGAAAGGCTCATCTTTGTACCCCACCCTATTAAGATCCACTTGCAAAAAACCTGACTTATCCATTCGTATGCCATTATTATTTTCAACCCACTTGCAACCAAATATAGGAATCTGAAACTTCTCATAATCAAACATCCAAATGCGCTTGATAACCCCAAAATATGACAGATTTGCAAATTTTGGGTTTAAGTCCTTCACACTTGATATATGCATTGCTTCAGCGATCAAGGTGACACCACTATTTTGCATAGTACTTTTGTCATCCTGTTCTTTGGTATAAAATGTGTATCCATTAATTGCAAATGCGCTATAAGAAAACAAAACTAAACTTGGACCGTATGCTAAACATCTCAATCTTTCTGTTACTGAAGCATGATCTGAACGATACTTTGAATAAATATGTTCCTTAAACCATGGTATGAAACTTCGATTGTGCTCTCGTACAATCCAATTCTCATTTCTATTCGTATTTAAACCTCGAAGAACACCCTTGTGAATTTCAACATACGGCTCAACTTCAAGCTCATTATGCAGAACATACAAATGCACTTGATCCCGTTCGACCATTGATACTGTCACAACTTTATTTCCAATTAGCTTCTTACCTTCTTTTTTTTCAACAACATGAGATTTGGGGAGTCCAATTGATTGAACATTTGACAAATATTCAGTACAAAACTCAACCGCTTCTTCAACAATATATCGTTCAGCAATACAACCCTCTGGTCGACTTCGGTTTTTCACATACCCTTTTAATATTTTCATATAACGTTCAGTAGGGTACATCCATCTCATATAAGCTGGTCCACACAGTTGTGTCTCTTTGACAAGATGAACGACAAGATGAACCATTATGTCAAAAAATGAGGGAGGGAAATACATTTCAAGATCACACAAAGTAACAACTATTTCTTTTTTCAATGTTGGTAAGATCTCAGGATCGATCACCTTGCTGCAAATTGACTTGAAGAAAAAACACAGTTTAGTTATTGCGCTTCTTACTTTTTTTGGAAGAATAGAACGTATACCTATCGGTAGAAAATGTTCCATTATAACATGGCAATCATGCGTCTTTAAACTCTTTAACTTGAGGTCTTGCATAGACACAAGTCTTCTAATATTTGATGAGTAGCCTTCTGAAACTTTAACCTCACTTAGGAACTTACACAATATTTTTTCTCCTTTCTGGATAGAGTGTAAACAGCAGGTGGTAGATATGTTCGTCTTCCTTTTTTCACGGGTCCCAATTCAGTTCTTATTCCCATCTCTACCATGTCCTCCCTTGCTTTAAGACCATCCTTAGACTTCCCTTTTATATTGAGTAACGTACCAATAACACTGTCAAATACATTTTTTTCAATATGCATAACATCAAGAAAATGTCTTACGTACAAAGATTTCCAATATGGAAATTCAAAAAAAATCGACCTCTTCTTCCACCCACCTGTAACAACTTTATGTGCAAAAGTCTTGCCAAATTGAATACTCACATCTTTCACCTTTTCAAATAATTGATCACCTGTCAATCCAGGCGGAGCTCTACGTTGTTCGGTATCTTCGTTAAACGCTTTTCTCCATCCATGATATTGATGTTTAGAATTTAAGAATTTACGATGACCGAGAAAGACATTCTTCTGACAAAGTTTCAATCGCATCGTATCGGTTCCATCTTCACAGATAGGACACGCCTTTTCACCTTTAATGCTATACCCGGATAGATTTCCGTAGGCTGGAAAATCATTAATTGTTCCAAACAACATCGCCCTCAAGTTGAAACTTGCTTTCTTATACCCATCATAAACCTCCACACCGTTCTCCCACAAAATCTTCAAATCTTCGATTAAAGGTTCCAAATATACGTCTATGTCATTTCCTGGTTGTTTAGGCCCAGAAATTAACATAGATAACATCATGTACTTACGCTTCATACATAGCCATGGAGGTAGGTTATAAATCATAAGAATCACAGGCCATGTGCTATGCGAGATACTTTGAATACCGTGTTGTTGGTGTAAGCCCTAGAGGCCAATACTTTTGGTACTTGTATCGAATTATTTATTAATAATAAAAGGCATTTCTTTATTATGTTTTCTTTCCAAAATAATAAATTCCCTATAATGGTTTATTTGTTTAATGAAATGTTAAGTGTGACTTAATCATGAGATCCCATTTAACATAAGCCACTATTCTTAAAGTATCCGTAGTCAAGCTTTAATGTGAAGTGGGATAACATTAAAGCATTAAGATTATTATGAAGATAGATTGATGATCACATCTCATGGATCATAGATAAGGAGTTATCAAGTCTTGACATAGGTATGAATATTAGGAGTAATATTTATACTGGATTGACCCGCTATGAGAATACTACATAGAATGTTATGCAAAGTGTCATAAGTTATTCTCATGATGATAATGGTGTATACCACCCTTCGACCTGAAACCACTATGGACCCTAGATGTAGAGTCAAGTACTTTATTGCTGATCAAACGTCATCCGTAACTAGATGACTATAAAGACGATTGATGGGTACTTCACAAATCATGATAAGGGACATGAGTGACCTAGATGGAATTTGCTCATCCTGCATAACAGGATAAATGTCTAAGGGCCCAATATTGAACTGGACAAGGGTGACACAGTGTATGTCTTGTGTTCAATATAGACATGAGGGCAAAAGGGTAATTGTACAACACAAATATTATCACGGAAAAGGTTTGGTCAGATCACATGACATTTTCGTGACTTGGGTAACAGTGATGTGTTGCTAGATACCGCTCACTGTTTATTATATTAAATGTGTGATTTAATATAATTGCCAACGTCGCGAAAACCTACAGGGTCACACACATAAGGACAGGTTGATGAGAGATAGAATAAATAAGGAACACCGTAAGGTACGGTGCACTTAAGTGTAATACGGAAAGTGGTAAGGTACCACGTGGATAAGTGATATATGGTACATCATAAGGTATGATGTCCATAAGCTTAATTGGGCTTTTAGCTTATAGCCTTAATTGAGCTTTTAGCTTGTAGCCCACACGAGTGATTCTATAAATAGATCTCTTGTGATGAAGCAATTTCACTTGATGCAATTTCGTTTTTGATTCTCTCTCTCACTCAAGGTTTTCGTTCGTGATTAGCTAGCACTGTGACCGGAAGCGATCTATTCGTGTGGACTGAGTAGAGGCGTTGTTCTTCATCAACGCTCGTGATCACAACATCAAAGGTCTGAATCGCCACAAGAGGTAAATATTTCTATCATTGACCATGCTCATTCGTAAGGATCGCTAAAGGAAAATTTTAAATTCCGTTGCGCTTTTGATCGCAATTTTTCATCAGTGGTATCAGAGCCACTTACGAAACCATGGATCTGATAGTTGTTTATGTTCTATATTTTCTGTTTTGATTTGATTAAAACCAGAATGAATTGAATAATAAACGAGTAATTAAATTTGGAATCTGTTGTGTACGATTTGGATGATTGATGTTGACTATGCTTCGGAATCTGACATTAGTATGGTGAAGCAGCGATACATCGATCGTCCATAGGTTATACAAATAAGATCGATCACTTTTATATATGATATAAGTAAATATGATGCAACGATGGTATATGGGATATACTGTTTCTGTTTCGTTCATTCAAACACTTAATGATTGTTATTCCTTTGACCGATCACTGTTCATATGCTTCAGAATCCGACATTAGTATGGTGAAGCAATGGCATGTGATTAATCATACTGAATTATCAATCGAAATGTGTTTGACAATATGAAACTGTTGCATTAGGGTTCATGATGGCACAAGGGTTTTGTTGTTGCAGAGTTATGCGATTAGGGTTGTGAATGCACAAGAGTTGTGCGAAAATGACGCCGATTTCAAATGAATTGTTCATTAAATTTAATTTGCCTTTTTTTAATTAACAAAATTTAAACTAATAATAAAAGTGTGTTTATTATTATTGTCTTGTGGTGATCAGTTATGGCCTTAGTTTTTTTTCCTTTATTTTGTTTTGGGATTGTAAAATACGGCCTGCGTGTCGTGCCTCTCTCTAAAATTCTTGATGTAACTTCTTTTCTCATCTCACTCCCTCGTATGTAAAACGAGTTTCTTTTATGTAATGTAATGTTATGAAGAAAGAGAAGAATACAATATCAAAGGAGGATAACCTTGGAGATCTTGCTTGGAGAAGTTTATATCGTTATTAGGTTAGCTTAGGTTCTCTCATTGGCTTGGGAGAACAATTGCGCTAGGGGCCATAACTGTATCCTTTTATGTATATTGATGCATGTGTTTGTATGTTGATGCATGAGAGAGACAAATTGCATGTTAAGCCGGTGAGATCAAACTAATAACAAAATCTCTCAAGTTAAATATTAAGTTCATGCTTTCCAAGTTTTAGCACTCATCAAGACTAGTATCGAACAATGTAGGTTTCGCCTACGCGAGGTGCATGTTCTATATTAGTAAGGTGCGATGGGATAATTGTAATATCCAACTGCTAAAACAATGGGTCAAACTTAACTAAACACATTATAATAAGATTATACATGTTTAGAAGCAAGAGTTGGGAATGATTCATATGATGAATTAGAATAAGGAGTTATTCACCCAACTGAAAATATTCGAGAGTTATATGAGATACAATTGGAAGGAGTTCCTACCTAAATAACCTAGTTTTGTGTAATCAGCCTAACGCTGACTTAGAACGAAGTGAAATGTGGATATCGACCCACTAGAAAGTCTTCCAACGGGATTTTCCGAATCAAATGATGAGGGTCATTTGGTTCGAGTAAAATAGTGGGAGCATATTTGATTAAAGGCCTAATTAAATATGTTGTTTTAATGATACTTATATTTTCATTTTTTTATAGATTACCATGACAACAAACAACCATATTTTGCGATCAATCCTAGATAAGGAAAAATTGTCTGGGACAAATTTCCTGGATTGGCACCGAAATCTGAGGATTGTCCTCAAGCACGATAAGAAGTTGTATGTCTTGGAGACACCTGTTCCTGAAGAGGAACCGCCTAGTTCGGCACCTAAGGCAGAAAGAGATGCTTATAAGAAGCATTTTGATGATGCTAACAAAGCCGCTTGTCTCATGCTAGCTACTATGAACTCGGAGTTGCAAAAGCAACACGAGAACATGTTAGCGTTCGATATGATCGGACATCTAAAAATGCTCTATCAAGAGCAGGCAAGAAACGAGAGGTTTCAGGTTTCAAAGGCCCTTTTTAACAGCAAGTTATCTGAGGGAAACCCTGTAGGTTCCCATGTACTCAAAATGATTGGGTATGTGGAGAACCTTGAAAGGTTAGGGTTTCCGCTTGGAAAGGAACTTGCAACTGATTTTATCTTGCAATCGTTGCCAGATAGCTTTAATCAGTTTGTCATGAATTTCAACATGAATGACATGGATAAGAGTCTTCTAGAATTGCTAAGCATGTTGAAAACTGCTGAGCAGAATATGAAGACAAAAGGGAAGTCCATTCTGATGATCAGTAATGGAAAGAAGCTGAACAAGAGGCCTACCAAGCAGGTTGGTAAAGGGAAAGGAAAGGAAGTTGCCAAGCCTAAACCTATTGTTCCTGCTTTGAAGCCTAGTGGAGGCATAGCAAAGGAGGGCACTTGCTTCCATTGCGGTAAGACCGGACATTGGAAGAGAAACTGCCCAAAGTACCTGGAAGATATGAACAATGGAGTAGGGACTTCAAATTCAGGTATTTTTGTTATTGAAATTAATTTATCTACTTCTGCATCATGGGTATTAGATACTGGATGCAGTTCTCACATTTGTACTAATGTGCAGGGGCTAAAAAGGAGTAGAGATTTGGCAAAAGGTGAAGTTGACCTACGAGTTGGAAATGGAGCAAAGGTTGTTGCTTTAGCCGTAGGAACTTATGTTTTGACTTTACCTAGTGGTTTAATAATTCAGTTAGAGAACTGTTATTATGTATCTGCAATTAGTAGGAATATTATTTCCGTTTCTTGTTTGGACAAGTTTGGTTTTTCATTTATAATAAAGAATAATTGTTGCTCTATTTATTTGAATGATATATTCTATGCTTCTGCACAAATGAACAATGGACTATATGTCCTTGATCTTGAAATGCCAATTTATAACATTAATACTAAACGGATTAAACCTAATGAGTTAAATCCAAGCTACCTTTGGCATTGTCTCTTAGGCCACATAAATGAGAAACGCATTTCCAAACTCCATAAAGATGGACTCTTGGACTCTTTTGATTATGAATCATATGAGACATGCAGATCTTGTTTAATTAGAAAGATGACAAAGTCCCCATTCACAGGAAAAGGTGAAAGGGCTAATGATCTTTTGGCCCTCATACATATTGATGTATGTGGACCACTGAACATACCAGCCAGAGGAGGTTTTCAATACTTCATCACATTTACTAATGATTTCAGTAGATATGGTTATGTGTATTTAATGAAACACAAATCTGAAACCTTTGAAAAATTCAAGGAATTCAAGAATGAAGTACAAAACAAACTAGGTAAGAATATTAAAGTTCTTCGATCAGATCGAGGCGGTAAATATTTAAGCCTAGAGTTTGATGACCATCTAAAGGAATGTGGGATTTTATCCCAACTTACTCCTCCCGGAACACCACAATGGAATGGTGTATCTGAGAGAAGAAATCGAACCTTGTTAGACATGGTCCGATCCATGATGAGTCACGCCGATCTTCCGAACTCATTTTGGGGACATGCACTATTGACTGCAGCTTACACACTTAACCGGGTTCCATCCAAAAAGGTTGAGAAGACACCATATGAGATATGGAGTGGTAAGAAACCACATATGTCTTACATGAAGATTTGGGGTTGCGAAGTTTATGTGAAACGACAAATTTCAACTAAGCTTGAGCCCAAATCTGACAAATGCTTATTTGTGGGGTATCCTAAAGAAACAAGAGGGTATTACTTCTACAATCCTTCTGAGGGAAAAGTGTTTGTCGCTCGAACTGGAGTTTTTCTGGAAAAGGATCACAAAGCAATTCAAGAACCACAAAGCATTTATACACCTATGGAGGAATTAGAGCAGGAAACACAAGTAGTTGTGGAAGAGCAACCTGCTCAAGTAGAACAAGACCAGCGTAGGTCAAGCAAGATACATCAACAACCTGAGAGATATGGATATCTCATAAGTGATCAGGGTGATGTATTACTCATGGATCAATATGAGCCTGTGACCTACCAAGAGGCCATAACTGGTCCTGAGTCCGAGAAGTGGCTAGAAGCCATGAAATCTGAAATGGATTCCATGTACACAAACCAGATTTGGACCTTGGTAGAGCCTCCTATAGGAGTTAACCCTATAGGATGCAAGTGGGTCTTCAAAAAGAAGACTGACATGGATGGTAAGGTACATACCTATAAGGCAAGACTGGTTGCAAAAGGCTATAAACAAATTCATGGGGTTGACTATGATGAAACCTTTTCACCAGTTGCAATGCTTAAATCTGTTCGGATTTTACTTGCTATCGCTGCATATCATGATTATGAAATATGGCAGATGGATGTCAAAACTGCTTTCCTTAATGGGAATCTTCTTGAGGATGTGTACATGACACAACCTGAAGGATTTGACATACCAGAAGAAGCCCAAAAGATATGTAAGTTACAGCGATCAATTTATGGATTGAAGCAAGCTTCCAGAAGCTGGAATCTTCGTTTTGATGAAACAGTAAAACAATATGGATTCATCAAGAATGAAGATGAGCCTTGTGTCTACAAGAAGGTTAGTGGGAGCATGATCGTATTCCTGGTATTATATGTAGATGACATATTACTCATTGGAAACAATGTCCCTACCTTGCAACAAGTGAAGACTTGGTTAGGGAAATGCTTTTCAATGAAGGACCTAGGGGAAGCAGCCTATATATTAGGAATCAGGATCTATAGAGATAGGTCACAAAAACTACTTGGCCTAAGTCAGAGTACATACATAGAAAAAGTGTTGAGACGCTTTAATATGCATGATTCCAAGAAAGGATTCATACCTATGCAACATGGCATGTGTCTGTCAAAAACACAATCCCCTTCAAGTAAGGAAGAAAGGGATCGCATGGATAAGATTCCATATGCATCTGCAATAGGATCTATCATGTATGCCATGCTATGTACTCGACCAGATGTCTCATATTCTTTAAGTGTAACGAGTAGGTACCAGTCTAATCCCGATGATGCTCATTGGGCAGCTGTCAAGAATATCCTTAAGTACTTGAGAAGGACTAAGGACTCATTCTTGATATATGGAGGTCAGGAAGAGCTTGCTATAATTGGATACACCGATGCTAGCTTCCAGACAGATAAGGATGACTTTAGATCGCAATATGGTTATGTGTTTTGTTTAAATGGTGGCGCTGTGAGCTGGAAAAGTTCAAAGCAAGATACAGTTATTGATTCTACAACCGAGGCTGAGTATATTGTTGCCTCAACTGCAGCAAAGGAAGCTGTTTGGATCAAGAAGTTCATTAGTGAACTTGGCATAGTCCATAGCATTGTGGATCCCATTGATCTCTATTGTGATAACAATGGTGTTATCGCACAAGCTAAGAAGCCTAGATCTCACCAACGATCCAAACACATACTTAGGCGTTATCATCTCATTGGAGAGATAATCGATCGGGGAGATATGAAAATATGCAGAGTACCTACACTTGACAATGTTGCTGACCCATTAACAAAGCCTCTTGCGCAGCTGAAGCATGATGGACATACTAGATCTATGGGTATTAGGGGTATGCCTGATTGGCTCTAGTGCTAGTGGGAGATTGTTGATGTAAGCCCTAAAGGCCAATACTTTTGGTACTTGTATCGAATTATTTATTAATAATAAAAGGAATTTCTTTATTATGTTTGCTTTCCAAAATAATAAAGTCCCTAGAATGGTTTATTTGTTTAATGAAATGTTAAGTGTGACTTAATCATGAGATCCCATTAAACATAAGACAATATTCTTAAAGTATCCGTAGTCAAGCTTTAATGTGAAGTGGGATAACATTAAAGCATTAATATTATTATGAAGATAAATTGATGATCACATCTCATGGATCATAGATAAGGAGTTATCAAGTCTTGACATAGGTATGAATATTAGGAGTAATATTTATACTGGATTGACCCGCTATGAGAATACTACATAGAATGTTATGCAAAGTGTCATAAGTTATTTTCATGATGATAATGGTGTATACCACCCTTCGACCTGAAACCACTATGGACCCTAGATGTAGAGTCAAGTACTTTATTGTTGATCAAACGTCATCCGTAACTGGATGACTATAAAGACGGTTGATGGGTACTTCACAAAGCATGCTAAGGGACATGAGTGACCTAGATGGAATTTGCTCATCCTGCATAACAGGATAAATGTCTAAGGGCCCAATATTGAACTGGACAAGGGTGACACAGTGTATGCCTTGTGTTCAATATAGACATGAGGGCAAAAGGGTAATTGTACAACACAAATATTATCACGGAAAAGGTTTGGTCAGATCACATGACATTTTCGTGACTTGGGTAACAGCGATGTGTTGCTAGATACCGCTCACTGTTTATTATATTAAATGTGTGATTTAATATAATTGCCAACGTCGCGAAAACCTACAGGGTCACACACATAAGGACAAGTTGATGAGAGATAGAATAAATAAGGAACACCGTAAGGTACGGTGCACTTAAGTGTAATACGGAAAGTGGTAAGGTACCACGTGGATAAGTGATATATGGTACATCATAAGGTATGATGTCCATAAGCTTAATTGGGCTTTTAGCTTATAGCCTTAATTGGGCTTTTAGCTTGTAGCCCACACGAGTGATTCTATAAATAGATCCCTTATGATGAAGCAATTTCACTTGATGCAATTTCATTTTTGATTCTCTCTCTCACTCAAGGTTTCCGTTCGTGATCAGCTAGCACTGTGACCGGAAGCGATCTGTTTGTGTGGACTGAGTAGAGGCGTTGTTCTTCATCAACGCTCGTGATCACAACATCAAAGGTCTGAATCGCCACAAGAGGTAAATATTTCTATCACTGACCATGCTCATTCGTAAGGATCACTAAAGGAAAATTTTAAATTCCGCTGCGCTTTTGATCGCAATTTTCCATCACGTGTGGGTTCATTCCATCAGTAGACATTGCCAAGCGAAGGTTTCTTGCTTCTTTTCCAAATTCAGGATAATCATTATCAATTTTCATCCACTGTGGTGAATCTGCCGGATGTCGAAACTTTCCATCAACAATTCTTTCATCTGCATGCCAAGTTAAGTGTCTTGAATCGGTTTCACTACGATACAATTGTCTAAATCTCGGAATTATAGGAAAATACCATAACACTTTTGCCGGAGACAACTTTTTCTTATATCAAGGGGCACCGCATTTAGGACACTCATTTAACGATGCATACTCGTTTCGAAACAAAACGCAATCTTTTGGACAGGCATGTATCTTGTCATAGCTCATGCCAATAGAGTACAACATCTTTTTGGCCTCATACGTTCGATTGGGGAGAACATTATTGTTGCACCCCAAAATTTGCCCTCCCATATTCTTCAAGAAATTGCCAAGCCAAGTCATAAAACTCCCCCAAGGGTTGCACAGTCCAACTGTCTCCTATACAGTCAAAACTAGGGTTTGGGTTCTGATCAAGAAAATGAAGTTTTCAAAGGCTCAATCAAGTCTCATATGCTTACAAACATGGTCAAGCATCCTCATATCAAGTTTCAAGGCATTCAGCTCAAGATTGCACAGTCAAAACCCTAAATTGCACTACAGTCAACTGTAGGGGCAAAATGGTCATTTGGCAGTCAAAAGTTCAAATTTTTGGTCAATATATCATTTTGAAGCCACAAACATCAGTTGATCAATGCTTGATCATGATTCTCAAAATTTGGCTCAGAAAATCATCAAGATGCAAAAGTTCCTTTATTTGGACAGCTGAAAAAGTCAACTGAAATTGACCAGGGCATAACTTTCACATGGATCATCAGAAAAATTCCATCCAAAGCTCATTTTGAAGAGAAAGACATTTCCTACAACTCATCTTCATACTTCAAGTCCAAGAAATGCTCTCACAAAAAGTTATCAATTTCAACATTATAGGTCATTTTCAAAAGTCAACAAAAAGGGACTTTAAGTCAAAGGCCATAACTTGAGATTGGAAAATCAAAATGACATGGGACCAAAGGAATTGGTTAAAGGACTCAAAGACCTTTCCAAAATGTCCAAGAACATGAGAAAAGCTTAAAAATTGAGCAAGTTATGCATTGGAGAAGTTGGGAAATTTTTGTGAAATGGCAAAAGTCAACTATCCTTGAAACTTCAATTTTTGACAAAAGGGCCCACTTTCTTCCACTTGATTCAGCCTTGTCATGCCACACACGTGTCCCATGATTAATTTCAAGATCAAACATTGATTTTTTTATTTTATTTAATTTTTGATAATTTAATTCATTTTAAATCTTTAAAAATTCAAATAAAATTTAAAAATCAATGGAATAGTGCCATGTGAATTTGAATAGCTTCCATATATCATGTGCCAGCTCCCAAACTCATGCTAGGGTTAGGTTGTACACCAAGTCTTGGTTTTGCTAAAAAAGGGGAAAGTTTGTTAATGGTGAAAAGACCTAAGACTAATTCTCTCATGGGCATGGATAAAGGCCAGCTAATGACCTAATTCCCTTCCCTCATAAGTACTGAGTCAAAACCTAAGGACCACACACTAAATGCTGGGCCCAAAGACCAATTGGCAAGCTTGAAAAATTGCCATAAAACTCAAAAACTGAAATCAGTGTTCTAGGTGGATTCAAGTCTTATTTCCTTTTCCAAAAGCTTCCTTGTGGTCTCCTGAACAGATTCCAACCCCTAACACCAACTCAAACGCAAGGAATTGGTAACAAGACCTTCGACTGTACAGCAAAAAACTCATAAACGCATATCATGTTCTAGGCACTTTTTATGCAATTTAATTGTTGATTCTTGTTCCTCATTTGATTTCAAAGCTAACTGACATGATTAATTTCGTTTTTATGCCATATATGTGATTTCACCATGATCAATCTTTAGGGTTTTCCAAGCTTGAATTTAGGGCTTCTGAAACCAAGCAAAATTAGCCCACGAAACCATGACCATTCAAATCAGCAAGCTTGGACGAAGAAGAATGAATGTTCGCGCTCAATTTATAGAGCCCTGAGGCTTAATCGCTATTTTTCCAAAAGCCCCCTAAAACCACGCTTAAGAAACCGTTGCTTATGTTGTTTGTTTTTTTCAGGGTGGTGGAGACGATGAAGCGTGGCAACATGTGATACGTTGTTTTTGAATTTCGCGCGCTTCAGTCACTAACGCATTGTTTGCTTTCATTATATTTGTTGTTTATTTAATTAACGAATGTGTGATAGTGGTGCAGCGGTATAGGTGTTAACTAGTAACCCTCATGACCTGGGTTCAAGTCCCAGGTCTTGCATAATTCCAATATTATTTTTCCAAACGTCTTCCTGTGCAATTTCAAAGGTGGAGCGCATGGTACACCACAATCATCAAGACGTCCACGTGCCTAAGAGGATCAATCAGAAAGCCATGTTCAGAGGTGTACCATAAGCCTCAGTCAAAGGTCCCATACGTGGCCTGGGAAAGTCAACAAATTCCAAAATCAATTGGGCTAGATTGCTGGGCCACACCTCCACTTTAGGGCCTGAACCCCCTGGTTTGCTTTCTCTATATTTTTCTTGTTTTATTTTTAATTCTTGTTTTATTTTCTTTATTTGTTTAAACTAATTATTATTTCTTTACAAATTATAAAATACACAAAAATCAGAAAAAGAGAACAATATAATATTTATTTTATTTTAGTTATTTTCATAAATAAATTGTATGTAAATTAACTTAGTATTAATTTAGGTTGCAACTTTAATTCTTTCTTCCATAAAAAAATCCAAAAATATAGCATTAGGTTAATGACTTTTTTATTCCTTTTAATTTTCCTTGTTTTTTGCCATAATATTAGTAATTTTCATAATTGAACTTGTAAACTAATTAGGGTTGCATTTAGGTTAGATTTTAATACTTTCTTAATAACTAAAAATCCAAAAATATAGCATTAGGTTTAATGACTTTTTATTCCTTTTAATTTTCCTTGTTTTTTGCCATAATATTAGTGATTTATTTATTTTCATAATTGAACTTGTAAACTAATTAGGGTTGCATTTAGGTTAAATTTTAATACTTTCATAATAAACTTAAAAATAATTAGAACTAGGTCTAACATTTCATTTTGTTTTTTTTAATTAATTCCTTTTTATTAAATCTCAAAAAAACACAAAAATACCAAAAAAACATTTTCTTTTAATTCTTAATTTTAATTCCTTATTAATAATATTTTGCAAAAGGGTCCAACACCCTCGTTCGTAATTTATTTTATTCGCACATTTGTTTATTTCGCTTAATTCATTATGTATCTCTCCGGAAGCATTGTAACTTAAATTTCTCGCACTTTTATTTCTTTTACTTTATTTACTTTCCGTCAAATCGGGTCCGGTTTAATTTTGGTGATGTGGACCCGCGCCATTTGTAATAGTCTTAGATTTACTTTTCCCGCAACTTTTAACTGTTAACAAAAGCATGAAAGAATGTATGGACTTAAAATAAAATCAAGCGTAGAACACCAATGAACATGACAAGACAAATATCAATGAAAATGATACACGAATCGCACACACCACCCCTAGGGTACGCCTCATTGTTGCCTTTCGAAAGGTGATCGTCGAGTAGAGGATGTCTTAGTAAGTCCTCATGATCCGGGAACCTGGCATGAGGGTAGCTTCTAAGGTGTCTTCCCATTGCTCTGGTGATCACCATGTCCCGAACCTCGAATTGTCCCGAACACCTCCAACGGTGGTGCTACCTACCTCTCAATGGTGGGATAGCACTACCTTAAAGGACATTTACACAGACGAATTCCTTAGGGTAGGTAGACGACTCATGGATACTTGCTCTCTTTCAAACAAAAAATACTTTTCACACCAACACATTTTCAAGAGCTTTCAAAGCAAATTTTTCAAACACTCTGACGTACGAGTCGAACTGAAATTTTTCAAAGAAACTTTTTTAAAACCCACAATTGAAAAGCAAGCAAACATTTTGAAAACACATTGAGCAAGTATCTAAGAGCCCATGGATAACCATGGATAGAAAGGGTGCTAACACCTTCCCTTTCTATAACCTACCTCCCGAACCGAGAGCAATCTCTTTAAGGAATTTTTCTGTGCTTTTGTCCTTTCCATTTGGATAAAATAAAAGACGGTGGTGACTCTTGCTTCCGCGACATTTCGCGAACCGGCGTTAAACAGTCAGTTCCAGATCCACCGATCACAGAACTGGCGACTCTGCTGGGGACCCTTTATAAAGTGAGGTGTACCTTAGGGCTAGGTCATAACCATGTTTTCAATTGTCTTCTTTGCTTGCTTTATTATTGTGGGTTGCTTGGGAGTTCTATAGATCCTAACCCGGATCTGGGGGATACCTTCTTAGAAAGTAGCAACAAGGCTGTGAGGGAACTGTGCGGGGTATACCGACATGGTTGAAACAGTCTGCTACGTTGATGTGGCACTTTGGTGTGTACCGGTAACCCTTGAGTTCAGTCAAGGAGAGTACGGGGCCTCCGCGTGGTGTCGTGAAGCATCAACAGACCTTAGGAACCTTAATTGAACTATCTTGGCCTCTTTAGGGTAGTGAGATAACTGACTTTGGTGCAGTCCGAGGTTGGTTGATACTCGATACTACACTCAATTGAGGGTTGCTTTCCTGGAATATTTCAGTCGCCAGTTCAGTGGCTAAATCGAAACGATGAACAATGAAAGCAGTCCCGTGATATTGGGAACCTTAGAACCCGGTTACTTTGATTAGGACAGGTTGAACCCACCCACTTCAAGAGGGTAGTACCCCAAACTTCATGCTGGCCTAAACTCTAAGGGCTCTTTTGTGTGACTTGTGTGCCTTTGTACTTGCCTACTTGCATGCTTGTTAGATGACACATGAACTACTTACAGGTTTTGTTTATAGTCCTTAGCTAGGACTCATGACAAGGTTTACCAAATTTCTTGCAGGTTTTGTTTATAGTCCTTAATTGGGACTCATAACAAAGTATACTGAATTTTTTGCAGGGTCTGTTTATAGTCCTTAATTGGGACTCATAGCAGGGTTTACCTACATCACCCCATGCATAGCATGACATCATACCATTGCATACCATTGCATACATCCTAACCCATTTCAAGGATCTCAAGGGCTTGTGATGCAGGTCATGATGAACCAACTGCCCAGCAAGGGGCAAAGAGGATTTATTTTCCTCTAGCTAAGGTCGTCAGGGGCTATGACCCACTGGATATGGTGAGCCTTTGACCCTTGAAGAAGGGCTCTCTACAACAGGAGGTTCCTTCAATCAAGTTGCCAGTTTCCAACTCTAACAAGTTTCTCTGTTTACCCTGCGAGATCCTTGAAAACATCACATGCATGTCATACATCTCATTGCATTGCAGGTATCCCTTTGACAGGTTGCTTACCCTTCTCCGCTGCTTATTTCAGCCAATCATCATGAATCCTGAATCATCATCCGAGCAGACTATCAAGGACCTCCAGGCTCAGAACGCCCAGTTCCAAGAGCTGATCCTGAATTTGACCCAGGGGCAACAAGATCTGAAGGCTCTGCTACTGAAGAAGGAGAAGAAGAAGAAGAATAGGACTGTTTTGTTCAACCCTAGACGCAGATCTGGGAATACACCGCAGACTGAAACTGAGAGGACTACCCCATCTGTGAGGGAAAACAGTCACCATGAGAGAGAGGTGCCTAGTCCAGTGGTCTCCGACAACGAGACAGATTTCGACGACGAACAGTACCCTCCGGCTGAGGATAAGTACAAACAGTTGGAAGACCGGTTAAGTGCTATAGAGATACAAAAGGTGCCTGGTCTGGACTTCGAGGATCTAGGTCTGTCTTCTGGAGTGGTGATCCCACACAAATTCAAGGTACCTGCCTTTGCTAAATACGATGGGGCATCCTGTCCTAAGTTGCATCTCAGGGCTTATGCAAGGAGGATCCAGCCCTATACAGCTGACAAAAACTTATGGATCCATTTCTTCCAAGAGAGTCTTTCAGGGACTCAGCTCGAGTGGTTCTATCAACTGAATGGAGCCAACATCCGTACCTGGGAAGACTTAGCCACTGCATTTTACAAACACTACCAGTATAATGCCGACCTCGCTCCCACGCGTACTCAGCTTCATGGGATGTCTATGGGTACAGGCGAAGGCTTCAAAGAGTATGCTCAAAAATGGAGGGACCTTGCTGGAAGGGTACAACCACCTCTGATGGACCGCGAGCTCGTCGACATGTTCTTGGGGACCCTGTCTGGCCCATTCTTCAACCACCTAATTGGGAATTCTGCTGCTGGGTTTACAGATCTTGTCTTGACTGGGGAGAGAATCGAAGCTGGTATCAAGTCGGGGAAGATTCAAGAAGCCGCATCTGCTGATGCTCAGAAAAAGCCCCACAGTGGGAAGAAAGAATCCAATGCTATACATGTGAAAAAGGGTCGTCATGATGTAGGGGCAATCCAGATTTCCGATCCCACGCCCGTTCAACCAAGAAAGAGCAATAGGCGTAGGATAAAGCATCAAGATAGGAAGTATACTGACATCAACATGTCTTTGTCTCAGGCATTACAGCAATTTCTGAGGGCGAAAATGATCACACTTAAGGATCCTCCTCAAAATCCTGACACTTCCTCTCCCAAGTACAACCCGGGTGTGAGATGTGCCTACCATTCTGACAGTCCTGGACATGACACCGACGACTGTTGGACCTTGAAGAACAAGATCCAGGATTTGATTGACGCCAAGGAGGTCGAGTTTGAACACTGATCCTACACCAAATCGTCGAGAATGTCTTTTGTTCATTCAAATGTTCAAGTTGTATTGTTCTTTGATTGTTCAAACATTTATTCATGTTAAACATTGTTATCACATTAATGCATCGCTTATGTCTATTTTGAATCAATATATTCGCATTTACTATATGCAAATTGTTTCATATTTTTCTGATGATCAACTCTTGGTTAATAATTCTAAGCCTCTTGAGGGAGGATGACGAAAACGATACCACGATCTACAGTATGCTTTTGAACAGACCCCGCTGATGAGGTACAGGCATTGTTTCAATCCCTAAACACTGGAGTTATAAGGATGATAATCCCTCGTCAACCCCTCTGAGCCAAAGAAGTAGGAGTTTTTCTTTTCGAAATTTAAAACCCTTTATCATAACCTGGGGCAGGGTAGTTCTCTCAGTTGATCCAAGTGCATGACGAATAGCACCGAAGAGATCTTTACAAAACGAACAAAGACAGTGATGGTTCAGAACAATCAAAAAGACAGGCAGTCATCATCAAAATTCATAAACGAAAAGCCCAAAAAGTCTAAACCTACAAAGGGGACTTATGAAACTGGGGCATCCCGCTGACTGTAATTCCAAAAAAGAAACAGTTCAGGCAAAAAAAGAAAGGGATAACAAAAAAGAAGAGGTCCTATAAACCCTCAGCAAAAAAAAGATGACTGCCCATTCAAAATAAATCTTCAATATCGGAACCATCACCGGAAAATCAGAGCAAAGACTCAAACAAGGTCTAACGTATGATCAACTAAGTTTAGGTTTGGAGAACATCACGAAGAGCGGGTGGGTACAAATAATTTGAGCCTTTACCCTTTGTTTCTTAAACCGTGAACCAGGCCACGTTATAACCCTCAAAAGTCCTAGCTGAAGCACGGGTTAGTTCGAAAGCATACTGTTACGAAAGGTATCCTGACTCCTGAAGGCCTACGGTAAATACGGAGTTGACATCACGTTTTACAAACGTTCATTTGTTTTATGAAAAAGAATGCATTTTCAAAATCTTCAAGACAGACATAAGCTTTGCATTTTTGATATAACATTGTTTGCATATGACTTTTTGTTTGAACAGCAGAAGTTCGCACGACGAATGCCTACTGAATAGAAGTACCTCCAATCAAGGGGCAGACATGAGCATGGTCCATCATCTGGGGCAATCCAATCAAGATTCGGAGAATCTCTCAAAGGCCAAATAGCCTGGGGCAAATCTCCGCTTGAGTCACTTGGGGCATTTCAACAACGAATCTGGCCTGATCAAACACCTTCTGGTGGCATGACAAAACACTTCTAACAGGGGCAACTCCCTACATTCTGAGAACATGGACATAGTCGAAAAAATACTACGCACAATCAAAGGCCCGCTAGGTTGACATACCTAGGCAAAAATAAGGGCTTCCCGGCGAACCAAAAGGGTTCGGGCAAAATGAGGGATGAAATGAAAAATCTGTACACCCGGCAAGTCGAAAACCTGAAAAGGCGGCTTGGGCAAAAATGGGTATCCCGGTGGACTGAAAACCCGAAAGGACGGTCCAGGCAAAAGTTAGGGATCAAAAGCGTACGACTATGTCCCGTCATCTTATCATCTGCCTACCAGAAGAAGGTTTGACCCTCAACAACTATCAGCACCCCACAAGTGCATCCCCCATAGAAACAGGGGCAATAAAGAATGGTCTAAGCAATCTGATTGTTCTGTCCTCCAAGGAATCAGGGTAAGCTCCGTTGAAGAACATAGCCAACGCAGTTCAAAGCTTCCCCAGGAAGGTTGGAATCTATCTCCCCAAGCAATAGGCATACCCCCAGTAGATTCTGGAAGCTCATCCCCTAGCAGGGCACGAACGCGCCGTCCGGCTTGATTTAAAGAGTTATTTCCTTAACAGGATATAACTGGGTTATCCTCAGCCAAAAGCCACGGAAAGAGCGTCGTCGACAGAACCTTCTTATCCCCAGCGAAGTCCATTCATACTTCCGATACAGCAAGGTATCCTCAGCGAGTCATCCTCAACAATTCAGCAAAAGCATCTCCCCACAGAGTATTTCTTCCCAGCATGGTCACTAGAATATCTTTTTCTCCCCGCAGAATCCTCCATTCGCCAAGTCTTATCCCCAACGGAGTTATCTTCGTCTATTGGAATTCTTGCAACTATTCTTCAACATCAGCCCAGGATACGACTTCCCGGCACCCGTCAAGGATTTACTTTCCTAGACGAAAAACACATTCATAAAACGTCACATACATCATTATAGCATGCATAGACGCATCATATCACCCCAATCTCATTTATTTTTGAGAACATCTTAAAATCAGGCAATTCATGCATTATGACATTGCATACAACTAATTCGTTACTTTTTCAGGAAAGAACGATCAACAGATAAAAGTCTTTACCCGTTGAGGTAGTAATCGTCCCAGATTCCTTCATCACATATTTGGAGTAGCAATCGTCTCAGATTCCTTCATCATCCCGTTGAGGTAGTAATCGTCCCAGATTCCTTCATCACATATTTGGAGTAGCAATCGTCTCAGATTCCTTCATCATCCTGCTGAGGTAGTAATCGTCCCAGATTCCTTCATCATCCCGCTGAGGTAGTAATCGTCCCAGATTCCTTCATCATCCCGTTGAGGTAGTAATCGTCCCAGATTCCTTCATCACATATTTGGAGTAGCAATCGTCTCAGATTCCTTCATCATCCTGCTGAGGTAGTAATCTTCCCAGATTCCTTCATCATCCCGCTGAGGTAGTAATCGTCCCAGATTCCTTCATCATCCTGCTGAGGTAGTAATCGTCCCAGATTCCTTCATCATCCCGTTGAGGTAGTAATCGTCCCAGATTCCTTCATCATCCCGCTGAGGTAGTAATCGTCCCAGATTCCTTCATCATCCCGCTGAGGTAGTAATCGTCCCAGATTCCTTCATCATCCTGCTGAGGTAGTAATCGTCCCAGATTCCTTCATCATCCCGCTGAGGTAGTAATCGTCCCAGATTCCTTCATCATCCCGTTGAGGTAGTAATCGTCCCAGATTCCTTCATCACATATTTGGAGTAGCAATCGTCTCAGATTCCTTCATCATCCTGCTGAGGTAGTAATCGTCCCAGATTCCTTCATCATCCCGCTGAGGTAGTAATCGTCCCAGATTCCTTCATCATCCTGCTGAGGTAGTAATCGTCCCAGATTCCTTCATCATCCCGTTGAGGTAGTAATCGTCCCAGATTCCTTCATCATCCCGCTGAGGTAGTAATCGTCCCAGATTCCTTCATCATCCCGCTGAGGTAGTAATCGTCCCAGATTCCTTCATCACCCGTTGAGGTAGTAATCGTCCCAGATTCCTTCATCATCCCGTTGAGGTAGTAATCGTCCCAGATTCCTTTATCATCCCGCTGAGGTAGTAATCTTCCCAGATTCCTTCATCATCCTGCTAAGGTAGTAATCGTCCCAGATTCCTTCATCATCCTGCTGAGGTAGTAATCGTCCCAGATTCCTTCATCATTCTGCTGAGGTAGCAATCGTCTCAGATTCCTTCATCGTCCTGCTGAGGTAGTAATCGTCCCAGATTCCTTCATCATATATTTGGAGTAGCAATCATCTCAGATTCCTTCATCGTCCTGCTGAGGTAGCAATCGTCTCAGATTCCTTCATCACATCCTTATCAAAAAAAAAAAAAAACCTCCTCTGGTTCAGTCAGATCGACCCTAAGATCTCCCTGATGCTTATCCCAGTTAAAGTCACCCAAGATTTTTTCTCAACGAGCGTTGTTGAAGTTAAAGTCGCCTAAGGTTCTCTTGCTATTCATACTAAGATAGTAACCATCCCTGGTTCATTCATCGCCGTTTGAAGCTCCAGACTCAGCTCCTGTAACCAGTCAGGACATATCTACACCAAGCATCTAAAAAAATCAGCTCCTGCAACGTGTCAGGTACTCATTTTTCTGTTTTGCAGGTATGCAGGTTCTCGCTAAGGAATCTCCCACGCAATCAACATTCAGATGGCATCTATAAGCCCATCATCCTATCCAACAACCTCCAAATGGCATCTATAAGCCCATTTTCATCACACTGCTAACATGTGAGCGCAAATTTCTGGGCACTCTAGTGTCCAATCATCTTCTACCCTCGGATTACGAAAGGCACGTCAGCCAATCTGCATCCTCAGGTCTAAGAAGATTGAACAGGGGCAACTGTTGCACCCCAAAATTTGCCCTCCCATATTCTTCAAGAAATTGCCAAGCCAAGTCATAAAACTCCCCCAAGGGTTGCACAGTCCAACTGTCTCCTATACAGTCAAAACTAGGGTTTGGGTTCTGATCAAGAAAATGAAGTTTTCAAAGGCTCAATCAAGTCTCATATGCTTACAAACATGGTCAAGCATCCTCATATCAAGTTTCAAGGCATTCAGCTCAAGATTGCACAGTCAAAACCCTAAATTGCACTACAGTCAACTGTAGGGGCAAAATGGTCATTTGGCAGTCAAAAGTTCAAATTTTTGGTCAATATATCATTTTGAAGCCACAAACATCAGTTGATCAATGCTTGATCATGATTCTCAAAATTTGGCTCAGAAAATCATCAAGATGCAAAAGTTCCTTTATTTGGACAGTTGAAAAAGTCAACTGAAATTGACCAGGGCATAACTTTCACATGGATCATCAGAAAAATTCCATCCAAAGCTCATTTTGAAGAGAAAGACATTTCCTACAACTCATCTTCATACTTCAAGTCCAAGAAATGCTCTCACAAAAAGTTATCAATTTCAACATTATAGGTCATTTTCAAAAGTCAACAAAAAGGGACTTTAAGTCAAAGACCATAACTTGAGATTGGAAAATCAAAATGACATGGGACCAAAGGCATTGGTTAAAGGACTCAAAGACCTTTCCAAAATGTCCAAGAACATGAGAAAAGCTTAAAAATTGAGCAAGTTATGCATTGGAGAAGTTGGGAAATTTTTGTGAAATGGCAAAAGTCAACTATCCTTGAAACTTCAATTTTTGACAAAAGGGCCCACTTTCTTCCACTTGATTCAGCCTTGTCATGCCACACACGTGTCCCATGATTAATTTCAAGATCAAACATTGATTTTTTTATTTTATTTAATTTTTGATAATTTAATTCATTTTAAATCTTTAAAAATTCAAATAAAATTTAAAAATCAATGGAATAGTGCCATGTGAATTTGAATAGCTTCCATATATCATGTGCCAGCTCCCAAACTCATGCTAGGGTTAGGTTGTACACCAAGTCTTGGTTTTGCTAAAAAAGGGGAAAGTTTGTTAATGGTGAAAAGACCTAAGACTAATTCTCTCATGGGCATGGATAAAGGCCAGCTAATGACCTAATTCCCTTCCCTCATAAGTACTGAGTCAAAACCTAAGGACCACACACTAAATGCTGGGCCCAAAGACCAATTGGCAAGCTTGAAAAATTGCCATAAAACTCAAAAACTGAAATCAGTGTTCTAGGTGGATTCAAGTCTTATTTCCTTTTCCAAAAGCTTCCTTGTGGTCTCCTGAACAGATTCCAACCCCTAACACCAACTCAAACGCAAGGAATTGGTAACAAGACCTTCGACTGTACAGCAAAAAACTCATAAACGCATATCATGTTCTAGGCACTTTTTATGCAATTTAATTGTTGATTCTTGTTCCTCATTTGATTTCAAAGCTAACTGACATGATTAATTTCGTTTTTATGCCATATATGTGATTTCACCATGATCAATCTTTAGGGTTTTCCAAGCTTGAATTTAGGGCTTCTGAAACCAAGCAAAATTAGCCCACGAAACCATGACCATTCAAATCAGCAAGCTTGGACGAAGAAGAATGAATGTTCGCGCTCAATTTATAGAGCCCTGAGGCTTAATCGCTATTTTTCCAAAAGCCCCCTAAAACCACGCTTAAGAAACCGTTGCTTATGTTGTTTGTTTTTTTCAGGGTGGTGGAGACGATGAAGCGTGGCAACATGTGATACGTTGTTTTTGAATTTCGCGCGCTTCAGTCACTAACGCATTGTTTGCTTTCATTATATTTGTTGTTTATTTAATTAACGAATGTGTGATAGTGGTGCAGCGGTATAGGTGTTAACTAGTAACCCTCATGACCTGGGTTCAAGTCCCAGGTCTTGCATAATTCCAATATTATTTTTCCAAACGTCTTCCTGTGCAATTTCAAAGGTGGAGCGCATGGTACACCACAATCATCAAGACGTCCACGTGCCTAAGAGGATCAATCAGAAAGCCATGTTCAGAGGTGTACCATAAGCCTCAGTCAAAGGTCTCATACGTGGCCTGGGAAAGTCAACAAATTCCAAAATCAATTGGGCTAGATTGCTGGGCCACACCTCCACTTTAGGGCCTGAACCCCCTGGTTTGCTTTCTCTATATTTTTCTTGTTTTATTTTTAATTCTTGTTTTATTTTCTTTATTTGTTTAAACTAATTATTATTTCTTTACAAATTATAAAATACACAAAAATCAGAAAAAGAGAACAATATAATATTTATTTTATTTTAGTTATTTTCATAAATAAATTGTATGTAAATTAACTTAGTATTAATTTAGGTTGCAACTTTAATTCTTTCTTCCATAAAAAAATCCAAAAATATAGCATTAGGTTAATGACTTTTTTATTCCTTTTAATTTTCCTTGTTTTTTGCCATAATATTAGTAATTTTCATAATTGAACTTGTAAACTAATTAGGGTTGCATTTAGGTTAGATTTTAATACTTTCTTAATAACTAAAAATCCAAAAATATAGCATTAGGTTTAATGACTTTTTATTCCTTTTAATTTTCCTTGTTTTTTGCCATAATATTAGTGATTTATTTATTTTCATAATTGAACTTGTAAACTAATTAGGGTTGCATTTAGGTTAAATTTTAATACTTTCATAATAAACTTAAAAATAATTAGAACTAGGTCTAACATTTCATTTTGTTTTTTTTAATTAATTCATTTTTATTAAATCTCAAAAAAACACAAAAATACCAAAAAAACATTTTCTTTTAATTCTTAATTTTAATTCCTTATTAATAATATTTTGCAAAAGGGTCCAACACCCTCGTTCGTAATTTATTTTATTCGCACATTTGTTTATTTCGCTTAATTCATTATGTATCTCTCCCGAAGCATTGTAACTTAAATTTCTCGCACTTTTATTTCTTTTACTTTATTTACTTTCCGTCAAATCGGGTCCGGTTTAATTTTGGCGATGTGGACCCGCGCCATTTGTAATAGTCTTAGATTTACTTTTCCCGCAACTTTTAACTGTTAACAAAAGCATGAAAGAATGTATGGACTTAAAATAAAATCAAGCGTAGAACACCAATGAACATGACAAGACAAATATCAATGAAAATGATACACGAATCGCACACACCACCCCTAGGGTACGCCTCATTGTTGCCTTTCGAAAGGTGATCGTCGAGTAGAGGATGTCTTAGTAAGTCCTCATGATCCGGGAACCTGGCATGAGGGTAGCTTCTAAGGTGTCTTCCCATTGCTCTGGTGATCACCATGTCCCGAACCTCGAATTGACCCGAACACCTCCAACGGTGGTGCTACCTACCTCTCAATGGTGGGATAGCACTACCTTAAAGGATATTTACACAGACGAATTCCTTAGGGTAGGTAGACGACTCATGGATACTTGCTCTCTTTCAAACAAAAAATACTTTTCACACCAACACATTTTCAAGAGCTTTCAAAGCAAATTTTTCAAACACTCTGACGTACGAGTCGAACTGAAATTTTTCAAAGAAACTTTTTTAAAACCCACAATTGAAAAGCAAGCAAACATTTTGAAAACACATTGAGCAAGTATCTAAGAGCCCATGGATAACCATGGATAGAAAGGGTGCTAACACCTTCCCTTTCTATAACCTACCTCCCGAACCGAGAGCAATCTCTTTAAGGAATTTTTCTGTGCTTTTGTCCTTTCCATTTGGATAAAATAAAAGACGGTGGCGACTCTTGCTTCCGCGACATTTCGCGAACCGGCGTTAAACAGTCAGTTCCAGATCCACCGATCACAATTATCCTCTGGTAGCATATCTTTCATAAGGGCTAATAACTCTGTGAAACTTTTATCCGACCATCCATTGCTCGCCTTTAAGTTGTACAACTTTAATACCGCAGACAATCTTATGAATTTTGTACAACCATTATACAACGGTTTCTTTGCATCGCTTACCAACCTCTCGAACATTTTGGGACAATCATTAAGATCTTCTTCAAGCGCTTCTGCAATTTCTTCAACTCGATCATAATCGTATGTATCTGTGCCATTGTCGTTTAAAGCATAGGTCCTATTATCCCCCAATTCATCATTCCCGTCACTTTTCTCACCATGCATATTCCAACATGTATAACTTCTATCAATTCCATACCATATTAAATGCGATGCCAACTGAACCGCGTCAACCCGATTCCCATAACAGCAACACAAACAAGGACATGTCATTCGACTGGGGTCTTCGGCGTGCGCAACAACAAACTTAACGAATTCTGATACCCCATTCTCGTATTCTTTCGACAATCGATTGGAATACATTCATGTCTTATCCATGGTTTACGGTTTCTGAGTCAATCTGAGCTAAATGATAAATTAGAAAACAAAATCAATACTCAAAACTTGCACTTTCTCTTGCACAACCATATAACAAAACCAATACTCAATACTTTTCACTAAATTCATTTTATTCTATCAACTACTTTAGTACACAAGTATAACACAAGAAACCATAAACAAGAAACTATCATTGCTCAAAATCAATCATAAAAAGCACACGAAAAAAACAATATATTAATAGAGTTAACAATATATATATGGCTACCTTTATTAAATATTTTGTTACGCTCTCTATTATTTCTCTCTTAGCTTGTTTTACCAATGCACAACTTGTTAATATAAATGATGTTTGATAAAATAAAAAGCACATGAAAATGTGTTGTTTTCTACTAATATCAGGACCATAGAATTTAAACGGATTAGAACAGCACGTAAGGAAGCAAATTAATTGTATGTAAATATAATAAATTAGAATCAAAGCAAGCATAGAACAATTTATTCATACAAAACTATACTAGAAATTGAAATACCTGGAGCTGAGTTGTGTAACTTTGTGTTGTATATTGTTGTGATTTCTGATGCAGCAAACTTTGTGATTTCACCCTGCGTTTCTCCTGTGGCAAGTGGTGGTCGTTGTTCTCTCTGTAGATGCTAACGGAGGCGGAGGTCCTGATGAAGAAGTCCTGAAACTGCCCCGGTGGTCCTGAACAAGAAGACGGAGGCAGAGGTCCTGATGACGAATAGAAAAGTGGCAAGTGGTGATCGTGAAGAAAATCTGCTCGTAGATGCTAACGGAGGCAGAGCTCTGATTTAGGGTTTTAATGATATAGTGAAGAACAATAGAAAAGTGATGATACGAATTTTTGATATTTATTATAAAACTACCTACGAAAGCGCTTTTAAAAGCGCTTTCTAAAGGTCACCTATAACAACGCTTTTTAATGTAAAAGCGCTTTCGTAGTATATCCTATAGCAGCGCTTTTAAAAGCGCTTTCTAAAGGTCAGCTTTAGCAGCGTTTTGTAAAAGCGCTTTCTAAGGCTAACCTTTAGCAGCGCTTTTGAAAAGCGCTTTCTTAAGGTACCCTCTGAAAGGCACCCTTTAGCAGCGCTTCCCAAAAAGCGCTTTCTAAGGGTGACCTTTAGCAGCGCTTTTGAAAAGCGTTTTCTTAAGGCACCCTTTGCAAGCGCTTTTTTTAAGCGAATTTTTTTTAAAACCTACAACAGCGCTTTTTCCTAAAAACGCTTTCGTATGTGTGCTGCTAAAATTTATTTTTGGCGTAGTGGGTCCTCACTAAAACAGAGAAAAAGGGAGGAAAAAAATTAGGAAGAAAACCAACTATGAAAATTTTTGAAATTTTCGAAATTTTTCAAAAAAAAAATGACCTATCGAAAATTTCAAAATTTTCGTTATAAAAATTGATCTACCGAAATTTTAAAATTTTCGATATAAAATATTTCAAAATAACTAGAAATTTTGAATTTTCCTTTACAAATACACCAAAAATTTACAAATTTCCGTGAAAATCTATCGAAAATTTTGTAAAAATATAAAAAATTCTTATTATTTTCGTACTAAAAACATTAAATTTTTTTGTTTTGTACTGTAAATTTTAAATAAGTGTAAAGAAATTTGTTTGTCTTATTTTAATCTTTTCATACATTTCGGAAAATGTCAAGTATAAATGTGAGGTGTCTAACCTAAATAAAAAAAATACAGTACGGTTGAATGTCGTGCTGCATGATGGTGTATAGTGCATAGTGCATACACCACTATGTGATATTGAGCATAACTTTTTTTGACAATGATATTGAGCAATGAGTATAACTTTTTTTTAGAGTGATATTGAGCGATGAGCATAACCAAAATATCATTTGTTACTTGTTGATCCTTCACTATCTCTTTTATTGATTAAATTTATATAAATTCCACATAATTTAGTGAGACTAACAAATTTTAATCAATAAAGAAAATCATATATATGATTCTTCTGTCCATAAATCTTTCTAGTCCTACATGACATTGTTAAAGTGAGTGGAATGGGAACAGCTGATTTGGAAAGTTGATGATAAGAACCATTATAGCAATAGTCACAATCCATTAATTTCTTCATTCTTCACTAAATAGAGTGTTGCTACAACTTTTTTCTTTTTGGACAATCCTAGTGACGCTACTTTCACTACTAACATTCTAAATTCATTGAAAATAAATGTACAAATTCCACTACTGAAAAAAAAATTAAAGTAAAAGCATGCTTCTTTTTCTTTAGTTCTTTTAATATTGACCAAAAAAAATGTTTATACACCCTATTGGTATATGAAAAATGCATGCTTTCAAGTTTAATAATTGAAACGTTATCCAATCTTTTGAACTTTAATAATTTGTCTTATCATTTCTATTTCTTCATTCATAAGAAATTGAAACTGATAAATCATAACTGAAAAATGATAAATCTCCCTATAGATTTCAATATATATTGTGATTGTGATCTTAATCACTGATCCATTAGAAGGAGCAAAAATGTATGTGACTAGGCCTTTGTCTATGTACAGAAAATCTCCGAGTACATCGGAGATACCGCCACCAGATGCACCATACTCAGGCTATCTAGTGATCACGGATGAAGAAGCAGAAGATGAAGACACATGTTGTTGGCGTATGTGTCGCCGGAAGAATGTGAAGAGACTGCCTTTTCCTCAGGATAAAACGTTTTCAGTTTTTCATCCATCAGAGAATGAACAAGCTTCAAGTATTAAGGTTTGGTTTCTTCCTGTTCCTGATCATGCTTTGTCTTCCAACAGATACTATGTCATCAGAGCCAAAGGTAGACACAAAGGGTATGTATGTATTTTGGTTTGTTTATTATAGTTTTTGAATGTATCGAAATTTTAGAAATGTTTATGAAATGTGTTATGAGATTCTTTTTATCAGTGTCCGCCAAGTCTTCAGAGGTTGGGTTAGTAAATAAATAAGAGTTCTATTTAGACACAGTTTAATCGTGATAAATCTGTGATATTTTATTTAGCCATGTGATAAATTTTGGGTCATGTGATACAGTTCGTCTTGCACATCCTTTCAGATGACCCTGTTTTTTATATGTATGTTTGAAATGATGGTGAATTTAGAATTATAGTATTCGACATAATTCTAGTGAAATAAGAATTCATTCATATTCACAATGTTGAAACTTTTGTGATTTTGTAGGAAAGTATACAAATGTTCAAGAGAAGGTGACATAGTGAGTTGTTGCTTCAACAACATCTTGAATGACAAAAGTCCAAAGCCATTCAATCTAAAAGACTTATACCAAATATTCAAGATTCATACTCACCAAAGTGGTGGATTTTTCGCAAAGTCAATTACACCCGACGGAATTCCACCAAAATTTTTAAGGAAAAAAGGATGGAAAGTTAGAATTTCAGGTTCATATAGATCATGCAAACTAAATGAAGCTCTAGGTGTTGATGTTCCCCTAAGAGAAAAGCTTCCAAGTTTAAACTTTCCTATCTCAAGAAAAAGGTCACCAAATTTAGTTGTAGGGAAATGGTATATTCCATTTATATTTGTGAAAGAAAATGGAAGAAAAGTCAAACAACAAATGAAAAAGTCAATGTTTTATAGTATGACATTAGAGCAAAAATGGGAAGAGATTTACTCATGTGGAAGAGATTATGATAATGAGAATGAAAGTGAAAACAATGTTGTGAAATTGAATGTATTTGTTGAAAGAGAAAAGGTATTAATATGTGGAATGGAAGCAACAAAGAATGGAAGAGTTGATGATAATGGTTTTATATGGTTTAGAGTGTATAATCCATATGATAAGAGAAGGGTTAGTGTTGGATTAAGTTCAGCAATTATTGATAATATGAGATGGGTGGAAGAACAAGGTGGTTGGGTTTATGGTCATGGGAGAGAAAGAGATGTGAGTGTGGAAGAAGAGGTAACATGTCAAAGTGAATGGAATAGGTTTGGTTGTTATGTTTTGGTGGAAAGTTTTTGTATTAGGACCTTAGATGGTAAATTTGTTTTGAGATATGATTTTAGACATACTCATAAGATCAAGTGCAAATGGGAATAAGAATTCATTAAGGTTTGAAATTCAAGTGTGGTTTATGGGAA
The DNA here is from genome assembly GCA_948472305.1 of Vicia faba. Lineage (NCBI taxonomy): Eukaryota > Viridiplantae > Streptophyta > Magnoliopsida > Fabales > Fabaceae > Vicia > Vicia faba. The sequence goes on along the minus strand of OX451735.1, from coordinate 868,886,793 downwards.
GCAAGAAATCATAGTGGACAGCACAAAACCTAGTAACAAAGAGGTTTTGAAAAATGTTATATGATGTATTTTTTTTATCAATGTGAAATGAAGAATGTTATTCGATATTTTATGTTCAAATTGTTTGAACGATTTTTCTCTCAAGTAATTTAGTGATTGAAATTTCATTATTTAAAAGCAGAAAAATGAGATGCATATATGTTCGAATTCGCGTCTCTGCACTCTTGTTATCAACGGAGAACTCGATTATCAGACTAGACAAATTTAATAGTATATTTGAATTGAATAAATTGAGTGGTTGGACCGCTAAGTCAATAATAACTTCTCATCATACAACATTTTTGTCTTTAGTACATGAGAATTGTAATAGCTGTAGTCTGTAGAAGTAAAAGCATCAATTTTAGTGCAATTCATGGTTTGATGAACTTTGAAGGATCCATTCCAAACACAAAAAAAAAAAATGAAAGCTCTCACTACTTTTTCATCGCCTTACTTCAACTCTCAAGGTGAGTATTTTTTTAGTTAATTTAACTTAGTTAGATCTACAACATGGTTTGAGGTTTTTAATTTGTTTTATAATGAATATACTTTGAAGACTCCAGTTAATACTTTTCATTCTATAATTGGTTTTTGTTTTTTACTTCAGTTGAAAAGCAATGGCCTCAAAGATTTTCCTTGAGTATAAAACCAATGCATTTGAGACATTCAAATGGCTGCAAAGTTAGAGCAACTTTGAATACTAATAGTAAATCAATTGAAATTCCTCATCAATGGTACAATCTGGTAGCAGATCTTTCAATTAAACCACCGCCGCCATTGAATCCCGAGACCTTTGAACCAATCAAACCAGAAGACTTGTCACCTCTTTTTCCTGATGAGTTAATCAGACAAGAAGTGACAACTGATAGATTCATAGATATACCGGATGAAGTTGTTGATGTTTACAAGCTTTGGCGCCCAACTCCTCTCATCAGGTTTGATTACTATTTACCATATAGTACATTCCTAAGGTTTTAAATCTTAGTTGTGTCTTGATCAGAGCCGTCTCAATTTTCCGGAGACCCTGTGTAGATTAGTCGCATGTTAACCATGACAAAATAAATAAAGGTCTTACTTAACTATAGTTTAACTGAGACAAACATTTTACGAGGCCCTGTGATAAATTTTGAGCCCTGTGCAATAGTCTGTCTTGCACGCCCTCAAAGACGGTTCTGGTCTTGATCTTTGATGTTGCATGGAGTTGAGGTCAAATATGAGGTTAACTGTGCCAAAAGAACCGAGTAGTGACAGAAAGCCCACAAACTAAAAGTGAACAGTAAGTCACAACTCGGTTCTTTTTGGTTTGATTCAATTTATCAGTTCAGTTTGGTTTTAGCTTTTCGTACTCTAGCTAGATCAATGAATTTTACATATATGTTTCTTGTGAATTTAGAGCCAAGAGATTGGAAAAGCTTCTTGATACACCTGCAAGAATTTACTACAAATACGAAGGTGTAAGTCCAGCAGGGTCACATAAACCGAACTCAGCCGTTCCGCAAGCATGGTATAACTTACAAGAAGGTGTCAAGAATGTTGTGACGGAAACCGGTGCTGGACAGTGGGGAAGTGCACTAGCCTTTGCTTCTAGCATATTTGGCCTTGGATGTGAGGTATGGCAAGTACGTGCTTCATACGATTCGAAACCGTATAGAAGATTAATGATGCAAACATGGGGTGCAAAGGTACATCCATCTCCATCTATGATCACTGAAGCCGGTCAAAGAATTCTACGACACGATCCAACGAGTCCAGGGAGTTTAGGCATAGCTATATCAGAAGCTGTCGAAATCGCTGCTAAAAATCCTGATACAAAGTACTGTTTAGGGAGTGTACTAAACCATGTTTTACTTCATCAAACTGTTATTGGAGAAGAGTGCATTAAACAAATGGAAGCGATTGGAGAAACTCCTGACGTGATCATAGGTTGTACCGGAGGTGGTTCCAATTTTGCAGGACTTAGTTTTCCTTTCATTAGAGAGAAGCTTAATAGGAAAATTAATCCTGTGATTAGAGCTGTTGAACCTACAGCATGTCCTTCATTAACAAAAGGGATATATGCTTACGATTTTGGCGATACAGCAGGGTTGACTCCTTTGATGAAAATGCATACACTTGGCCATGACTTTGTTCCTGATCCAATTCATGCTGGTAACCGATTTTATCTGCTAAGAAAGTTTGTTTTTTTTTATTCATTTAATTTTTGTTTAGACCCTCAACTATAAAACACCAACGATACAGACACAATATTGACAGTTAAGCGTCAGATGACATATGTTAAACATCATATATTTATTAACTACATGGGTCGGTGTCAGATGACATATCTTAAGGGAAACGAAACGAAGCTCTTTGCCACTTGGACTAAAGAGTGTTTTTCGTGTTATATTTGTTAGAATATTTAGTGTATTGACATGTTTGTTTACTTGTAGGGGGTTTGCGCTATCATGGTATGGCACCATTGATCTCTCATGTTTACGAGTTAGGTTTAGTGGAAGCGATTTCAATTCCACAGACAGAATGCTTTCAAGGTAGTTAAGGATCCGTATACTTTCAATTTCGCAACTTTTGGATACAATGATATGTAATGAAGTTGTCATTTTGATTACAGGTGCTATACAGTTTGCAAGGTCAGAAGGGTTGATACCAGCACCCGAACCGGCTCATGCTATTGCTGCAACCATTAGGGAAGCTCTCCATTGTAGAGAGACTGGAGAAGCCAAAGTTATTTTGACAGCAATGTGTGGACATGGCCATTTTGATTTGCCAGCTTATGAAAAGTATTTGCAAGGTAATATGGTTGACCTCTCCTTCTCAGAGGACAGGCTGAAAGCTTCTCATGCCAATATTCCTCAAGTGACATCTTGAGTTGGACCTCATCGTAGTTCATCATGTTCAAAATCAGACATTTTGCTGTCTTTTCGTCGGTTTTAAGTTTCAATACTCTCCATCTAATTCCTTTCAAAAAGTAAAATTGGTAGGTGGTGCTAATTATGCAGGCTGGCTTGCGGTTATTGAACTTTGGTTTGAAGTACATGGTTGTAAGGATCATTTTCTCAATCACTACATCCAAGCCAACTAGAAATAATCAAATACTCATAATATTTTTCAAACGGAACACTTTTCTCAAATTTGTGCAATTTAAAAACAACTAACCATTTTTGCAATATAAACAATAAAAGTGAAAAACACACTTCAAACAACTCCTCTTCCAAATGTGAATATACCAAAAACACTCTAGGGTTCAAAACAACTCCTTTGTTCATAATATTTTTCAGTAGGTAATTCAACACGCTGCATATCAAGAAGTCCACCGTACACCATCAAAATACAAAAAAATAGGTTTTAGAATAAATTTTTTTTCTTCTTGATTTAAAATCAAATAGAATTAGGATTTTCTTTTTAATGATTTCTTTATTTTCTTAAAATAACAAAACAAAACAAAAACATTTTTTAATCAATCGCAATTAGGTTTAAGCAAGGGTCAAAACCCTAGTTGTTTCGTATTCAATTCATCGCGCGCGTGTTATTTATATTTGCCAACATTGTTGTAACGGTTCATGGTTTGTAATAGTTTAATCTAAGACCTTTTTTTTACTTATCGCTTTTCCCCGGGTTGTTGGCTATGTAATTAATCCCCCTCCCCGAAGCCTTGTAATAGCGTAGATTTACTTTCTCGCATTTTAAATTCCCATAAATATTTGACTGTTTAGATATATGCTAATAGGATTGTATGATAAGAATGCATGACAAATTAATACAGTTAGAAAACCCTAATGTGCAAAGACAAATAACTAAAACAAATCACTCGCACATATCACTTTTAGGGTATACTCTCACTTCGGTTGCCTTCGATAAACGATCATTAAGCATAGGGTGTCTTAGTGGTTGCCCTCCTGTCTAAAAAAGATCACACGTCCCGTTCAAATGTTGCCTCGGAAATGTTGCCTCGAATATGATCTTAAGACTCTAGGGTTATTACTAATTTGTCCTAACATGGCTTTAGTGATTGTACGTCCCTTTCGAATCGACCCTTACACCTCCAACGACGGTGCTACCTATTTCTCAATAATAGGATAGCGCTGTCTAAAGGAAACAAGAATAGAAATGATTTTTTTTCGAGTAAGTAGATGCTAGTAGGTACTTGCTCAAATTAAAACTTTTCACACTTATACTTTTCAAACAAACTTTCAAAACAAACTTCGTCACACCTTTGAGGACTGATACAAGGGTTATCACGAAGTTAAAACTCATTTAAAAAACAAAGCACATACACAAGCAATTTTAAAAATATGAGCAAGTACCTAAGAGCCCATGGAAAACCATGGATAGAAAGGGTGCTAACACCTTCCCTTTCTATAATCTACCCCCCGTACTCAGAATATCTCGAAACAGGATTTTTTTCTGTACTTTTTTCCTTTCCGGTTGGATGAAATAAAAGTCGGTGGCGACTCTTGCTTACCGCGACATTTTGTGAACAAAAAACGCAAACCAGCATCAAATAGTCGGTTCTGCCACCGTATCACAGAACTGGAGACTCTGTTGGGGAGATTAATAAGTGGGGTATACCTTAGGATCTAGTTCATCATAATTGCTTCTCTTGATTGCTTTGTTTGCTTTACTTTTAAGGGTTTTGTTTGGGGTTACTATAGATCCTAACCCGGATCTGGGGATACCTTTTAGGTAAGCAGCAATAGACTGTGAGGAAACTGTACGACGTAGACCGATACGGTTGAAGCAGTAGTTACGTTGATGTGGAACATTGGTTGGTACCGGTATCCCTTATGGAGAAACGAGGAGAATACATGGCTGCTACGTGGTATCGTTAACCATCAACTGACCTTAGAACCTTTAATCACCCAACTTGGCCATTAGAAAGTAGTGAGATAGCCGGCCTCGGTGTAAAGCTGAGAACTGGTTGATACTTGATGCTACACTCATTGAGACCATACTCTCGAGATAGTTTCGGCTGCAAGAAAAGATTGCGTGAGCTGAAACCATGACCGATAGAGGATGGTCAGTGAATTTGAGATCCTCTAGAACCCGGTTACTTTTTCTAGGACAGGTTTGAAACCAAATTAACTTCAAGAGGATACTACCTTTAACCTCATGCAAGCCTTAAACCTAAGGGATTTGGGTGATTTGACTGTGTTTGCAATATCTGTGTTTGCTATACCTGTGGTTTACCATGACATCATGCATCATAACATGGCATTCATGCTTCATTACACTAACCATTTCAAAGACCAAGGGAATTTATCTTTGTTCTGTTTTACAGATTATGGCTTTCGTGCACAGAAATACCATCCGAGTCAACTTTATGCAAATACCTACCCAACTTAAAGAACTAGCCTCAAGAGTTTATGAGACTTATATGTTCATTAAGAGACACTGTCAACTTCTCAGCCTGGTTACTTCAAATCTTGATGAGCAAATGATGAGCATACTATTTCAATTCTTTGATCCCTTGCATCATTGCTTCACCTTTCCAGATTACCAGCTGGTACCCACCTTGGAAGAGTTCTCTCATCTATTGGGCATATCTATCCTTGAACAGGTACCCTTCACAGGTATGGAAGAAATTCCTAGACCAGAAGACATTGCCTCAGCTCTGCATTTGAAGCGGGCTGATGTAGTATCCAATTGGGAAACACGAAGCAGGGTCGAAGGTTTTCTAGCCAAATTTCTGATAGACCGGGCTCAGCTATTCTGAGATGATTTGGATTTTCAAGCTTTTGAAGATGTCTTGGCTCTCCTTATCTATGGTTTGGTTTTCATCCCGAATCCAGATTCCTTTGTAGATGTGAATGCTGTCAAGATTTTCCTTTCTCGCAACCCAGTGCCTACCTTGCTGGGAGATATCTTGCATGCTCTCCACACCCGTACTATGAGGATAAAAGGAACTCTTATGTTTGCATGTCGTTGCTGTCAAGGTGGTTTATTTCTTACCTCCCCAAGTCTGTGCTGAAGAACGAAAAAGGTTTGGTTTGGTCCTACAGAATAATGTCACTTTCTCATACAGATATTCTTTGGTGTTCCCGGGCTATGGAAGACACTACTGTTATTGACCATTGTGGTGGATACCCTAATGTCTCATTGCTTGGAATCAGAGGGGGTATAACTTACAATCCTTGTCTAGCCTTGTGACAATTTGGTCGTGCTCGAAGAGATGGTCCCCATGAGTTACTTCTTGAGGACATTGTATTTTACTATAAGGAGGACGTTAAGGAGCATCGTCGGAGGTTTATACGAGTTTGGGGCATGGTGAACAGATCTGACCCCCAAGAGTTGGGACCGAAGACTTCCCTTCCTATGTAGCCTTACCTCCAATGGGTCCGAGCTCGTGCCTAGAAGCTTGGGATTCCCTATGAGGCTGTATTACCAGTGATTGTGGAGCCCACTAACGAAGAAGGCATTCCTTACACGGTTTTCTATCCTTACATGCCCACTGATCCTGGGGAGTTGCAGAGGTCTTGGATTCAGCTGAAGAATGAGCGGGACACTTACCGGGAGAAGTTCCATGAGCAAGAAAGGAAGATTCTGAAGCTCACCAGGCAGCTCGAGGAAGAAAGAGTGATCAATGACTACATCAGCACAAAGAGGAAGCGACCATGGGACTTTTGATTTTGATTTTTCTAGTTTTAGTTTTGTTTTATTTACTTCTTTGTAACGCCTTAAAGGCATTGTTGAACCTTTCAAATTTAAAGCTAATAAAGTTTTTGTTCCTTTTTGGTTTGCAAATTTAAATCTCCCAAAGTCTTTGAAATCATTACATGAGCATCCCATTATCATGCACATCATTACAGGTACCCTTACAGGTTTCTCATCTTCTTCACTGTTTATTTCAGCAGAAATTTCTTCTGATCAAGCCATCAAAGATCTTCAGGCACAGAACGAAAAATTCCAACAGATGTTCATAAGTCTGGCTAAAGGGCAAGAGGATCTGAAGACCTTTATTCTAAAAGAGAAGAAGAAGAAGAAGGTCGGTATTCTGAACATGGGTAGAAGATTCGGAGAAAGGTTGAGACAACCAGCTGATTTGACCTCCTCATCCAAGGACGGGGAGAACCAAGAAAGGGCAAAGGACCCTAGTCCTGCAGTTTCTGATAATGATACGGATTACAGCGATGAGCAATATCCTCCTGCAGAGGATAGATATAAGCAGCTAGAAGACCGTCTGAGTGCTATGGAGATTCAGAAAATCCCTGGTTAGGATTTCGGAGAATTGGGACTGGTATCGGGAGTGGTCATCCCTCATAAGTTCAAAGCTCTAGTTTTTGCTAAGTACGATGGAGTATCCTGTCCAAAACTCCATCTTCACTCGTATGTCAGGAAAATCCAACCCCACACTGTTGATAGGAATTTGTGGGTGCATTTCTTTCAAGATAGTCTGTCAGGGACTCAACTTGAATGGTTCTATCAGTTGGAGGGAGCCAGTGTCCAAAACTGGGAAGATCTTGCTGCTGCTTTTTACAAGTAGTATCAGTACAACACCGACCTTGCTCCCACTTGTACTCAACTCTAGGGTATGTCCATGGGTGCATGTGAAGGTTTTAAGGACTATGCTCAAAAGTGGATAGATTTGGCTGGAAGAGTCCAACCCCCTTTGTCTGATAGGGAATTGGTTGACATGTTTCTAGGGACGTTATCTGGTCCATTTTTCAACCACTTAATTGACAGCTCGTCATCTGAGTTTATTGATTTAATTTTGACTGGAGAAAGAGTAGAAGCTGGAATTCGAAGTGGTAAAATACAGAAGGACGCCTCTTCGAGTTCGGTAAAAAAGCCTTTCACTGGTAAGAAAGAAGCTAGTGCAGTTTATAGCCCGAGGGGCCTAAGCAGATCTGAACACTATCAAACGGTAAATACTGTAGTAATACCAAGACCCGAAGTTGCTCCACAACGCCACAATCAGCAAAGGGTGGAAAGACCACAGCGGCAGTTTACCCGCATCAACATGACCTTGGCTGAAGTTCTACCTCATCTGCTGAAATCTAACTTGGCAACCTTGAGAGAGGCTCCCAAGAATCCAAACACTACTTCTCCCATATACAATCCCAACGCGCGGTGCGCCTACCATTCTGAAAGTCTAGACCGTGATATAAATGATTGTTGGGCCCTGAGAAACAAAGTACAAGATTTTCTCAAAGCCAAAGAGATTGAGTTTGATGCTCCATAAAAGCCGAATGTTATAACTGCTCTCATGCCCAAACATGGTCGTGGAGTTAATGCTGTTGACACCGATTTGTCTGTGACCTCTGTTAAAGAAATTTCTACTCCTCTGATGACTGTTAAGAAGAATTTGCTGTTGGCCGGTTTATTTCTGGGTTGTGGTGAAGGTTTCCACATGTGTTCGACTCTACCTTCCGGTTGTTTTTTGTTGAAGTCAGGTGTTCATCGCCTGATGGATAATAAAGAAATTTTGTTTGAGAAGACTATAATTCTGTTTATTCCAAATGAAGACGTTGTCATTATAACCATCTCCGCCAATCCTTCCAAGGTTTCCTCGAGAAAACCTGTTAGGATTACACCTATTCCAAGAATTTCTCTGCTAATAATCATTATTCCTGGTCCCATCCCGTACACCTCAGATAAGGTTGTCCCTTGGCATTACGGTGTTGACGTGCACTATCATGGTATTAAGCAAGATCTAAAGAATGAAGAAGCTGATACTGATGTCAGTAATAATGTCGGGACTAGTAGAGTTACCCGAAGTGGGAGGGTCATCTCTCCTGAGATTTCCCAGAAGACTATCATCAAGCCTACTGTTATTCCAACTGCTGTTCCAATCAGCACTCTTGACATTTCCCTTGTTCCTACTCCAGTTATTACACCTGCCATTGTTCCTATTCTTACTCTAGTTGTCACCCCTACTGCTGAGCCATCTGGGACTCGGGACAAGGAAATAATAGGTGAGCCTGCCCGGAGGCACCTAAGAAGATCGTCGTGGAAGCCTCTAAGCAAGAGATAGAGGAAATAATGAAAATTATCAAGAAAAGCGACTACAATATGGTCGAACAATTGGGGCAGACCCCATCAAAGATCTATATGTTGTCTCTGCTATTATGTTCTGAAGCCCATGCGAAGGCTTTGATTGCATTTCTCAAGACTGCGCGTGTTCTGCAGGAAACTTCAATAGATCAGTTCAAAGATTTCATGGCCAGCCTGACTGTTGACAATGGGTTGGGTTTCTCAGATGCAGATCTGACACCGAAAGGAAGAAATCATAATGATGCTCTGCATGTCTCGATTGAGTGCAGGGGAACCACCATGGCCCATGTGCTGGTAGATACCGGGTCCTCACTGAATGTTCTGCCAAAGAAAGCGTTAGACCGTCTGGATTGTGAAGGTTTGATTCTAAAGCCGAGTAACATTGTGGTAAGGGATTTTGATGGATAAAAAAGAATGGTGCACGGGGATGGACATCCCTGTCAAAGTGGGTTCTCAGATTTTTGGGTCCACCTTCTATGTAATGGACATCAGACCATCATATTCTTGCTTGCTGGGCCGTCCTTGGATCCATAAGGTTGGGGCAGTTACTTCCGCACTCCATCAAATGTTGAAATATCCGGCGAAAGGGAAGATTGTCACAATGCAAGGTGAAGAGGAGTATATGATGAGTCATCTCAATTCCTTCCGCTATGTAGAGATGGATGGGGAATTCATAGAGACTCCTTGTCAGAATTTTGAGGAGGTCCCTCAGTTCTCGGCATCAACTCAAGTTACTACCAACAAACCTTCGCTGAAGATGGCTTCTCTCAAAGACGCCATGGCTATAATTGAAGAAGGTGGGTGTACCAATTGGGGTAAGCTCCCTGATTTCACTTACAAAACTGACAAATTGGGTTTGGGCTTTACTACAGGGGCTCAAAGGGATGTTAGGCACGCACGGATTGGAAGACCTCCTCTACACATCAGCAATCGGGGAGTTAATGCAATTGAGGACAGTGAAGAGGACTCAGACATCGACAATTGTATCTACCCAACAACCAATGGAGGACCGAATAACTGGACGACGAAGGACTTCATACATGTTTCTTTTATTCAGTAGTAATTGACTTTTGTTTTAAGATTTGTAATAAACAATTTGAAACTTTACGGCCTGGTGCCTTACCCGAGGCACCTTGGCTTTGCTTGTGAGGGCTATTATTTGTCATTTCATATATCATTAATAAAGCATTGGACATTTCTTACATTACAAATTTTGCGCTCCTTGTTTTTATTTTCTGTCTCTCACTTTATCAAAACAACTATTCTCTTACACACACTCACATATCATAATGCAGGTCCATATTCACTCTGGATCCCATTGATAACGACTCTGCTATTGTCAGTTATGACTTCGAAAATACGATCAACCAAGTCGAGGATGAAGGTGAGGATGATTGCGAGGTGCCTGGAGAACTTTCTAGACTATTACAGCAGGAGGATAGGGCCATATAGCCTCATGAAGAGCCAGTAGAGTCAGTGAATTTGGGTACAGAGGAAGACAGGAAAGAGGTTAACATAGGTGCGAATCTGGAGCCTAGTGTCAAACAACGATTAATACAGATGTTACACGACTATGTTGAGATCTTCTCCTGGTCCTACGAAGACATGCATGGTTTGGACACTGATATTGTGGTACATTGTATGCCGACTAAGGAAGACTGCCCTCCGATAAAACAGAAGGACCGCCGTATGCGCCCTGAAATGTCAGAGAAAATCAAAGCAGAGGTCATGAAACAGTTCGGCGCATGATTCTTAGCTGTCACTTCTTATCCACAGTGGGTTGGTAACGTCGTTCTGGTACCTAAGAAGGATGGTAAGTTACGGATGTGTGTGGACTACAGAGATCTGAACAGGGCGAGCCCCAAGGATGACTTCCCACTTCCTCACCTTGATGTTCTGATCGACAACACCGTGCAGCACAAGATCTTCTCCTTCATGGATGGTTTTTCTGGCTACAATCAGATCAAGATGGCTCCTGAGGACATGGAGAAGATAACCTTCGTTACACAATGGGGCATATTCTGTTACAAGGTAATTCCTTTTGGGTTGAAGAATGCTGGGGTAACTTATCAGCGCGCCATGGTCGCTTTGTTCCACGACATGATTCACCATGAGATTGAGGTTTATGTTGATGACATGATAGCCAGGTCCCAGACTGAGGAAGAGCACCTTGATCATCTCCATAAACTGTTTGACAGGTTAAAGACGTACAAGCTGAGGTTGAATCCGAACAAGTGTACCTTCTGGGTAAGGTCTGGTAAGCCTCTGGGTTTTGTTGTCAGTGACAAAGGTATTCAGGTAGACCCTGCAAATGTAAAAGCCATACAAGAGATGCCGGCTCCCCGCACAGAAAAAGAAGTTAGAGGTTTCTTGGGACGTCTGAATTACATCGCCAGGTTCATTTCACATCTGACTGCTACTTGTGAGCCAATCTTCAAGCTGCTGAAGAAAGATCAAGTGGTAAAGTGGAATGATGAGTGCCAGACTGCTTTTGAAAGAATCAAAGAATACCTTCAAGAACCACCAATTTTGATGCCTCCAGTTGAATGAAGACCTTTGATTTTATACTTGATAGTGCTAGACCATTCAATGGGGTGTGTGCTGGGGCAGCATGACGAGTCTGGCCGAAAAGAGCACGCTATTTACTACCTTAGCAAAAAATTTACCGACTGTGAGACCCGATACTCATTGCTCGAGAAAACTTGCTGCGCTTTGGCATGGGCTGCTCGCCGGCTGAGACAGTATATGCTGACTCACACCACTTTGTTGATATCAAATATGGATCCGATCAAGTATATTTTCGAGAAGCCCGCTCTCTCCGGAAGGATAGCAATATGTCAGATGATCTTAACCGAGTACGACATCCAATACACAACCCAAAAAGAAATCAAGGGGAGTGTGTTGGCAGATCATTTGGCGCATTAGGCCGTGGATGACTACCAGTCCATGAATTTCGAGTTCTCGGATGAGAATATCATGTTGGTAACCGACTGCAAAGAACCTGGACCAGACGAAGGACCCGAGGAGGGATCCCTATGGTCTATGTATTTTGATGGAGCCTCGAACGTATTGGGTAATGGAATTGGCACCGTAATCATATCTCCTGAGGGCTGTCATACTCCATTCACCGCCCGATTATGTTTTAACTACACCAACAACATGGCGGAGTATGAAGCATGTATCATGGGTCTTCGAGATGCTATTGACCTGAGGATTAAGTTCTTGAGTGTATTCAGAGATTCCGCTCTGGTGATAAGTCAAATCAAAGGCGAGTGGGATATGAAGCACCCGAATCTTATTCCTTACAAAGAGTATGTACTGACAGTGCTCCCACACTTTGAGGAGATAACCTTTGAACATTTCCCACGAGAGGAGAACCAGTTGGCGGACACGCTAGCTACCATGTCTTCCATGTTCAAAGTTAGGTGGGACAATGAAGCTCCCCAGATTACCATTGAGAGGTTGGACGAACCCGCACATTGTTGTGACATCAAGACTGAAGAGGTAGCAGATAAACCCTGGTTTCATGAGGTAAAGAGGTATCTTGAGGCTCAAGAATACCCTGAGGGGGCATCTGTTAATGATAAGAAGTTTCTAAGAAGGTTCATTGTGAAGTTCTTCATCAGTAATGGAATCCTCTATAAGCGTAACCACGATTCAACCTTACTGCGGTGTGTAGACAAGAGCGAGGCAGAAAGGATAATGGCAGAGTTACATGAAGGTACCTTCGGGACTCATTCTAGTGGACATACCATGGCGAAGAAAATCCTACGGGCAGGATACTACTGGTCCACTATGGAAGCCGATTGTTATCAGTACTCTCGAACCTGTCATAAGTGCCAAGTCTGTGCTGATAAGGTGCATGTACCTCCGGTTCCCCTGAATGTTTTGACATCTCCCTGGCCCTTTGCAATGTGGGGCATTGACATGATCGGCGAGATCAGACTACCGCATCGAACGGGCATCGTTTCATTCTGGTGGCTATTGATTATTTTACGAAGTGGGTTGAGGCAGTTTCCTTTGCTACAGTAACCAAGAACATTGTGGCGCGGTTCATCCGACACAATCTGATCTGTCGATATGGTGTCCCAGAGAGGATTATTACTGACAATGGTATAAATCTCAATAACACAAAGATCACCGAGCTCTGTAAGCAGTTCAAGATTCAGCATTATAACTCTCCTCCCTACCGGCCGAAGATGAATGGGGATGTTGAAACAGCTAACAAGAATATCAAGAAGATTGTGCAGAAGATGACGGTGACATACAAAGACTGGCACGAGATGTTACCATTCGCTTTTCATAGGTACCGTACCTCAACATGGACGTCGACAGGGGCAACACCCTACTCTTTGGTGTATGGCATGGAGGCAGTCCTACCCACCGAAGTCCAGATACCCTCTCTCAGGATTATGAAGGATGCGGGTTTGAATGAAAACGACTGGATCCAAACCCGACTTAATCAGTTGAATCTAATCGATGAAAAGAGACTTACTGCTATCTGTCATAGTCAGACGTATCAAAAGCGAATGATCAAGGCTTTTAACAAGAAAGTCAGACGTCAAGAATATCAAGTCGGGGATCTAGTGATCAAATGCATCATACTACCGCAAGGTGATCCCATGGGCAAATGGACCCCTACATACGAAGGGCCATTTGTGGTTAAGAACATTTTCTCGGAAGAAGCTATGATTCTAACCACCATAGATGGTGATGATCTTCCTCACCCCGTCAATGCGGACATAGTGAAAAGATACTACGCATAATCTAAGACCCGCTAGATTGACTGGCCTAGGCAAAAATAAGGGCTTCCCGGCGAACCAAAAGGGTTCGGGAAAAAGTAAGGGATGAAAATGAAAAATCTGTACACCCGGCAAGTCGAAAACCTGAAAAGGCGACTTAGGAAAAAAAGGGTATCCCGGTGGACTGAAAACCCGAAAGGGTAGTCCGGGAAAAAGTTAGGGATTGAAGCATAACACTATGTCTCATTGGATCATCTCGCAACTAGACTTCAGTATTGATTATCAAGCTCAAACGGCGTTAATCAATCTGATCCACCTTCGGCCAAGCAGCAAAGTGATGAGACGCCTGAAGATATAAAGGCAATAGCAGAGTTGGAACCCAATGGTATTGTTTCACATAGCTATTATTTCTTTCTTATTACACAAGTTATATAATTTCTGTTTGTCGGCGGCGTTCTCTTACTAGGACGTCAACCTCCTTGTACAAAACGCCTATTACAGGCCAACTTCAAAATCAATACAAGTCATTTTCACAAAGCTTTAATTTGTTTTCTTTTTCCCGTTTTGTTTTGCAAGAACGTCCAATGATTTATTTTTGATATGTGAATTTGAAAATAATTGTTGCTCATAAATATTTACATAAGAAACAAAAGACGATTACTCGTAATTCCAGGAATAGGGACAAACAAGAAGTGCCCAAACCTTATAGTTACTCTACCCATCAGGTGTCGGGATAGAGCCAGCTCGAGAACATGAGTAGTGATACATGCACTCCCCACAGATTAAAAGTATCCAAAGGCAGTGATGTTAACTTTCTCGAACAGGACATAACTCTTCCCAGCTGAGGTTCACAATCGCGAGTGAGTCCGTAAATTTTTTCCCAAGCAGAGTTTATTTCTCTCACAAGCAGAATTTCAATCTCCAACAAGAATTCACTATCACCAGCAACAGAAATTCATCCCCAGCTGAGTTATTTCTCCAAGTCAGCAGGTCTATCAACAGAGTATCTCCTCTCCAACAGAGTTATTCCCCGCAGAATTATCCTCAGACAGGGTCTCCTCGGTAGAATATCCGTAAACGAGGGGCAAATCCCCAGCACAATCATCTTTATTCACCATCCCTAACAAAAGCAGAGGAATTATGTTTCTTTATAATCAGTCAAGAATACTATTTCTCATATCCTCCAAACAGCAGTCAGGGATTTATTTTCCCGGACTCCGTTTATTACGTCAGCATTTCATGTTCATACATCATGACATGTGCATACATCACATATAACATAGTCTCATTTATTTTGAGAACATCATCATACGATGCATCTCATGCATCGCACATAACTAACCCTGTATTTCTTTCAGGAAAGACAATTATTATCAACAATTTCCAGCAGGTCTGTGATCGGTGGATTTAGAACTGACTGTCTAACGCTGGTTCGCGAAATGTCGCGGTAAGCAAGAGTCGCCACCGTCTTTTATTTTCTCCAACATGGACAGGACAAAAGCACAACAAAATTCCTTATGAGATAGTTTCTCGGTTCGAGAGGTAGATTTATAGAAAGGGAAGGTGTTAGCACCCTTTCTATCCATGGTTATCCATGGGCTCTTAGATACTTGCTCATTGTGTTTTCAAAAGTATTTGCTTTTCAAAGTGTGAGTGGGTTTGAAAAAGTTTTGTTTAAAGATTTCTGAATAACTCTTGTATCAGTCCTCAAGAGTGTTTGAAAAATTGTTTTGAAAGCTTTTTGAAAAGTGTCGGTGTGAAAAGATTGTTTTGTTTGTTTTTTTGAATAGAGCAAGTATCTATGAGTCATCCACCTACCCTAAGGAATTAGGCTGTGTAAATGTCCTTAAGGTAGTGCCATCCCACCATTGAGAGGTAGGTAGCACCACCGTTGGAGGTGTTCGGGTCAATTCGTTTATAGGGACAGTGTGGTCACCAGAGCAACAGTAGGACACTTTAGAAGCTACCCTTATGCCATTGATCATGGACATAAGGACTTACTAAAACGTCCTATACTCGACGACCACGTTTCGAAGGCAAGGCAACAGTGAGGCGTACCCTAAGAGTGGTGTGTGAATTGGTGTGTTGTTTTCATGTTTAGCAATTATCTTTGATCAGGCATTGGTGAGCTACGAGTTATTTTTAATTATCCATACATTCTTCCATGCAAAGTTTAGAATTTAAAAGTGTGGAAATTTAAATGCGGAAAGTAAAATCCTACGCTATTACAAGGCGCGGGTCTATACATCGCCAAATTACAAAGACCCGTTTTAATAAAAGATGCGGAAAGTAAAACCTAGTTACTATTACATGGCTGAAGCAGTTACATAATATTCGAAAAGAAAATAAAATAACGTGCGAAAAGAATAAAAATAGAACGTTCGAGGACGTTGGACCCTTTTGAAATTAAATTGAATTAAAAAAGCTAATTAATTATTTAATAAAAGGAAAGAAATGTTTTTTATGTTTTTGGTATTTAATGAAATAAGAAAAGAATTAAAATTAGAAGGAACCCTAGTTCTAAATATTTTTAATTATTAATGAAAAAACATACAAGTTAACCTAATTTACACTAATTAGTTCATTTACATATTTATTTACAAAAGTAATAATTAATAATAATAATAATAATGAGAAGATTATTTATTTAAGAAAAAGATGAGAATGTTACAAAACCCTAATTCTACTTATTTTATTTATTAAGAAAAGATTAAAGTTTTAAAAACCTAAATTAAACTAAGTTAATTATTAAAGTTTATTTACAAAAATAAAAAGTAATTATAATAGTAATGAGAGAAAATTATTTATTAGGAAAAAGATGAGAATGTTAAAAAACCCTAATTTCTACATATTTTAATTTGTTAAGAAAAAGATTAAAGTTTTAAAACCTAATTTACTAAATTAATGGTTAGAATTTATTTACAAAATAAATTAATAGAAATTAAATATAATTAAATATATTACACTTTTTTGTTTCTGATTTTTTTATTGTGAAAATTATTTTGAGTGAATTAAATAAAATAACTAAAGAAAACAATTAAAAGAATTAAAATTGAAAAGAGAAGAAAATGGAATACAAACATGGGGGGGTATCTGGCCCATTATGGAGGTTTTTTGAAGTGATTTTTGGCCCATCAGCGTAGAGCCCATTTGACTTTTTGGGATCACATGCTTGATGGTTGACCCAGGCGTATGATGGTCCTCCTTCTACAGCCTTTGGATTGATCATTCAGGCCATCTGGCAAGCCCACGCGCTAGGACGTATGGTGGGACGTTGAGAGCATACTGCACTGGAAAGCATTAGGAGAAAAATTATGGAATAAGTGGGGGACCTGGGAATCGAACCCAGGTCCCAATACCTGCAGGACAACTCATCCACCAACCAAGCCAACGCGTTTCTTTGTATACCTAATGGATGATAATTATTATAAAGAAAAACAAGCGTTAGTGGTATGAACGAAGAAATCACGCGCCAGATTTGAATTGTCCAGTAATATCAAGCCACGTCCATCTTCTTTCTTGCTTTCCCTGTAATTATAAAACAAATAGCGGGGGTTTTAAACCCCAACTAAATGAGACCTGTAAAAATAGCGAATAACACATGGGTTAACATAAAAAGGGCGCGAGGTATTGGTTTGTCTTGTCTTGAGGTCACGAATTCAATGGCATAGATTTTAAGGTCTAATTTTTTCATATGAGGAAAGCCCCAATTTAGAGCTTCTGAAACCCTAAGTTCCAACCATGGCAGATTTGGATACACGCATCATTAGTTCAATTAAATATTACCAATAGCTTCAGAACATCATTGTTAGTGTAAAGCAACAAATAAAACATGTGAATAATGCATGAAAATTAGAAAACGATTGTGGACATATTCATGAAAAGTGTGACTCTGTTCTACCAATTCTTGGAGTATGGAGACGGGAAAACGGTTGCAATCGATTCCTAGCAATCCCAGGAACGTATTAGGATGCTTTTCAAGCCTTGAATCGTCCTGTAACTATGAATTCAGTTTCCAAAATTTGGATGAAAAGTTGCAATTTGGTTATGGCCTCCTGAGCAGTTTTTTTTGTTTATCTGCATTAGGTTATGTTGTGCCTTTGTATCTGAATGGAATTAGGTCAAAAAGCCAAGCCCATAGTCCATGAATTAATGATTTTGATATTTGATTTCCAATCATGTAAATCCAATCTTTTTCCATGCCAATCATGCAAAATATGGATGATTTTGTCCCCTTGAGATGGTGCACGAGATCTTTTGCATATCATGAATATATTTGCTGCACAAAAAAGATTTAAAACCATGATTTGATATTTTTCTCATATTTAAATTTAATTAAATGAATTAATAAGAATAAAAATTTAATTAATTAATTAAAAATAAGAAAATAAATCCCCTTGAGCTTAATGGGTCGTGCATAGCCTTTGGGTAATGATTCATGAAAGAAATTGAGGCCCATTAGCATTTTTGAAGCTTTTGAAGCAAAGTTGACTTTTCAAAATTCCCAAAAATTTCCCAACTTCTCCAAGGCATATCTTGCTCAATTTTGAAGCTATGACCATGTTCTTGGACATTTTGGAAAGGTCTTGAAGTCCTCTAACCAATGTCTTTGGTCCCATGTCATTTTGATTTACCAATCTCAAGTTATGGTCTTTGACTTAAAGTGCCTTTTTGTTGACTTTTGAAAATGACCTATAATGTTGAAATTGATAACTTTTTGTGAGAGCATTTCTTGGACTTGAAGTGTGAAGATGAGTTGTAGGAAATGTCATCCTCTTCAAAATGAGCTTTGTATGGGATTTTTCTGATAAACCATGAAGAAGTTATGCCCTGGTCAATTTGCAGTTGACTTTTCAGCTGTCCAAAAATAGAAACTTTTGCATCTTGTGACTTTTTGAGCCATGCTTTGAGAATCATGATCAAGAATTGACCAAATGATGTTTGTGGCTTCAAAATAAGATGTCGACCAAAAATTTTGACTTTTGACTATCAAATGACCATTTTGCCCCTGCAGTTGACTGTGAAGCATTTAGGGTTTTTGACTGTGCAACTGGATGCTGTGAGTCTTGAAACTTGACATATGGATGCTTGACAATGTATATGGGCATATGGGACTTGATTGGACCCTTGAAAACTTCAATTTCTTTGCAAGAACCAAAACCCTAATGTTGACTGTGTTAGGAGGCAATTGGACTGTGCAACCCTTGAGAGATTTTGAATCATCTGGAGATTGATCTTGGCAAATCTTGAAGAATATGGGGGGGCAAATTTTGGGGTACAACAAGGTCCATGATTAACACTTGAAGCTAAACAGAGTAATCATCGGTGCGACAAAAGCAACCTTATCCAGGTTCCTTCTGCAGTTTTACCCAAACTCATTCCGAAGCAGCCCTACTATCCCGACTTTCATATCGAAGTAACCCTACTATCCAGGTTCCTTCTCACACCCCTACTATCCAGGCTTTCATATCAAGGTAACCCTACCATCCAGGTTCCTTCCCAATCCCTACTACCCATGCTTTCATATCAAAGTAACCCTACTATCTAGGTTCCTTCTCACAGCCCTACTATCCAGGCTTTCATATCAAGGTAACCCTACCATCCAGGTTCCTTCTCACAGCCCTACTATCCAGGCTTTCATATCAAGGTAACCCTACTATCCAGGTTCCTTCTCACAACCCTAATATCTAGGCTTTCATATCAAGGTAACCCTAACATCCAGGTTCCTTCCCAAGCCCTACTACCCAGGCTTTCATATCAAAGTAACCCTACTATCCAGGTTCCTTCTAACAACCCTACTATCCAGGCTTTCATATCAAAGTAACCCTACTATCCAGGCTCCTTCTCATAACCTTACTATCCGGGTTCTCCCTCTTTTATCCCCAGACCGCAACCCACAGCGCTGTAAGACCAGGACCCAATCAAACACGATTGGTTTCGCATTTCCCCAGAAAGTCACGGTGCAACATATACCCCGACCAAAAATGCAGTTCACTTTGGCTTCCCAAACTGGAGTTATTCCCCAGTAGAGTAACGAACAACTGAAGCTCCTAAAACTCTATTTCTCCCAAGACAGAGACCAGCATTCCCCAACAAAGTCCTCCTCAACAACAGGTATACGGCTTCTCACAAAGGAATCTCTTATGTGATCGACACCTCTTAGGATGGCATATTCAAGACCATCCCCGACAATATTCCATCTTCGACTTCCAAATGACATCTATAAGCCCATTCCCTATATCACAAATCAAGTATCACTTCATGCGAGTGCAAATTTCTGGGCACTCTAGTGTTCAATCATCTTTCACCTTTAGATCACGAAAGACAGGCGAGCCAATCTACATCTTCAGGTTTAAGAAGATTGAACAGGGGCAGCTGTTGTACCCCAAAATTTTCCCTCCCATATTTCTCAACACATGGCAAGTTAGGTCCCCAAATTGCTCAAGGAAGTTCAAAAGTTGACCAGACAAACTCTCTCCTAAGGCAGTCTACCTCAAATTAGGGTTTCATTTTTCATCAGGATATATGAACCACAAAAGACTCAAATACTCACCATTGTCCTAATATGTTCCCAAGATCATCCATGTCAAGTTTCAAGCCTTGCAGAAGAAGTTTGCTCAGTTAATTGCTCAAATGCCTGAAAATCGACTGTGCTAGGTCAAAAGTCAATTGTGGCCCACATACAGTCAAACTTCAAGATTTTTGGTTAAAATCCTCATTTTGAAGCATTATTCATCGTTTGATCAATTGTTGATCATGATTCATCAAGGATTGCTCACAATTCATCAAAACCCAAAAGTTGCTAAATTAGGGTTTTGTAGGAAAAGTCAACTCAACTTTGACCAAGCATAACTTTCTCATACTTCATCAGAAATGACCCATCCAAATCTCATTTTTAAGAGGATGCAATTACCTATAATTCATCTTCAGCTCCCAATTTCAAGATATGCACTCACAAGAAGATATGAATTTTGACATTATATGTCATTTTGAAAAGTCAACAAAAACACCTTTTGGGCCAAAGCTTCATACATGAACATGGAAGACTCAATTGAGATGAGACCAAAAGGGTTGCTTAGAGGACATCCTAGTATTTCTAAAAAGTCCAGGAACGCCTCTCTAGGGTCAAAATTGAGAGAGTTATGCATTGGCCAAGTTGACCTTTTTTGCAAAATTGCCAAAAGTCAAATGTGCTTAAATTTGCATTTCTTCCACATGGGCCCATCTTTTCAAGATTAAATCTCATTCCTAGCATAGTCCACGACCTATGGGACCCTCCATGCTTTAGTTATTTATTTATTTAATTTATTTTGATTTTCATTCATTTAAAATTCAAATAAAATCAAATAAATCCAAATAAATCATATAATGTGTTTTAGGGATGATTTTTGCATTGAAGGAAGATCTTATGTGCTGTCAAATGAGAACCAATTCATGCAAGACTGATTTGGGTTGAAAAAGATTGGATTGAAGCAAATTTGGAAATATATCATATGCCATGAAAGACCAAATCAAATCTTCATAATGGGCAAGATTCAAGTCATTTTTGTTGACCTAATATGTTGCACTACATATACATAAGGTATCCAAGGCAAGAAAAGAGATTGGGCAGTCGTGAAAGAGGCAGAATAAACTTCAAAATTTCAAAGAAAAATTGCAGATCAAATTCCAAGTTACAGGCCATCTCAGGCCATCCTAACTTTACCAATCGATTGCTGGACGCCTCGGGAACGTGTTCCAATCACTAGCAAGCCTCCTCACGTCCTGAAACACGTTGTAGCAGTCACACGGTTAGCTTAAAAAACTCGTTTTCATTTTCATTGATTTATACATCATTTGCAAGTTTTGATCACATATTCTTGTTCCTTATTGAGTTTGCAAGCTAATCACTATATTCAATTGCATTTTTGACGACTGTATGTAAAACTGCCATGACTAGGGTTTCTTGTTTAGTTTTAGGGCTTTGCAATACAGGTGAAATTGAACGTTGATTCTGGTACCATGATACTCGTGAGGATGAGACGAGTTGATTGGTACCAGCCATGGTCATTTATCTTGCTTGTGGACAATTTTTGAACTACACAGGTCTATACCTACAACGAAACGTCCGTAGGTAAAAGTTTGTTTACCTAAGACGACGGTTCCTTGGAGAAGAAGATGCGTGTCAACCAACCACTCGCCCATTCAAATTTTCGCGTGTTTGGGTTTCAGCGTTTTTATTTTCATTATATCATATTTTTATTTTATTGTATATACACGCAACAACTGCAGCTCAGTTGGCAAGCGTGCATTGGACATATGCATAAGGGCCTGGGTTTGATCCCCAGGTCCCAACCTTTGTTCATAATATTTTTCAATAGGTAATCCAACATGCTGCATATCAAGAAGTCCACCGTACGCCATCAACATCTGGCCATCACACGCCTCTCCATCCAGATCCAAGGCTATTCCACTAAAGGCCCACCATACGCCTCAGGTCAATGCATGCACTGAAACAGGCAAAGTTAAAAGGGCTGAGTTTGATTTGGGCCCAAAATTTACTTAGCACACCCTCCCAATTGCTAAATAGCACCAGGCCCATCTCTAACCTTTTTGTATTTTATTTATTTCTTTTCTTTAATTCTTTTTATTTTCTTTTAATCATTTTAATTGGCAAATTAATTATTTTTCATAAAAATCATAAAATCAAATTCACAAAAAAATTAGAATTAGTTTTTTATATATATATTATCAAAGTTAATTTAATTTAGTGTTAACTTAGTGAAATTATAATTTATTTCCATAAATAAAATCAAAATAGAAATTAGGTTAAAAACTTTTGATTTAATTTTGCTCTTTTTCTCAAATAAATAAAAATACAAAAAAATAGGTTTTAGAATAAATTAATTTTTTTCTTGATTTAAAATAAATTAGAATTAGGATTTTCTTTTTAATGATTTCTTTATTTTCTTAAAATAACAAAACAAAACAAAAACATTTTTTTAATCAATCGCAATTAGGTTTAAGCAAGGGTCAAAACCCTAGTTATTTCGTATTCAATTCATCGCGCGCGTGTTATTTATTTTTGCCAATATTGTTGTAACTGTTCATGGTTTGTAATAGTTTAATCTAGGACCTTTTTTTTTACTTATCGCTTTTCCCCGGGTTTTTGGCTATGTAATTAATCCCCCTCCCCGAAGCCTTGTAATAGCGTAGATTTACTTTCTCGCATTTTAAATTCCCGCAAATATTGGACTGTTTAGATGTATGCTAATAGGATTGTATGACAAGAATGCATGACAAATTAATACAGTTAGAAAACCTTAATGTGCAAAGACAAATAACTGAAACAAATCACTCGCACATATCACTCTTAGGGTATACTCTCACTTTGGTTGCCTTCGGTAAACGATAATTAAGCATAGGGTGTCTTAGTGGTTGCCCTCTTGTCTAAAAAAGATCACACGTCCCGTTCGAATGTTGCCTCGGAAATGTTGCCTCGTAAATGTTGCCTCGGATATGATCTTAAGACTCTAGGGTTATTACTAATTTGTCCTAACATGGCTTTAGTGGTTGTACGTCCCTTTCGAATTGACCCTTACACCTCCAACAACGGTGCTACCTATTTCTCAATAATAGGATATCGCTGTCTAAAGGAAACAAGAATAGAAATGATCTTTTTTCGAGTAAGTAGATGCTAGTAGGTACTTGCTCAAATCAAAACTTTTCACACTTACACTTTTCAAATAAACTTTCAAAACAAACTTCGTCACACCTTTGAGGACTGATACAAGGGTTATCATGAAGTTAAAACTCATTTCAAAAACAAAGCACATACACAAGCAATTTTAAAAAGATGAGCAAGTACCTAAGAGCCCATAGAAAACCATGGATAGAAAGGGTGCTAAGACCTTCCCTTTCTATAATCTACCCCCGTACTCAGAATATCTCGAAAAATGATTTTTTTTGTACTTTTTTCCTTTCCGGTTGGATGAAATAAAATTCGGTGGCGACTCTTGCTTACTGCAACATTTTGCAAACAAAAAACGCAAAACGTAAACCAGCATCAAACAGTCGGTTCTGCCACCGTATCACAGTTGGTAATATCAGCAGTCTTGTCTTCGTCAATCTAGGAGTCTTGTCTAATACCATGGTAGTATACTTTAGCACCATAATTCTAGGGTACATCTTTATCGAAAGAATAAGGGACTGGCCCAGGAGTAGTAATCATCAATGGAGCTATATTTGGTTTATTGGAAATCCTAATAGGACCTTTTAAAGAGATCCTAATAGGTTTGTTGGAGATAGTGATGATGTGTTGTACCCCAAAATTTGCCCTCGTATTTTTCCACAAGAAATCACAGTTTCAGACTCTTCCTGATTTTTCAAACTGGCTCAAGAATCGGTCAGACAGACTTTTCTCGTCAGTCAGATAAAATTAGGGTTTTTATTGATTTTCATGGCTCTGAAACAATTCAAACAGTTTGCTTAGGGTTTGGTTGATTTTGGCTCAACTTTGATCAGGCGAACGCTTCTTTGGCATTTGATCAGGAACTAGGTTTTTTGTGCGCAGATTTTTTAGAAAAACTAATTCTACAATGCTTGTCAAGTTATTCTGAGATGTGGATTGAAACATTTGGATTGAGTTTGCAGTGTTTGATTAAAATCAGTGAGAAGAAAATATATTTGGGCAGTTGTTGTGTTTGACTGTGCATTACTTTGAATTTTTTGAAACGACAGGTTTATTAATGGATCGATGCTAAAGACCACAATGTTTATGGATTATTTATCATTCTGAGTTAAATGATTGGAATTTATTTTCAATTATTATAATTTAAAGAATTTTAAATAATAAATAAACAATTGGAAATAATAAGGATTAATTGGATAAAAGGAATTTTTATTTCATCTTTAAATATGTGTTACAATTGTTATTTAAATACAAGTATTCGTTTACAAAGTATTTACAATAATAATATTACAGTTATTTAAATTTAAATAAAACTATCCTAATATTTTTCTAAGTCTTCAATTCTTCATCCTCCATTTATCGCTTTTCCTCTCCATTTGATTTTTTATCTGCAAAGAAAAGAAGAAAAAGTCATAAGCAGATAAATAATTAAAAGCAGACAATTAATTTGGGCTCATCATTAAAGGCAACTGACTGGAATCAGTTAGCCCTCTCCGCAAATCACGGGATTTCTCCCGGTTCACAAAGAGGGATGAATATTGCTTGCTAAACATGAATGCACAAAGTATTGAAATGCGCAAATTCAAATTTTGTCAAACCAACTGCATAGTTCGAAACCAACTGCATAGTTCAAAACCAACAGCATGTATAAAAGTTCAAATTGCCAAAACAAAGTCCAATGTCAAACTGTCCAAAATATGGAAGGATGTCAAGATACAAAGGCTACTCCATACTGTCACAAAGATGCAGGAAAGCTGTAGAAAGAAAGTATGCAGGTTAAAACCAATTTTGCAAGCAAGCATAGTCAGGGTCATCATTTTCCAGTGTTACCTTTTCAGAACAGTACACACATAACATTATTTAATGCTTAAAGCTGTACTGGAGAGAGAGAGAGGAGAAAGAAAAGAATAGGCTTACAGGTTTAGGCATGAGGACAAGATATATAAAAACAAAAAACTGCAATAAAACAGTGAGGCAGAAGGCAGAGATATGAAGAAATCAGAATGCAAACAAAACTGTCAATAAAAAGAAACAGAATTATCTTTCCATAATAAACCCTTCAAACCGGATTCAAACCCTGACCCCTTTCTTGGGCATATAACATAAGCCTTCACTTGTCAAAATCTTCCCTGCATTCAAAAAGCTCAAAACATACAAGCCTGAAACGAGTTCACACAACAAAAACTCATCAAAAGCCAAACCTTTCAAGCAATGTCAAAATCTCCCATAAACCTAAAACTTGTGATTTCAAACCAGAAGCCATAAGCTTTACTTACTGCAAACAAACCATTCAAGTCTAAAATCTGAAACCTAAATCTGCATAAAAGCCTCTAAAATCAGAAACAACACAAATGGTCCAAACCACAACCAGTAAACCAGTAAGCCATAGCCTTAAACCAGCAGTCTGAAAGCCTCGTGCCTGTCTTAGCCTAAAAACCCCAGGCCTGTCTAAGACCAAAAGCCTCTAAAAACCTGCATAAGCTTTGTCCAAGCAAGCACCAACCAACAGAATCAACAAGCATTCAAACAGGCAACTAAAGCCCTCAGGAAACTTCCATCACTGGGCCAACACCAACATTATCCAAAGCAACCATATTCATAAACCAAGACATATCAATCATCATCAAGCATATTCAGCAAGCCTCAGAGAATTCTCATCATAGGCAAACAACACAAGCATACAGAAACGGGGAAGAGAAAGATTCAAGTCAATACAACAAGGCAACCAGAAAGTGGAGATAAAGAAGTATACTGAAGCATACAACATAGCAAACAGAGAAGAAGAAAAGTCGTGCTAGGTTTTCAGTTCGTATCATCATCAAACACAGAACAACACAAAATACCAGGATTCCAAGCTAACGCTCAACACTGCTTCCTCCGCCGTCAAAGCCTCCACGCGCCTCCGGTCCATCTCGTCTCCGTCTCCAAGGCTAAAGGTATAAATCCATACCCTTCTCCTTTCACAGAAACAACAACAACATTTAATCCGAATCAATAAGCGAGAAATAAAAACATGCAAGGAGAAAATCAAAAGAACCTAAAAACGTTCCAGAATCGTTACCTTTTCTCTTTTCTTCGCGTTGCCCAATCACTGAAGGAGAGGATATGGACGATGGCGCGGTGGCTCTAGGCGGAGGGTCGCGTTTCTGTGGCCGTTGCATTGAGCGAAGAAGAAGAGGAAACGAAGAATGAAGACGACGGCGCATCTGTGTCTCTCAAACCCTAAGCTGTCCCAAATGATGCAAAACATTACAACCCTAAAAAACAAACGTACAAAACCTTTGGGCCCTTGCCCTTCTTAACGCCTAAGCCCATTCATTTTAAACGCACACCCCTTATCT
Organism: Vicia faba; assembly: GCA_948472305.1. Taxonomy (NCBI): domain Eukaryota; kingdom Viridiplantae; phylum Streptophyta; class Magnoliopsida; order Fabales; family Fabaceae; genus Vicia; species Vicia faba. Next base: position 868,860,013 of record OX451735.1, on the reverse strand, counting down.
TTCTTATTCCGTTTATTTTGATTTGGCCTATAAACCCCCTTTCAGCCCATTCCTTTTTACATAAACTAACTCTTTTCCTTTTTATTTATCATTTTTATTTCCCTTTTTTTATATACAATTTAAACTTTATTTTTGTTTATAAATAAAATGATACTTCTTTTTATAATCAAGAGTATATAAAAATAAGTTTTCTAACTTAAATAATCTATTTTTAGAATTGGTGTTTAATAAACATTTGTACATAAAAAAATACAAATTAAAATACATTAATATTGATACATAAAGAAAATAGAACTTAAAATACCTTTTCTTTTATTAAAACTTGTTTTGTTTTGTATATATTAAACAAAAATACAAGAACACAAAAATTAAATAAACGAAATATTTAATTCCTTTCATTAAATTAACGATACTTGATAACACATTAAATTCACATTTTCTCGCACTTGTAAATAATTCTCATTACACTTACACATACACAATACACTCGCATTGATACATTACACATTTGCTTATTTTTGTATATTCGATACATTTACAGTTTGATCGCAATTCGATTTGGTTGTAAATTATTGGACACTACATTCCTAAAGTCTCATCCCCATTTGTAAATTTGTACCCCCACTCCCGGATACTATTTGTAATAGCGTAGACTTTAAATTCTTGCAATTTACCGCTTTCGAATTATACCATGGTTAGACCTAGGGTTTGTATGTACATAAAATCGAATTCTAGATAACCTAATACAAGACAAATACATGAAATCAATAGACAATCACACTTGCACCCCCTAGGGTAATCCTACATGTTGCCTTCCAAAATGGGCCATGCTTGCACGTCGAGTTTCTTTGGCAAAACAAATTCAAATGATCATAAGTCCCTCGATGACGCTTTCGAAAGTTGCCTAAACGGAATGATTATAGTCCCTTCAAGCAAATTGCCAAAGACACTTGGCACCATTGCGTTCATGGTCCGTACGATGACCCACGCCCGTCCCGTTAAACATCCTAAACACAAGATTGTCCACCAAATTCAATGGTGGAACAAAATTGTTAAAAAGGGGTTGAAAACATAGAGAAAACCTTTGAGTACAATAGGGGTAGACAAAACTCTTAGTTACTTGAGATCAACTTGCAAAAACACTTGCCTCCTTTTCAAAAACCACACTTCACAAACACTTTCAAACAAACTTCCAAAAACATTTTGAAACATCTTTTCGAAAAGATACACACCGTTGCATATACTCAAACACGAGTCATTACAATGGTTTCCGAAACAAAGGCGTCTATTTCAAAAACATTTTCAAAACACACACACACACCATTTTTCAAGCAATCAAAAATCAAGGCAAGTGATCTAAAACCAAGTAACTAAGAGCCCATGAATAACCATGGATGAAAAGGGTGCTAATACCTTCCCTTTTCATAATCTACCCCCCGAACCCACGAAACATCTCAAAAGGTTTTTCCTGTGCTTTTTAACCTTTCCTTTAGGATAAAATAAAAAGTCGGTGGCGACTCTTGCTAAACCGAACAAGTGCGAAAACAAACGCAAAACCTCAAGTCAGTTCTCCCACCGTATCACATGATGGATATGTCTTTAACTTCTTGAGGCGTAACTTCAGTCAAACTTTTTACGGACGGATTTCTTTCGAATAAAATCTCATGGCTATCGATTAGGTGTTAGACACCTTTTTTCATCCATTCACAGTTATTATTTTGTTTAGCACAACAGCGACAGTCTTCAACACAACCAGGGAATACCCCAGCTTTTAAAAATTTTTCTTTAACAAGGGTCAGAGGAGTGGTCAAGTCTTTAATAGATGAAACAAAAGCAGTATCTTCAATAGCGTTGACACCTTTTCCATGATTTGGCATATGCGAAGTGATAGCATTAGAGTTGGAGGAGGATCAAATTCAATGGTCTTATTGTCAATGAGGTCTTGGATCTTGCATTTTAATGCCCAATAATGATCAGTGTCATGTCCGGAACTATTGGAGTGGTAAACAAATTTGGCGTTTGGGTTATATTTTGGAGATGAAACATTGGGATTTGAAGGGGGTTCATACAATGTTACCAAATTAGGCTTCAACAGATGTTGTAGGGCTTGAGATAGTGACATGTTGATCCTTGTAAATTGTCTTCTTAGAATATAAGATCTTTGGTAGCCAGCTTGTTGTTGTGGTCTTTGAGTAGAGGTCAGATTGGATATTATAACTGCATTTACAGATTGACGATTGTCCTTCTTGATATGGCCCCTCGACCCATACACGGTATTAGTTTCATTTTTACCGGTAAAAGGTTTCTTCATGGTATTTGATATAGAGGCAGGGGCCATGGGAATTTTTCCACTTTTAATTCCTCTCTCGACCCTTTCACTAGTCAAGATTAACTCAGTGAAACCAAATGATGAGCTTCCAATTAACAAGTTGAAAAATGGTCCAATCAATGTTCCCATTAACATATCCACCAACTCCCTATCAGTCAATGGTGGTTGCACCCTACCTGCCAGGTCTCTCCATTTTTGTGCGTACTCTTTGAAGCCTTCATTGGAACCCATGGTCATTCCTTGTAATTATACTCTAGTGGGCGCCAGATCAGCATTATACTGATATTGACGATAGAAGGCGATGGCCAGGTCCTCCCAGGTATGGATGTTGGAACCTTCTAACTGATAAAACCACTCCAATTGAGTCCCAGGAAGACTCTCTTGAAATAAGTGCACCCACAACTTCTTATCAATGGTATGTGGTTGAATTTTACGGACGTAAGATCTCAAGTAAAGCTTTGGGTACCAAACACCATCGTACTTGACAAAAATTGGAATCTTGATTTGTAGGGGATTACCACCCCTGGAACCAAACCCGAATCACCAAAATCTAGGCCATGTATAGCTTGAACTTCCATAGCCTTCAATTTGTCCTCCAGTTTCTTGTACTTGTCTTTTGCCGATGGTTATTGTTCGTCAAAAAATTCCTCATCCTTAGAGAATGGATTGTTACCACCCCCAGCACGGGTGCTCCTTGCATCTTCATCCTGATTCTCATCCTCCTCGAAGGAGTCTTCTACCACTTAAACTTGTCGAACGGGGCCCTTGAATCTCTTCCCCATGTTGATTAAAGCCTTCTTCTTGGTCTTCTTCTTTGCAACCAGAAGTGACATCAGTTCTTGCTTCCCTTTGGCCAAGTTGAGCAAGGTTTCTTGAAATTGAGAATTTTGTGTCTGCAAGTCCTTCACTGTCTGCTCGAGATCCATCTTACTGAAATAAACAGTAGAAAGATGAGTAAACCTGTGTCGTAAAACCTGCTTATGTTATGATGCATGTAATGTGAATGCAAATGTTTTCAAGGACCTTTAAGATTTAAATTTGTTTAAACAAAGAAAGAATAAACATTGATTGTATTAATAAGTTCGAAAAGGCTTACAAAAGTGCCTCTTGGGCTTACAATGGAAGAAGAAAAAATAATACAAAAATAAACTCCTAAAAAAAAGACTCAAGTTTCCCATGAGCGCATCCTCTTCGGTGCAATGTAGGCATTCAAACTTCGCTCTTCATGAAGTTGTCTCGTGAGCTCCAAAACCTTCTTCTCGCTTGAGTAGAATTGGGCTTCAAAGGTGTCTCGCTTCCCTTTTAGTTGAATCCATGACCTTTGCAACTCCTCGAGAGTAGTAGGTGTAACGCCCGTAATTTAATTAATTATTTAATTAAATTATTTTTGGAATATTTGAGAAGATGTGTTGTGATTAATTGAATTTAATTATTTTATTAAGTGGTGAAATAATATTAGAAGTATAATATTATTTGATGTGGGCTTGTTTTTATAGAATGGAAGTAGTAATAAGGGGGTGTATTAGTTTTAAGCCCATTAAGGAATAAAGAGAATAATAGGTTATTTTATTATTTTTAGAAAGAATAGAAAGAAGAGGAGATAGAAGAATAAGGATTGAGAAGAAGAACGTGAAGCTGCTGGAAAAAGAGGAAAAACGGCAGAATGAGGTTTCAACCAGAAGATTATAGAGCGACCTTCAATCCAAGGTAAGGGTGGGGTTCTGACTCTATAATTGGGTTCATGATAATTGGTATGTGGGGTTAGAGGTGATTGTTGTCTTATTCATGAATTGAATGTATATGATGTTGTATGATGAAATTGATGAATTCTAGATGAATAATGATGTTCTGATGTTGTTTAATTGACGTAGAATCATAGGATAACTGTAAGTGATGATTATCTAATATTAGATTAAGTTTTTAGGGCTTGAAGTATAAAACCCATAGCAAAAACACAGAGAAAATTGCAGAAATTATGCAAGACAAAGCACTATGCGTCGTCCCCAAACATGATGTGTCGATACAAGAAGGTTTGGAGACTCGGGATGAGTCGACGTGAAGAGGTGTTGTGTCGATCCATGAGGACTTTTAGACTCGGGATGAGTCTATACATAAGAGCATGCGTCAATACATGTTGTGCGTTAGACTCGGTATGAGTCGATACAAGAGAGGATGCGTCGACTCATGTTGCAAGTTCAGTGCAGTACGCGTCGATCCAAGACGTTATGCGTCGATCTATGTTGCCTGGTTTTTGGCAGAATCAGTTTGAGAATGCTGTAACTTGAGTTTTCGGACTCCGTTTGAGGTGTCGTTCGAAGCGTTGAATAGCTAACGCGATGAGCTTTATTTTTAAGGGTTAAAATGAAGATAGGAAGGATAACCATAGGATTTGAATTAGTTCCCGTGTTGATCGTTATGTTGGTTTTGTGGAGAAGAATGACGATGAGATGCTTAGAAGCTGCTGTTCGATTTGTAACAGTAGGATTAATAATAATAACGAGGTAATATTATGGAATAGTAGTATGTAGATATTTAGATATTTAGAAGTAAGCCTTAGTTGGTTAATTAATTATAGGAAATATCTAGTATAGGCCTATGGCCAATGTTGTGAAATTGATGAGTTATTGTCGTATTAAAGTACAACTGAGTTGTTGATGAGAGATTATTAACAAAGTTGTGTTTGATGAATAAATGATGTTTAATGAATAAATGATGTTTGATGAATTATTATGAATGATATGATATGTTTGATGAATATATGTTGAGATGCTTTTGAGATGTAGGTCATTGGTCAACGATGACGTTGTATTGAGATGTTGTTAATCGTGTTGTTGTTATTACATTCATGATTGTGTCGCATACATTGCATTTTGAGATGGAGCTTATGCTCGTTGAGATGGCCTGTATTGGCGAATATTGAGATGAAGACTTATGCCTTGTTGATGCCTCTATTAATTGGCAATTTTTGAGATGGGTGTTCTGCTCCAAATGGTACCACATGCATTTGCATAGTATTGAGTCGCATTATATGACTGCATAAAGAAGTGTGTATTGATATGGTGAATGTATTATTATTATTGTTGATTTTTAGATGAGGAGTGGTGATGTTATGTGATCTAATTTAATATATTAATTATCATGCGCTTTATTATATTGTTAGATATCTCACCCCTTCTGTTTGAATGTTGCCCTTATGTTGGTAACGTGCAGGTAATCGAGAGTGGAGGTTGTATACCTTCAGTAGTTCAAGTCGGTGTCATTGCTCTGATATATAACACTCGGGGGGATGAACGCTTGTTGCTTTTGATTGTTGATTATTCAGTTGTTGAACATTAAGTTGATTATTATTAAATTGTGTTGTTTTGAAATTGTTGTAATGATGATAGAGATGTTATTAAGAATTTCCGTTGCGTAGATGTTGAATCATTTAATTAAAGATGTCATGATGATGGTTCATCCGATGTTTTAAAAGTGTTATATATCCACGATGAATGCAATGAATTTTGATAGAAGAATTTGTGGCATCCCGATTCGTTTGCATGAATGATTTTTATAACTGATTTATTTATATAATTTGCCGGGGTAGAATTGGGGTGTTACAGTAGGCATGTCAGGATGAAGAATAGTGTAGGGAACATCTCCTTCGATAATAGGCTCCATGATGATAGGTAAAATGGCAGGATATGACATCATGAGGCTTTGGGCACGACCTCACACCCACTTAAGATAAGGCTCTAATGTAATAGAATTCTTATGCCCCAAAGTTTTGCTTTCAACTTTGTCCACCATGCCCCAAGCTCGTATAAATATTTGATGATAACTTTGGACATCATTCTCATAGTCAAATACAATTCCTTGAACAAGTGCGTCATGAGGGCCATCCCTCCGAGCATACCCAAAATGTCATAGAGCCAAGCAAGGATTATAAGTGATACCTCCCCTAATGCCAAGGAGAGGGACATTAGGGAATTCCCTATAACGATTAATGATGGTGACATCCTCCAAAGATCGAGAACACCAATGGATATCCGAGTGCGATAGTGACATCAAACTTTGAAACCAACTCATACCTTGTTCGTTCTTCAAAATTGATCAAGGAAGGTGCGAAATAAACCACCTAGCCAACAAAGGAGTACAACACATAAGAATTCCCCTTCTCTTTATGGTGCGAGTATGAAAATAATGCAAAATATCTCCAAGTAAGGTAGGCACCAGGTTACGAGATAGAAAAACTTTGACCGTATTCACATCTATGAGTTGGTCCAGGTTAGGAAATAGTACCACCCCATAGAGTAGAAGAGCTAAAACTTCTTCAAAAGCTTGAAAATCCAAAGCATCCCAAAATTGTTGAGCCTTCTCAAACAGAAACTTGGCTCGAAAATCTTTAACACCACTTCTTGTTTCCCAATTTTCCACAATGTCGGACCGTTCCAAATGTAAAGCTAAAGAAATCTCCTCGGGTCTTGTGTCTTTCTCAATACCGATGAAGGGTAATTGATCAAGAATAGGCACTCCCAAGAGTTGAGAAAACTCCTCCATGGTAGGCACCAATTGGTAATCAGGAAATGTAAAGCAATGGTGTTTATGGTCAATGAATTGAAAGAGTACCCCCATCATTTGTTCTTCAAAATTTTAGGTAGCCAAATTGATGAAACGAGCATACTTCTTGGTGAACAGAGAATCATGAGGAACCCTTGATGCCAACTCCTTGAGTTGAGGAGGCACTTTCACAAATCCGGTTTGGATAGTCTTTCTACGAATGAAATCCATGTTGTTGTACCCCAAAATTTTCCCTCTCATATTTTCCAAGGTTTTCTCTTATATGGGTGGTCACAAACACTTGATTAAAGAAAAATAAATTTTTTGAAGATAAACAAGGTGTCTTCGATTGGCTTTGAGACAGGGTGTTTTCGATTGGCGCCTGAGAAGTTTGTTTTTTTTATTGGCATCTATACAAGGAGATTCGGTTGGTAACCTAAAACCCTTGAATCAAGCTTTGGTCCGCAAGTCTTCGATTGGGTGTTGGGCCTCCTTCGATCAAGATAAGTCTACAAAGTCTTAGATTAGGCTTTGGGATTCCTTCAGTCAAGTTAAGTTCACAAGGCTTCGACTGCGTAAGGCAAGAACCCCCTACAAGTTTGTTTTGATTCACAAGGGAAAAGGCTTCCTATGTGCTTGCTTTCAATGCGCAAGGCCAAGACCCTTTCAACTGGCCTTCGATTCACATAGCAATGACCTCCTCATGCTAACATCCACAAGGCATTGGCTTCCTTTGTGCTAGTTTCGACTAGGCAAAGGTTCCCTTTGAAACTGCTTGCGTCAACTCTATCTCTGAACCTTTCAGCACATGATTGCAACATTATGAGCACACATTGGTGACCCATTCGAAGAATGCACGAGGCATACATGTGTGCTATTCGAAAGACGCATAAAATTTCCATTAGAAGGATGTACAAGTGTTCCATTTGAAGGATGTACATGTGTTCCATTCGAAGGAAGTAACAAAAGGTCCATTTGAAGAAGCATTCATAAGGTCCATTCGAAGGGTACACAAGAGGTTCATTCAAAGGAGGCAACTTAAGGCCAGTTGAAGGGCATGGCCTGAAGGCATTCGAAAGTCAAAGGTGTCCAAGTTCATTAAAGATTTCAAAGAGGCATGAATATTTCAAAAATGGAAGTCTTTTAATGTGTCTGATTTTGGTCTCATGGCCTTCAAAGCCTAAGTTAGTGGCTGTCCCTTTCCATTTCCATTCACATCACACTCCTATAAATACAAGGTCTATGACACATTGCAGAAAAATTACGAAAAAAGAGGGCGGAGAAAAAAACTATTGGGAACACACATACATTGTATCATACAAAAGCATTCTTACCCATACAAGCATTAGCCAGACGAAAACCTTGCATCCAAAAGTCCACACCATCCCCTAAGCAAGCATATCCATACCCAGAAGTGACAAATCGAAACCTCCCACTGTTGGTAAGAATTGGCAAAAGACTAAACTTTACATTTGCATGATATATCAACACTTGTAATGCATTCGATTTGTATTCAAGATTAAGGACTTGGGTTCGACACCCAGGTCTGCACTTGTTTTGTTTCTAAGACTTGTTGCAGATCCAGCCTGAACAGACCAACACACACAGGATCGAAGGACCTGGGTTCGATACCCAGGTCCTGCATCTTTGTTTTTCTAACATATCTTTGCATATTTAGTGCCCTCACAGGTGATCCATCAGGCCCTTTCAACAATGCCCTATGGATCGAAAGCCACATCCTTTCACTGGATTGGAGGGTAACATTCTTTCACTGGATCAAAGGATAGCCATCTTCCCCTTGATCGAAAGACACCTTCCTCTAAATCGAAAGCCTCCCATTTCTCCATGGATCGAAGGATGCCCCCTTTGTATTTTTATTTTTGTTTTCGTTATTTCTTTATTGACTTTATCATTTGAATCAACTTTAAATCAAAAAATCACAAAAAAACATTAGGTTAGTGTTTTATTAATCAAATTAATTTTGTAAATAAATTAATTAATTATTTTAACCTTTTCTTAAATTAATATTAAATAGACTTAAGTTTTATTTTCTTAAAAAACAAAACAAAAAGATTTCCTTTTACCTTAGGAGTTTTAGGCGTATTTTCAGTTCGTGCGCTTATTTTAAATTTCACATTTTTATTATTAATGTATCTGCTCATGGGATGTAATAGAATTTAATTAGGACTCTTTACCACTTTTCTTTATTCCCCCCCCCCCCCCAAGTTTTAGACTTGTAATAATCCCCTCCCCGAGGCCTTGTAATAGCGTAGATTTAAATTCCCGCACTTTAAATTCTTGTACATATATTAACTGCTTAGATGTATGCCTAATAGGATTGTATGATAAGATTAATAATCAAACGCTAGCAAACCTAACACAAAAGACTAAAATAACTGAATATAACACACATTTCACATATACACCTCTAGGGTACCCCACTTTGGTTGCCTTCGAAAATAAAACAGCCATGTCCCTCGAAACGGGGATGCTTTATCAAAGACCCGTAAAACAAAAGATCATAAGTCCCTCGATGACCCTAAAGTTGCCTCTCGGTAAATGATCTAATCCCTAAACAAAATTGCTAAAGCGTCCCCACAAGTTGCCTTTATGACTATACATCCCTTCGAATGTCCCTCATACATCCAATAATAGGGCTACCTACTCACTAATAGTAGGATAACACTGTCTAAATAATAGGGGGAAAAGAACCAAACTTTTCGAGTATAAGTAGATAGTTCTTAGATGCTATGCTCAAAACAAACTTTTTACACTTACACCTTTCAAAAACAACTTTCAAAAAAAATTGCTTTGTTAACACTCTTGAGGACTGATACAAGAGTTATCATAAAGCGAATCGCCGCACTAAGGCATTTCAAAATACTTTTCAAAAAAACATACAAAGTACAAGGTACTTTTAAAATGAGCTAAGAATCTAAGAGCCCGTAGAAAACTATGAATGGAAAGGGTGCTAACATCTTCCCTTTCCATAATCTACCCCGCTTACTCAGAAAATTCTCGAAAAGGTCTTTTTCTGTTCTTTTCACCCTTTCCTTAATTTGGATAAAAGAAAAGTCGGTGGCGACTCTTTCTTACCGCAACATTTGCAAACACAAACACAAAACCAGTATAACAGTTGGTTCTACCACCGTGTTACAGAACTAGCGACTCTGTTGGGGAATAATAAAAAGTGGGGTTACCTTAGAGTTTAGTTCATCATTTTAAAGTGATTTCCTTGTATGTGTTGCTTGCTTTATCTTTGAGGGTTTGTTCGGGTATTCTTGTAAAGATCCTACACCCGGATCTGGGGCACCTTGTAGGTAGGTAACAATAGATCGTGGGGACTGTGCGGGGTATACCGACACGGTTGAAAAGATAGCTACATTGGTGTGACACATTTGTTGGTACCAGTAGACCTTGAGTAGTCAAGGAGAATACGAGGTCGTTGTGTGGTGTCATGAAGCATCAACTGACCTTAGAACCTTTAATTGAACCAACTTAGCCATTAGGAAGTAGTGAGATAGCCAGCTTTGGTGCAGTTCAAAGTTGGTTGATACTCGATGCTACACTCATTGAGATCTGACTTCTGGGACATTTCGGTCACCAATACAGAGGCTTGCATTGAAACAATGTCCGGTGAAGAAAGGTCAATGATATGAGACTCCTTAGAACCCGGTTACTATTAATAGGAAAGATTGAACTAACTAAACTTCAAGAAGGTACTTACCTATGCAATCCATGCAAGCCTGAACCTAAGGCTACTTGTGTGATTTGTTTTCTTTCATTATCTAACAACTTGAACTCATTACAATGCATTTGTTTGTATTCCCTGCAGGACCATGTTTGTATACATTATCCAATAACTCGGATTTCTTGAAAGACATACTTGTCTTCATCACCCTACATTTTGCTTGATGTATAGCATACACATCATATCACCATACCATAGCATTTCCTTAACCATTTCAAGGATCTCAAGGGCCTGCGATGCAGGTTATGATGAACCAGACGTCTAGCAAGGGGTAAGTAGATTTATTTTCCTCTACCCAATTCCGTCAAAGGACCAAAACACAACGACTTGAGACAGGGGCTATGAACCACTTGATATGGTGAGCTCGTTTCTCAAGGAAGTACATTCAACAATATGAAGTTCTTCCATCAAAGCTGCAGGAAAAATTCAACTTCTGACATTTTCTCGTGTTTACCCTGCGAGACCCTCGAAAACATCACATAAGCATACCATACATGACATTTCATAGCAGGTATTTCAGGGAAGGTTTCTTATCTTTTCGCTGTTTATTTCAGTAAAAGAAATGGCTCTTGAACAGACAGTAAAAGACCTTCAAGTTCAAAATGCTCAATTTCAGCAGATGTTCCTGGCTCTGGCCCAGGGGCATGAAGATCTAAAAAATATAATCATCAAAGAGAAGAAGAAAAAGGAAAAGAAATTGGCTGGTGTCTTGAATTTGGGAAGAAGACTTAAAAGGCCAACCAAGAGAGCTCTAGATATCTCAACTCCATCAAATGAGGGGACAATCATGAAGATGATAACAACCCAGGGATTGATGAAGATGAAGTTGATTACTCTGAGGAACAATATCCTCTTGTTGATGATAAATACAAATAGCTGGAGGATCGTCTCAATGCTATGGAGATTCAATAAATACATGGCTTGGACTTTGAAGAATTAGGGCTGGTTTCTGGGGTGGTCATCCCACCAAAATTCAATGTTCCCACCTTTTCTAAATATGACGGGGTCTCTTGTCCTAAACTTCACTTGAGATCATACATCAGAAAAATCCAGCCTCACACTGCTGACCGGAAGCTATGGGTCCATTTCTTCCAAGAGAGTTTGGCCGGCACTCGACTGGAGTGGTTCTATCAGTTAGAAGGAATTGACATCCATACCTGGGAAGACTTGGCTGCTGCTTTCTACAAGCAGTACCAATACAATGTTGACCTGGCACCAACTCGAGTGCAATTGCAGAATATGTCCATGGGCTCAAGAGAAGGTTTCAAAAACTACGCCCAGAAATGGAGAGACTTAGTTGGCTGAGTGCAACCTTCTCTAACTGATCGGGAAATGGTAGACATGTTCATGGGCACTTTGTGGTCCATTCTTCAACCACTTGATTGGAAGTTCTTCGGTTGGGTTCACTGAGCTGATTCTGACAGGTGAAAGAGTCGAAAGTGGTATTAAGAGTGGAAAGATTCCAATTTTTGTACCTTTTAATGCTGATAAGAAGTCATTCGATGGCAAGAAGGAAGCTAATGTTGTATATGGCTAGGAGAGACGTGCTATAGTTAACCACAACCCATCTGTGGGGGCAGTACTGGTCTCTAATCCTACGTCTATGCAGCGACATCAACAAGGGAATCGGCGTAAAGAGGTCGCGCCTAAGAGACAATTCACCAAAATCAACATGTCACTAGCTCAAGTGTTACAACACATGTTGAAAGCATGATTGATTACGTTAAAGGATCCTCTACGGAATTCTAACACCTCTGATCCTAGCTACCACCCGACGAAAGGTGTGCATACCATTCTGATAGTCTTGGACATGATACAAATGGTTGTTGGGATCTGAAGAACAAAATTTAGGATATGATTGATGCCAAGGAGATTGAATTCGACCCTCCAGAGACTCACCACGTGATCACTACTCCTAGGCTAAATCGTTGAGGGCGGCTAGTTTATTTGTGATTTTTTCAATTGTAATTTCCTTTGCTTGTTCAAACAATTATTGTCATGTCAAACTTTGGTTTTCCCATTAATGCAGTACATATGTTCGTCTTGAATTATGTCATTTTCGTTATATTTAAATTGCTTTCTTAATTCCTTTTTGTGATATTCAACTCTCAATTAAAAGCACTAAACCTTTAGAGGGAGGATGACGAAAATAATACCATAATCTCTACAGTATGCTTTGGAATAGACCTTGCTAACGATGTACATGCGTTGTTTCAAATCCTAAACAGTGGAGTTATAAGGAAGATAATCCCCAGTCAACCCCTTTGAGCCTAAGAAGTAGGGTTTTTTTTCTTTTCACACAAATTAAAACCCTTAATTATAACCTGGGGCAGGGTAGCTTTTCTCAGTTAATTCAGATACACATTCAATCATAATCTTCCACTTCATATATAATGAATGGCATCAAAGACATCCTTCCAAATCAGAAGAGGGTGATGATTCCACAAAATCATCAAGACATGCAATCATTATCTCTCAAAATAAAAGCCCGCTAAGTCAAAACCTATGAAGGAGACTTAAGAAAAGTTGAGGCATCCCGCTAACTAATCGCAAAATAAACAGTTCAGGAAGAAGTAGGGATAACAAAAAATCAAAAAAGAGGTCCTACAAATCCTCAACAAAAAGAAAAGGTTACAAAAATGACTGCCTTCTCAAACGAACGTTCAATTTCTGAACCATCACCGGAACATCAAGGAAAAGATGCCAGACTCAATCAGGATTTAAACACACAATTAACTAAGCATAGGACTGAAGAACATCATGAAGAGAGGGTTGGGTACAAATAAAATTTGAGCCTTTATCCTTTGTTTCTTAAAACCGTGAACCAGGCCACGTTACAGCCCTTAAAAGTCCTAACTGAAGCATGGGTTAGTAAAGAAGCATACTGTTACAAAAAGTATCCTGACTCCTGTAGGACTTTCTATAAATCCTGAGTTGATATCACATTCTTGCAAATTTTTGTTTTACTGGAAAAAAATGAATTTTCAAAAACTTTAAGACAAACATAAATTTTGCATTATTTGAACATTGATGTTTGCATATGGCTAATTGTTTGAGAGTGGAGAAATTCACACGACAAATAGCCAAGGAACAAAAACTTTCTCAATGAAAAGATTCACCTCAATTGGAAAAACACTTACAATCAAGGGGGCACAGCATAATCATTGTCCAACACCTCTGGGGGCAGTCAAGTCAAAATTCCAAGAAATTTCTCATAAGGTCCTGAATAGCCGGGGAAAATCTCCATCACTTGGGGCATCAAGTGTGATTTTTGTCAAAAGAGCACGTACAATCAAACAAGATTAATGTTCCCCAACATATTTCTTCTTAAAACAAGAATTCCCAGTGGAAACATTCTAAATAAAGTAAACTTTCTTCTAGAAACGATTCAGGTACGATCCAGAGACTGATGTCATCCTGATACTTATTTAGATCATCTTCTAGAAACGGTTCAGGTACGATTCAGAGACGGATGTCATCCTGACACTTAATCCAGATTCTCATCTAGAAATAGTTCAGATACGATCCAGAGACGGATGTCATCCTGACACTTATTCCAGATTCTCATCTAGAAACAATTCAGGTATGATCTAGAGACGGATGTCATCCTGAACTTATTCAGATCATCTTCTAGATACAGTTCAGGTACAATTAAGAGATGGATGTCATCCTGACACTCAATCCAGATTCTCATCTAGAAACAGTTCAGATATGATCCAGAGACGGATGTCATTCTGACAATTATTCTAGATTCTCATCTAGAAACGGTTCAGGTACGATCTAGAGATGGATGTCATCCTAACACTTAATCCAGATTCTCGTCTAGAAATGGTTCAGGTATGATCGATAGACGAATGTCACCCTGACAGTTAATCCAGATTCTCATATATAAACAGTTCAGATACAACCCAGATACGGATGTCATTCTGACACTTATTCTAGATTCTCCTCTAGAAACGGTTCAGGTACGATCTAGAGACGGATGTCATCCTGATACTTAATCTAGATTCTCATATAGAAACAATTCAGGTACAATCCAGAGACGGATGTTATCCTGATACTTATTCCAGACTACCCTCTAGCAATAGTTAAGGTACGATCCAGAGACAAATGTCATCCTGATACTTATTCCAGACTATCCTCTAGCAGCAGTTCAGGTACGATCCAGAGACGGATGTCATCCTGATACTTATTCAGATCATCTTCTAGAAATGGTTCAGGTACGATCTAGAGATGGATGTCATTCTGACACTTATTTATATCATCTTCTAGAAACGGTTCAGGTACGATCTAGAGATGGATGTCATTCTGACACCTATTCAACACATCTTCAGATACAATCATGACATAGATTCACTCTGACAATCCTCAAATAGTTCACGGAGTTTACCTTCCCTAACAGAGTTTATTTCTCTAACAACGGAAGTTCATCTCCCAACATTTTAACTTCAAAATCTGAAGACCTACATTCTTCACCCCCAGCCACAATTAGGGATTTATTTTCCCTAGTTCAGCAATACAACAATGGAGTGACCGACACATTCAAACATTACGTTCATACATTATTTTATAAACATCATAGCATATGCATCACAAATTCATATATCACAATCTCATTTATTTTGAGAGCATCATGCAATTCATACATCAGGACATCGCATGAAACTGATTTTACCTTTTCAGGTTAAATTAGCAGACAGACAAACACTATCAACTTATACAGCAGGTCAAAGATTAATGCCCAAAACCAGACGGGGAAACTATCTACACGACCAAGTGGTATGAACTCCCGAAGCAAGACGGGTTTACCAATAAATACAGCAGACCACAGATTAATTCCTGAAACCAGAAATGGAACTATCTATGTGACTAACATTTTCAAGTTCCAGATTAATACCTGTAACAAGCCAGGAGAACTATCTGTGGAAGACCGATTGTAGGTTAATACCTGTAACAAGCTAGGAAAACTATCCACATGAGGAGATTGAAGATTAACACTTGTAACAAGCCAGGAAAACTATCTTTCTTTCTCAGGTCAGAGATTAATACCTGTAACAAGCCAGGATAACTATCTCAACGACTGACAAAAAACAAGTTCAAGATTAATACCTGTAACAAGCCAGGAAAAACTATCTGTAGACGAGCGATTGTAGGTTAATACCTGTAACAAGCCAGGAAAACTATCTACATAAGGAGATTGAAGATTAATACCTGTAACAGGACAGGAAAACTATATTTCTTTCTCAGGTCAGATTAATACCTGAAACCAGCCAAGACAACTATCCGACGATCGACAACAAAAAAGTTCCAGATTAATACCTGTAACAATCCAGGAGAACTATCTATGGACGACCGATTGTAGGTTAATACCTGTAATAAGCCAGGAAAGCTATCTACATGAGGAGATTGAAGATTAACACCTGTAACAAGCTAGGAAAACTATCTTCCTTTCCCAGGTAAGAGATTAATACCTGAAACCATCCAGGGCAATTATCTCAGCGACCGACAATTTTCAAGTTCCAAATTAATACCTGAAACCAGACAGGACAACTATCTGCGAACAAATGATTTGACCATCCCGAAGCAATCTTACACGGGTTTCTTCTCGTGATCTCCGAGATGCAGTCTAACATGGACTTTTCCTGAAGCAATCTTACATGGGTTCCTTCTCACCATCCAGATGCAGTCTAACACGGACTCATCCTGAAACAGCCCCACACAGGCTCCTTCTCATATATCTCTGGATGCATACTAACACAGACTCATCCTGGAACAGCCCTACACAGGCACTTTTTAATACATTCTCAGGTAACAGTTAATTCCATTATCTCCAGCAAGTTACTGTGAAGCCTGGATTTCAACTAGAAAACAACAAACTTTCATATCTCCAGAGATAACTCTTCAGCAGAGCCTTGGACAACTGAAATTCCTAGACTCCATTTCCCACAGAGTTTCCTCAAGCAGGAGAAAAACATAAAACCACATTCCCCAGCGGACTCCTCCTCAGACAGCAGGAATAGGAACCCCTAAAGGGACCATTTATGAAATCAGCATCTACTTTGGATGGCATCTTTAAGCCCACCTCCGACGACTCTCTGTCATCTTCTCCAAATGGCATCTTTAAGACCATTCTGTTGTACCCCAAAATTTTCCCTCTCATTTCTTAAAGGATCAACCTGGACCCACAGGTTTGCTTCCATCCAATTTCAAGTCTTTAATTACAAATTTTCCAAGAAAGTCATTCACAAGGGCAAAATGGTTATTTGCACACTAAAAAGTCAAACTTTGACTTTTGGATCAAAATCAAGTTCCAAGAATCATATTTCATCAAAGCATGAAATTGGTTCATCAAAAAATCAGAAGTCAGAAGTTACTCTGAAAAAAATCAAATTTCTAAACATTTAGAAAATTTCCTAAGTGTCTAGAGAATATGATACCTCAGAACTTCTGAGCCAACCTCTACGCAAGTGCAGTCAGAAGTTGCAAACACAGTTCAGAACATGACGCTTCAATCAGAATATAAGGAAGCAATGTTCTCCGGTCAGAACACGCCCCTTCAGCATTTGGAGGTTACGTTTCTGATCTTTTGCGATCAGAACATCACCAAATCCCAATACCTCGTTTAAAAAATCTATTGCACTGCTACAACACAGTACTCTAACCAGCAGCTAATCCAGTCCACGCCTGTATTTTCCCAAATCCTGTATTTGCACCAAATACAAAAAGCTGTGATCAAAAAGCAATGGAACAGTGTGCCAAAAAGTTTAAATCCCATCTGTTTTTCCTCCCAAAACCACAACAAATTCATCTATAAATTAGTTGCTCCATCACACTTTCAAGGGGCTGGACTTTGGAGAGAGAGAATTGTCAAAAGAGAGAAAAGAAAACTGTGAAACCTTCATAAAAAATCTAGAATTCCCAAACAGAAAACTAAAACCTTTAGTTCTTCCCTTTGAATCAAAGAACTTAGCATTTTCTCTTCCTTTGTTCTTGCTGACTCCAGAACATCTGAAGGTAGCAGTTCAAGTTCTAAACACACACTCTAGATTCAAGGTAAGTCTTTCTGACTTTTCCTTTTTTCATTCAGATCATCATTAATATGTAAATATCATAATTAATGTTATCCATATCATTGCATAAGTAGAAAAACTGTGGATCAGAACTTCTTGATTAGGGCTAGACTCAGATTTAGGATTAGAACTTCTATAAACTGTTGTGCTATTATCCTTCTGATTTGCTGTTTATTAAGAACTGAATAAATTGCTGATGTGCTGATTAAGAGTTGAAATATGGTATAGAACTTCTTATATTCACTCACAGTTTTAGCACAACACAGAACTTCTGAGTTCTCCTCACTGTTTTAACATATAAAACTTCTATGATTTTTTCCCACTGTTTAAACACACTGAACTTCTGATATTCACTCACTATTAATGCACACTGAACTTTTGACGTTCACTCACTGTCTTAGCACATACTAAACCTCTGAGTTCTCTTCACTGTTTTAATATACATAACTTCTCATATTTTCTCATTGTTCTAACACTCAGAAGTTCAGCACATAGCAACCATGAACTTTTGTGTTTTCCTTCTAACGTGTCTTGCAGGACCTCAAAGTGTATCAATCCATAACTTCTGATGCTTCTTTCTGAATCACCACGCGCATGGCTTTAGAACTTCTGATCCTTTTTGTTTTGCTTGCAGCAGCACACTGTTTCTATCTTTCATTTATTTTCCTTTTTATCATTTTTTTCTTTTATTAATATGAAAAAGACATAAAAATATTTTCTTTTATTAATTAATTTACTTCTTTTTTTTCTTAATTCATTAAAACAAAAAAACATTTTCTAAACAAGTCTTTCTTCTTTCTCACATTGTACATTTCAATATGGTTGTAATAGTTAAATAGGATTTAAATTCTTGCAATCCCCCATTCATAAATATGTACCCCCATCCCTCTAATGATTGTAATAGCATAGGATATCTACTTCCCGCACCTTTTTATTGCTTTCATATATTGTTAGTAATTAGGGCGTGTATGGAAAGACATGAAATCAACAAATAGATAACCCTAACCAAGACCAAAATGCATGCAATCAAACACACTTTCACACTAGCACCCTTAGGGTAATCCCACCTTGTTGCCTATCGGAAAAA
This sequence comes from Vicia faba, assembly GCA_948472305.1. Taxonomy (NCBI): domain Eukaryota; kingdom Viridiplantae; phylum Streptophyta; class Magnoliopsida; order Fabales; family Fabaceae; genus Vicia; species Vicia faba. The sequence goes on along the minus strand of OX451735.1, from coordinate 868,841,237 downwards.
TAGTCATGTCCCTCGAACATGGGCGTTTTAGCAAAAGACCCTCGATAAAAGATCGTAATCCCTCGATGACCCTCGATGTTTCCTTCGGTAAACGATCTAGTCCCTAAATAACATTGCTAAAACGTCTCGTAGGTTGCCTTCTATGACTATGCAAACGTCCCACGCTCGTCTCTTCACAGCCAACGATGGGGCTTCTTACCAAAACAATGATAATATAGCAACATCTAAAGGAGGAGGAAAAGAACGCTTAAGACCTTTTGAGTAGGTAGATTCTCTCCTAGTTGCTCGCTTGCTCATAACAAAAACATTTTATACACCCACATTTTCATTTTGAAAACATTTTCGAAAGACAACACTTTGTACGCGTTCTTATAGAGACGAGAACCGTTACAAAGACACCTTTTTAAAATCACTTTCAAAAAACACACATCTTTGAACTATTTTCCAAACAAACACTTTGTACGCGTTCTTATAGAGACGAGAACCATTACAAAGACGTTTTCAAAATACTTTCAAAACCCACAAGCACATTCAAACAAAATCAAGTGATCTAGCAAGTAACTAAGAGCCCATGGAAAAACATGGATGAAAAGGGTGATAATACCTTCCCTTTTCATAATCTACCCCCTGAACTCAAGAAAACATCTCTAAAGGTCTTTCTTGTACTTTCTCACCTTTCCTTTTGGATAAAAGAAAAGTTGGTGGTGACTTTTGCTAAACCGCAACATTTGCGAACACAAACATAAAATGACAAGTCAGTTCTCCCACCGCATCATAGAACTGGCGACTCTGCTGGGGAATTAATTTTAAAAGTGGAGTTACCTTAGGGTTAGATCACATCTATTTGCTTTCTTTGTTTGACTTGCTTGCTTTACATTTTTTGGGTCATTGTTTGGGTTTTGTTTTGATCCTCCACCCGGATCTGGGACACCTTTTTAGGTAAGTAGCAATAGATTGTGAAAACTGTACGACATAGACCGATATGATTGAAATAGTGGCTACATTAGTGTCACGCATTTATGGGTACCGGTATCCCTTGTGGTGAATCGAGGAGAATACGGGACCGCTGAGTGGCATCGTGAAGCACTAATTGACTTTAGAACCCTAATTGAACAAACTTGGCCATTAGGACGTAGTGAGATAACCGATTTCAGTGTAGAGTTGAAAATTGGTTGATACTCGATACTACACTCATTGAGGCTGGACTTTTGGGATATCTCGGCCGCAAGAAAAGATTGATTGTGCTGAGATAATGCCTAAGAGAAAGGTCGGTGATATTGAGATCCTTTAGAACCCGATCACTATTACTAGGACAGGTTGAGCCAACTAAACTTCAAGAGGGTACTTACCTATAAAGCCCCATGCAAGCCTAAAAAATATGGACTTGTCTGCTTTATGTGTACATAAATTTTCTTGTACATAACATCATAAACATCATAAGCATCATACGCATGCTCACTAACCATTTCAAGGATTTAGAAATTTATCTTTGTTTTTGTTTTGTAGGTCATGGATTCCGTCCGAAGGAACACCATCTGAATCAGCTTTGTAAAAGCACACCCTCAGCTTCAAGAGTTAGCCTCAAGAGTGCCCAGGGATTCTCCTTTTACCAAGAAATATGGTCGACTCCTCAGTTTGGCTACATCCAGTTTCCAAGAAGAAATGATGTGTGTATTGTTCCAATTCTTTGATCCCGTACATCATTGTTTCACCTTCCCGGACTATCAGTTGGTACCTACACTGAAAGAGTTCTCTATACTCTTAGGGGTGCCCGTGCTTGATCAGATACCATTCACCGGTCTAGAAGGGATTCCAAAACCTGAAGTCCTCGCCGAAGCTTTGCATATGAAGAGAGACGACGTCATAGCCAATTGGGAGACAAAAAGCGGGGTTAAAGGTTTCCTAGCCAAGTTTCTATTGGAGAAGGCTCATTCATTCTGAGAAGACATGGATTTCCAAGTTTTTGAAGACATCCGGGATCTTCTCATTTATGGTTTGGTTCTGTTCCCCAATTCGGACCAATTCATAGATGTTAACACCGTCAAAGTCTTTCTCTCTCGCAATCCTGTACCTACCTTACTGGGCGACATCTTGCATTGTATTCATACCTGCACCATGAAGAAAAGAGGTACTCTTTTGTGTTGTATTCCCCTACTTGCTAAGTGGTTCACTTTACACCTACCTCAATCAGTATTGAAGAACGAGCAAAGACTGACATGGTCTCAAAGGATGATGTCCCTCGCCCACTCTGATATCCATTGGTGTTCGAGATCCTTGGAAGATGTCTCTATCATTGACCGCTGTGGGGAATTCCCTAACGTCACTTTACTTGGTATTAGGGGAGGCATCACCTACAACCCCTGCTTAGCTCTTCGATAGTTTGGGTATGCCGGAAGAGACGGTCCTCATGAGATGCTCATTCAAGGTCTGGTGTTCGACTACGATAAAGAAGACCAAGGTTAGCGCCAGAAGTTTACACGATCTTGGAGAATGGTGAACAAGGTGGATAGTAGGACTTTGGGACAAAAAACCTTTATCCCTCTCGAGCCTTACCTTAGGTGGGTACGGGCTCATGCTCAAAGACTCGTGATGCCTTATCCTTCCATCCTCCCTGTTATCATAGAGCCTGTTGTTGAAAGAGACTTTCCATACACTGTCCTTCATCTTGACATGCCTACCTCTATCGAAGACTTGAAGAAAGCTTGGGTTCAGTTGAAGGAAGAGCGATATACCTTTGAAACCCAATTTTACGCCAATAAGAAGAAGGTTCTGGAACTCGCCAAGCAACTTCATGAAGAACGAAATCTGAACACCTACATTGCACCAAAGAGGATGCGTTCAACCTTTTTGTCTTAGGAGTTTTGTTGTATGTTTGTTTCTTTCATTGTAAGCCCAAAGAGGCATAATGTACTCAAACTTGGATTTATTAATATGACATGTGTTCCTCTTTTGGTCTGAACAAATTCAAATCTCTAAATTCCTTGAAATCATTGCATATGCATACCATCCATGACATTGCATAAGCAGGTTCTGTTACAGGTTTCTCATCTCCTCCGCTGTTTATTTCGAGCAGATATGTCTTCTGAATAAAGCATCAAAGATCTTCAGGCACAAAATGCCCAATTTCAAAGATGTTCGTAACTCTGGCAGAGGGGGGAAATCAGGAGGGGAAGACAAGGGAAGAGGACCCCAGTCCTGAGGTCTCTGACAATGATACCGACTACAATGATGAGCAATATCCTCCCACTGAGGATAGGTACAAGCAGTTAGAGGATCGGTTAAGTGCTATGGAGATCCAGAGAATACCAGGGCTGGATTTTGAAGAACTAGGGTTGGTGTCCGGAGTAGTCATCCCACGGAAATTTAAGGCTCCAGTTTTCGCAAAGTACGATGGGGTGTCTTACCCAAAGCTCCATCTCTGCTCCTATGTGAGGAAGATCCAGTCCCACACCGCTGATAGAAACTTGTGGGTTCATTTCTTTCAAGACAGTCTGTTAGGGACTCAGCTTGAATGTTTCTACCAATTGGAGGGAATCAATGTCCGAAACTGGGAGGATTTGGCTGCCACTTTTTACAAGCAGTATCAATACAATGTCGACCTGGTCCCTACTCGTACTCAACTCCAGAGTATGTCCATGAGTGTAGGTGAAGGTTTTAAGGACTACGCGCAGAAGTGGAGAGACTTGTATGGGAGAGTTCAACCCCCATTATCTGACAGGGAGTTGGTTGACATGTTTCTTGGGACGCTGTCTGGTCCATTCTTCAACCATTTGATCGGTAGCTCGTCAGTTGGTTTCACTGAGCTGATATTAACCAGAGAAAGGGTAGAAGCTGGGATTCGGAGCAGTAAAATACAGAAAGATACCTCGTCAAGTTTAGCAAAGAAACCTTTCACTGGTAAGAAGGAGGCCAGTGCCATTTATAGCCCGAGAGATCAGAGCAGAGCGGGATACCGTCCAACGATAAATGCTGTAATAATACCAAGGCCTGCGGCAGCCCCACAACGCAACAATCAACAAAGGATAGAAAGACCAAAAAGGAAGTTCACTCAGATTAACATGACATTGAAATAGGTCCTACCCTATCTGTTGAGATCTAACTTGGCAACTTTAAGAGAGGCTCCCAAGAATCCTAATACCTCCTCTCCTCGTTACAATCCGAACGCTCGGTGTGCCTACCATTCTCAGAGTCCTGGTCACGATACAAATGACTGCTGGGCTCTAAAAAATAGAGTACAAGATCTAATTGAAGCCAAGGAGATTGAGTTTGACGCTCCGGAGAAGCCCAATGTCATAACTGCTCCCATGCCTAAGCACAACCATAGAGTTAACGTCGTTGATACCGATCTATTTGTGACCTCAGTTGATGAAGTTTTTACTCCTCTTATGACTGTTAAGAAGAATTTGTTGTTGGCTGGTTTATTTCTAGGTTGTGATGAAGATTTCCACATATGTTCATCCCTGCCTTCTGGTTGCTATTTGCTGAAGACAGGTGTCCAACGCCTGATGGATAGCAGAGAAATTTTGTTCGAAAAGACTTTGATTCCAACTGTTCTGTGTGAAGATATTGCTATTATAACCATTTATGCCAGTCCTTCCAAGGTTTCCTCGAGAAAACCTATTAGGATTACACCCACTACGAGAGTCGCTCCGTTGATAATCACATGTACTGGTCTTGTCACGTACACCTCGGACAAAGCTGTCCCTTGGCATTATGGCGCCGATGTTTACTATCATGGCGTTAAACAAAACTTGAAGATCGAAGAAGTTGATCATGATGTCGGTAACATTGTTGGGACCAACAAGATTACTAGAAGTAGAAGGGTTTTCTCTCTTGAGATCTCCCCAAAGACTGTCACTAAGCCTATTGTTATTTCATCTTCTGCTCCCGCTAGTACTTTAGTTACTACTCCAGTTGTTACCCCTACCGATAAGTCATCTGGGATGCGAGGCAAAGAAGCTGTAGGTGAGCCTGCTCGGACGGAGGCACCTAGAAAAATTGTTGTGGAAACCTATAAGCAAGAGATAGAGGAAATTTTGAAAATAATTAATAAGAGTGACTACAATATGGTCGAGCAGCTGGGGCAGACCCCCTCAAAGATATCCATGTTATCCCTACTCTTGTGCTCCGAGGCCCATGCGAAGGATTTGATTGCATTCCTCAAAACTACGCATGTGCCGCAAGAGACTTTAGCTGATCAATTTAAAGATTGTGTGGCTAGCCTGACTGTTGACAATGGGCTGGGTTTTTCAGATGCAGACTTGATACCGAAGGGAAGGAAACACAATGATGCTCTGCATGTCTCGATCGAATGTAGTGGCACTACCATGGCTCATGTGCTGGTGGATACTGGGTCTTCACTAAATGTTCTGCCCAAGAAGGCGTTGGACCATTTATATTGCGAGGGTTTGACTTTAAAGCCTAGTAACATTATGGTAAGGGCTTTTGACGGGTCGAAAAGAATGGTGCATGGGGAAGTGGACCTCCCTGTAAAGATAGGCTCTTAGACTTTCAAGTCCACTTTCTATGTGATGGACATCAGGCCGTTGTATTCTTGTTTGTTGGGTCGTCCTTGGATCCATGAGGCTGGGGCAGTTACTTCCATACTCCACCAAATGCTGAAGTATCCGGTGAAAGGGAAGATTGTCACTGTATGGGGTGAAGAGGAGTATATGGTGAGCCATCTTAATTCCTTCCGCTACATAGAGATGGACGGGGAATTTATCGACACTCCTTGTCAGAATTTTGAAGAGGTCCCTCAGATCTTGGCATCGACTAAAACTACTAGCAACAAACCTCCTTTGAAGATGGCTTCTCTCAAGGACGCCAGGGCTGTGGTTGAATAAGATGGGTGTGCCAATTGGGGTCAGCTCTCTGATTTCACTCACAAAACTGACAAATTTGGTTTGGGCTTTACTTCAGGGGCTCAAAGTGTTGTTCGACGCGCTCAGGCTGGAGGACCTCCCCTACGTATCAGTAATCGTGAGGTCAACGCTATTGAAGATATTGAGGAAGACCCTAACATCGACAGCTGGTTCTACCCGACTACCAATGGTGGGCCGAATAACTAGACGGTTATATATTTTGTTCTAGTTTCTTTTATTCTGCAATAATTGTCTTACTTGTTTGTAATGAAAATTTTAAACTTTTTTTGGCCTTGTGTCTTACCCGAGGCACGATGGTTCTATCTGTGAGGGTTATTATATGTCATCTCATATTTCATAAATGAAGCATTGGACGTTCTTTGCATACAAATTTTGTGCTCTCTGTTTTTCTTTTCTGCCTTTACTTTATCAATACAACTATGCTCTTACACAGACTCACGTATCATACTACAGATCCATATCCACTTTGGATCCCATTGATAACAGCTCTGCTATTGCCAATTATGACTTCGAAAATCTGATCAACCAAGCCGAGGACGAAGGTGAGGACGATTGTGAGGTACCTGGAGAACTTGCTAGGCTACTACTACAGGAAGAGAGGGCCATACAGCCTCATGAAGAGCCGGTTGAGACATTGAATTTGGGTACTAAGGAAGACATAAAAGAGGTTAAAATAGGTGCAAATTTGGAGCTTAGCGTCAAACAGAGGTTGATACAGATGTTGCATGACTATGTTGAGATCTTCGTCTGGTCCTATGAAAACATGCCTGGTTTGGACACTGATATTGTGGTACATCGCCTACCAACTAAAGAAGATTGTCCTCCGATTAAACAAAAGGTTTGTCGTATGCGCCCTAAAATGTCAGAGAAGATCAAGGCAGAGGTCATGAAACAGTTCGACGCATGATTCTTAGCTGTCACTTCTTATCTGCAGTGGGTTGCCAACGTTGTTCCGGTACCTAAGAAGGACGGAAAGGTACAGATGTGTATGGATTACAGAGATCTGAACAGGGCAAGCCCCAAGGATGACTTCCCGCTTCCCCACATTGATGTTCTGGTTGACAACACCGTACAACACCAAATTTTCTCCTTCATGGATGGTTTCTCTGGCTATAACCAGATCAAGATGGCTCCTGAAGACATGGAGAAAACAACCTTCGTCACACAATGGGGCACCTTCTGTTACAAGGTGATGCCTTTTGGGTTGAAGAATGTTGGGGCAGCCTATCAACGAGCCATGGTTGCTTTGTTCCATGATATGATTCACCACGAGTTCGAGGTTTATGTTGATGAGATGATAGCCAGGTCTCAAACCAAAGAGGAACATCTCGATCATCTATTGTTCGACATGTTGAAAATATACAAGCTAAGGTTGAATCCGAACAAGTGCACCTTCGGGGTAAGGTCTGGTAAGCTTTTGGGTTTCATCGTCAGTGACAAAGGTATTCAGGTAGACCCCTCAAAGGTAAAGGCCATACAAGAGATGCCAACTCCCCGTACCGAGAAGGAAGTTAGAGGTTTCTTGGGACGCTTGAATTATATCGCCAGGTTCATTTCACATCTTACTGCTACTTGTGAGCCCATCTTCAAGCTTCTGAAGAAAGATCAAGTGGTAAAGTGGAATGATGAATTCCAGACCGCTTTCGAAAGAATCAAGGAATACCTGCAAGAACCACCAATTCCGATGCCTCCAGTTGAAGGAAGACCTTTGATTTTGTACCTGACAGTTCTAGACAATTCAATGGGGTGTGTGTTGGGGCAGCATGACGAGTCTGGTTGAAAAGAGCACGCAATATACTACCTTAGCAAAAAGTTTATCGACTATGAGACAAGATACTCATTGCTCGAGAAAACTTGTTGCGCTTTAGCATGGGCTGCTCGCCGGCTTAGACAGTATATGTTGACCCACACTACTTTGTTGATATCTAAGATGGATCCAATCAAATACATCTTCGAGAAGCCCGCACTTTCCAGAAGAATAGCAAGATGGCAGATGATCTTAACCGAATACGATATAAAATATACAACCCAGAAAGCAATCAAGGGGAGTGTATTGGATGATCATTTGGCTCATCAGGCCGTTGATGACTACCAGTCCATGAACTTTGAGTTCCCAGATGAGAATATCATGTTGGTAACCGACTATGAAGGACATGGACCGGATGAAGGACCTGAGGAGGGATCCCGATGGTCTATGTATTTTGATGAAGCCTCAAACACACTGGGTAACAGCATTGCTACTGTAATCATATCCCATGAGGGCTGTCACACTCCTTTCACTGCCCGATTATGTTTTAACTGCACTAACAACATGGCGGAGTATGAAGCCTGCATCATGGGTCTCAAAGCCGCTATTGACCTCAGAATCAAGTTCCTAAATGTCTTCGGGGATTCAGCCTTGGTGATAATTCAGATCAAAGGAGAATGGGATACGAAGCACCCGAATCTCATTCCTTACAAATAACACGTACTGACATTGCTCCCACATTTTGAGGAGGTAACTTTTGAACATTTCCCACGAGAGGAGAATCAGTTAGCGGACGCACTAGCTACCATGTCTTCTATGTTCAAAGTCAAGTGGTACAATGAAGCTCCCCGAATCACCATTGGGAGGTTGGATGAACCAGCACACTACTGTGAGATCGATATCAAAGAAGTGGCAGGCAAACCCTGGTTTCACGAAGTTAAAAGGTATCTCGAAGTTCAAAAGTATCCCGAAGGGGCATCTGTCAACGATAAGAAGTTTCTGAAAAGGTTCACTGTAAAGTTCCTCCTCAGTAATGGACTCCTCTATAAACGCAACCACGACTCTACACTGCTACGGTGTGTAGACAAGAGCGAAGCAGAGAAGATCATGACAGATCTGCATGAAGGCACCTTCAGAACCCATTCTAGTGGACACACCATGGTTAAGAAGATCCTATGGGCAGGATATTACTGGTCCACTATGGAAGCCGATTGTTATCAGCACTCTCGAACCTGTCATAAGTGCCAAATCTACGCTGATAAGGTGCACGTGCCTCCTGTCCCCTTAAATGTTTTGACAACTCCGTGGCCCTTTGCAATGTGGGGCATCGACATGATCGGCGAGATCATACCTACTGCATCTAACGGGCATCGTTTCATTCTGGTAGCCATTGATTACTTCACGAAGTGGGTTGAGGCAGCTTCCTTTGCTACAGTTGCTAAGAACGTCGTGGCGCGGTTTATCCGACACAATCTGATTTGTCGATATGGTGTACCAGAGAGGATTATTACGGACAATGGTATGAATCTCAACAACACGATAATCACCGTACTCTGCAAGCAGTTCAAGATACAGCATCATAACTCTTCTCCCTACAGCCGAAGATGAATGGCGCTATTGAAGCAGCTAACAAGAACATCAAGAAGATTGTACAAAAGATGACGGTGACATATAAAGTATGGCATGAGATGTTACCATTTGCTCTACATGGGTACCGTACCTCAGCACAGACGTCGACAGGGGTAACACCCTACTATCTGGTATATGGCATGGATGCAGTCCTACCCATTGAGGTCCATATACCTTCTCTACGAATCATGAAGGATGCAGGTTTGGACAAAGACGACTGGATCCGAACCCGACTTGATCAGTTAAATCTAATCGATGAAAAGAGACTTACTACTATCTGCCATGGTCAGACATATCAAAAGCGAATGATCAAGGCTTTTAACAAGAAAGTTAGACGCCAAGAATATCAAGTCGGGGATATAGTAATCAAACGCATCATACTGCCGGAAGGTGATCCCAGGGGCAAATGGACCCCCACGTACGAAGGGCCATTTGTGGTTAAGAACATTTTCTCGGGAGGAGCTATGATTCTAACCACCATGGATGATGACGACCTTCCTCACCCTGTCAATACAAACATAGTGAAAAGATACTACACCTAACTAAAAGACCCGCTAGGTTGACTGGCCTAGGCAAAAATAAGGGCTTCCTGGCGAACCAAAAGGGTTCAGGAAAAAGTAAGGGATAAAAATGGAAAAAAAACCTGTACACCCGGCAAGTCGAAAACCCAAAAGGGAGGCTTGGGCGAAAAAGGTATCCCGATGGATTTAAAACCTGAAAGGGCAATCTAGGCAAAAGTTAGGGATTGAAGCGTATCACTATGTCTCATTGGATCATCTTGCAACCAGAGTCATTCCTCCCGCAGATTTACTCTCATACAGGGTCTCTCCTTGGCAAAATATTCACAAACAGCAAAGGAATAAATCTCTGGAATAGTCATTTCCATTCACTATCCCCAGTCGAGGTTCATAATTGCGAGCGAGTCAGTAAATTTCATCCCCAGCTGAGTTTATTTCCTCTAGATCAGCAGGTCTACCAACAGAGTATCTCTTCCCCCTAAGTTTGATCCCCGCAGAGTTATTCTCCAACATCTCTTCCCAACAGAATATTTACAAATCTCCAGCAACAGTCAGGGATTTATTTTCCCAGATGCAAGCATACCCCGACAGCATTTCATGAACATACATCATGACATACGCATACATATCATATACAACATAATCTCATTTATTTTGAGAACATGATCTCACCCTACATTTCATGCATCGCATATAACTAACCCTGATATCCTTTCAGGAAAAGAGGATTAGCTTCAACAAATCCAGCAGTTATACAAATTACATCTATAGACCTAACGGAAACTCAGTTCCCGAAACCAAACGGGTCAAGTAATCTAGACTTTCATCTCGAAGTAACTCTACTACCCAGGTTCCTTCACCAAGCCCTACTATCCATGTGTTGTACCCCAAAATTTTCCCTCTCAATTATCAAGGCCTTTCTCACAAGGATTCTCAAGCTTCAAAGCTTGCACATGTACTTTGGAATTTTCCAGTACCAAAATTAAAAGGAAACTGTCAAAAAGGTAGAAAATAGATAAAAATATTATTTTGACAAAAATTGGAGAAATACAAGTGTTCTTCGTTTCAGCTCTTTCGATTGGCCTTTAGGCCTCTTTCGATCAGCATCCTTCGATTGACTCTTGGCCTCCTTCGATTTCTCAAAGTGGCTGCTAGCGTGCCTCTTTCGCCTGGGCATGTGACTTCTTGTTGCAGGTTTCGTTTGTGTCTTTTGCTGCCTGCATGCTTGCAATCGAAGGCCATGACTTACTGGTCACATGTACCCCCTGCAAGTCAAGTCTTCGTTACCTTCTGTGTGCCTGGATGAAAACTTCAGTTGAGCAAGAGCCTCTTTCGAATGCAACTTAGATTACATCCTTCGTTTTGAGCAGGAGCCTCCTTCGAATGCAACTTAGGAATACCCTTCGACTCAGAAGCCAGGAATCTCCCTCACGCTAAAAGGCAATGACTCCCTTTATGTTTGTTTCGATCCACATGCTTCGATTGGGCAACATTTCTTCCTTCGAACACAGACTTTCGATTGGGAAATATGTTTGCTTCGACCCAGGCTTCAATTGGGAAATATGCTTCCTTCGAGCATGAGCTTTCGATTGGGCAATAGCTTCCTTCGAGTTAGCTTGTTTCGACCACCAGCTTCGACTGAGGAAAAGGCTTCCTTCAAACAGGTGTGCTTCGATCTCACTCTTGCATTTGACTCAAGACCAAATCTCGTTTTCCAGGCTGTGTTGCGTCCAAATCTTAACATAGTCAGAAGCTTGTACAAAGGTTTTAAACTTTGTCTTTAGATACTACTATTCTGGGTTAAAGGCTACATACTTTTTCTTTTCATAGAGAGTACTTTTATCACAAAAGCAGCTTCCAACCTGAATTTGGTCTGTGCACAAGCAATGTCAGAAGCATAAGTCACATCTTCTGTAACCCAACTGCCAGGAGGCCCCCCACATGTACTGTCACGTTACATTATTTTATTATTTTGCAAGGTTGGCTGTTGAAAACATGTCCATTCTTTTTCTCTATAAATAGAGGAATTTATGCAAAGCTAAGGGAGGATTTTTTGGACCAGAGGAACGAATCTCCCAAATTTTCTCAAACACAACAAAACTTCTCAAGTTCATCAACACTTGAGAAATCAAACCCAGAATCCCAAACACTTACTTCCTTCGATTCTGAAGAACAAATACTCTTCAGTATCCTTCGAATCCAGTTTGGAAAGAAACATAAGACTTGTTTCTTTCCTTCCTTCGAATCCAGCATTCCAGGCGCAACTGTTGGCCCCCTCTTTCAAATCTAGACCCCTGGGCCTCCACTCAAGGTCCCCACACCCATTCAAAGCCTCCAGCAAGGTAAGTCACTCTTACCCTTGAACCTTTCGTTTCATGGCATAGTATGTGAATAATCTTCCCTTTCATTTCAAAACATGTACATAACACTTTGGTTCTTTTCGTTTCCACCTACTTAATATGTTTTCAGAGCTAAACCCTTTCATTTTTGCTTTCTGTCTACCTGAACTTGCTTTAACTGTTAAAATGTTTGAAAGACAAATACTAGCATGGCCTCAGGCCATGTTGCCATTTAATGCTTGAAATGAAAGAAACAGGAAACATGAAATAGGAAACAAAGCTTCTGGCTTCTACCCTCTTTCTCCAGGTCAAACGAAAGAAACAGGAGACAGGAGTATGAAACTAAGCCTTTGGTTTCCACAATGACTTCCAGGCCCAGCCAGAGACACGCTCACACTGATTTCACTGGCCCAATCAAAGAAGGCAACAAGGCAGAAAGGCCCAGCCAGAGGCACACTTGTACTAAGTCCAGGCTCAGACGAAAGGCACTCCCATGCTGGTGCCAGCCTCCAATCGAAGTACATGACCTGACTGGTGCCAAAGCCCAATCGAAGGACAGGACCTCGCCTCTGCCAAGGCCCAATCGAAAGACGTGACTTTGTTGTTGCCAGCCCCAATCGAAGGAGGCCAACAGAATGCAAATCGAAGGCTGCTTCCCCCCAATCGAAGGAGCTCATTTTTTACTTCTTTTTTTTTTATTTTTCCTTTACATTTCTATACACTTCAATATGGTTGTAATAGTGTAAGATTTATTTTTTGCACTTTTTATTGCTTTTGTACAAATGCTAGTAACTAGGTGTGTATCGCAAGATAAAACCAACAAGTAGACAACCTAAAAATCAAAGACAAATGAATGCAATAAAACACACTTTGCACACATGCACCCTTAGGGTAATCTCACTTGTTACCTCGGAAAATAGTCATGTCCCTCGAGCATGGGAGTTTTAGCAAAGACCCTCGATAAAAGATCGTAGTCCCTCGATGACCCTCGATGTTGCCTTCGGTAAACGATCTAGTCCCTAAAAACGACATTGCTAAAACGTCCCATATGTTGCCTTCTATGACTATACAAACGTCCCATGCCCGTCTCGTTCAACATCCTAACACAAGGTTGTTCACCAAACACAATGGTGAAACAACACTGTTAAAAGGGTTAAAAACATGAGAAAGATATTTGAGTAAAATTAGGGTAGATAGCTCTTAGTTACTTGATCAAACTTGCAAAACATCCTTGCCATTTTTCAAACACACATCACAACACAACTTCAAAACAACTTTCAAAAACATTGAATTATCTTTTCAAAAAGACAAACACCTTTGTAAAACATTCAAATAAGAATTGTTACAAAGGTTTCCAAGACAAGGCATCTTTTTCAAAACATTTTCAAAACCACGCACACCACAAGCACATCCAAACAAAAGCAAGTGATCTAAAACAAGTAACTAAGAGCCCATGGAAAACCATGGATGAAAAGGGTGCTAGCACCTTCCCTTTTCATAATCTACCCCCCGAACCCACGAAAACATCTCAAAGGTCTTTCCTGTGCTTTTTGACCTTTCCTTAGGATAAATAAAAAGTCGGTGGCGACTCTTGCTAAACCGAACATTTGCAAACACAAACGCAAATCCCAAGTCAGTTCTCCTACCGTATCACAGAACTAGCGACTCTGCTGGGGAATTTCTAAAAGTGGGGTTACCTTAGGGTTTAGATCACCTTTACTTGCTTACATTGTTTGCTTTGATTGCTTTACATTTTGGTTCTCTTGTTTGGGCTTGAAATACTCTACCCGGATTTGGGGAAACATTCATAGGTAAATAGCAATACGTTGTGGAAACTGTGCGGGGTATACCGACACGGTTGAAGCAATAGCTATATTAGTGCGACATATTTGTGAGTACCGGTAGCCTTTGAGTCAATCAAAGAGAATACGGGGCCGCTGAGTGATGTCACTAAGCACTAATGAACTAGAACCTTACTTGACCATCTTGGCCTTTCATTAGGGGTAGTGAGATAACCGGCTTTGGTGCAGTCCGAAGTTGGTAGATACTCGATACTACACTCATTGAGGATTGTTTTCTTGGAATATTTTGGTCGCCAGTTAAGTGGCTAAACCAAAACAATGAACATAGAAAATAATCCAGTGATATTGAGCTCCTTAGAACCCGGTTTCTATTTTAGGACAGGTTGAGCCAACTAACTTCAAGAGGGTACTTACCTACAAACCCCATGCAAGCCTGAACCTAAGGACTTGTCTGCTTTGTGTGAATATGATTACCTATATATACACTTGCTTACTTTTGCATACATAACATCATAACATCATACCATAGCATTTTCAATAACCATTTCAAGGATCTCGAGGGTCTTTTGATGCAGGGTCACATTGAACCAGACATCTACCAAAGGGCAAGAGGTTTCATTTTCCTCTAAACAAACACCGTCAAAGATCAAGTACAACAACTTGAATCGGGGGCTATGACCCACTTGACATGGTGAGCTTGATTCTCGTGGAAAGACATCCACCAATAACAAAGTTCTCCAATCAAATATGTTGATCAAAATTCGACCTCTAACATTCTCTTGTGTTTACCCCGATAGATTCTTGAAAACATGCATCCACATATCATGCATTGTATCATAACAGGTTTCTCCCATACAGGTCTCCTTATCTTCCTACTGTTTATTTCAGTAAGATGGATATGGAACAAACGATGAAAGATCTCCAAGCTCAAAACACTCAATTCCAACAAATGCTTCTGGTTATGGGAAAAGGGCAAGAGGATCTGAAAGCTCTCCTTCTCAAAGACAAGAAGAAGAAGTCCAAGAAGGCAGCGAGCATCCTGAACTTGAAAAGAAGACCTAAAGCCCTAGATCTTTCAACTC
Source organism: Vicia faba (assembly GCA_948472305.1). NCBI lineage: Eukaryota > Viridiplantae > Streptophyta > Magnoliopsida > Fabales > Fabaceae > Vicia > Vicia faba. The sequence goes on along the minus strand of OX451735.1, from coordinate 868,826,235 downwards.
CATCCAACATAGGGGATAGTCTTGAAGAAGACCACAATTTGGAGATCAATGATGTTGAAGCTGACTACTCCGAAGAACAATATCCTCCCGCTGATGACAAGTACAAACAGTTGGAGGATCGCCTCAGTGCTATGGAGATTCAACAAATACCTGGCTTGGATTTAGGAGACATGGGTTTAGTTCCTAGGTTGGTCATCCCGCCAAAGTTCAAAGTCCCTACCTTTGCCCTATACGATGGAGTCTCTTGCCCTAAGATGCACCTAAAGTCTTATGTCCGCAAGATTCAACCATACACAACTGATCCAAAGCTTTGGATCCATTTCTTCCAAGAAAGCCTAGTAGGGACTCAACTCGAGTGGTTTTATCAATTGGAGAGTTCCCGCATCCACACCTGGGAGGATTTAGCTGCTGCTTTCTATAAGCAGTATCAGTACAATGCTGATCTTGCACTAACTCGTGTGCAATTGCAGAACATGACCATGGGTTCCAACGAAAACTTCAAAGGATACGCTCAAAAGTGGAGAGATCTGGCTGGTAGGGTGCAACCCCCTTTAACTGACAGGGAGCTGATTGACATCTTCATGGGAACATTGACAGGGCCTTTCTTCAAATACTTGATCGGAAGCTCTTCAGCCGGGTTCACCGAGCTAATACTGACCGGCGAAAGGGTCGAAGCTGGCATCAAAAGTGGGAAGATTCAAGAAGCTACACCTTCTGATGCTCAGAAAAAGCTCTACAATGGGAAGAAAGAGTCTAATGTTGTGTATGGTCAAAAGAGTTGTCATGACCAACACGTAGGAGAAATCTTGATCTCTAATCCTACGCCTGCTCAACAAAGACAGGGGCATCAGCGTAAGGAGGTCGTGCCTAAAAGACATTTCACTAAGATCAACATGTCACTGAGTCAAGCACTACAACACATGTTGAAGGCAGAGCTGATTACATTAAAGGCTCCTCTCCGGAACCCAAATACTTCCGCTCCTACCTATCATACCAATGAAAGATGTGCCTACCACTCTGACAGTCCGGGACATGACACAAACAACTGTTGGGCTCTGAAGAACAAGGTCCAAGACATGATTGATGCCAAGGAGATCGAGTTTGACCCTCCGGAGACTCCAAACATAATCACTGCTCCTATGACGAATCATTAAAAGCTTTTGTTCATTTGAATTTTCAAGTTGTAATCTCTTTGTTATTCAAACAATTATCTATTAATGTCAAACTTTGTTTCATTAATGCATTGCATATGTTTGTCTTGAATTCATCCTTTCATTTTCACTATAATTATGCTTTCTTTATGACATTCAACTCTTGCTAAAAGTTACAAGCCTTTAGAGGGAGGATGACGAAACAATGCCATAATCCTATACAGTATGCTTTTGAACAGACCTTGCTGACGATGTACAGGCATTTCTTTCAAATCCTAAACACTGGAGTTATAAGGAAGACAATCCCTAGTCAACCCCTTCGAGCCAAAGAAGTAGGAGTTTTCTGTTTTTAAACAAATTAAAACCTTTGATTAAACCTGGGGCAGGGTAGTCTCTCAGTTAATTCAAAAAAGATGCGCATTAAAGTCGCAAACTCTCAGTTTATAATACAACGAATAACATCAAAAACATTCATCTGGAACCAAAAGACAGTGATGGTTCTTTATCTCATAGGCAGTCATTATCTCCCAAAAAAGAAAAGCCCACTAAGCCAAAACCTACAAAGGAGGCTTAAGAAATTTGGGGCATCCCGCCGACTGTAATCTCGAAAACAGGAACAGTCAGGCAAAAATTAGGGATAACAAATCAAAAAGAGGTCACTACAAATCCTCAACAACATGAAAAATGTTGCAAATGATGACTGCCTTCCAAAATACAACTTGTGTGAACCATCACCAAAACGTCGTTCCAAATTCGAATAGAGTTCGACGCACAATTAACTGAGTTTAGGATTGAAGAACATCACGAAGAGCGGGTGGGTACAAATATACTTTGAGCCTTTATCCTTTGTTTCTTAAACCGTGAACCAAGCCACGTTACAACCCTTCAAAAGTCCTAATTGAAGCATGGGTTAGTTCGAAAGCATACTGTTACAAAAGGTATCCTGACTCCTGTAAGGCTTTGCCCTAAAATCTTGTGTTGAATTTGTCTTATATAAATTTTTCTGCTAAAAAACGCATTTTTCAAAACTTCGAGACAAGCATAAACTTTGAATTACTTGAATATCATTGTTTGCATATGGCTGTTTGTTTAACAGCGGAGAAATTCACACAATGAATATCCAGTGAACAAAAGCTCTCTCAGTGAACAAAATCAATTCAAGAGGGATGACACTTCCATTGACGAATCTCCTATCAACAGGGAGCATGGCATGTCACTATCCAGCACACCTGGAGCAGTCCAGTCAAGATTCCAGGAAATCTTTCAAGAAGTACAGAATAACCAGGGGCAGGTCTCCATCTCCGTCACTTGGGACATTAAACGTCAATCTCAGCAAAGGGTTACATACAGTCAAACATTTCCAGGCAATGCCACGAACATTTGCTACTAGGGGCAATGACAAATTCCCCTAAAATACTTCTCATGGGATGATTCCCCAACAAGAGTATAATCTCTGATCCCCTTTTCCCAGCTGAATCAACCTCAAGAATCCTCGAGGACTTCCCCCAACAAAGATGTCACCTCTCTAGCGGACTGACGACAGGGTTTATTTCCCCAACAACACCAGGATTCCCCAGCTTGAGTTTGCCACTCTGACTACTACAAATCAAAGGACCACAACTCCTCTTCCCCAGTAGACTACTCTACAATCCCCAGCAAGTTACTGCGAAACCTGGACCCGACCAGATATCAGTTCAACTTCGACTCCCCAGTAGAGCAACGGACGACTAAGACTCCTAAACTCTTTTCCCAAGCAGAAATAAACATACTCCCCACAGAGTTTTCAATATCCCCCAGCGGAGTTCTCCTCAAACAACAAAGCAGGGATCCCCGATGGAAACATTTTGAGCAAAGTCCAAAACAAAATTACACTTCAACAACATTCATAACATATGCATACAAAGTACATATGACACAAATCTCATTTTATTTTGAGAACATCATTACACAATGCATACATCATGACATTGCATACAACTAACTCTTTACCTTTTAAGGAAAGATCAAGCAACAGGCAAAGACCATCATCTTCTGAGATTCCTTCTAGAGACAGTTCAGATGCGATCCAGATATGGCTGACATTTTGATACTTATTCCAGATTCCTTCTAGAGACAGTTCAGATGCGATCCAGATATGGCTGACATTCTGATACTTATTCCAGATTCCTTCTAGAGACAGTTCAGATGCGATCCAGATATGGCTGACATTCTGATACTTATTTCAGATTCCTTCTAGAGACAGTTCAGATGCGATCCAGATATGGCTGGCATTCTGATACTTATTCTAATTTCATTCAAAATACAGTCCAGATACGATCCAGATTCGGATGTCATTCTGTCACTCATTCAAAATACAGTCCAGATACGATCCAGATTCGGATGTCATTCTGTCACTCATTCAAAATACAGTCCAGATACGATCCAGATTCGGATGTCATTCTGTCACTCATTCAAAATACAGTCCAGATACGATCCAGATTCGGATGTCATTCTGTCACTCATTCAAAATACAGTCCAGATATGATCCAGACACGGTTGTCATTCTGTCACTCATTCAAAATACAGTCCAGATACGATCCAGATTCGGATGTCATTCTGTCACTCATTCAAAATACAGTCCAGATACGATCCAGATTCGGATGTCATTTTGTCACTCATTCAAAATACAGTCCAGATACGATCCAGATTCGGATGTCATTCTGTCACTCATTCAAAATACAGTCCAGATACGATCCAGATTCGGATGTCATTCTGTCACTCATTAAAATACAGTCCAGATACGATCCAGATTCGAATGTCATTCTGTCACTCATTCAAAATACAGTCCAGATACGATCTAGATTCGGATGTCATTCTGTCACTCATTCAAAATACAGTCTAGATACGATCCAGATTCGGATGTCATTCTGTCACTCATTCAAAATACAGTCCAGATACGATCCAGATTCGGATGTCATTCTGTCACTCATTCAAATACATTTCAGATACGCTCCAGACACAGACACCATTCTTTGGCTCATATAGACTCAGTCTCCAGATGCAGTTCAAGTGCATTCCAGACATGGATACCATTTTGATGCTCATTCTTCTGACCTACAATATTGCACTTACAACAAACATTCTTGGATGGCATCTTTAAGCCCATCTCCGACAAGATACTGTCACATCTCCAGATGGCATCTATAAGCCCATCCTCCTACCAACAATCTCCAAATGGCATCTGTAAGCCCATTCCCGACATCACAATGTTGATACTACACCATACGAGTGCAAATTTTTGGGCACTCTAGTGTTCAATTATCTTCCACCTTCGGACCACGAAAGGCTCGAAAGCCAATCTATATCATCAGGTTTAAGAAAATTGAACAGGGGCAACTGTTGTACCCCAAAATTTGCCCTCTCAATTATCAAGGCCTTTCTCACAAGGATTCTCAAGGTTCAAAGCTTGCACAGGTACTTTGGAATTTTCTAGTACCAAAATTAAAAGGAAACTGTCAAAAAGGGAGAAAACAGATAAAAATATTATTTTGACAAAAATTGAAGAAATACAAGTGTTCTTCGTTTCAGCTCTTTCGATTGGCCTTTAGGCCTCTTTCTATCAGCATCCTTCGATTGACTCTTGGCCTCCTTCGATTTCTCAAAGTGGCTGCAAGCGTGCCTCTTTCTCCTGGGCATGTGACTTCTTGTTGCAGGTTTCGTTTGTGTCTTTTGCTGCCTGCATGCTTGCAATCGAAGGCCATGACTTACTGGTCACATGTACCCCCTGCAAGGCAAGTCTTCGTTTGGGCACTCACCTTCTGTGTGCCTGGATGAAAACTTCAGTTGAGCAAGAGCCTCTTTCGAATGCAACTTGGATTACATCCTTCGTTTTGAGCAGGAGACTCCTTCGAATGCAACTTGGGAATACCCTTCGACTCAGAAGCCAGGAACCTCCCTCACGCTAAAAGGCAATGACTCCCTTTATGTTTGTTTCGATCCACATGCTTTGATTGGGCAACATTTCTTCCTTCGAACACGGACTTTCGATTGGGAAATATGTTTGCTTCAACCCAGGATTCGATTGGGCAATATGCTTCCTTCGAGCATGAGCTTTCGATTGGGAAATAGCTTCCTTCGAGTTAGCTTGTTTCGACCACAAGCTTCGACTGAGTCAAAGGCTTCCTTCAAACAGGTGTGCTTCGATCTCACTCTTGCATTTGACTCAAGACCAAATCTCGTTTGCCAGGCTGTGTTGCGTCCAAACCTTAACATAGTCAGAAGCTTGTACAAAGGTTTTAAACTTTTTCTTTTAGATACTACTATTCTGGGTTAAAGGCTACATACTCTTTCTTTTCGTAGAGAGTACTTTTATCATAAAAGCAGCTTCCAACCTGAATTTGGTCTGAGCACAAGCAATGTCAGAAGCATAAGTCACATCTTCTGCATCCCAACTGCCAGGAGGCCCCCCACATGTACTGTCACGTTACATTATTTTATTATTTTGCAAGGCTGGCTATTGAAAACATGTCCATTCTTTTTCTCTATAAATAGAGGAATTTATGCAAAGCTAAGGGAGGATTTTTTGGACCAGAGGAACGAGTCTCCCAAATTTTCTCAAACACAACAAAACTTCTCAAGTTCATCAACACTTGAGAAATCAAAACCCAGAATCCCAAACACTTACTTCCTTCGATTCTGAAGAACAAATACTCTTCAGTATCCTTCGAATCCAGTTTGGAAAGAAACATAAGACTTGTTTCTTTCCTTCCTTCGAATCCAGTATTCCAGGCGCAACTGTTGGCCCCCTCTTTCAAATCCAGACCCATGGGCCTCCACTCAAGGTCCCCACACCCATTCAAAGCCTCCAGCAAGGTAAGTCACTCTTACCCTTGAACCTTTCGTTTCATGGCATAGTATGTGAATAATCCTCCCTTTCATTTCAAAACATGTACATAACACTTTGGTTCTTTTCGTTTCCACCTACTTAATATGTTTTCAGAGCTAAACCCTTTCGTTTTTGCTTTCTGTTCACCTGAACTTGCTTTAACTGTTAAACTGTTTGAAAGATAAATACTAGCATGGCCTCAGGCCATGTTGCCATTTAATGCTTGAAATGAAAGAAATAGGAAACAGGAAATAGGAAACGAAGCTTCTGGCTTCTACCCTCTTTCTCCAGGTCAAACGAAAGAAACAGGAGACAGGAGTATGAAACGAAGCCTTTGGTTTCCACACTGACTTCCAGGCCCAGCCAGAGACACGCTCACATTGATTTCACTGGCCCAATCGAAGAAGGCAATAAGGCAGAAAGGCCCAACCAGAGGCACACTTGCACTAAGTCCAGGCTCAGACGAAAGGCACTCCCATGCTGGTGCCAGCCTCCAATCGAAGTACATGACCTTACTGGTGCCAAAGCCCAATCGAAGGACAGGACCTCGCCCCTGCCAAGGCCCAATCGAAAGACGTGACTTTGCTATTGCCAGCACCAATCAAAGGAGGCCAACATAATGCAAATCGAAGGCTGCTTCCCCCCAATCGAATGAGCTCATTTTTTACTTCTTTTTTTTTATTTTTCCTTTACATTTCTATGCACTTCAATATGGTTGTAATAGTGTAGGATTTATTTTTTGCACTTTTTATTGCTTTTGTACAAATGCTAGTAACTAGGTGTGTATGGCAAGATAAAACCAACAAGTAGACAACCTAAAAATCAAAGACAAATGCATGCAATAAAACACACTTTGCACACATGCACCCTTAGGGTAATCTCACTTGTTGCCTCGGAAAATAGTCATGTCCCTCGAGCATGGGAGTTTTAGCAAAGACCCTCGATAAAAGATCGTAGTCCCTCGATGACCCTCGATGTTGCCTTCGGTAAACGATCTAGTCCTAAAAACGACATTGCTAAAACGTCCCATATGTTGCCTTCTATGACTATACAAATGTCCCATGCCCGTCCCGTTCAACATCCTAACGCAAGGTTGTTCACCAAACACAATGGTGAAACAACACTGTTAAAAGGGTTAAAAACATGAGAAAGATCTTTGAGTAAAATTAGGGTAGATAGCTCTTAGTTACTTGATCAAACTTGCAAAACATCTTTGCCATTTTTCAAACACACATCACAACACAACTTCAAAACAACTTTCAAAAACATTGAATTATCTTTTCAAAAAGACAAACACCTTTGTAAAACATTCAAATAAGAATTGTTACAAAGTTGCCAAGACAAGGCATCTTTTTCAAAACATTTTCAAAACCACACACACCACAAGCACATTCAAACAAAAGCAAGTGATCTAAAACAAGTAACTAAGAGCCCATGGAAAACCATGGATGAAAAGGGTGCTAGCACCTTCCCTTTTCATAATCTACCCCCCGAACCCACGAAAACATCTCAAAGGTCTTTCCTGTGCTTTTTGACCTTTCCTTAGGATAAATAAAAAGTCAGTGGCGACTCTTGCTAAACCGAACATTTGCGAACACAAACGCAAATCCCAAGTCAGTTCTCCCATCGTATCACCCCATGATTTCATATCGAAGTAACCCTACTACCCAAGTTCCTTCACCAAGCCCTACTATCCAGGCTCTCATCTCAAAGTAACCTTGCTACCCAGGTTCCTTTACCAAGCCCTACTATCCAGGCTTTCATCTTGAAGTAACCTTACTACCCAGGTTCCTTCACCAAGCCCTACTATCCAGGCTTTCATCTCGAAGTAACTCTACTACCCAGGTTCCTTCCCCAAGCCCTACTATCCATGCTTTCATCTCGAAGTAACCCTACTACCCAGGTTCCTTCCCCGAGCCCTACTATCCAGGCTTTCATCTCGAAGTAACCCTACTACCCAGGTTCCTTCCTAAATCCCTACTATCCAGGCTTTCATCTCGAAGTAACTCTACTACCCAGGTTCCTTCACCAAGCCCTACTATCCAGGCTTTCATCTCAAAGTAACCCTACTACCCAGGTTCCTTCACCAAGCCCTACTATCCAGGATTTCATCTCGAAGTAACCCTACTACCCAGGTTCCTTCACCAAGCCCTACTATCCAGGCTCTCATCTCAAAGTAACCTTACTACCCAAGTTCCTTCACCAAGCCCTACTATCCAGGCTTTCATCTCGAAGTAACCCTACTACCCAGGTTTCTTCACCAAGCCCTACTATCCAGGCTCTCATCTCAAAGTAACCTTACTACCCAAGTTCCTTTACCAAGACCTACTATCCAGGCTCTTATCTCAAAGTAACCTTACTACCCAAGTTCCTTTACCAAGTCCTACTATCCAGGATTTCATCTCGAAGTAACCCTACTACCCAGGTTCCTTCACCAAGCCCTATTATCCAGGCTCTCATCTCAAAGTAACCTTACTACCCAGGTTCCTTTACCAAGCCCTACTATCTAGGCTTTCATCTCGAAGTAACCCTACTACCTAGGTTCCTTCACCAAGCCCTACTATCCAGGCTTTCATCTCGAAGTAACTCTACTACCTAGGTTCCTTCCCCAAGCCCTATTATCCAGGCTTTCATCTCGAAGTAACCTTACTACCCAGGTTCCTTCCCCAAGCCCTACTATCCAGGATTTCATCTCGAACTAACTCTAATACCCAGGTTCCTTCACCAAGCCCTACTATCTAGGCTTTCATCTCGAAGTAACCCTCCACAAGTTCCTCCTATTTCCAAGATGCAGTTTCACACGGACTCATCATAAAGTAATCCTACCCAGGTTCCTTCTCAGGAAGTTCCAGATGAAGTTTTACACTGACTCATCATCAAGCAACCTTATACAGTTCAGATACGCTCCAGACACGGATGCCATTCTGATACTCATTCAGATTCCCTCTAAAATAAAGTTCAACAATCACCTCTGAATGGCATCTTTAAGCTCATTCCCTACATAATCAACTAACACATCTTCAAGTGCAAATTTCTGGGCACTCTAGTGTTCAATCATCTTCCACCTTCAAGTCACGAATGATAGATTTACCAATCTAACTCTCCAGGTGTAAGAAGATTGAACAGGGGCAGCTGTTGTACCCCAAAATTTGCCCTCTCATTTCTTAAAGGATCAAGCTGGACCCTCAGGTTTGCTTCCATCCAATTTCAAGCCTTGAATTACAAATTTTCCAAGAAAGTCATTCACAAGTGCAAAATGGTCATTTGCACATTAAAAAGTCAAACTTTGACTTTTGGATCAAAATCAAGTTCCAAGAATCATATTTCATCAAAGCATGAAATTGGTTCATCAAAAAATCAGAAGTCAGAAGTTACTCTAAAAAAATCAAATTTCTAAACATTTAGAAAAAATTTTAAGTGTCTAGAGAATATGATACCTCAGAACTTCTGAGCCAGCCTCTACGCAAGTGCAGCCAGAAGTTGCAAACACGGTTCAGAACATGGCGCTTCAATCAGAACATATGGAAGCAATGTTCTCCGGTCAGAACATGCCCCTTCAGCATTTGGAGGTTACGTTTCTGATATTTTGCGATCAGAACATCACCAAATCCCAAGACCTCGTTTAAATAACCTGTTGCACTGCTACAGCACAGTACTCTAACCAGCAGCTAATCCAGTCCACGCCTGCATTTTCCCAAATCCTGTATTTGCACCAAATACAAAAAGATGTGATCAAAAAGCAATGGAATAGTGTGCCAAAAAGTTTAAATCCCATCTGTTTCCCCCCCAAAACCACAACAAATTCATCTATAAATAAGTTGCTCCATCACACTTTCAAGTGGCTGGATTTTGGAGAGAGAGAATTGTCAAAAGAGAGAAAAGAAAATTGTGAAACCTTCATAAAAAATCCAGAATTCTCAAACAGAAAACTAAAACCTTTAGTTCTTCCCTTTGAATCAAAGAACTTAGCATTTTCTCTTCCTTTGTTCTTGCTGACTCCAGAACATCTGAAGGTAGTAGTTCAAGTTCTAAACACACACTCCAGATTCAAGGTAAGTCTTTCTGACTTTGCATTTTTTCATTCAGAACATCATTAATATGTAAATGTCACAATTAATGTTGCCCATATCATTGCATAAGTAGAAAAACTGTGGATCAGAACTTCTTGATTAGGGCTAGACTCAGATTTAGGATTAGAACTTCTATAAACTATTGTGCTATTATCCTTCTGATTTGTTGTTTATTAAGAAGTGAATAAATTGCTGATGTGCTGATTAAGAGTTGAAATATGGCATAGAACTTCTGATATTCACTCACAGTTTTAGCATAACACAGAACTTCTGACTTCTCCTTACTGTTTTAACATATAGAACTTCTATGATTTTTCCAACTGTTTAAACACACTGAACTTCTGATATTCACTCACTGTTAATGCACACTGAACTTCTGACGTTCACTCACTGTCTTAGCACATACTGAACCTCTGAGTTCTCTTCACTATTTTAATATACAGAACTTCTCAGATTTTCTCATTGTTCTAACACTCAGAAGTTCAGCACATAGAAACCCAAAACTTTTGTGTTTTCCTTCTAACGTGTCTTGCAGGACCTCATAGTGTATCAATCCAGAACTTCTGATGCTTCTTTCTAAATCACCATGCGCCTGGCTTCAGAACTTCTGATCCTTGTTGTTTTGCTTGCAGCAGCACGATGTTTCTATCTTTCATTTATTTTCCTTTTTATCATTTTTTCTTTTATTTATATAAAAAAGACATAAAAATATTTTCTTTTATTAATTAATTTACTTCTTTTTTTCTTAATTCATTAAGACAAAAAACCATTTTCTAAACAAGTCTTTCGTCTTTCTCACATTGTACATTTCAATATGGTTGTAATAGTTAAATAGGATTTAAATTCTTGCAATCCCCCATTTATAAATATGTACCCCCATCCCTCTAATGATTGTAATAGCGTAGGATATCTATTTTCCGCACCTTTTTATTGCTTTCATATATTGTTAGTAATTAGGGCATGTATGGCAAGACATGAAATCAACAAATAGATAACCCTAACCAAGACTAAAATGCATGCAATCAAACACACTTGCACACTAGTACCCTTAGGGTAATCCCACCTTGTTGCCTATCAGAAAAATAGTCATGTCCCTCGAACATGGGCATTTTAGCAAAAGACCCTCGATAAAAGATCATAGTCCCTCGATGACCCTCGATGTTACCTTCGGTAAACGATCTAGTCCCTAAACAACATTGCTAAAACGTCTCGTAGGTTGCCTTCTATGACTATACAAACGTCCCACGCTCGTCCCTTCACATCCAACGATGGGGCTTCTTACCAAAACAATGATAAGATAGCAACATCTAAAGGAGGAGGAAAATAACGCTTAAGACCTTTTGAGTAGGTAGATTCGCTCCTAGTTGCTCGCTTGCTCACAACAAAAACATTTTATACGCCCACATTTTCATTTTGAAAACATTTTCGAAAGACAACACTTTTTACGCGTTCTTATAAAGACGAGAACCGTTACAAAGACACCTTTTGAAAATCACTTTCAAAAAACACACATCTTTGAACTATTTTCCAAACAAACACTTTGTACGCGTTCTTATAGAGACGAGAACCATTACAAAGACGTTTTCAAAATACTTTCAAAACCCCCAAGCACATTCAAACAAAAGCAAGTGATATAGCAAGTAACTAAGAGCCCATGGAAAACCATGGATGAAAAGGGTGCTAATACCTTCCCTTTTCATAATCTACCCCCCGAATTCAAGAAAACATCTCTAAAGGTCTTTCCTGTGCTTTTTCACCTTTCCTTTTGGATAAAAGAAAAGTCGGTGGCGACTCTTGCTAAACCGCGACATTTTCAAACACAAACACAAAATGACAAGTCAGTTCTCCCACCGCATCACACATTCCTTACACAATCAACTGACACATCATCGAGTGCAAATTTCTGGGCACTCTAGTGTTCAATCATCTTCCACCTTCAGATCACGAAAGGAAGACAAGCCAATCTACATCTTCGGGTTTAAGAAGATTGAACAGGGGCAACTGTTTTACCCCAAAATTTTCCCTCACATGTTTTCCAAGGTTTTCTCTTATATGGGTGGTCACAAACACTTGATTAAAGAAAAATAATTTTTTTAAAGATAAACAAGGTGTCTTCGATTGGCTTTGAGACAAGGTGTTTTTGATTGGCGCCTGAGCAGTTTGTTTTTTTATTGGCATCTGGACAGGAGCTTCTATTGGGCATCTAAAACCCTTTGATCAGGCTTTGGTCCGCAAGTCTTCGATTGGGTGATGGGCCTCCTTTGAACAAGATAAGTTCACAAAGTCTTCAATTGGTCATTGGGCTTCCTTCGATCAAGTTAAGTTCACAAGGCTTCGACTGTGTAAGGCAAGAACCCCCTACAAGTTTTTTTCTATTCATAAGGGCAAAGGATTCCTCTGTGCTTGCTTTCAATGCACACGACCAAGACCCTTTCAACTGGCCTTCGATTAACAGATCAATGACCTCCTCATGCTAACATCTACAAGGCATTGGCTTCCTTTGAGCTAGTTTCGACTGGGCAATGGTTCCCTTTGAAACTGCTTGCGTCAACTCTATCTTTGAACCTTTCAGCACATGATTGCCACATTATAAGCACACATTGGTGACCCATTCGAAGAATGCACGAGGCATACATGTATGTTAATCGAAAGACACACAAAAGGGCCATTCGATGGATGTACAAGTGTTCCATTAGAAGGAAGTAACAAAAGGTATATTCGAAGAAGCATTCAAAGAAGCATTTAGAAGGTCCATTCGAAGGGTACATCAGAGGTCCATTCAAAGGAGGAAACTTAAGGCCTATCGAAGGGCATGGCCTGAAGGCATTCAAAAGTCAAAGGTGTCCAGGTTCATTCAAGATTTCAAAGAGGCATGAATATTTCAAAAATGGAAGTATTTTAATGTGTCTGATTTTGGTATCATGGCCTTCAAAGCCTAAGTTAATGGTTGTCCCTTTCCATTTCCATGCACATCACCCTCCTATAAATAAAAGGCCTATGACACATTGCATAAAAAACACGAAAAAGAGGGTGGAGAAGAAAACCATTGGGAACACAGATACATTGTATCAGACAGAAGCATTCTTGCCCATACAAGCATTAGCCAGACGAAAAACTTACATCCAGGAGTCCACACCAGCCTCTAAGCAAGCATATCCATTCCCAGAAGTGCCAAATTAAAACCACCCACTGTTGGTAAGAATTGTAAAAAGACTAAACTTTACATTTGCATGATATATTAACACTTGTAATGCATTCGATTTGTATTCAAGATTAAGGATTTGGGTTTGACACCCAGGTCTGCATTTGTTTTGTTTCTAAGACTTGTTGTAGATCTAGCCTGAACAGACCAACACACACAGGATAGAAGGACCTGGGTTCGATACCCAGGTCCTGCATCTTTGTTTTTCTAACATATCTTTGTAGATTCAGTGTCCTCACAGGTGATCCATCAGGCCCTTTCAACAATTCCCTCTGGATCGAAATCCACATCCTTTCACTGGATCGAAGGGTAACATTCTTTTACTGGATCGAAGGATAGCCATCTTCCCCTGGATTGAAAGACACCTTCCTCTGAATCAAAATCCTCCTATTTCTCCCTGGATCGAAGGATGCCCCATTTGTATTTTTATTTTTGTTTTCGTTATTTCTTTATTGACTTTATCATTTGAATCAACTTTAAATCAAAAAATCATAAAAAAACATTAGGTTAGTGTTTTATTAATCAAATTAATTTTGTAAATAAATTAGTTAATTATTTCAACCTTTTCATGAAATTAAAATTAAATAGACTTACGTTTTATTTTCTTAAAAAACAAAACAAAAAGATTTTCTTTTACCTTAGGAGTTTTAGGCGTATTTTTGGCTCGTGCGCTTATTTTAAATTTCGCATCTTTATTATTAACGTACCTGCTCATGGGATATAATAGAATTTAATTAGGACTCTTTACTGCTTTTCTTTATTCCCCCCCCCCCCCCCCCCCCCCAAGTTTTAGACTTGTAATAATCCCCTCCTTGAGGCCTTGTAATAGCATAGATTTAAATTCCTGCACTTTAAATTCTTGTACATATATTAATTGCTTAGATGTATGCCTAATAGGATTGTATGATAAGATTAATAATCAAACGCTAGAAAACCTAACATTAAAGACTAAAATAACTGAATATAACACACATTGCACTTATATACCTGTAGGGTACCCCACTTGGGTTTCCTTCGGAAATAAAACAGTCATTTCCCTCGAAACGGGGATGCTTTAGCAAAGACCCGTAAAACAAAAGATCATAAGTCCCTCGATAACCCTACAGTTGCCTCTCGATAAATGATCTAATCCCTAAACAAGATTACTAAAGTGTCCCCACATGTTGCCTTTATGATTGTACGTCCCCTTCGAATGTCCCTCATACATCCAACGATAGGGCTATCTACTCACTAATAGTAGGATAACATTGTCTAAAGGATAGGAGGAAAAGAACCAACCTTTTCGAGTATAAGTAGATAGTTCTTAGATGCCATGCTCAAAACAAACTTTTTACACTTACACCTTTCTAAAACAACTTTCAAAATTTGTTTTGTCAATACTCTTGAGGATTGATATAAGAGTTATCATAAAGCGAATCGCCGCACTAAGGCATTTCAAAATACTTTTCAAAAAAACACACAAAGCACAAGATACTTTTAAAATGAGCTAAGCATCTAAGAGCCCGTAGAAAACTACGGATGGAAAGGGTGTTAACACCTTCCCTTTCCATAATCTACCCCTCTTACTCAGAAAATTCTCGAAAAGGTCTTTTTCTGTTCTTTTCACCCTTTTCTTAATTTGGATAAAAGAAAATTTGGTGGCGACTCTTGCTTACCGCAACATTTGCGAACACAAATGCAAAACTAGTATAACAGTCGGTTCTGCCACCGTATTACACATGTCCTACAAAGCAGACAAAGATAAATCCCAAGGTACTTGAAATGGTTAGTGCAAATGCTATGGTATGATGTCATGATGTTATGTACAAATAAACATATACAAACAAAGCAAACAAGTCTTTAGGTTTTGGATTGCATGAGGTTTCATAGGTAAGTACCCTCTTGAAGTTTAGTTGGTTCAACCTGTCCTAGAAAGTAATCGGGTTCTAGGGAATCTCAATATCATTTATCTTTCTTCATTGGGGATTATCTCATCATAATCAATATTTTATTGCGGATGAAATATCCCAAAAGTTTGATCTCAATGAGCGTAGTATCGAGTATCAACCAATTTTCAGCTTTCCATCGAAACCGGCTATCTCACTACTTCCTAATGGCCAAGTTGTTCAATAAAATGTTCTAAGGTAAGTTAGTGCTTCATGAGACCACACAGCAGACTCGTATTCTCCTTGATTCAACATAGAGGATACTGGTACCCACAAATGTGTCACACTAACATATCTATTGCTTGAACCATATCGGTCTACACCGTACAGTCTCCACAATTTTTGCTACTTACCTAATAACGTTCCCAGATCCGGGTACAGGATCTATACAAAACCCAAACATCGACCCAGAAGGTAAAGCAAACAAGTCAAACAATGAAAGAATTTTAAAGGTGATATAGTATCTAAGGTAACCCCACTTTTAAGTATTGTTCCCCAACAGAGTCCCCAGTTCTGTAATACGGTGGAAGAATTGACTTGGGTTTTCTTGTTTTATCGCAATTGTTGCGGATAGCAAGAGTCGCCACCGAATTTTATTTTATCCAATAAAGGAAAGGATGAAAAGAACACGAAATACCTTTTGAGAATTTTCTTGAGTTCGGTGTGTAGGTTATGAAAAGGGAAGGTGTTAGCACCCTTTTCATTCTTAGTTATCTACAGCCTCTTAGTTGCTAGCTCACTTTTGAAGTGATTTGTTTGAAAATTGTTTGTCATGGTTTTGAAAGTGCCTTCATTTAGGAGAACTTTATAATGATTCTCATCTCTATAAGAATGCATACAAAGTGTTGACTTTTTAAAATATTTCATTTGAAAGTGTTGGTGTGTTTGAAAGATGTTTTTTAAAATGGTTGTGAGCAAGCAACTATGAATGTTCTACCTACTCAAAAAGTCTTAGTTATTTTCCTCCTTTAGATATTTCTATATTATCATTGATTGATAAGAAGCCCTATTATTGGATGTGAAGGGAATGGTGTGGTTTATCGTATAGTCATAAAAGGCAACATTGTAAGATACCTTAGCAATTTGTCTTAAGGGTCTAAGATCGTTTATCGAAGGCAATATCGAAGGTTCATCGAGGGACTACGATCTTGTATTCGAGGATCATTGCTAAAGTATCCCACGTCCGAGGGACATGACTATTTATTCTTAAGGCAACAAGTGTGGTTAACCCTAGAGGTGGAAGTGTGTGAAGTGTTTGTTTTCATGCTTTTGTTCTTGAATTAAGGTTTGCTACTTGTTGATTTTATGTCTTGACATACAAACCCTAATTACTAGCATTTATATTCAAAGCGATAAATTACAAAAAATGTAAAATTCTACGCTATTACATCATCTGGGGATGGGGGTACAAATTTACAAATGGGGAAGCAAGTAAATAAAAACCTAATTTACTATTACAACCATATTGAACTTGAATAAATAATGTACAAGAATGTCAGATAATATACAAGGAAAAGAAAATTATTTTTATTTAAGTTTTTATGAAAAGGTTTTTTAACATAATTAAATTAAAAAAAGAAAATAATTAATTAGTTCAATTTAATTTAACAAGAACTAAACCTAAATTAAATAGAAAAAGTAAATTAGATTAATTAAGAAACATTTTTTAGGTTATTTGAGAAAAGGTTTGGATTAAACTTAATTAAAAAGAAATTAATAAATCTAAGTCTAATATTTATTTACACTTTAGAAAAGAAATCAAATTTGTTAGGAAAATATTTTTGGTCTCTTTGTTTAAAAGAAATAAAATATTAATATACTAAATATAAAAAATGAAATATTTTGGGATTCTTGATTTAATAAAAATAAATTAAAAATACTAAATAATATAAAATAATTTTTGGTATTTTTGATTAATAATAATAATAATAATAATAAAAATAATGAAAGAAAAAGAAAATAAAATAGAATATAAAAAATTAAAGTGAGTCAGGAGGGTGTAAAAGTGAATTGGGGTGTAAATGTGTAAAACAGTTTTGTTTAACTTTGGGCACAGAGTAGTTTTTGTAATCAAAAGAACAAAAAATAAAAAAAAAAACAATGAAATGGGTTACATGGTTAAAAGAGAATTGGGGGGGGGGGGGGGGGGGGGGTTAGATAGAGTAAAATGGTGCATGGCCCATTGATGGAAGCCCAACGCACCTGAAAGAAACAAAAAAAAAAGAAATGGAAAATATGAGAAAATTGCGAAACAGACGTTGGGGCTCGAACCCAGATCCAAGAGGTAACAGGCGCGCGCTTTAACCACTGGGGTGGTGATACATCTGTTTATTGATACAAAACCATAAATATATATTTGAAAACCCATCATAGGTATGTGTCATCTTCTTCCTCGCGCCAACTTTCATGACCAATATTTTTGAATTTTGTAACTTGCTCATTTCTCAACCATTCTCAAAAGTGCAAACATCAAACTTGTTAGAAATTTCACCATGATTCCAAATATGTAAACTAATTAACCTAACTCTCAAAGATGAACATGAATTTTATTGGTACCAAATTTTGACCTAAATATTTCAAAAAGTTCAAGACTAAAATTCACACTACTCAAGCAATATAAATGAATTCTAAGGACATGGTCAGTTTTAGGGCTATGATATCTATATTTTATCTTCACAAACCATAATCAAATGATGCTTGTATGAAGAGATAGAAG
This sequence comes from Vicia faba, assembly GCA_948472305.1. Lineage (NCBI taxonomy): Eukaryota > Viridiplantae > Streptophyta > Magnoliopsida > Fabales > Fabaceae > Vicia > Vicia faba. Next base: position 868,808,307 of record OX451735.1, on the reverse strand, counting down.
TTCAGAAAACTCATCTTACAGATGGAGATCGTGTTTTGAGTTTGAGCAGCTTTCAAGGTGTTGCAATGATCTGGTTAGCTTCCTTGAACCTCTTGGAAGCTAAAGCAACGCTTAGCTTGAGTTGTGGATGGTTGTCGTGCTATAGAAGTCAAAGCGCAGCACTTTGTTTTGGTTATGGAGGATGGTTATGGATGTGTTACAGTTCCAAAACAGGGATAGGGATGAACTATATTTGATACATGGAAACTTTGAAAACAATTTTGAGGGGAAACGCACGATGGAAATGAAAGATGCCAGTTTTTGGGAAGAACTGTGTACAAGGGGAGTTTTGTATGCAATTTCTAGCTAGAGAGAGTTTTAGGGAGTTATAAGGCTTGTAATTTCGTGTTTCAAGTTTCATAAGAGTGTCTTAACATATAGGAAAAGGTTTGGAGACTTGTAGAAGTCAGAAGTACAAAAATCACATGTTTGTGGATTTTGACTTGTTTTTAAAGCAACATGGACAAACATGGTTTCAAGGCAAGGTAGGATGGTTGATCACTTTAAACATACTTCTTATGAGCTTATAGACTTATTGTGTGCAGAAGGAAAAACTACAAAGCTTAAGGAGGATGGACTTTGTGATTAAAGCCACTTTTCTAAAATGGAAGTATGGACTTTCTTCCATTAATGAAAATTTGGTTTGGATAATGCTTGAATCAATTAGATAATGGCTCAATCAGTTGTGTAAACCATTAATTATGGAGTGAAACACAATTTTTAGGCATGCATAGCAAAGATTATACAACATGTTTTGAGATTTGATTAGGTGTTCATCACAAAATTGACTTGTAATTCAAGTTCGAAACCCTAACTCCATCTCTTCGATTCTCCTAGCTCAAGATTGATCTCATTGAGTTCTTGGACATTTTGGAAAGCTTGTAACATCATATACAACCATAATGTTTTTCATTTTTGAATAATCCAATTGCAACTATGTGAAATATGGCCATGAAGTCAGTACCAAAAATCTGCCTAACTAGGTCAAATTTTCACTAAGTGTTTTTATGAAAAAGTGCATGTCTTCATGAATTCATAAATCAAAATAAAAGCATTTCTAGGAATTTATAAGTAAATAAAAGTTGTAGGTATCATCAAGATCTATAACTTTCATGTTGAAAGTTTTCCTTGAATCATTTTACATCATGGTGAAAAGTTGACATGAAGTCATGAAAAAAATAAGACTTAAAAACACTTAGAAAAATTCTAAGTCTTGAAAAGTTTGACTTTTTAAGATGAATTTTGAATTTCTTGAGTTCTTGATGATCAAGTTTCATATTTTTGAATGTCTTGATGAAATATGACCTTTGAAACTCAAATTGATCAAAAATTTAAAGTTTGACTTTTGGTGTATCAGTTGACTTTTCATCAGTTGACTGAATTTCAACTATCAATCAATTGATCTTGAGAAATGTTTTGAGCCCTGAAATTAGGTAAACATGTTGTATTTGAATCCTTGATATTGTGCTTCAATCCATTAGATCATGTATTAGGTCAAAAACTCTTGATCAGTCAAATACAGTCAAAACCCTAATTTTGACCATTTTGCCCTTTTGGTGATTTGAATAATTTTCTTGGGGAATGATGATCCAAACTTGATTAATTGATGCATATGACTCCAAAATATTGATATTGGTCCAAAATCTTGAAGTTTGACTGTAGGTTGACTATAGTTGACTTTTTACCCAATACAACTAATTTTAGGTCATCTAATCAATTGACTGAGCAATGTTGTGATTCGAGACTTGAAACTTGACATGAGCAATCTTAATGGTCCATAATGATCTATGAAAGTCATTTGAAGCATTAGAATCCCAATTGTAATTGTGCAAACTAAAACCCTAATTTGAGGTATCAGTGTTGAGGATATGGCTTGACCTAGTCAACCCTTGTGCAAGCTTGAACTTTTGAAGATATCTGTGAGAAATGTCTTGAGAAAAGAGAGGGAAAATTTTGGGGTACAACAACTGCCCCTGTTCAATCTTCTTAAACCTGAAGAGTTAGATTGGCGAGTCTTCCATTCGTGACTTGAAGGTGGAATATGATTGAACACTAAAGTGCCCAGAAATTTGCACTCGACTATATGTTAGTTGATTGTGTCGAGAATGGGCTTAAAGATGCCATTTGGAGAAGTGATGAAGAGTTTTTCGGAGATGGGCTTACAGATTCCATCCAGAGTGACCGTTGATAGAAACTAGGAGAAGTGTCTGAATAAATCTTTGGTCGATTTATACTGAAACAACAGGTGTCTTTTGAATGTTTTCAACTGAAAGAAATAAATATAAACCAGAAGAGATCTTTTGTTTGGCGACTTCACTGGGGAAATAATCACAACCAGAAGAGGTATGTTGATTGCCTATTTTTAACTGGAAGAAGTGAATCTAACCAGAAGAGGTCTTCGTATGCCTGTCTTTAATCTGGAAGGAATAAATCTAACCAGAAGAGGTTTTTGTTCGCCTGTCTTTAATCTAGGAGAAATGAATCTAAACCAGAAGGGGTCTTCGTCTTCCTGTCTTTAATCTGGAAGAAATAAATCTAAACCAGAAGAGGTCTTCGTTTGCCTGTCTTTAATCTGGAAGAAATAAATCTAACCAGAAGAGGTCTGTTGATTTCCTATTTTTAACTAGAAGAAGTGAATCTAAACTAGAAGAGGTCTTTGTTCGCCTGTCTTTAATTTGGAAGAAATAAATCTAACCAGAAAAAGTCTTTGTTTGTCTGTCTTTAATATGGAAGAAATAAATCTAACCAGAAAAGGTCTTCGTTTTCCTATCTTTAATCTAGAAGAAATAAATTTAAACCAGAAGAGGTCTTCGTCTGCCTGTCATTAATCTGGAAGAAGTAAATCTAAACCAGAAGAGGTATTTGTTCGCCTGTCTTTAATATGGAAGAAATAAATCTAAACCAGAAGAGGTCTTTGTTCGCCTATCTTTAATCTGGAAGAAATAAATCTAACCAGAAGAGGTCTTCGTTTGATTTTTCCTGAAAGGAAGAGGGTTAGTTTCATGTAGATGTGTGCATGGCGTAATGATGTTCTCAAAATAAATGAGATTATGTTGTATGCATTTGTCATGTATGTTGTATGATGTATGAATGGTAAACTTTGAAATGCATCTGTCTGGAAAATAAATCCTTGACAAATTGCTGGGTAGTATTGGGAAGATGAATCTTGGACTACCACTAGAGATGAAGAGTATGTGTATCTTCAACTTTGTTTAGGATGTTTCCGCTATGGATCTCAGTTTTGTTATTCGAGGAAATCCTACAGGGAATGTTGATTTCTATTTGGAGAATAGAGTTCGGGAACCTTGGTTGTCCATTACTCTACTGGGGAATTATAACTTGACTGGGGAGAATGAAAGTTAACTAGTATATGGTTGAATTTAAGGCTTTGCAGTAACTTTCTATGGATAGTAACGACTCCATTGGGTATTGCAATGACTTTGCTGGGGACAAAGGGGTTTTATCCGTTTGATTTGTAATGGTCTGAGAGGAAGACTTGTACTGGAGAATTTGGTAGTTTGTTGGGGAAATAAACCCCGTTGAGGAAAGAATTTTGAAGACTCTATTGTGGGGATGAATTCTTTTTGGAAATGAACTCTGCAAGGTTTCTCTTCTAGTTTAGGACCAACTAAGCTGGGGAAATAATTGTCAAGAGATTGGAACTCCTAATGGATACTGCATGAATTCAAATCGGTGGGGATAATTTTGTTGAAGTAACTCCGTGGGGGATATCCTGAAATCATTTGTTAACAGTTAATCATGTTCATATGCATATGTTCATTCAATTTTAGTCATTGGACGTTTTTGCACTCAAATCAAAAAAAAAAGTTTGCATTTAAAAGTATATTTGTATTGATGTTTTACCTATAAATAGTCGTTTTTATATAAGGAGACAGAGATCCTAGTAAGAGGAAACCGTCGAAAGAATACAAAGTGAAAACAAAAATAATATCCATGTGGAAGTGATCTCATTGTATTCTAACTCTGTTATTGCCCCTATGTCTTCAAACATCATCCATTGTTGTTGAAAGAAGTTGATTGAATTGATCTTACACCCAAGGACTTGGACCTTGGTAATAAAACTGGTTGTACGAGACATAGTCATATGCTTTCATCCTTAACTTTTGCACGGACCGCCCTTTCAGGTTTTCAGCCCACCGGGATACCCTTTTTTGTCCAAGCCGCCCTTTTGGGTTTTCGACTTGCCGGGTGTACAATCTTTTGTATATATCCCTAACTTTTTCCTGAACCCTTTTGGTTCGTCGGGATGCCCTTATTTTTTCCTAGGTATGTCAACCTAGCGGGTCATTTTTATGCGTAGTATTTTTTTTACTATGTTCGCGTTTACAGGATGCGGAAAATCTTCTCCCTCCATAGTAGTTAGCATCAAGGCACCGCCAGAGAATACTTTCTTAACAACAAATGTCCCTTTATAAGTGGGAGTCCATTTTCCCCTGGGATCGAATTGTGGTAGAATGATGTGTTTTATTACCAAGTCACCAGCCTGGTACGCTCGATGTTTGATCTTCTTGTTGAATTCTTTAATCATACGTTTTTGATAAATTTGACCATGACAGACAAGAGCCAGTCTCTTTTCATCGATCAAGTTCAACTGATCCAACCTAGTCTGAATCCATTCATCTTCACCTAAGTCTGCTTCTTTCATAATCCTTAAAGAAGGGATCTCAACTTCAACAGGAAGGACGGGTTCCATGCCATAGACTAAAGAGAATGGGGTAGCCCCAGTTGATGTTCGTGCCAAGGTACGGTAGCCATGAAGAGCAAATGGTAGCATCTTGTGCTAGTCTTTATAGGTTACCACCATCTTTTGTATAATCTTCTTTATATTTTTGTTGGCGGCTTCCACTGTTCCATTCATCTTGGGCCTATACGGAGAATAATTGTGATGCTTGATTTTAAACTGAGTGCAGAGCTCCGTAATCATAGCATTGTTGAGATTGGTTCCATTGTTAGTGATGATCCTTTTAGGGATACCGTAACGGCATATGAGGGTATGCTTGATAAATCGGACTACCACGTTCTTTGTAAATAAGGCAAATGAGGTAGCTTTGACCCATTTGGTGAAGTAATCAATGGCAACTAGGATGAAATGATGTCCATTAAAGGTTGTGGGCTTGATCTCTCCAATCATGTCTATGCCCCACATTACAAATGGCCACGGAGCAGTCATGATATTCAAAGGAATTGGAGGCACATGGACCTTGTTGGCGTAGATTTGATACTTGTGGCAAGTCTTCGAGTGATGGTGATAATCAGTTTCCATAGTCGACCAATAGTAACCAGCCCTCATAATCTCTTGGCCATAGTGTTCCCACTTGAGTGAGTTCCAAAGATACCATCATGCATGTCCTCCATGATTTTCTTGGCCTCCTTCTTATCCACACAATGGAGCAGAGTCGAATCAGGGTTGCACTTATATAGGATCCCATTGCTTAGGAAGAATTTGGCTGAAAACCTTTGCAGGAATTTCTTGTCATTGATGGAAGCTCCTTCAGGATATTCTTGTGCTTCCTGATATCTCCTCACTTCATGGTACCATGGTTTCTCCTCGTCAGTGTCGATCTCACAACAGTGTGCATGTTTTTCAAATCTTTCAATCGTAATTCTAGGAGCTTCGTTATCCCACTTGACCTTGAACATGGATGACATTGTTGCTAAGGCATCCGCCAACTGATTTTCTTCTCTTGGAAAGTGTTCGAAGGTAACCTCTTCAAAGTATGGGAATAGCGTTAACACAAGCTCTTTATAGGGGATTAGATTAGGATGTTTGGTATCCCACTCTCCTTTAACTTGACTGGTTACTAAAGCAGAATCTCCATATACGCTTAAGAATTTGATTCTTAGGTCAATGGCAGCCCTAAGATCCAAGACGCGTGCCTCATACTCAACCATGTTGTTTGTACAGTCGAAGCATAGTCTGGCCGTGAAAGGTGTATGCAAACCTTCGGAAGAAATAATCACAACACCAAATCCATTATACAAAGCATTGGAAGCCCCATCAAAAACCATAGTCTGTCGGGAACCTTGATTTCAAGAACATCACATCCTCATCGGGGAAATAAAACTTGATAGATTGATATTCATCTACCGGTTGCTGAGTAAGATAATTTGCAAGCACACTTCTTTTTATGGCCTTTTGAGTGTGGTACTATGGTACCCCAAAATTTTCCCTCCCATATTTCTCAAAACATTTCAAGAAAGATCTTCAAGTTGCTCAAGGAAGTCCAAGGGTTCACCAGACAACCTCTCTCCTAAGGCAGTCTACCTCAAATTAGAGTTTCACATTGCATCAAGATAATTGAGTCCAAGGGATCCCAAATGCTCACCAATCTCCTAATATGTTCTCAAGATCATCCATGTCAAATTTCAAGCCCTACAGAGAAAGTTTGCTCAGTCAATTGCTCAAAGGTCTGAAAATCGACTGTGCTAGGGCAAAAGTCAACTGTGGCCCCCATATAGTCAAACTTCAAGATTTTTGGTCAACATCCTAATTTTTAAGTATATTTCATCATTTTATCAAGGGTTGATCATGATTCATCAAGGATTGCTCATAATTCCTCAAGAACCAAAAGTTGCTAAATTAGGGTTTTGTAGGAAAAGTCAACTCAACTTTGACCAAGCATAACTTTCTCATAATTCATGAGAAATGACCCATCCAAAGCTCATTTTGAAGAGGATGAAATTACCTACATTCCAGATTCATCTCCCAAGTTCAAAATATGCACTCACAAGAAGTTATGAATTTGGACATTATAGGTCATTTTGAAAAGTCAACAAAAACATATTTTTTGTCAAAGCTTCATACATGAGCATGGAATATCAAATTGATATGAGACCAAAAGGATTGATTAAAGGACATCTCAAGATTTCTAAAAAGTCCAAGAAAACCTCCAAATAGTCAAGATTGAGAAAGTTATGCATTGGTAAAGTTGACCTTTTTTGCAAAATTGCCAAAAGTCAACTATGCCTAAAACTTCAATTGTTGCCAAATGTGCCCAATCTTTTTCACTTGTTTTGAGTTGGCAACATAGTCCACGAGCTCTAGCCTTTGCCACTTTTCCTTATCATGTTTTTATTATTTATTTTGATTTTTATTTGAATTAATTCAATTTAAATCAAAACAAATCATATAAAATCCAAAATATTGAAAACACAAGATTTTGTGCTCGTTTCAGGTCTTATTATACAGCTAGCAAGTATTCAAATTCGTATCAAGGCATGTGTGTACAAAAATATTGGATTTGGATCATTTTTGGAAAGATTTAAAGGTGAATCAAATCAAGATCAAGGACATTGATGGAGGAAGATTGAGGCCAGGTTTTCAAACCTAATTCACTCCTCAATACATATAGAAGGAATGTAGATCAAAAAACGAGGTTGGAAAGAGGCGCAAGAGGCAGAACAAAAACTTGAAAAATCAAGAAAAAGTGCAAGATCGAATTCAGTGTTCCAGGCATCCTCAAGACATCCTAGCTATCTCAATCACTTCCTGAGACTCCCAGCAAGTGAAAGCAATTGAAACCAAGTGTTCCAGGCCCTACATCTCACTGTAAGTCCATCACGACATCTCTTCTTTTTTTGAATTCGAATTTCATGATATGGACATTGTTAGCATGAATTAACCATATATTCTTGATCCATGGAACATTTGCAAGCTTCCTGTATTGATTAATTGCATTTATATGGCCTGTGGTGGATTTAACCATTGCTAGAGTTTGTAGCTTCGAATTAGGGTTTTTGTATGCAGGAAAAATTAGCTTTGATGAAGGGTACCATCATGTTCAGAATGATGAGACGAATCCAACCAATGGTGTTAGGTGTCATTTATATGGCTCGTGGAGGATTTTGTAACGAGCTCTGCTTTTAGTGACGAACAAACGTTCGTAGGTAAAAGCTTTCTACTTTTACCAACGGAGTGAGGTCAGGGATGACCTGCGTGTCACTGTTCTATTGGCTTATTTAAAATCTGGCACGCATTTTCATTGATTCCACTAACTCCCTTTATTTTGGCATATTATTTATTCTTAATATTTGATGAACAAAAAGAGCAGCCAGCGCGGTTGGTTACAGGGTATGTGCATATTGCTTCAGGACCTGGGTTCGAACCCCAGGTCCCCCCAATTTCTATATTATTTTGCCTTTTAGGTTCCAGCGCATACATAAAACTAGTGACCACCATGCTCCTTCATCATCTATTATGCCAAGTGTCCTGAGGCCAGATCCAAGGGCCATGATGGGAGGAACACCAAAGGCAAGGTCAAAGCAATCACACTGGATCCAGGAAGTCAACGTGGACTTCCATCTTTGGGCCCAGAATTCTGATTTTGGCACCCCCTAATTGCAGGCCCAATATATCTTCTCTATTTTCTTTTATATTTTATTTCTTTTAATTTATTTATTTATTTTACTAACCAATTAAATTATTTTCTTTTTATAAAAAAATCACAAAAATATTACTTTTCATAAATTAGGTCTAGGTTTTATTTTTTTTTTAAATTAATTAATTTAATTAGGTTATTAATTTTAGACAATTTTAATTCTTTTGTACATAATTAAAATTAACAAGAACAAATAGGTTTTATTTCTAATTTAATTATTTTTCTTTTCTTAAAAATAACAAAAAAACAAAAAATAGGCCATGTAATTATTTTTATTAATTAATTTAATTAACTAATTAATTGCATATTTAATTTAGAAAACTTAATTCTTTTATTAAAAACAATAAAAACTTTTTTTCTCTTTTAATTAGGATAGAAGGGTCAAGACCCTAGTTCGCGCTCGTCCTAATTTTCTCGCGCGCTTTATTTTTTACCCTATTGATGTAACTGCCTACAGTTTGTAATAGTTTAATTAGGACGTTTATTTCCATTTATCGCTTTATTTTCAAAGGGTTTGTTTTTGTCTATGTAAATACCCGAAGCCTTGTAATAGCGTAGTTTAATTTCCGCACTTTAAATTCCGAAAATTATTAACTGTTAGATGTATGATATTATGATGCATGACAAGAATGTATGATTAATTTTAAAACAGTTAGATAACCCTAAATGTGCAAAGATAAATAATCTGAAATTGAATCAATTGCACATGCGCACTCCTAGGGTACACTCCCACTTGGTTGCCTTCAGTAAATGGTCATTGAGTATAGGATGCTTTAGTGGTCGTCCTTTTGTCTAAACAAAGATCAAAGTCCCGATTCGAAAAAGTTGCCTCGAAATGGTTGCCTCGGAATTGTTGTCTCGAATTATCGATTTAAGACATTAGGGTTACTACTAAGACGTCCTAACATTGCTTTAGTGACCGTACATCCCTTTCGAATTGACCCCCAAAACTCCAACGATGGTGCTACCTACTCACTAATAGTGGGATAGTGATGTCTAAAGGAAACAAACATATAACGATTCTTTTTTTGAGTAGGTATATTAGCTCTTAAGTACTTGCTCAATCAAAACAAATTTTTTCACACTTACACTCCTTTACAAACAAAGTTTTCAAAAACACTTCATTACACTCTTGAAGACAGAAGCAAGAGTTAAATCAAAGTCAAAACAAAAACTTTTCAAAGCACGCAAACACAAAGAAAACAATTTTGAAAATGATGAGCAAGTACCTAAGAGCCCGTAGATAACTACGGATAGAAAGGGTGCTAATACATTCCCTTTCTATAATCTACCCCCCGTACTCAGAAATATCTCAAAAAAGGAATTTTTCTGTGCTTTTTTCCTTTCCTTGTTGGATAAAATAAAAGACGGTGGCGACTCTTACTTACCGTGACATTTTGCGAACACAAACGCAAAACACAAACCAGCAAATTCCTTAAAAAATAGGGAAACACGTCCCGGTTCTGGCCACCATATCACAGAACTGGAGACTCTGTTGGGGACAAAATAAGTGGGGTGTACCTTAGGATTAGTTCATCATATTGTTTTCAATTGTTTGATTTGTTTGCTTTATTTTTATGGGCTTTGTATCGGAGTTACTATAGATCCTAACTCAGATCTGGGGATACCTTTTAGGTAAGTAGAAATAGACTGTGAGGGAACTGTACGGCATAGACTGATATGGTTGAAGCAGTAGCTACGTTGGTGTGACACATTAGTTGGCACCGATATCCCTTGTGGAGGAACAAGGAGAGTATGGGGCTGCTAATGGGTCATTAAGCATCAACTGACCTTAGAACCTATAATTGACCAACTTGACCATAGAAAGTAGCAGTATGCTACACTCATTGAGACTATACTCTCAAGATGGTTCTGGCTGCGAGAAAAGATTGCGTGTCTGGAATTATGACCGATGGAGGATGGTCAGTGATATTAATAATCTCTAGAACCCGGTTACTATTACTAGGACAGGTTGAACCAACTAAACTGAAAGAGGGTAATACCTAAACTCCATGCCAGCCTGAAATTTAAGGGCTATTGTGTGACTTGTTTGCCCTTACCATGTTTGCTATATGTGATACATGTGGTGTGTTTTTATCATGACATCATGCATCATGACATCGCATGCATATTTCATTAGACTAACCATTTCAAAGACCGAGGGGATTCATCTTTGTTCTGTTTTACAGATCATGGCTTATATGCGCAGAAATACTATTCGAGTCAGTTTCATGCAAATCCCTGCTCAGCTCAGAGATTTAGTTTCAAGGGTTCCTGATACTTCTTCCTTTGTTAGAAGACATGGTAATATCCTTAGCCTGGTCACTTCTAAGTTGGATGAGCAAATGATGAGTGTCCTGTTCCAGTTCTTTGACCCGTTGCATCACTGTTTCACCTTCCCAGACTATCAGTTGGTCCCTACTTTGGAGAAGTTTTCTGATTTACTTGGCATATCTATTCTAGAGCAGACACCCTTTACAGGTTTGGAGATAGCTCCTAGGCCAGAGGATATTGCTTCAGCTCTACATCTAACAAAGGCTGATGTGGTGTCTAACTGGGAGATTCGGAGTGGGGTTAAAGGTTTCTTGGCTAAGTTCTTGATCGATCAAGCTCAACAGTTTTGGGACAAATTATACTTTCAAGCTTTTGAAGATATCCTGGCTCTCCTCATCTACGGCTTGGTCCTGTTCCCGAATCCAAATGCCTTCATAGACGTGAACGCAGTCAAGATTTTCATGTCTCGTAACCCAGTGCCTACTCTCTTAGGTGATATTCTGCATGCTCTTTATACCTGTACTGTTCACAGAAGGGGAACCCTCTTGTGTTTTACATCGCTTCTGGCGAGGTGGTTTATTTCTCACCTCCCCAAATATGTATTGAAGAATGAGGAAGGTATGGGTTGGGCTTACAGAATCATGTCCCTTGCTCATACGGACATCCTTTGGGGTACTAAAGATATGGAAATAGTAGCTGTCATTGATCGGTGTGGGGAATACCCCAATGTTCCATTGCTTGGAATTCGAGGAGGAATAACCTATAATCCTTGTTTGGCCTTACGACAGTTTGGACGAGCTCGAAGGGACGGTCCTCATGAGCTACTGCTTACAGGAATTGTCTTTGACTTCAAGGGGGATGTTGAGGGACATCGCCGCAGGTTCATACGAGCTTGGGATAGGGTGAACAGGTATGATCCACATGAGCTAGGAATGAAGACTTCTCTCCTGATGCGACCGTACCTCCAGTGGGTTCGAGCCCGTGCTCAAAAGCTGGGGATGCCATATGAAGTTGTTTTGCCGGTGATCGTGGAGCATGTTGATGAAGCGGTCCTCCATCCATACATGCCTACTGATATTGGGGCATTAAAGAGATCTTGGATCCAGTTAAGGGAAGAAAGTGATACTTACAGAGAGAAGTATCATGAGAAGGAACGGAAGATCCTGAAGCTTACAACACAGCTTGAGAACGAGAGGACAATCAACGATTATGTCAGTACGAATGGAAGGCGACCATGGGATTTTTGATTTCTTTGTTGCTTTTCTAGTTTAAATTTTATTTTCAGTATTTCTTTTGTAACGCCGTAAAGGCATTAGTTAAACATTGTTTCAAGTTTTAATCTAATAAAGTGTGTTTTATTTTGGTTCACAAATTTGGATCTCCCTAAGTCTTTGAAATCATATCATACGCATTCCATTACCATGCACCTCATTACTGGTACCGTTACAAGTTTCTCATCTTCTTTGCTGTTTATTTCAGCAATCATGTCTTCTGAAACACCTACTGATCAAGCCATCAAGGCTCTGCAAGCTCAGAATGCTCAGTTCCAGGAGATGTTCTTGAACTTGGCCAAGAGTCAACAAGATTTGAAGACTCTTATCTTGAAGGACAAGAAGAAGAAGAAGAAGAATAAGAGAGTGGTTCTGCTGAATATGGGTCACAGATTCAGGAACAATTTGCGACAGGAAGTTGATCTATCTCATTCATCTGGAGGAGGAGAGAATCAAGAGGAAAGGAAGGTTCCTAGCCATGTGGTTTCTGACAATGACACTGACTTCGATGAAGACCAGTATCCTCCTGCCGAGGATAGGTATAAGCAACTCGAAGACCGGTTGAGCGCAATGGAGATCTAGAAGATACCTGGGTTGGACTTCAGAGATTTGGGTTTGGTATCTGGGGTGGTGATCCCACACAGGTTTAAAGCTCCTGTCTTTTCTAAGTACAATGGGATCTCCTGCCCAAAGTTACAACTCCGCTCGTATGTCAGAAAGATTCAACCATATACTGCTGATAGGAACCTTTGGGTTCATTTCTTTCAAGATAGTCTGTTAGTGACTCAACTTGAATGGTTCTATCAACTGGAAGGAGCCAATGTTCGCAACTGGGAGGACCTTGCTGCCGCTTTTTACAAGCAATACCAGTATAATACCGACCTTGCTCCCACGCGTACTCAACTTCAAAGTATGTGTATGGGTGTGAGCGAAGGTTTTAAGGACTACACTCAGAAATGGAGAGATCTCGCTGGAAGAGTACAACCCCCTCTGGCTGATAGAGAGTTGGTGGATATGTTTCTTGGGACTTTGTCTGGTCCATACTTCAATCATTTGATCGGTAGTTCATCGTCCGAGTTTACTGAATTGATTATGATTGGGGAGAGAGTTGAAGCTGGTATTAAAAGTGGAAAGATACAGAAGGGTACTTCATCAAGTACAGAGAAGAAGCCTTTCAGAAAAGAAGCTAGTGCAGTTTACAGCTCGAGGAGCCAAAATCGACCTGAGCGCCGCCAAGCAGTTAATGCGGTAGTAATATCGAGACGTGCTATTGCCCCACAACGCAATAATCAGCAGAGAGTAGAAAGACCGCAAAGGCAGTATACTCGGCTCAGTATGATTTTATCTCAAATTCTTCCGCAACTATTGAAAACCAACTTGGTGACTCTGAAGGAGGCTCCAAAGAATCCTAGTACTACATCACCGCTGTATAATCCGAACTCCCGTTGTGCTTATCACTCCGATAGCCCAGGGCATGATACAAACAACTGTTGGGCTTTGAAGAATAAAGTGCAGGATCTGATTGATGCTAAAGAGATCGAGTTTGAAGCGCCGGAAAAGCATAATGTCCTGACTGCTCCTATGCCCAAGCACAAAGTAAATGTTGTGGATGATGATTCATTTGTAACCTCTGTGGAAGACATTTCTACTTTGTTGTTGACCGTTAAGAAGAACTTATTGTTGGTCGGTTTATTTCCGGGATGTGGCGAAGGTTGCCACCTATGTTCCATCCTACCTGCTGGTTGTCATTTGTTGAAATCAGGTGTTCAGCACCTGATGGACAACAAAGAAATCCTGTTCGAGAAAACTTTGGTTCCATTGATTCCTGTTGAAGATGTTTTCATAATCACCATTTCTGCCAATTCTTCCAAGGCTTCCTCGAGAAAGCCTGTTAGAATTACATCTATTATGAGAGTTGCTCCATTGATCATTACTATTCCTGGACCTATCCCTTACACGTCGGATAAGGCCGTCCCGTGGCATTATGGGGCCGATGTGTATTATCATGGGATTAAACAAGACTTTAAAGTTGAGGAGGCTGATACCGATGTCAGCAATATTGTTGGGTCTAGCAAGGTCACCCGCAACAGAAGACTTTTCTCCCCTGAGATCTCCCCACCAACTTCTCAGAAGCCTGTTTCTATCCCACCTGCCAGCACATCTGCTATTGTCCCTGTTCATGTTCCAATCATTACCCCTGTCACCGAGTCATCTGACGCTCGGGGCAAAGGGACCACCGGTGAGCCTGCCCGGACGGAGGCACCAAAGAAGATTACTGTTGAAACCTCTAGACAGGAGATAGAGGAAATTTTAAAGATCATCAAGAAAAGCGACTACAACATAGTCGAACAGCTGGGGCAAACCCCGTCGAAGATCTCTATGTTATCTTTATTGTTGTGCTCGGAAGCCCGCGCAAAAGCTTTAATTCCTTTCCTGAAAACTGCGCATGTGCCGCAGGAAACATCTGCTGATCAATTCAAATACTGTGTGGCTAGTTTGACCGCTGACAACGGGTTGGGTTTCTCTGACGCAGATTTGGCTGCCAAAGGAAAGAATCACAATGATGCTCTGCATGTTTCAATCGAGTGCAGGGGCACTACTCTAGCCCACGTGCTGGTGGATACTGGGTCCTCGTCAAATATTTTACCCAAGAAAGCGTTAGACCGGTTAGACTGTGAAGGGTTAGTTCTGAAGCCAAGCAATATTGTGGTTATGGCCTTTGAGGGGTCCAAAAGGATGGTACATGGAGAGGTGGATGTTCCAGTTAAGGTTGGTTCCCAGACTTTCGTGTCTACATTCTATGTGATGGACATTCAACCATCTTATTCTTGTTTGCTGGGTCGCCCGTGGATCCATAAAGCTAGGGCAGTAACTTCCACGCTCCATCAGATGTTAAAATATCCAGTAAAAGGGAAAATTGTTACAGTACGAGGAGAAGAGGAGTACATGGTAAGCCACCTTAACTCTTTTCGGTATGTGGAGATGGATGGGGAGTTCATTGAAACCCCGTGTAAAAACTTTGAAGAAGTCCCCCAGATTCTGGCGTCGACTAAAACTGTTGCTGAAGATCCTCCAATGAAGATGGCTTCCCTCAAGGATGCTCGGGCTGTTATTGAAAAAGGTGGGTGTGCGAATTAGGGTCGAATCCCTGACTTTGCACACAAGACAGACAAGTTTGGTTTGGGTTTTACTACAGAAGCTCAAAGGGCCGTTCGGCGTGCGTGGATTAGAAGACCTCCCATGTGTATCAGTAATCTAGAAGTGAATGCAATTGAAGATGATGATAAAGAATCTGAGTTTGACAACTGGATTTACCCGACTATCAATGGAGGATTAAGCAATTGGACGGCAAAGGACTTCGTGTCCATTTATTTTATTACACAGTAATAGACTTTTGTTTTGAGTTTGTAACAGACAATTTAAAACTTTACGGCCCGGTGCCTTGCCCGAGACACTGTGGCTTTGTTTGAGGGCTTATTATGTGTCATCTCCATATATCATCAATAAAAGCATTGGACGTTCTCTTGCATTACAAATTTTGCACTCCTTGTTTTTCTTTTCTATCTTGCAAAACAGCTATTTTTCTTACACACACTCACATATACAGGTCTACATCCACTCTGGATCCCACTGATAACGACTTTGCTACTGCCAGTTATGACTTTGAAAGTCCGATCAACCAAGCCGAGGATGAAGGTGAGGATGATTGTGAAGTGCCTGGGGAACTCGCTAGACTGTTACTTCAGGAAGAGAGGGCCATACAGCCACATGAAGAGCCAATGGAAATAGTAAATCTGGGTACAGAAGTAGACAAGAAAGAGGTCATGATCGGTGCAAATCTGGAGTCTAGTGTCAAGAAACGGTTGATACAAATGTTGTGTGACTATGTTGAGATCTTTTCCTGGTCTTATGAAGATATGTCTGGGTTGGATACTGATATTGTGGTTCACCGCTTGCCAACTAAGGAAGATTGTCCTCCGGGGAAACAGAAAGTTCACTGAATGCGCCCAGAGATGTCTGAGAAAATCAAGGTTGAGGTTATGAAACAATTTGATGGCGGTTTTCTAGAAGTTACTTCTTACCCGCAGTGGGTTGCCAACATGGTTCCGGTTCTGAAGAAAGATGGTAAAGTACGGATGTGTGTTGACTATAGGGATCTGAACAGGGCGAGCCCCAAGGACGATTTCCCTCTGCCTCATATCGACGTTCTGGTTGACAATACCGTGCAGCATAAGGTCTTCTCCTTTATGGACGGTTTCTCTGGTTACAATCAGATTAAGATGGCTCCCGAGGATATGGAAAAGACAAACTTTGTTACGCAATGGGGTACCTTTTTCTACAAGGTCATGCCGTTTGGATTAAAGAATGCTGGGGCAACATATCAGCGCGCCATGGTCGCTTTGTTTCATGATATGATTCATCACGAGATTGAGGTATACGTTGATGACATGATTACAAGATCCCAGACTGAAGAGGAACATCTTGACCATCTCCAGAAGCTATTTGACAGGTTGAAGTTGTACAGACTGAGGCTAAATCCGAACAAGTGCACCTTCGGAGTGAGATCTGGTAAGCTGTTGGGTTTCGTCGTTAGTGATAAAGGTATTCAAGTGGATCCTGCAAAGGTGGAGGCTATACAGGAAATGCCAGTTCCCCAAACTGAAAAGGAAGTCAAAGGCTTTTTGGGATGTCTGAACTATATTGCCTGATTCATCTCACACCTGACTGCTACTTGTGAGCCAATCTTCAAGTTACTGAAGAAAGATCAAGTGGTAAGATGGAACGATGAATGTCAAGCCGCTTTCGAAAGGATCAAGGAATATCTCTAAGAGCCACCTATTTTGATGCCTCCGGTTGAAGGGAGACCTTTGATCTTATACTTGACAGTACTCGACAATTCGATGGGGTGTGTGCTGGGGCAGCATGACGAGTCTGGCCGAAAAGAGCATGCTATTTACTACCTTAGCAAAATGTTTACTGACTGTGAGACCCGATACTCACTGCTTGAGAAAACTTGCTGCGCTTTGGTATGGGCTGCTCGCCGGCTGAGACAGTATATGCTGACTCACACTACTCTATTGATATCAAAGATGGATCCAATCAAGTATATCTTCGAAAAGCCTGCCTTATTCGGAAGAATAGCAAGATGGCAGATGATCTTGACCGAGTATGATATCCAATATACGACCCAAAAATCAATCAAGGGAAGTGTGTTGGCGGATCATTTGGCGCATCAGGCTGTAGACAATTACCAGTCTATGAACTTTGAATTCCCGGATGAGAACATCATATTGGTGACTGACTGTGAAACACCTGGACCGAATGAAGGACCTGAGGAGGGATCCCGATGGTCTATGTATTTCGATGGAGCTTCAAACGCTTTGGGTAATGGCATTGGCACCGTGATCATATCTCCTGAAGGCTGTCATACTCCGTTCACCATCCGATTATGTTTTAACTGCACCAATAACACGGCGGAGTATGAAGCGTGCATCATGGGTCTTCGAGCAGCTATTGACCTAAGGATTAAGTTCTTAAGTGTATTCGAAGATTCCGCTCTCGTGATCAGTCAGATCAAAGGCGAGTGGGATACGAAGCACCCAAATCTTATTCCTTACAAAGAGTATGTGTTGACGTTGCTTCCACACTTCGAGGAGATAACCTTTGAACACTTCCCTAGAGAGGAGAATAAGTTGGCGGACGCGCTAGCTACAATGTCTTCTATGTTCAAGGTCAGATGGGACAATGAGGCTCCCCAGATTACCATTGAGAGGTTGGACGAACCTGCACATTGCTGTGACATTGAGACTGAGGAGGTAGCAGATAAACCCTGGTTTCACGAGGTAAAAAGGCATCTTGAGGCTCAAGAATACCCTGAGGGTGCATCTGTTAATGATAAGAAGTTTCTGAGACGGTTCGCAGCGAAGTTCTTCATCAGTAATGGTATCCTTTACAAGTGTAATCACGATTCAACCTTACTGCGATGTGTGGATAAGAACGAGGCAGAAAGGATTATGGTAGAGTTGCATGAAGGTACTTTCGGGACTCATTCCAGTGGTCACACCATGGCAAAGAAGATCCTACGGGCAGGATACTATTGGTCTACCATGGAAGCCAACTGTTATCAGCATTCTCGAACCTATCATAAATGCCAAGTCTATGCTGATAAGGTGCATATACCTCCAGCTCCTCTGAACGACTTGACAGCTCCTTGGGCCTTTGCAAGGGGGGCATCGATATGATCGGTGAGATCAGACCTACTGCGTCCAATGGGAATCATTTCATCCTGGTAGCGATTGATTAATTCACAAAGTGGGTTGAGGCAGCTTCCTTCGTTATAGTAACCAAGAACGTCGTAGCACAGTTTATTCGGCACAATCTGATCTATCAATATGGTGTACCAGAGAGGATCATTACGGACAATGGTACAAATCTCACCAATACAATGATCACCGAACTCTGCAAGCAGTTCAAGATACAGCATCACAACTCTTCTCCTTACCGGCTGAAGATGAATGGGGCTGTTGAAGCGGCTAATAATAATATCAAGAAGATTGTGCAAAAGATGACGGTGACATACAAAGATTGGCACGAGATGTTACCATTTGCTCTCCATGGGTACTGTACCTCAGCGCGAACTTCAACACGGGAAACACCCTATTCCTTGGTATATGGCATGGAGGCCGTCTTGCCCATTGAGGTTCAAATACCCTCTCTTCGGATCATGAAGGACGCAGGTTTGAGCAAAGATGACTGGATTCGGACCCGGCTTGATCATCTGAACTTAATCGACGTGAAAAGACTCACTGCTATTTGTCATGGTCAGAAGTATCAGAAGCGAATGATCAAGGCATTTAACAAGAAAGTTAGACGACAAGAGTATCAAGTTGGGGATCTGGTGATCAAGCGCATCATACTACCACAAGGTGATCCCAAGGGCAAATGGACCCCTACTTACGAAGGGCCATTTGTGGTTAAGAACATTTTCTCAGGTGGAGCTATGATTCTAACCACCATGGATGGTGACGACCTTCCTCACCCCGTCAATACAGACATAGTGAAAAAATACTACGCATAATCAAAGACCCGCTAGGTTGACTGGCCTAGGCAAAAATAAGGGCTTCTCGGTGAACCAAAAGGGTTCGGGCAAAAATAAGGGATGAAAATGAAAAAACTGTACACCCGGCAAGTCGAAAACCTGAAAAGGTGGCTTGGGAAAAAAAGGGTATTCCGGTGGACTGAAAACCCGAAAGGGCAGTCCAGGAAAAAGTTAGGGATTAAAGCGTGTTGGCTCCTAAATTCGACACCTTTGTTTTGATTGATGTCAGCCATTAAAAGCTAAGAGATGCTTTCGACTGGCTAAGTCTGTCGAAGTGACCGTCGAAAGATGGTAAAAGTACTTAGGAGTTTTCTTCCAAGGAAGAGGGCTGATGGCCTTCGACGTCGAAGGAGTTTCTCGTCGAAGATGTCTCTTGACGAAAGTGTTCGATGGTCCAGAGTGGAGCAGTTTGAAATTCAAAGCTTTGGAGGGAAAACGGTTTCCTGCAGTTACCACGTGCAAACGTGCAAGGATCTGAAGCGTCGAGCATGGAGAACGTGCCAAGTGGATTGATCTCGAAGCAGTGTAACTGCCCGACGGTTACTTGGGATGTTTTAGTATAAATAGGAGTAGACATGTAGTTTCTCGCGTGTGTTCACAATTCCATACAAAGTCACTCATTTAGATTCAAGTACCCAGCGTGTGAGAAAGAATTGTTGAGAAATGTATGTGTGAAACACCAATTTTATCAATTAAAGTCATTTACTTTCACAGAATTTTACTTGCTTTTCTCTTTACATTTCCTGTCGAACCTTTACCTTAAAGCCTTGTTTATTTTACCAAGTCTTTCCTTTATGCAATTTACTTGAAACCTTTTATTTAAAGCCTTATCCAACTTAATCAAATTCCAAAATCAACCTATGTCCATAGGATCAATCTGATCGATCCTGCGAGTAACCATTTGGAGGATCAGCGGTTATTTACCAAAACCCAAGGTAAACAAATTGGCACGCCCAGTGGGACTGTGTGTTGATTGTGGAAAATAATCTCATCTTTTCGAGTTGTATGTTATTGAGGAGTGGTAGAATATACACCAACGAGAACAATACTGCCAGAAGAAGGGAAGAGATGGCGAATCCGCCAAACAATAACGAAATCCCACAAACGAGTGTGGGAGCAACGGTTAGTATGACCGTGAGTGAAGCGACAAACGTTGGTTCGACACCAGCAGTGTCGGTCACAACCACGGGGCCAATAACTTCGTTAGCAGGCCCCAGAATACCTTTGGGAACTCCCCCACCAAGGGGAAATATAGGCACAAGGCCTGTGGTTCCCCCAGGATTTATTCCATTCTATGGCATGCCAACTTCTGAAGTGGCAAGCCTGACGAATGCTGCGTCCACTTTTTCAGACCCTTTCGTGAGTGCCTCTTCGCCTCTCCAAGGCTCTGGAATAGGCATGGCGAATAGAAATAGGACCCAACTCTTAGGAGGAACGTCCCAAGTAGCCCATGGCCTTACAAATGCCTCGACAGCAGTCTTGAGGCAACAAATGGACGAAAGCAACCATGATATGGTGCAAATGTTGGCACAAACTTTGAGTACAGTGCTAAACCCTCTAATACAAAACACTACTCAATCGAATCAGCAAGTAACAGCGCAAATGACGCGTTTGGCTGACTTCTTTGGAGTACCCCAACCTGTTCGACAGCCCCAAAGGGCGCAAATAAGGGGAAATCAGGGGATATTTGTAGAGGAAGAAACCACCATTAACCAGGCTCAACAGCCTGTCGAACAACCTGTCGAAGAACCTAGGGTAATAGCCCCAGAGGTAAGGTTAGTTAACAGAAACCAAAATGCTGACGAAGTGGTTCAGCATATCCAATACCAAAACATGGGTTTGGAAAACAATCTGGCAACCATGATCGAAAGGATCATGACTCAGAATGGGATGAATATGGGCTTTCGAAGGCCCAACTTTACATCTCCATTGTCAGAATACGTGTTACAAACCGATTTACCTCCTAGATGCAAAGTCCCCAAATTTACTAAGTTCTCTGGGGACACGACAGAATCTACTGTCGAGCATGTGGCGAGATACTTGATCGAAGCAGGAGACATTTCGAATAACGAAAACCTAAGGATCAAGTACTTCCCAAGTTCTTTAACCAAGAACGCTTTTACTTGGTTTACAACTCTCCCCCCCAATTCGATCCATCACTGGACCCAGTTGGAAAGATTGTTCCATGAACAATTCTACATGGGGCAAACCAAGATAAGCCTGAAAGAACTGGCCAGTGTGAAGAGACGTTTCACTGAACCTATAGACGAATATCTGAATAGGTTTAGGTTGCTCAAGGCGAGATGTTTTACACAAGTGCCAGAACATGAGTTGGTCGAAATAGCCGCAGGCGGTTTAGATTATTCCATTAGGAAGAAGCTAGACACCCAGTACCTTAGAGACATGGCCCAACTGGCCGATAGAGTTCGACAGGTCGAACGCCTCAAAGCTGAAAAAGCTAAGGCAACGAAAACTCACAAGAGAGAAAGAATAGCGTACGTTGAGATGGATGACGAAGATCTAGAATCCTTCGACGATACTTTAACTGTCGAAGAAGGAGAAGTCGATTTAGCAGAACTAAAACAAGGGCCACCATACTCTTGTAAACAGTTAGTCCCCTCAAATGGGAAAAACCCCATTGGTCCAGACAGGACCAACGATAGGTTCCCAAAAAAGACTTATAGTTTTGACATCACAAAATGTGATGAAATATTCGACTTGCTAGTTAAAGATGGCCAAATGATAGTACCCCCTGGGGTAAAAGTGCCTCCTCTTGATCAAAGAAAGAAGAGAGGTTTTTGCAAATATCATAATTTTTTGGGCCATAAAACTTCTCAATGTTTTCTTTTCAGGAATCTTGTGCAAGACGCTATTGAGGAAGGGAGATTGAAGTTTGCTGACAAATCCCCCATGGCTGTCGACTCCAATCCACTGAAGGCTGAAGCCCACTATGCAGAACCCTCTGAGGTGAACATGATAGAGGCAACCAGGATCCAGTCGAAGAAGCCAGGAATTACTATGGTCGAAGTCTCAAAGGACCACATCAACATGTCAATCTTTGGCAGCTTTTCTGGAAATTTATCCAGGAAGACAATTGAAGCTGTCCAGGAAGCGGTCGAGAACCCAAATTCGAAGACTGCTGAAGCACAAAAAACTGGACCAAAGCCCAGTTCCCACTTGGCCACTGTTCAAGGCCAGACGGAGAATCTGGAAACACAAATGAAGAAGTTAACTCTTGCTACTAAAGATACAATGAATATCAACATGGTCGAGCTTTCTGACCCTAAAGCATCAGAAGAGGCCATAAGGCAAGAGCAGGCTAATAAGACGGCTTTCCCACGGGAAAACGAAAACTTGGCAGATTTTTTACAAAGATGCCAGAAGAAGAAATCAGAGGTGATGCGGTGTCCAAGATGCAGTTCGATCTTTGATAAAAAAGCTGTTGAACACATTCAAGGCGTGAGAGAAGCGAATAAGAGAAGGGAGAATGCTGACCTTCGACATGATCCCAGAAGGGGTTCTAACCAAGACAAGAGGCCATTGACTTTTAGGCCTCCAACAAATGTACCAGTAGACACTTGGTACAAAACTTCTGGCCGAAAAAGGCCAAATGAAGAGAAATGGCATTCTTTCGACGTGCCAAGAGGTTCCTCTTTGACTCAAAAGAAAGAGCCTCAAGTTGCTGCACCTAAGGTTGCTCAAGTGTCCAACAACTACAAGGGTAAAAATCCTATGTCTCGATCCCAATGGAGGAGATATCAAAGGAGACGAAAAGCTGAAAGGGAGGCTGCCAACGAGCCTAAGGCAGAAACTAGTTCGAATGTTCCTCAAAGGAAACAAAGGAAGCCTCTAGAGAGAGAACCAGTTACCAACAGGCTAGTTTGGCCTAACCAAAGCGAAGTCGAAGACGAAGACGATGCTGAGTCCGACGATACTTTGGATATAATGGTGAATATTGTGTCAGTGCTGCCCAGGGAATTCAATCGACAGGTAGAAGTCGAAGCAAGTGACTGGGAGGTGGAACAAGAAATGGCCAAACATAGGCCAGTGTGCTATTTTGTCATGGACAATGGCACTACAGAGGAACAAAATGGCTTCTTCGAGCCACCCACAGAGGCGATGAAGAATCACCTCAAGCCTTTGTTCATAAGGGCTAAGCTCGAAGAAACTACCGTGAATAAAATATTGGTCGATTGTGGGGCAACTATCAATATTATCCCTCACTCTATGCTAAGGAAGATTGGCAAAAGAGATGAGGAAATTAAACCTCACAATATGGTCCTGTCGAACTATGAGGGCGGCATTGGGACCACCATGGGAGTGATCCAGCTAGATATCAAAGTTGGGTCCATCTTTCGACCAACGATGTTCATGGTCATATCGGCCAAACCTAACTACAACCTTTTGTTAGGCCGTGAGTGGA
Organism: Vicia faba; assembly: GCA_948472305.1. Taxonomy (NCBI): domain Eukaryota; kingdom Viridiplantae; phylum Streptophyta; class Magnoliopsida; order Fabales; family Fabaceae; genus Vicia; species Vicia faba. The sequence continues at coordinate 868,784,802 of OX451735.1, read as the reverse complement.
TTCATGGTGTAGGCGCTGTGCCTTCATCGATGCACCAAAGACTGCTGCTATGGCGTCCAGATGGGATGTTTTAGTATAAATAGGAGTAGACATGTAGTTTCTCGCGTGTGTTCACAATTCCATACAAAGTCACTCATTTAGATTCAAGTACCCAGCGTGTGAGAAAGAATTGTTGAGAAATGTATGTGTGAAACACCAATTTTATCAATTAAAGTCATTTACTTTCCCAGAATTTTACTTGCTTTTCTCTTTACATTTCCTGTCGAACCTTTACCTTAAAGCCTTGTTTATTTTACCAAGTCTTTCCTTTATGCAATTTACTTGAAACCTTTTATTTAAAGCCTTATCCAACTTAATCAAATTCCAAAATCAACCTATGTCCATAGGATCAATCTGATCGATCCTGCGAGTAACCAAATAAGTAACCATTTGGAGGATCAGCGGTTGTTTACCAAAACCCAAGGTAAACAAATTGGCACGCCCAGTGGGACTGTGTGTTAATTGTGGAAAATAATCTCATCTTTTCGAGTTGTATGTTATTGAGGAGTGGTAGAATATACACCAACGAGAACAATACTGCCAGAAGAAGGGAAGAGATGGCGAATCCGCCAAACAATAACGAAATCCCACAAACGAGTGTGGGAGCAACGGTTAGTATGACCGTGAGTGAAGCGACAAACGTTGGTTCGACACCAGCAGTGTCGGTCACAACCACGGGGCCAATAACTTCGTTAGCAGGCCCCAGAATACCTTTGGGAACTCCCCCACCAAGGGGAAATATAGGCACAAGGCCTGTGGTTCCCCCAGGATTTATTCCATTCTATGGCATGCCAACTTCTGAAGTGGCAAGCCTGACGAATGCTGCGTCCACTTTTTCAGACCCTTTCGTGAGTGCCTCTTCGCCTCTCCAAGGCTCTGGAATAGGCATGGCGAATAGAAATAGGACCCAACTCTTAGGAGGAACGTCCCAAGTAGCCCATGGCCTTACAAATGCCTCGACAGCAGTCTTGAGGCAACAAATGGACGAAAGCAACCATGATATGGTGCAAATGTTGGCACAAACTTTGAGTACAGTGCTAAACCCTCTAATACAAAACACTACTCAATCGAATCAGCAAGTAACAGCGCAAATGACGCGTTTGGCTGACTTCTTTGGAGTACCCCAACCTGTTCTACAGCCCCAAAGGGCGCAAATAAGGGGAAATCAGGGGATATTTGTAGAGGAAGAAACCACCATTAACCAGGCTCAACAGCCTGTCGAACAACCTGTCGAAGAACCTAGGGTAATAGCCCCAGAGGTAAGGTTAGTTAACAGAAACCAAAATGCTGACGAAGTGGTTCAGCATATCCAATACCAAAACATGGGTTTGGAAAACAATCTGGCAACCATGATCGAAAGGATCATGACTCAGAATGGGATGAATATGGGCTTTCGAAGGCCCAACTTTACATCTCCATTGTCAGAATACGTGTTACAAACCGATTTACCTCCTAGATGCAAAGTCCCCAAATTTACTAAGTTCTCTGGGGACACGACAGAATCTACTGTCGAGCATGTGGCGAGATACTTGATCGAAGCAGGAGACATTTCGAATAACGAAAACCTAAGGATCAAGTACTTCCCAAGTTCTTTAACCAAGAACGCTTTTACTTGGTTTACAACTCTCCCCCCCAATTCGATCCATCATTGGACCCAGTTGGAAAGATTGTTCCATGAACAATTCTACATGGGGCAAACCAAGATAAGCCTGAAAGAACTGGCCAGTGTGAAGAGACGTTTCACTGAACCTATAGACGAATATCTGAATAGGTCGGAAGTAATCCAATTGCTGAAAGAGTTTAAAGACTGTTTTGCGTGGGATTATGACGAAATGCCTGGTCTCGACAGAGGATTGGTAGAACTTCAGTTGCCAATCAAACCTGGAAAGAAGCCAATCAAGCAAAATCCAAGGCGCTTCGCTCCAGAAATATTGTCGAAGATCAAAACAGAGGTCGAAAGACTTCTGAAATGCAAATTCATCCGTGTTACAAGGTATGTCGAATGGATTGCAAATATTGTGCCAGTAATTAAGAAAAATGGCACATTAAGGGTGTGCATAGATTTCAGAGATTTGAATGCTGCCACCCCCAAAGATGAATATCCTATGCCTGTGGCGGAAATGCTGGTCGATTCTGCCGCTGGTTATGAATACCTGAGTATGCTCGATGGTTATTCAGGATATAATCAAATATTCATTGCTGAAGAGGACGTGTCGAAAACAGCTTTTCGATGCCCTGGGGCCTTAGGCACTTACGAATGGGTAGTGATGCCTTTTGGCCTAAAGAATGCTGGGGCAACGTACCAGCGAGCAATGAATACTATCTTCCATGATTTTATTAACACGTTTATGCAAGTTTATATTGATGATATTGTTATAAAATCTGTTTCCAAGAAGAATCACATTGACCACCTTCGACAATCATTCGAAAGAATGAGAGAACATGGTCTGAAAATGAATCCTTTGAAGTGTGCGTTCTGTGTGAAAGCTGGAGATTTCTTGGGCTTCGTTGTCCACAAGAAAGGAATCGAAATCAACCAGAACAAGACGAAGGCAATTCTGGAAGCGAAAGCGCCATCGAATAAGAAGGAATTGCAATCTCTCTTAGGCAAGATAAATTTCTTAAGGAGGTTTATATCTAATCTAAGTGGGAAAGCTCAGGCCTTTTCACCCTTACTTCGACTGAATAAAGAGGGGTTCGAATGGGGGCAGGAGCAACAAGAAGCCTTCGATAAAATCAAAGGGTACCTTACTAAGCCACCTATTTTGGTGCCTCCTTGTAGCAATAGGAGTATGAGATTGTACATAGCTGCATCTGACAAAACTCTGGGAAGTATGTTAGCCCAAGAGGATGAGAATGGAGTCGAAAGACCCATTTACTATCTCAGTCGAGTTTTGAATGATGCAGAAACTAGATATAGCGAAGTTGAAAAATTGTGTCTATGTCTGTATTTTTCTTGTACAAAACTCAAGCAATATATAAAACCAGTTGATGTTTATGTTTCGTCTCATTTTGATGTTTTCAAATATATGTTGTCGAAACCTATCTTGCATAGTCGAATTGGCAAGTGGGCATTAGCATTAACTGAATACTCCTTGACTTTTATGCCTCTTAAGGCAGTAAAAGGACAAGTGGTTGCAGATTTCATAGTCGACCACTCAATTCAAGTCGAGGATGTTAATTATGTGGAGATAGAACCTTGGAAATTCTACTTCGATGGTTCCAGCCATAAAGATGGAACAGGGGTAGGAGTCTTGATTATTTCTCCAGATAAAATTCCAACAACATTCAAGTACAAAATAGCAGGTTCTTGTTCGAACAATGAGGCTGAGTATGAAGCTCTAATTACTGGCCTTGAGATATTGTTGGAATTGGGGGCAACTCGAGTCGAAATAATGGGAGACTCAGAGTTAGTCATCAAGCAAGTCACAAAGGAATATAAATGCATAAGGGAGAATCTCATTATGTACTTTGTGATAGCAAATCGTTTATTGAAACAATTTGAAACGATCAATATTCGACACATACCCAGAGTCGAAAATCAAATAGCCAATGACTTGGCACAAATTGCATCTGGGTATAAGATTTCAAAAACGAAACTACAAAGAGCAATCGAAGTTCGAGAAAAGATAAAAGCAACTTGTCTATCACCATCAGACTTGGAATCGACGAGGCTAGGATATGCTGATCACTCAAACTTCGAGATTTCGTTCATTGATAATTTGTCAGAGCAAGATTCGAGGAAACCCATTGTGGACTATCTTCAAAATCCAGGAGCTTCGACAGAACGAAAAACAAAATACAGGGCGTTGAGTTTTGTACTCATGGGTAATGAGTTATTCAAGAAGACGCCTGAAGGGGTGTTGCTGAAATGTTTAAGTGAAACTGAAGCATACATAGCCCTTTCGACTACGCATGCTGGGGCATGTGGGGCTCACCAAGCAGGCCATAAGATGAAATGGTTGTTGTTTCGACAAGGACTATATTGGCCCACTATGCTGAAAGATTGTGTTGAGTTCGCCAAAGGTTGCCAAGAGTGTCAAGTTCATACAGGCATCCAACATGTACCAGCAAGCGAACTTCACTCGATAGTGAAGCCTTGGCCCTTTAGAGGATGGGCGTTGGATCTCATTGGAGAGATTCGACCAGCATCATCAAAGAGTCAGAAATACATATTGGTAGGCATTGATTATTTTACTAAGTGGATCGAAGCTATCCCTTTAGTCAATGTGGACCAAGAAAATGTCATTGAATTTATTCAAAAGAACATTATCTTTAGATATGGAATTCCTGAGACGATAACAACTGATCAAGGGTCAGTTTTCACTGGTCGAAAGATGCAGGAATTTGCTCAGGAAACAGGTTTCAAACTCCTAACATCCACGCCTTATTATGCCCAGGCGAACGGTCAGGTCGAAGCAGCTAACAAAGTGGTGATTGGCTTGATAAAGAAACATGTTGGGAAGAAACCAAAGAATTGGCATAAGACGTTAGACCAAATTTTATGGGCTTGTCGAACGTCCCCAAAAGAAGCCACTGGTACAACACCATATAGGCTAACTTTTGGCCATGATGCAGTGTTGCCAGCAGAAATTTGTCTTCAGTCTGCAAGGGTTCAGAGGCATTATGATATTCCTTCTGAGGTTTATTGGAACATGATGTTAGATGAACTGGTGGATTTAGACGAAGAGAGATTACACGCTCTGGACTTACTCAGGCTTCAGAAGAAAAGAGTAGAAGACTCTTATAATAAAAAGGTAAAACCTAAGGTATTTTTGCCTGAAGAACTGGTTTGGAAGGTAATTCTTCCCATGGATCGAAGGGATCGAAGCATGGGGAAATGGTCACCCAAGTGGGAAGGACCCTTCAGAGTTATCCAAACTTTTTTTGGTGGAGCCTATGAAGTCGAAGAGTTAGGTGGAGATAAAAGACTCTTGAGAGTAAATGGTAAATATTTGAAAAAATACAAACCTATACTTCAAGAGATAAAAATAAAATAATAAAAGAACAAATCTAAATTAACCATAAAAGTGCCAAAATGGAAATTTTTATTAATTTCAGCCAAAATGGCAATTGTTGTCGAATAACGATTACAGGAGATGGTTACAAAAGAGAATCAATCAAAAGGTAAGAGAATTCTTGAGTCGAAGATACTTGGCGTACTGCAGCTCCAACCTCTTCTTGCACCAGGAGTTTTCCTGCACTAGTTTAGCAATTTGAGCGTCGAGGCTTTGGGCCCTCTCAGCGAATTCCAAGCCTTGTTTGATCTCAGTCTGGCTCTCAGTGTCTGAGATGGTCGAAAGAATTTCCTCCTTGAGTACAGTGTTGGCGTTTATTTTCGCCTCTATCTCTGCGATTTGTGCCCGGAAGGAGACATTCTCTCGATCAATGGCATCAACTCTTTCATGTGCAGACGCTTTTTGCTTCGACAGCTCAGCAATTCGAGAAGTCGAATCTGAGACAGCAGTCCACGCAGATGAGCTTTTGCCATGCAGCACTTCAAGCTGACTGTTAAACCCTCTTTGGCGCCTGTAATCCGCTGAAACTTGATCAATCATAGAGTGTAACTCCATGATCAAGTCTGAGATTTCTGGGGCTACAGCGTCGAAGTCGACAGCATTCAAGACCTCTTTTAAGCATGATGGAGCAGTGGGGTCCCCCTCTAAAGCCTTCATCAAGTCCCTCTTGAAGAACTGGGCCTTAACCTTCGCCAATGCATCATCAAGAGGAGAAGTTTCAGTAGACTTCCCCGACAGGGTAGGAATTTCCTGACTAGTGTCAGACGAACTCTTACTCTCGACGATTGCATTAAGGTAGCTAACAGGGTCAGATTGTTTCAAGCGTTCCAAATCCTCTTTTGACCTGTGCTTCGAGGAGGTAACCCTTGCAGTAGTATTATCTTGGGTTTGAGGTTCTTGAGTGCTAAGTGCCTCGACTGGTTGCTCTTCGACTCTGACCGAGGCAGTACCAGCATCGACTTGTGGTTCTTCGTTAGCATCACCCTGGGGTCCTTCGCTAGCGTCATTTTGTGGTTCTTCGCTAGCGTCACCCTGGTGTCCTTCGCTAGTACCACCTTGGTTCTCTTCGTTGGCAATGTTTTGATTTTCTTCGACATCATTGCCTTGGTCCCTTTCTTCTTCATGATCCTCTTCTGACAAATCCACCACCTGAACCGTTTCTGGCTGTTGTTCCTCCACTGGTTGTTGTTCCTCCACCATAGGTTCCTCTGTTGCTTTCTCCACTGTTTCAGCATTGGCCTCGTTCTCAGTATGGGCTTCGTCATTACCCAAGTCTTTTTCCTGAGGCCTGCTAAGATCAGCAGATTCCAGCGTTTCTGAGGTCCTTGGCGGAGAACTCTTAGTGGTGTCCTGAAAAAGGAAAGAAGACAAACTTTCAGATGTCGAAAGAGACACAATCGAATATGGGTATCTATGCCTAAGTTATAAAAAATGTCTAAGGGATTACCTGTGGATTAGCCCCAGCCCCAGGGCTGGAATTGTCACTTTCGACAGGTTTGTTAAGAAGAACGTTCAGTTCCTCTTCAGTTGGCTCCTCGATGATCACTGGAGGTGGCCTAGGCTTTCTCACAGCGACCTTTATTCTGACGGTTCGACCTTCAGGAGCAGGAGCAGGAACAGAAGCATCCTTCGTTAACTTTCGCCTTTTTAAGGGGGCAGGAGGGGAATCACTCTCTTCATCACTCCCAGATTCGACCACCAGTCCTGGCCGTTTCTTGGGCGAGGGTGCCTAGAAAACCAATAGGAATTCGATTGAATAATTGCATCGAAAATAAAAAATCGAAAACCAGAAGAAATTTGAAGAAAGTCTGGTTACCGATATAGGAGGCCTCTTCGAAGAGCCTTCCCCCTGTTGGTTGCCTGTGGTCTTCGCCGGCGCTACAGTCTTCGCCGGCGGTGGAGGTTTTGTTGAAGGGACTCCTCCCTGTTGGCCTTCTGTAGCCTTCTTGGCTACAGGCTTTCGAACAACTGAAAGCAAAGGAAAAGTTAACAGGCTAGCAGTCGAAGAGAAAGACAAAAAGTAATGTGAAAGCATAAACTTACATTTCTTTACTTTGTCCAACACAAGGACAAAAGACTTCTGCAACTCAGCCATAAAGTCCTTCTCGTCGAAGAAATACTCAGCATAATAGCTTCTCCACCACTCCTCGAAGGATGGTGAGCAAAGGAAATTAAGCTGGTAGTTAAACAGCGAGAGGATTGTTCGACCAGCATATCTTCCAATATGCTTGATGGCAGCTTCTTCTGTATAATCGTTGCAGAAGTACAACATTGACTTCTCCCTTTGGAAAATCGGAGAAGGCAGGGTTTGGATAATACCAAACTGGCGAGATACCAGATTTGGTTGGTAGGCAATCAGACTCAGATGAGTCTTTGAGCTCTTGAATCGAAGAGGCATGATCCTTGGTGTAAGGAACGCCTCCCAAAGTATTGTATGCTCATCGACATTGGGACCACTCGACTCCTTTGGATGTGGCCTAGTGAACCATGCTGGGCCTACTTGTCGTCGAGCAAATGGAGCCATAGTTGAAACAAATTCCTTCCTTCGAGCGAACATCAGAACGAAGTTGGTGAAGGTTTGTTGAAACTCTAGTCCATCTTCGACAGGTGTCAACAGAGCCAACCTGATTCCTTCGATGCGTCGATTTGCTATCGCTGGGGCTTGTTCATTTATCTGAACCTTCTTGGGCAAGAAAGATTCGAAAGTGGCGTTGAGCCACAGTTGAAGTAGCCAAAAAGGCCCAGCGAGTAGCAAACTGGCCCTGTCCTCGATATGTTTCAGAAGAGTGGCCCCATTGCTGATCGAGTCATAAAGACTGGCCAGAATCAGTTCTGCCAAACAGATGTTTTGGCGGTGATGCAGTTGGGTAGCAAGAGTGACCATCTTTTTGGTCACCTGCAGAGACTTCGAGCAAAACACAAAGCGAGTTAGCCATAAGGCTAGAAACGCTATGTGTTCGACATCCGACACCGCGTCTGTCGACCTGTCGTGATAATGGTTGATAAAAGTGGTGTATGTTGGCTTGGTCTCAGAGAAGCCAATTTGGTCCTCCGACATCTCCTCCGGATCGAAGTAATCTCCGGTTGGTCGAAGGCCAGTAATAGCGGCCACGTCGAAGAGTGTGGGGGTTAACATCCCACATGGAAGATGAAAAGTAAAATGGGAGTAGTCCCAGAACAACAGTGAAGCTATCAGCATCTCTGGGGAGTAGTTCAAACCCGTCTTCGACAGCATCACTAAGTCGAAGATTCCCATATCCTTCCAGATCGAGGTTTGATGTTTCTCCAACTTTGTTAGCCAAGCAACATAATCGGAGGTCAGATTAGGGCAAGACCTGAAGACCCTAACCCCTCTGTTGAAGAAGCGGAGGTCGATTTTTTCACGAGTAGGGTCTTCGTTGTCTTCTGCGTCTTTCTTGGCGCATGCTACTGGTTTAAGTTTCTCGACGATTGGGAAATAGCTCTTGATCTTCAGAGCTTCAGAGATGCTTGGATTCATGGGGCCAGACATTGCGAAGATCTGGTTGGAGTATCCAACCGGGATCATCAAGTGGCGCGAGTAAGCATCGCGAACGGAGATGTCAGAAGGTTCAGGAACCCTTCGTTTGCCTGTAGAGTTTACTACCGGAGCAGTGACGAAGACCTTGGGTTTAACATGTTCAGTTGGTGCGTTAGCACTGGGAGCAGTAGAAGCAGAGGCCATTGTTGAGTTTGGAGATGAAGTGAAAGAGGAAGAGTTTTCTGCAAAGAGAGCAAGCTTGTACGAAAACAAGGAAGTTTGAAGGCTAGTTGGCGTAAAAAGTCCCACAATGGGATATTCACTGCTATTTATAGTAGTGGGAAAGATCCCCAATAACGAGGACATTAAATGCCATTTAATGCTGCAGGAGTTAGTGGGACGCGTGGCAGCCCCCTGTTGTTTTGGCCGTTTCTGCAGAAACAGAGGGACGCAGCGTGCGTCCTCGTTTTTGGGATTTGTCATAATGACAAATTTTGAAATGACGTTTGGTACTGCACGCCGTACTGAAAGTGACGTCCTAGGATCAAATCAATGATGGTTTCTTAGGATTGCCAATAGTTGGAAAAAAGCAACAAAAAGTGCACAAGTTAACTTGTGACTAAGCGTGGAAAGACAGGTGTCGAATGGCGTTTCAAAGAATGCCTTTTTCTTTCAGAGTCGAAATAAGGCATTCTTGGGGGGCAATTTGTTGGCTCCTAAATTCGACACCTTTGTTTTGATTGATGTCAGCCATTAAAAGCTAAGAGATGCTTTCGACTGGCTAAGTCTGTCGAAGTGACCGTCGAAAGATGGTAAAAGTACTTAGGAGTTTTCTTCCAAGGAAGAGGGCTGATGGCCTTCGACGTCGAAGGAGTTTCTCGTCGAAGATGTCTCTTGACGAAAGTGTTCGATGGTCCAGAGTGGAGCAGTTTGAAATTCAAAGCTTTGGAGGGAAAACGGTTTCCTGCAGTTACCACGTGCAAACGTGCAAGGATCTGAAGCGTCGAGCATGGAGAACGTGCCAAGTGGATTGATCTCGAAGCAGTGTAACTGCCCGACGGTTACTTGGGATGTTTTAGTATAAATAGGAGTAGACATGTAGTTTCTCGCGTGTGTTCACAATTCCATACAAAGTCACTCATTTAGATTCAAGTACCCAGCGTGTGAGAAAGAATTGTTGAGAAATGTATGTGTGAAACACCAATTTTATCAATTAAAGTCATTTACTTTCCCAGAATTTTACTTGCTTTTCTCTTTACATTTCCTGTCGAACCTTTACCTTAAAGCCTTGTTTATTTTACCAAGTCTTTCCTTTATGCAATTTACTTGAAACCTTTTATTTAAAGCCTTATCCAACTTAATCAAATTCCAAAATCAACCTATGTCCATAGGATCAATCTGATCGATCCTGCGAGTAACCAAATAAGTAACCATTTGGAGGATCAGCGGTTGTTTACCAAAACCCAAGGTAAACAAAGCGTAAAACTATGTCTCATTGGATCACCTTGCAACCAGACTCCAGTATCGACTATCAAGCTCGGACAACACTAATCAATCTGATCTACCTTCAACCAAGTAGCAAAGTGATGAGATGCTCGAGGGCATAAGGGAAATAGCAGAGTTGGAACCCAGTGGGATTATTCACATAGCTGTTTTTTCTTTGTCTTTCACAAATTGTATAAATTCTATTTGTTCGGCGGTGTTCTCTTACTAGGACGTCATCCTCTTGTACAAAAACGCCTATTTACAGGCTAATTTCAAAATCAATACAATTCATTTTCACAAAGAAATTTCAAATTGTTTTCTTTTTCTGTTTTGTTTTGCAAGAACGTCCAGTGTTCATTTTTTATATATGCATTTGACAATAATTGCTGCTCATGAATGTTTACATGCGAAACAAAAGACGATTATTCGTAATATCAGAAACAGGGGCAAATAAGAAATGCATGAACCGCACAGTTGCTCTATCCACCAGGCATAGGGATAGACCTAGTTGGAGAAAACAATTGAATGAACATTCACGCCCCGCAGAGTAAGAGAAAGACAGTGATGTTAGCACCACTTTCCCCAGCTGAGGCTTGCAGCCACGAATGAGTTGGCGATATTCTCCCCAAGCAGAGTCTATCTATCACCAGTACTGGAAGATTATCCCCAGTGAAGTGTGGAGAATTATTCCCAGTAGAGTCTGGAAAACTGTCCCGGTATAGTCTAAAAGGTTATCCCCAGTGAAGTCATAATTGGAAAATCATCCCCAGCGGAGTTCATTCCTCTCACCAACAGAAACTCAATCCCCAACAGAGTTTATCATCGTCGACAATGATGGTTCATCTCCAACCGAGGTTGTTTCTCCAAATCAACAGGTTCTCTAGCAGAGTATGACTTCCCCACAGAGTCATTTCCTCATCAGTTTATTCCCCAACGGAGTTATTCTCTCTTGCAGGTTTATTCTCACAATCATCTTCATTCACTATCCCCAGCGGAAACGAAGAATTCAACTCTTTTCTACAGCAGCAATCCGAGATTTATTCTCCCCAGCTAAAAACATCACATTTCCATACATCATGACACATGCATATATGCATCATACAACACAATCTCATTTATTTTGAGAACATCATTGCTTGATACATATCACGCATTACATACAACTAACCTTTACCTTTCAGGAAAGATACAATCAAATTCTCACAAAATTCTCACTGTGAAGCCCGGGTACGACTGGATATTATTTTGATCCCCAGTTGAATAGCGGACGACCAAAGGTCCTAAATTTCAACTTTCCTCTTCAATAGAGATGATTCCTCAGTCGAATACGAACGACCGAAGTTCCTAAAATTCGACAGAGATGATTCCTCAATAGAATAACGGACGAGTTCCTAAAATTCAACAGAGATGTTTCCTCAGTCGAATACGGACGACCGAAGTTCCTAAAATTCAACTTTCCTCTTCAACAGAGATGTTTCCTCAGTCGAATACGGACAACCAAAGTTCCTAAAATTCAACAGAGATGATTCCTCGGTAGAATAACAGACGAGTTCCTAAAATTCAACAGATATGTTTCCTCAGTCGAATACGAACGACCGGAGTTCCTAAAATTCAACTTTCCTCTTCAACAGAGATGTTTCCTCAGTCGAATACAGACGACCAAAGTTCCTAAAATTCAACAGAGATGTTTCCTCAGTCGAATATAGATGATCGAAGTTCCTAAAATTCAACAGAGATGTTTCCTCAGTCGAATACGGACAACCGAAGTTCCTAAAATTCAACAGAGATGTTTCCTCAGTCGAATACGAACGACCGAAATTCCTAAAATTCAATAGAGATGATTCCTCAGTCGAATACGGACGACCGAAGTTCCTAAAATTCAACTTTCCTCTTCAATGGATATGTTTTCTCAGTCGAATACAAACGATCGAAGTTCCTAAAATTCAACAGAGATGATTTCTCGATAGAATACGGACGATCAAAGTTCCTAAAATTCAAACAGAGATGACTCACCAGCAGAATAACGGACGACCGAAGCTCCTAAAATTCTATTTCTCTCAAGACAGAGATCAGCTTTCCCCAGCGGAATCTTCCTCAACAACAGGTATACAAGCTCTCGCTAAGGAATCTCTTATGCGATCGAAACTCCTTCGGATGGTATCTTTAAACCCATCCCCCATCAGCAATTTCCAAATGGCATCTATAAGCCCATTCCCGATATCGCAAGACGGACACCACTTTATGCGAGTGCAAATTTCTGGGCACTCTAGTGTTCAATCATCTTCCACCTTCGGATCACGAAAGGCACTCAAGCCAATCTACATCCTCAAGTTTAAGAATATTGAACAGGGGCAGTTGTTGTACCCCAAAATTTTCCCTCCCATATTTCTCAAAACATTTCAAGAAAGATCTTCAAGTTGCTCAAGGAAGTCCAAGGGTTGACCAGACAACCTCTCTCCTAAGGCAGTCTACCTCAAATTAGAGTTTCACATTGCATCAAGATAATTGAGTCCAAGGGATCCCAAATTCTCACCAATGTCCTAATATGTTCTCAAGATCATCCATGTCAAATTTCAAGCCCTACAGAGAAAGTTTGCTCAGTCAATTGCTCAAAGGTCTGAAAATCGACTGTGCTAGGGCAAAAGTCAACTGTGGCCCCCATACAGTCAAACTTCAAGATTTTTGGTCAACATACTCATTTTGAAGTATATTTCATCATTTGATCAAGGGTTGATCATGATTCACCAAGGATTGCTCATAATTCCTCAAGAACCAAAAGTTGCTAAATTAGGGTTTTGTAGGAAAAGTCAACTCAACTTTGACCAAGCATAACTTTCTCATACTTTATGATGAATGACCCATCCAAAGCTCATTTTGAAGAGTATGAAATTCCCTACAATCCATCTTCACCTCCCAAGTTCAAAATATGCACTCACAAGAAGTTATGAATTTGGACATTATAGGTCATTTTGAAAAGTCAACAAAAACACCTTTTTTGTCAAAGCTTCATACATGAGCATGGAATATAAAATTGATATGATACCAAAAGGGTTGATTAGAGGACATCTAAATCTTTCTAAAAAGTCCAAGAACACCTCCAAAGAGTCAAAATTGAGGATGTTATGCATTGGTGAAGTTGACCTTTTTTGCAAAATTGACAAAAGTCAACTATGCCTAAAACTTCAATTGTTGCCAAATGGGCCCAATCTTTTTCACTTGTTTTGAGTTGGTAACATAGTCTACGAGATCTAGCACTTTCCACTTGTCCTTATCTTTTTTTATTATTTATTTTGATTTTTATTTGAATTAATTCAATTTAAATCAAAACAAATCATATAAAATCCAAAATATTGAAAACACAAGATTTTGTGCTTGTTTCAGGTCTTATTATACAGCTAGCAAGTATTCAAATTCGTATCAAGGCATGTGTGTACAAAAAGATTGGATTTGGATCATTTTTGGAAAGATTTAAAGGTGAATCAAATCAAGATCAAGGACATTGATGGAGGAAGATTGAGGCCAGGTTTTCAAACCTAATTCACTCCTCAATACATATAGAAGGAATGCATATCAAAAAACGAGGTTGGAAAGAGGCGCAAGAGGTAGAACAAAAACTTGAAAAATCAAGAAATAGTGCAAGATTGAATTCAGTGTTCCAGGCATCCTCAAGACATCCTAGCTATCTCAATCACTTTCCGAGACTCCCAGCAAGCGAAAGCAATTGAAACCAAGAGTTTCCAGGCCCTACATCTCACTATAAGTCCATCACGACATCTCTTCTTTTTTTGAATTCGAATTTCATGATATGGACATTGTTAACATGAATTAACCACATATTCTTGATCCATGGAACATTTGCAAGCTTCCTGTATTGATTAATTGCATTTATATGGCCTGTGGTGGATTTCACCATTGCTAGGGTTTGTAGCTTCGAATTAGGATTTTTGTATGCAGGAAAAATTAGCTTTGATGAAGGGTACCATCATGTTCAGAATGATGAGACGAATCCAACCAATGGCGTTAGGTGTCATTTATATGGCTCATGGAGGATTTTGGAATGAGCTCTGCTTTTAGTGACGGACAAACGTCCGTAGGTAAAAGCTTTCTACTTTTACCAACAGAGCGAGGTCAGGGATGACCTGCGTGTCATTATTCTATTGGCTTATTTAAAATTTGGCGCGCGTTTTCAATGATTCCACTAACTCCCTTTATTTTGGCATATTATTTATTCTTAATATTTGATAAACAAAAGGAGCAGCCAGCGCGGTTGGTTACAGGGTATGTGCATATTGCTTCAGGACCTGGGTTCGAACCCCAGGTCCCCCCAATTTCTATATTATTTTGCCTTTCAGGTTCCAGCGCATACATTAAACTAGTGACCACCATGCTCCGTCATCATCTATCATGCCAAGTGTCCTGAGGCCAGATCCAAGGGCCATGATGGGAGGAACACCAAAGGCAAGGTCAAAGCAATCACATTAGATCCAGGAAATCAACGTGGACTTCCATCTTTGGGCCCAAAATTCTGATTTTGGCACCCCCCTAATTGCATGCCCAATATCTCTTCTCTATTTTCTTTTATATTTTATTTTATTTCTTTTAATTTATTTATTTATTTTACTAACCAATTAAATTATTTTCTTTTTATCAAAAAATCACAAAAATATTACTTTTCATAAATTAGGTCTAGGTTTTATTTTTTATTTAAAATTAATTAATTTAATTAGGTTATTAATTTTAGACAATTTTAATTCTTTTGTACATAATTAAAATTAATTAGAACAAATAGGTTTTATTTCTAATTTAATTATTTTCTTTTCTTAAAAATAACAAAAAAACAAAAAATAGGCCATGTAATTATTTTTATTAATTAATTTAATTAACTAATTAATTGCATATTTAATTTAGAAAACTTAATTCTTTTATTAAAAACAACAAAAACTTTTTTTCTCTTTTAATTAGGATAGAAGGGTCAAAACCCTATTTCGCGCTCGTTCTAATTTTCTCACGCGCTTTATTTTTTACCCTATTGATGTAACTGCCTACAGTTTGTAATAGTTTAATTAGGATGTTTATTTCCATTTATCGCTTTATTTTCAAAGGGTTTGTTTTTTGCTATGTAAATACCTGAAGCCTTGCAATAACGTAGTTTAATTTCCGCACTTTAAATTCCGCAAATTATTAACTGTTAGATGTATGATATTAGGATGCATGACAAGAATGTATGATTAATTTTAAAACAGTTAGATAACCCTAAATGTGCAAAGATAAATAATCTGAAATTGAATCAATCGCACATGCGCACTCCTAGGGTACACTCCCACTTGGTTGCCTTCGGTAAACGGTCATTGAGTATAGGATGCTTTAGTAGTCGTCCTTTTGTCTAAACAAAGATCAAAGTCCCGATTCAGAAAAGTTGCCTCGGAATGGTTGCCTCGAAATTGTTGCCTCGAATAATCGATCTAAGACATTAGGGTTACTACTAAGATATCCTAACATTGCTTTAGTGACCGTACGTCCCTTTCGAATTGACCCCCAAAACTCCAATGATGGTGCTACCTACTCACTAATAGTGGGATAGTGTTGTCTAAAGGAAATGAACATAGAACGATTCTTTTTTTGAGTAGGTATATTAGCTCTTAAGTACTTGCTCAATCAAAATAATTTTTTCACACTTACACCCCTTTACAAATAAAGTTTTCAAAAACACTTCATTACACTCTTGAAGATAGAAGCAAGAGTTAAATCGAAGTCAAAACAAAAACTTTTCAAAGCACACAAACACAAAGAAAACAATTTTGTAAATGATGAGCAAGTACCTAAGAGCCCGTAGATAACTACGGATAGAAAGGGTGCTAATACCTTCCCTTTCTATAATATACCCCCCGTACTCAGAAATATCTCGATAAAGGAATTTTTCTATGCTTTTTTCCTTTCCTTGTTGGATAAAATAAAAGGCGGTGGCGAATCTTGCTTACCGCGACATTTTGCGAACACAAACGTAAAACGCAAACCAGTAAATTCCTTAAAAAATAGGGAAACACGTCCCGGTTCTGGCCACTGTATCACAGGTACTCAATGTCGTATTCAGACAATAACATTTGCCAGCGAGCAATCATCCCGGTAAGCGCATGCTTTTCAAAAATATACTTAATTGGATCCATTTTAGAAATCAACCAAGTAGTATTATTCAACATATATTATCGCAACCGCTTTGTCGCCCAGGCCAGAGCGCAACATGTCTTCTCCAACATAGAATACCGTGACTCATAATTAGTAAATTTCTTACTGAGGTAGTATATGGCATATTCTTTCTTTCATGTTTCATCTTGTTGTCCCAAAATACAACCCATAGAACTATCCAACATTGTTAGATACATGATCAACGATCTTCCTTCAATGAGAGGGAGCAAGATAGGAGGTTCAAGCATATATTCTTTGATACTTTAAAATGCCCTTTGGCAATCATCTGTCCATACACAACCTTGATCTTTCTTTAGTAACTTAAAGATCGGTTCACATGTTACAGTCATGTGGGAGATAAATCTGGAAATATAATTCAGATGCCCAAGGAAGCCTCTAACTTGCTTCTCAGTCCTTGGCACAGAAATTTCTTGGATCGCTTTGACCTTATCTGGGTCAACTTCAATCCCTTTCTGGATGATAATGAAACCCAACAACTTCCCTGATATGACACCGAAGGTGCATTTATTTGGATTCAAGCAGAGACGATACTTCCTCAAACGCTGGAATAACTTCAACAAATCTTCCACATGCCCTTCTTTGGTCTGTGATTTAGCAATCATGTCATAAACATATACCTCAATTTCCTTGTGCACCAGATCATGGAATAGGGTAGTCATAGCCCTCTGGTACGTTGCACCATCGTTCTTCAACCCGAAGGGCATCACTCTATAACAGAATGTTCACCAGGGTGTGATAAATGTTGTTTTTTTCATGTCCTCGGGAGTCATTCTTATTTGATTATATCCGGAAAATCCGTCCATGAACGAGAATACTTTGAACTTTGTTGTGCTATCAACCATCATATCAATGTGCGGCAACGAGAAATCATCTTTTGGACTAGCTTTATTTAGATCTCTGTAATCTACGCACATGCGGACTTTTACATCCTTCTTTGGTATGGGCACAATGTTGGCTATCCATTGAGGATACACTGATGTCACAAGAAAATCGGTATTTATCTACTTTAAGACCTCTTCTTTGATTTTTACTGCCATATCAAGGTGAGTTCTTCTCAACTTCTGCTTGACGAGCAAGCACTCTGGCTTCAAAGGCAAATGATGCTCCACAATATTTGTATCCAGACTCGGCATATATTGGTAAGACCAAGCAAAGATGTCCACATACTCTTTCAATATCTCAGTCAACATGTTCTTCACATCAGGATGCAACGATGCTCCAATATTGACTTCCTTTGGCTCTTCTTCTGAACCCAAATTGATTGTTTCCAATGACTCTTTATACGGCTAAATGGTATTTTCCTCGTGCTCGAGCAACCGTGAAACCTCTTCTAGAATCTCATCACATTCTTCTTCTTCCATCCCAAACACAGGAGATTCAAAGTTGGGAGAGGGTACAGGGTCATTATATTCAACAGGTTTATTAATTAATCTGCACATGTGATTTGTGATTGCTTTTAGAAAGAGACACATATATCAAATGATTATGCAGACTTATTTTCGATTATTATTCTATTCAAAAGGTTTTTTTTTTATTACCATTTTCCATGAAAAAGCAGAAAAATAAAAGATACAATTTTGAGAATCAAAGACAACTTTTATTTATGATTTTAATTATCAAAGCAAACAGATAAGCCCATACAATATTAACTTTCATCTTGGGCAGAATGAAAGCTTTTTGCAAAGAAAAAACAAATTACTTTGAGACATGGATACAAGAGGGAACATTATAAGTGACCCAGTTCTGGACTCTGACTCCAGGCGTCACATAACTCGGCATTTTCTAATCTTCTTCATCATCCTCAATAGCATTAACTCCAAAAACAGTTGGATGGAGGTAGCCTTCGCTGCGGAAAACATCATGATAGCTTCTCATAGTAGACTTTGGATTCAAACTTTCTCCTTTTCCATTCTTGGTAGAGAATCCCAAACCAGCCCTGTTCTTGTTAATCGGAGGATCAACGACCTGTCCCTATACTTTACTTGGACCATTGCGCAAAACCTGTTGAGCATCTTTGAACGAATCCATAGAATTCTCATTCTCTCTTATGTTATCAATAGATAGATCCTGGAAATGTGTCCCCACAGAAGCTTCATCTTCTTCAACAACACTGAAAGATGATAGGTGAAATATCAGCAATGCTTGTTCTCCATTTATAATAACTATTTTGCCATCGCGCACGAATTTCAACTTTTGGTGCAGAGTGGAAGTGACAACCCCTGCTTCGTGTATCCATGGTCTTCCTAGTAGAAAAATGTATGCGGGTACAATATCCATGACTTGGAAAGTGATCTGGAATAAACGCAGACCTATGTGAATAGGCATATCGACCTCCCCAATAACCAACTTCCTTGACCCATTGAAAGCTTTGATAATAATACCACTTGGGCGCATAGGATCCCCTTGATATTTCAACTTCATCAGCATACTTCTTGGTATCACATTCAAGGCGGATCCATTATCAATCATCCTATTTGATAATGAATCGCTTTTACAGTTCATGGATATACAGAGAGACAAATTATGATTTCTCCCCTTGTCAGGCAATTCATCATCGCAAAAGCTTAGGTTATTACTGTAGGTGTTTAGGTATTGGCTTGCATTTTTGGTAAATCCCAAGTGTATGTGTGAATGTCATGACTGATGTCATAACATTCTAGTTCAGTTTGTACTAACTCATTAGGTACCTTTGCAGAAAAATATTGTAATTCAAATACTGATGCTCATAAGTGTGTATCTGAGCATTTTTGCAAAATGATCACATTTTGCTAAATCAGTAGACAGGTTTTCTCAGATGTCATAACAGATGTTATGACATCCTGTTCTGAACTAACAGGATTGCAGGATTGGATAAGTCTGAGTTTTTTCAGGAAATAACTCAGTCCTTTCTGAACAGAATCCTGCGTTTTCTGAGGGGTAACCTAGCTCAACCCTAACCTGGTTAATAAAGTCCTGTGACCTGATCTTTAGGTAAAAACGGAATTAACCCTAGGTTTTTGGAAACCGTAACTGAAGTTGCAGCTGCTATATATTCAACAGAGCTGCTGTTTTTCAAGGAGGCTTTTATTGATTAGAAGATCATTTGTAATCTGTATAGATTTGTTTTTGTACTCCAAGCAATTATCATTGTGATAAGTGACTTGGAATAGGTTTCCTATTGTAAGGGCTGTGTAGCACTCAAAGCTTTGAAGCAAGAGTGTTTGAATGTTCCTTGACTAAAGCTGTGAAGCAGAGTCAAGTTAGTTGTGTACATCACTCAAAGCTGTGAAGCAAGAGTGATTGTGTTGCTTGATTAAAAAGCTGTGAAGCTTAATCAAGTGTTTGTCTTTGAAGAGTGTCTTCATCAATTCTTAAGTCAAATTGGTTTATGTATCACTGCTGTGATTGAGGGGGAGTGAGTAGGAACTCAGGTTTAAGTTGTACTTAGATTGGAATTGCATTGGGTAGGTCTTAAGTGAAGGAGATAAACTGGTTGGTTTATTCCTGAATTAAAATCTCTTATAGTGGATTTCCTCCCTGGCTTGGTAGCCTCCAGAGTAGGTGTTGTTGCACACTGAACTGGGTAAACAATTGACTGTGTTCTTTATTGCTTTTGTATTTACTGTCATATAGTAAGTCAGATACGGTGTCATAACATTGAACGTGACATTGAGTATCTGCAGCCAGAATTTCAATTGGTATCAGAGCAGGCACCCTGCCTGTATTACTGGGTGAGATCTAGGGATATCACTTTCTGGCACTATGGACAAAGAAGGAGTTTTTGGAAATAGACCACCCATTCTGGACGGAACCAATTATGACTACTGGAAACCTCGTATGATTGCCTTCCTAAAATCCCTGGACAAAAAGGCTTGGAGAGCTGCTGACAAAGGATGGATTCATCCCACCATAACTGAGAGAGATGGGACAATCAGTCTGAAGCCTGAGGAAGATTGGAGTAAAGAAGAAGATGAGTTAGCTCTGGGAAATTCAAAAGCTCTAAATGCCTTGTTCAATGGAATTGATAGAAACATTTTCAGACTAGTACATCAATATGAACTGGCCAAGGAAGTTTGGGACACTCTCAGAACTACTCATGAGGGCACTTCCAAAGTAAAAATGTCAAGGCTTCAGATGTTGACCACTAAGTTTGAGAATCTAAAAATGATGGAAGATGAAACCATTCATGAGTTTCACATGAACATCTTGGAGATTGCCAACACCTCAGGAGCACTGGGAGAAAAAATGTCAGAAGAAAAACTGGTGAGGAAGATTCTCAGATCCTTGCCTAAAAGATTTGCAATGAAGGTAACTGCCATAGAGGAAGCCCAGGACATTAGCAAGTTGAAAGTGGATGAACTTATTGGGTCTCTTCAGACTTTTGAGATGGGGATCACTGATAATGGTGACAAGAAGAACAAAAGCATAGCACTTGTATCCAACACTGATGTTGAATACAAGGAGGATGAAGAAGAAAACATATCTGAAGCTATTGCCATGCTTGGAAGACAATTCAACAGGCTCATCAAAAGAATGGACCCAAAGTCAAGGTCTAATGTTCATAACATTCCCTCTGACATTGACAGTTCCAGTAGAAGACCAAGGTCAGAAGATAAGGGAAACCAAGGCAGAGGTATTCAATGCCATGGATGTGAGGGATATGGACATATTCGAGCTGAATGTCCCACCTTTCTTAAGAAGCAAAAGAAAGGAATGACTGTTACTTGGTCTGACTATGATTCAGAAAGTAATTCTGAAGAAGAATCTGCCAAACTAGTTACTGCCCTAACTAGTGTTTGTACTTCTGAAAGTGACACTAGTGATGAAGAAGTGACATTTGAAGAACTGGCTGATACCTACAAGAAATTGTGTATCAGAAGTGCTGAAGTCTGTGTGCAGAATGAAAAACAATCAAAACTCATTATAAAGCTGGAGGATGAAAAAAGGGCAAATCTTGAAACTATAAGTCATCTAGAAGGAGAAGTTCAATTGCTGAACTCACAACTGAATCAAATGACCAAATCTGTCAAGATGTTGACCAATGGAACTGACAAATTGGAAGAGATCCTTCAGGTTGGACAAAATGTGGGAAATAAATCTGGACTAGGATTTATGGAAGCAAAGAAATCTGGTACTGGTAAGCAAATGTCAAAACGGATGTCTCAACACAACTCTCAACATCAGGAACAGAGACATATGAAGAAGAGGTACCAAAGATGGAAATGTCATCATTGTGGGAGATATGGTCACATAAAGCCCTTCTGCTTCAGACTACATGGATATCCTAATCAGAGCTCAGGTGTCAAACCTAAGTCTAAAAAAGTGCCTCATGCTCCTAAATGGAAGAAAAAGGCTACTGCACTAATAGCTCACACTTCCCTGAGGGTCTCTGCAAAGGAAGATTGGTACTTTGACAGTGGATGTTCCAGACACATGACTGGATTCAAAAATCTCCTCAATAATGTTATGCCTCACACCACCAGTTTTGTGACCTTTGGAGATGGTTCTAAAGGTGAAGTCAAAGGAGTTGGAAATTTGGATTGCCCTGGAGTTCCAAGTCTGAATAAAGTACTGCTGGTAAAAGGGTTGACTACTAATCTCATTAGTATCAGTCAATTATGTGATCTAGGATTCATGGTCAACTTCTCAAGATCTGAATGTCTAGTAATTAATGAAAAACTAGATGTTGTAATGAGAGGAATCAAATCCAAAGATAACTGTTACGTGTGGCAGCCTGAGAACATTGTTATCTCCACTGTGTGTCAAATCATCAAAGAAGAAAAAGAGATGAAACTGTGGCAGCATAAGCTTGGTCTCCTTCATCTAAGAAGAATGAAAAGAGCTATTTCCTTGGAAGCTGTCAGAAGAACTCCAAAACTATAGGTTGATAATATCTGTGATGTGGCAAATAAACTTGAAGAAGAATGTGTTGTCAGAACCTTAAGTCATCTTGACAAGGATGTTGGAAATAACAAGTCAAATAAATTTTGTTCTCAAAACATCTGGTCAAAACAGATGCTCCCTGAGTACAATGTTACACAAGATGTTGTGACATTGTGTTGTGACAATCTGAAAACAATCAACATTTCCTTGAATCCTATTGACTTTGAAGAGAAGAAGTCATTTAAACTGGAACATAGTTTCTCTAAGCTTCAGCTGACTGATTCTTCTACCAAGGCTCTTGTTGGAAATAAACTTGAAAATTTGAGGGGCAGGTTGGGTATTCACCAACATGAGAAATTATAGCAATTAATTTTGCTTAAAACAAGGGTTGAAGGGATTAATTTTATTAAGTCTATATTTAGTGGGTTAATCATATTCTTTCACAATTCCTTCAAAAGCTTTAAGAAGTTGAAGAGACTCCCTTTTATCTCCTACCTCTCAGTTCCTTGCAACCTGTTTCCTCCTCCAAATCAAAGATTTTTCTCAAACTGCTACCATTACTCAAAGTCAATCAAAATGTCTCAGACATCGTCTTCAACCATGGCGACTTCGTCTTCCACATCATCGTCATCATCTGACCAAGATTCTAGGGCAATCACTACATGCATAGAATCTGAATTTCTTGAGGTCACTCCTCTCAGGGAGATGGCAACTGACCCAGCCAGAGTCAAAAAGCTCAGAACCAGACATGCAGGAAGAGCTCAAGCTTCAGCCTCTGGTAATTCTTCTCATCCTTCGTCTTCTGTACCTAATAGAGAAGGATAAGTTCAAGTTCACCAAGCTATTGCTAGGCTGGTTACTAGTATACTGAGTGGCAACCAATCTGTACCGGGGATTTCTATCCCTTTAAATCAATCAGAAAGTCCAAATGTGGAAGTTTCTGAAAATGTAGATGTCACTGAGAATGTTGTGACACCAAAAGACAACATTCAGAACCCCTCTGAAAAGGCTGCTGATCCACCTATCATTGATGTGGATGAAGATTACTCAGACAATGAACTGATTGCTAATGTGAACCCTAGCATAGCTAGGAGATTGATGAAGAGAAAGAGTAGTCAGAATGATAAACCTGATGCTAAGAAATCCAAGGCTGAAGGCATGGCTGAGAAAAGTATTCAGACAAAAGGGAAGAAGGCCCAGGTGCAGACTGCTAGACAACCAATCTCTAAGAAAAGTAAAGAACCTGAAACTTCTGATTCTGATGATGAATCAGAATTTGAGATTGATATTGAAGAAACTCCCATCAGAAGGAAGCTCCCCTCCAGCAAGATTGCTAGAGTGCCTGAAGTGCCAACAGACAACATCTCTTTTCATCATCCTGACAATGCAAACAGATGGAAGTATGTTTGCTTAAAGAGAATAGCCTTGGAGAGAGAACTCAACAATGATGCCTTGGAGTGCAAAGACATCATGGATCTGATCAAAAATGCTGGGCTAATGAAGACAGTGATAAAGTTTAACAAATATTATGAAAATCTGGTTAAGGAGTTTGTAGTGAACTTGTCAAATGATTGTGCTGATGGAAGGTCAGCTGACTTTGAAAGTGTCTTTGTTAGAGGAAGAAGGGTCAAGTTCTCTCCATCAGAAATCAACAAGTTTCTTGGAAGAACAAATAAGGACTGTCTTGATCTAGAGGCAACTGACAATGAAGTTTGTCTAACCATCACAGCCAGGCAAGTAAAGTGCTGGCCCTTGAAAGGGAAGCTGAATGCTAGTAAACTCAGCATGAAATTTGCCATCTTGCATAAAATAGGAGCAGCCAACTGGGTGCCTACAAATCACAAATCAACTATCTCCACAGGATTGGGGAGATTTATCTATGCTGTGGGAACCAAGACTGCCTTTGACTATGGGAGGTACATCTTTGAACAAACTTTAAAGCATGCTGGCAGTTATGCTGTCAAAGGACCAATTGCCTTTCCCTCCCTCCTTTGTGGAATCATCCTTGCACAATTCCCTGATATCCTTGTGGCAAGAGATACAGTCTGCAAAAGAGCTCCTGCCCTTGGCCTGCACTACAAACTGTTTCAGGGATCTCATGCTCCAGACATTGTCATAACATCAACTGAGACATCGTCTGTAAAGACCCAGTCCAAGACATCAGATGTCATAGCTGTTTTAAAAGAAACTTGCAAAGAGCTGGATGCTAGAAAAAGGACCCTAGAAATTCTAATTGCCAGGCTAGAAAAGGAGGAAGCTGAAGAAAGCAGAAGGGAAGAAGGTGTAGAAGCTGAAGGACAGCTCAACATTGAAGAAACTAGCTCCTCTGAGTCTGATGATAGTGCTTGAAGGTTGATTGCTGCTTGGTGGTGTTGCTGGTTGGTTGCTGAGTTTGGAAGTGTCTGCTGCTGATCTTATTATTCTGTTTTGTTTTGGATAACTGTATAATTTTTTGAACATGTATCTTTGGCCCATTTGTGGCTAAAGAGGGGGAGAATATTTTGGTACTTACTTAATTAGTACTTGACATTCTATTTTTCTGCTGTCACTTACTTCTGCTGCTATCTATCTCTGATTGTTTAGGGTCTTTAGCCAAAAATCTGCCAAAGGGGGAGTTTGTAGGTGTTTAGGTATTGGCTTGCATTTTTGGTAAATCCCAAGTGTATGTGTGAATGTCATGACTGATGTCATAACATTCTAGTTCAGTTTGTACTAACTCATTAGGTACCTTTGCAGAAAAATATTGTAATTCAAATACTAATGCTTATAAGTGTGTATCTGAGCATTTTTGCAAAATGATCACATTTTGCTAAATCAGTAGACAGGTTTTCTCAGATGTCATAACAGATGTTATGACATCCTGTTCTGAACTAACAGGATTGCAGGATTGGATAAGTCTGAGTTTTTTCAGGAAATAACTCAGTCCTTTCTGAACAGAATCCTGCGTTTTCTGAGGGGTAACCTAGCTCAACCCTAACCTGGTTAATAAAGTCCTGTGACCTGATCTTTAGGTAAAAACGGAATTAACCCTAGGTTTTTGGAAACCGTAACTGAAGTTGCAGCTGCTATATATTCAACAGAGCTGCTGTTTTTCAAGGAGGCTTTTATTGATTAGAAGATCATTTGTAATCTGTATAGATTTGTTTTTGTACTCCAAGCAATTATCATTGTGATAAGTGACTTGGAATAGGTTTCCTATTGTAAGGGCTGTGTAGCACTCAAAGCTTTGAAGCAAGAGTGTTTGAATGTTCCTTGACTAAAGCTGTGAAGCAGAGTCAAGTTAGTTGTGTACATCACTCAAAGCTGTGAAGCAAGAGTGATTGTGTTGCTTGATTAAAAAGCTGTGAAGCTTAATCAAGTGTTTGTCTTTGAAGAGTGTCTTCATCAATTCTTAAGTCAAATTGGTTTATGTATCACTGCTGTGATTGAGGGGGAGTGAGTAGGAACTCAGGTTTAAGTTGTACTTAGATTGGAATTGCATTGGGTAGGTCTTAAGTGAAGGAGATAAACTGGTTGGTTTATTCCTGAATTAAAATCTCTTATAGTGGATTTCCTCCCTGGCTTGGTAGCCCCCAGAGTAGGTGTTGTTGCACACTGAACTGGGTAAACAATTGACTGTGTTCTTTATTGCTTTTGTATTTACTGTCATATAGTAAGTCAGATACGGTGTCATAACATTGAACGTGACATTGAGTATCTGCAGCCAGAATTTCAATTACATGATGTAATATTACCTACCACACTGCTGAATTGATCTAACGGTATGTCATACTACACAAAGGCTTGGTCCAACACCCTCATTAAAGATTCTCTATGGGTAGTAGAATTCATCAACAAAGCCAAGATAGATATTTTTAAAAGAGTCTGCAATAACTGATCCACAATTCAGTAGTCGCTCATTTTTATTATTTTCAAAATATCATCCACGTACTTCTCCAAGGTAGCACCACTTGATTCCCCTGCATCCTTCTTATCTTCAACACTTTCCATAACCTTCTTTCCAGCATTATCATTTCCTCAAACAACCGGTGTAAACACACGACTGTTATGGATCACTCTACTAGTCTCAGCAATATTTCCAACACTAGATAAAGGTTGGATGGGAACTTCCACACCATCCTCTAAAATTGTAGCATTATACTTATATGACACAACTTTGTCTGATTTGTAAAGAACGGGCCCTGGCAAGCAAATCACCACAGGGGAAACAACTGGCTTGCTACAGTATTTAATTTCAACAGGGGAAGAATCACTGAAACACGGCATAATCATGTTCACACCTTATTCAGAAAATTTGGACATCAAAGCATCATCGCTGGAGAACATACCCTCATCTGAGGAGAAGAATTCATCTACAGGGGCATACTTGTCATCTGACTCTTCCTCAGCCAAGCAAAGCTCAATATCATATATTCCACATCAAAGATTCTGAACTCTCCAGGATATCCAGAAACCATGTTTACTTCTTCCTCATACTCTGCCCTAGGCCTGATTATATGGATGAGGCCCTCATCCATCATCTCTTGCAAATCAGCCTTTATCTTATCGCAACCTTGTATATTAGTACTACAGATACCAAAACCAGCATGGTCATGAGTATAGTAACTAAACTCGCAAAGGTCTGCATGCATCTTTACCAAATCTCCTCTAACCAAGTTAATATCATAAATGCGAAAATCCCCTGGACAACCAACAACCATGTTAACAACATTCGTTCCTCCATGCTTTGGGATAGGGTTATCTTTTACATTAGGACTGACATCTTTGAAGGACAAAATGCCAAATATAACCATTTTCTATACCTAGGACTTTAGAGGATAATAATTTTCTACATTATGCCCTGGTGCACCCTGATGAAAAGCGCACGTCTGATCTGCCTTGTAGTACCAAGGTAAAGGGGATGGTATAGCAGGAGGTGGCCTAGTCTGGACCAACTTTTTCTGGATCAATGTTGGGAGTAGCTCTGCATAATGCATAGGGATAGAGTTAAAAAGGTTCTCTCCTCTGATTCTACCATTGACTTCCCTGAGGGGCTGGTCTTTGATAAGCAATTGTAGTCGGAGCCACATTTACAACCGGAGTTACCGAGGCAACCTGTTGATGGCGCTGATGATTTCTTCTAGAAGTATTAACCCTTCTCTCTTGAATAACAACATTTCTCTCTCCCTCTTTCTTCTTAACAAATCCATATGATGGCTTCTTCACATTTCTGGAACCTTCACTTTTTGTGAGACGACCTCCTCTCGCAGCCTCTTCCAAACGAACACCCATTCCCACCATTTCAATAAAATCACTGGGTGAACTCGTCACCATTCTCTCATAATAGAATTCACCTAGTGTCTTCACGAAAATATTTTTCATTTCTTTTTCTTCCATTGGATGGATCACTTGGGCGACTACCTCATGCCATCTCTGTGCATATTCTTTAAATGATTCCCCGTCCTTCTGGACTATGGCCCTGAGTTGATCACGGTCGGGGGCCATGTCCATATTATATTTGTACTGTCTGATAAATGCTTCACCTAAGTCATTAAAAGAATGAATACTGGCATTGTTCGGGCTCATGTACAATTTCAATGTTGCCCCAGTTAAACTGTTTTGAAAGAAATGAATCAACAGGCACTGATCATCTGTGTGGGTAGACATTCTTCTTACACACATCACCAAGTGAGCACGAGGACAAGTGTTTCCTTTGTTTCAAACTCCGGTACTTTGAACTTTGCAGGTATTTTCACATTTGGCACCAAAACATATCATTCACGTTCTGCCCAAACAACTCTTTTCCTCTGAGGGCCTTCAACTCTTTCTGCATATTATCAAACTAGTCTTGAAAATCGTCCATTCTATCATAGAAACTCAAGCTTTCACTTGGTGGAGGAATAGGGCGATGCACTTCATCATTAGCAAATAGAACCACATTCACCAAGGGAGATGCAGCATAGTGAATCTCGTTTCTAGCAGCAGGGCTAACATGCCCCACAAGAGGTGCGGGAGTAGCAATGATATGGGTTAGCGGAGCAATCTGAGGATCCTGATTAAAACCATTTGGCATGAAAACTTTTGGCATTCCCCAAGGATATCCAGGAGGCATATGATTCTGAGCAACAGCTAGAGTAGCAGAAACAAGAATCGTCGGAGCTTCAGTAGTAACCATTGTCTGTTGAGGCTGAGCAATTGGTGGCTGATTCTGAGCAGCCACCAAATATTCCATCAGAGCAGTGAGATTGGACATACCCGCCTTCAGAGCAGAAAATTCCTTGTGCAGCTCGTGATTCTCTTGTTCTAGGTTATCCATCTTCTTTCTGAAATTAGCTCGGGTATTGTACTGGGGAGACAGTTTGTTGTTTGAAGTAAAGAAGCACAGTAAGACACCTGGATATGCACAAAAAATGCAAGAAGTATATACAATATGATGCATGATGTGCAATGTACATGATTTATTTTATTATTATTTCAAGGAACTTAAAGATTTATAAATAATTTCCAGATATCAAAGTAATAACACATTTGAAATACTGAAAAAATTTATTATAATAACTTCAAAATGGATTACAAGTTTCAATAATCCCAAGTACAAGATGAAAATAAAGTCTAAAGCCCTAAGAAGCAAAGCTGATAGAGATCACTCTATATGTTGATGCTTCCCGGTAAGTCTGGCAATCTGAGCTTTCAACCTCTGGTTTTCGTCTGCATATCTGGTGGTGACCTCCTTCCAATCATATGAATCAGGAAGTGAGTAACTAGGGCCTGATCGAGGCTTAGGAGAAAATAAATTTCCTTGCCTCTCCATCGTCTCAACAGCCCGACTCTCAAGAATCTCAATCAAGTCGTATTTCTCCTTCAGGTCTGCTCGGTAGGAAACCTCTAGAGTCTGGCACTTATTCTTCCAAGCTTATTTTTCCTGCTGCATCCTGACTAAAGCAAGTTGTAGATCTTCCACATCATCCAATAGGGGAGGAGTGGTCTTCACAAACATATCAGGTATAGGTGTTTCTCGAGAATATGGCATCTTCAACTGAATAGCTCTTGCTTATACCCACTCTATATAAGGCTCCAAAGAAATAGCCCCCCTAGGTCCCAAGTCCTTCCTACTCTTCCTGTGAATGTGGCGCCAGGCCTTTGCAATCTTATCCCTAGCTTCCTTATGGTCTTATCCCTCTTTGAGGAAGAAACTACTCAAATGAATACTATTTGGCTTATCCTTTATCGGATATCCAAGTTGTCGTCATGCAAGAACAGGGTTGTAGTTAATTCCTCCTTTTGTACCAATAAGAGATACATTGGGGAAACTACCGCAACTGTCGACAATCTTTACATCATGATAAGGCTGATGATACCAAACAATATTTGAATGAGTAAGTTCCATGACCTTAGGATCCTAATGGGGTTCCTTCCTGACATCCCAGAAAGCATCAGACCAAGGCATGTGAGAAGTAAACCACTAATACAACATAGGCGTGCAGCAGATGATCATCCCTCCATGATAAGAATCCCTAAGATGAATAGAGTAATAAGCATCACCCAACAATGTAGGAACCAGGTTTCCAATCATAAATATCCTGATGGCATTGATATCAAAAATTTTGTCTACATTAGGAAATAAGAACAACGCGTAAGCAAGTAGAGCAAAGATGGCCTCAAAAGCAAATGTACTCTTCATCCTAGCAAAGTAGAGAGCTTTCTCCAATAAGAACTGAGTTGGTAATCCTCTAATCCCTCCTTTAGTAGTCATGTGGACTTCAACCTCAGACTCCCCCAGATGGATCAAAGCAGCTATCTCATGTGACTTTGGCTCCCCCTCCAAACTAGTAAAAGGAACACGGTCGGTAATAGGTAAACCCAGCAGATAAGAATACTCCTCTAGTATAGGCATCAACTGATAGTCAGGGAAAGTAAAGCATTGATACATCGGATCATAGAACTGGACTAAAGTCGAGAGAATACCCTCCTTCATCCTAAGCTTCATGAGACCAATGATGGACCCATACTTCCTCCAAAAATCTGCAGAACACTCAATCTTAGGAACCAGTCTTATCAACTCATATATCTTGGGATCTTTGAAACTGTACTTTCCGGTCTTTCTTTTTCCTGAATCCATAGTAAAAAAGTACCTGAGATATTCACAAATAGTCAACTTTTAAGTCCCTTGAAACAAAATGTCCTTAAGAGAAGCTCATGGGTGCATGAATGCATGATACAACAATCATACACAAGATCACAAACATAGAGTTCATAGGTTCAACGTTACGAGCATGAGGTCGAAGGTACTACCCATAAGGTATGGACTAAAAGTTATCACCTGCCGAACAAGGTTTTAGAGGTTCCTAGAGTCTACATCCTTCCTTTAGATATTACCAACTTCTCAATTAACTCAGTAATTAGTAATATTCTCAAGAAAAACTCGCCTGAGCGTAGTATCACATGACAACTACTTCCGGATTACTCTGTCATAGCTTCCGCATTACACCTAAAAGGCCAAGATGGGTTAGGTATTCTATGGTCCTCAGTTTCAGCAGGCTCCCAGGTTGAAAGTGGTACGTCTTCCTGATTACTCAGTAAAAGATACTACAGTCAAAGGGGCCTCCACTGAGTGGGGGATCTCATGCCTCCTTTTTTGGGATTACTCCCTCAAAGTTAACATGACTATACCGTCTGTCCTATCTTAAGTTTGCTCAAGTCCGGGTATAGGACTTATGAGAAATCACTAAGCATCCTGAAAACCATGAAAATCTTGACAAACATATATACAACATATAAGATATAACACATAATAACACATATACAGATATAAACAAAGATAGGCTCAACCCACTTAGGGATGGACCAGAAAGAGGTCAAGCTTTCCCTAGTGAAGTCGCCATTTTTTCTGTAACGGTAGAAATGTTAAGACTAAGCCAGTGGATTGACTTAACTTATACAGATCAAAAGAAAAATCGCCACCGCGATTTTTTGTTTCCAAAGGAATGGGAAAAGAGAGAGTAAACCAAAAGAGGGGGGAAAGATTCTAGGTAAGGGGGTTGGTTATGTGAAGGGAAGGTATTAGCACCCTAAACATCTACAGTACTTTGCAGGAACCTCTTTGAAAAATTTGTATATTTTGGCTATAAAATGTTGTGTAAAAAAATAGATTGTAGAGATGAGAAAAGAAGTATTTTTTATGTTTTTTTGCACCCGCCACGATTGCGTATCTTTAGTGCCTATGTACCACCTTCTGTGCAATAGGGGATCAGGGTACACGTAGTTCACCTTTGAAAATTTTAAAACACAAGTGTGTTGGTTAATTTTAAGAGACAAGACGCCATCGTCATTGTCCGAGTGGAAAACATACTTACTACCCACAATCATGAGAAAGGAGAATTTGCATCATCTCAAAGTGGAGGATATGGCTTGAATTTTAAAGTCAACAAAGCCTCACTCAACACCCAGTAGAAAATATCTCACTTCACTAAATATTGTAGAAGTATAGTTGTTTGCATCACTACAAGGATTGACAAGAGTCCAATCTTTTTGAGAAAAGTTTAAAGATAAAAGCCAAAATGCAAAAATGGTTTGAATGAGATTGATTGACTTTTAGTCTTCTCACCCAAAAAAATGTCAAGGTATTATTAAATTGATTGAGATTTGATTAAGAAAATATTTTGAAAATGCATGGACCTAAGTCCAAGTTTATTATGAAAATAGTTCAAGGATTAAAACAAGAAGAATTTTCAAAAGGAGGGAGAAGATTTTTGAAATTAAATAAGATGGGAGGAGATGAAGAGACTATCCTAAAGCACAAGGTAAAAGCTAGGGAAAAAGAACCATCTAACCAATAAGAAGCCAACATTTGACACAATGGGTCAATGTAGAATTCCCATCCTTTGGATTTGAAACCAAGCAAACAATTAATGAAGCCTCTTAAGAAAACCATGCTTCCACTGCATTAAGCCTTCATAAAAAATTGGGCTGAGTAACAACTGCATACAGATGAAATCCAAACTACTGACAATGTATGTAATCACAATAACCTGCACACAAAACAAATAAACAACCTAATGTCTTGGGGTAAACCCAAAGAACTCTAGACAAAATATCAATTAAGGATACAAGGTCTTCAACATAGGTCAAGGTTTCTATTCCTAAGTCCAAGAAGTCCAACACTCCATAATGCCAAGGATAGTAACCAAATAGTCCAAGTAACATTAAAGCTTTTAGGGTTCAAGTTGATTATTAGGTATCTTCAAAAGGAAATGAAAAGCTCAAGTGAGCAAAATAAAAATGACATAAAAGATAAAGGCTCAAGTGAGAAAAGATGAAAATGGCATGAAATGTAAATGCTAAAGTAAATGGTACATAAAGTAAAAGCGTAAAATCAAATCATAAAATAAAGTCAATTGTTAGAAGTTAATGGTTAGTTAGATGACCATCTTGAAACTTACATTTGGAACTCATTAGAGGATTAGTAGAACCAAAGCCTCTCAACAATAAGTTGAATTTGCTTTTTGTCAAGTATATCATTCAGTTAAGAATCTCAAAGTAACACTTAATGATCAATGATATTTAAGTGATCCACTTTGACCAAAATTGATGAAGTTCCATTAGAGGATTGATAGAACCAAAGCCTCCTAACAATGGATCTCAAGGTTATTGGATCATAGGGTTCAAATTAACATACTTGAGCTTGCAAACATAGGTTTGGGCCATGAATGATCATTATCTCAAATCGGGACAAAATTTAGCGTTGTGTTAAGCAATCGTAAGTGGACTTATATAGAAGTCGCGCATATTTTGAGGTCGGTCAATAAAAATTTATGTACTCCATGTTTGGATAAATGATATAGAGACCATCATCCCATAACATGTAATAGAATAAGAAGGGGGTAAGATGAAGAGGGGAGGGGAAATGAATAAACCACATTTGAACCAAAAAATTTAATCAAACTATTATTAAAATTATTCATCCATTTTTATAGAGTTAGACTCCACACCATGGATCCAATGATGTTAATAAAGTTCATGATCAAAATTTCAATCCAAGATCATCCAAAATATATTAAAAAAATTGTATTTAAAATAAAAATGAAAAAAGGTTTTAAAAATTATTGAAAAAAAGAAAATAAGAGAGAAAAATAGAAACTATATTCAAATTAATCAAGAAAAATTAAGTAAGGCCATAAAAAAATTAGAAAGGAACTCAAATATTTTTATGAAAATTTTGATAATTTTTAAAAGTCAGAAAATATTTTTAAACTAAATAAAATTACTCAAATAAATGGAAAATAGATCAAAAATAGTAAACATCAAGATAAAATTCCATAAAATTTCCAGAAAGTCAGAAAATAATAAAAATGATATTTATGAATATTTTCAGAATTTAAAAATGTCAGAAAGTATTTTTAAAATAATTAAAATAAGGCAAATATGGTTAAAATTATGAAAAATACCAAACATTAAAATAAAAATATGAAATAATACTCATAAAGTCAGAAATAATTCAAAGTATTTTTGTATATTTTTTTCATAATTTTTGGATAAAAAATAAAAAGAGTTGTGAATTTTTGAAATTTAAAACAATTAAAATATAAAATCAGAAAATAAAAATAAAACCAAAGAGATGAGGACCATCAGATCATAGTCAAAGCGCGTTAGTAAGTTGATCAAGTGGATCAGACGCGTTGTGCTTGATATGGAGCTTATTTAAAAATACATTGGGTTAGGAAAAAGGCAACCAATAAAAATAAAACAGTTGGCGTGCTATCATTGGTTTAGACGAGACATGTCATCGTCTTCAACCTCTAGATGCCCTGCAATGGAGATTTCACGAGTTTCTTCAAATGGAAAAATTAGAATCCCAGACTAGTATCATTTGATTCGTCTCTTCAAGATGATCCTAACACCACCATCGCGCAAAATTTATATAAAGTGTTCAAGGAGATATGGATCAAAAACTCAAAAAATAGCGAGTACCTTTCAGTTGTGATTTCTCCCTCAATTCTCAATGGATTTAAAAATTGTAAGCACGAGAATCAGGAGAAGGAGTAGAGTAGGTTAGTAATTTATTTGGATCCAAATGATGGAGAATTCTACCTGTTCGAAGTTCAAGAAGAAAGCTCTGAAATTGGACTTCTCTAGCTTGAATTATGGCTCGTTCTTCTTGGTTTAGGTGTTGGAGAGTTTGTATGATGTTGAAGGATGATGACTGTGCAAAGAATTTTGGAAGAAAAGGCTTAAATCTCAGAAACTGATTTCAAAAATTTGAAGTTCGTGTGAGGTTTTGACAGGATGTATTTGCCTCTCAAAGCTTGAAGAAATGAATGAGGGATGATCCTCTATTTGTAGGGGAGTGAATGGGATCCTTAAGCGTGTGAGATGATGAAGTTTGAAGGGAAATTGTGTTAGTCTGCAGCATGAACAAAGTGTGACTTGTTTAGCATTAAAACTCAGCTAAATCGTGTGTTTCATGATGCTAAACGCCTTTGGAAAGTTGCTAAACATGATTAGAAGCAAAAACGCATGGAAAATTTGTGATTAGAAGCCAAAACAAAGATTTCAAAATCTGACTTGTGATGAAACTTCAGTTTTAAGTTACCACATTCAAATCAATGGTATTCTCAACTCAAGGGGTCTTAGGGCATGATTCTTGAAGCTTTAGAAATATGAGGTTACAAGATTTGCAATTGTAAAAGAATGGAATAAAATGGTTGCTTGAGCTGAAAGTTGCAATGAGTCAAAGTTGGGGAAAAGAAGTTGACTTTCCATACTTAGAGAATTTCTAAGTTTTTTCTTCAAAAACGACTTATAATGTCTTGCATCCAAACATGGCCTTCCACTTGGAATTTTATATTTACCAAAAAAGATGGCATGAAGTAGGTCTCTTGAATGAAATTTTGAAACTTGAACCATTCAAAATATCCTAAAATTGAGAGAGTTATGACTTGTTGAAGTTGGCAAAAATTCATAAAATGACCTATAATCTTTTGCATCCTTAGGCAATCTTCCATACATTTTCATACTTTACACATAAAAGAAGGGTTGAAGTTCACATCTTCAATATCATTATGGAAAAAGGATGGGATCCAGGTGATAAAAATTGATCAAGTTATGATCATTTGAAGTCACACAAAGGAATTTGAGGGTTCATCTAGAGGACTTGTAAACTTTCTTCCTCATCAAGTTTCTTACACACAAAATTTCCTTGGAACTTTTGAAGTGAATTGTTAATAACCCTTTGAAGAGAAGTATGTCTTTGGAATCACTCAAAAATTCCAAAAGATGAGCAAGATATACCCCTTTGAAGTTCAAAACCCTAACTCCTAGAGCAAGAAAAATGCTTTGTGAAATCTTTGCAATTTTGATCAACCTTCTTGCACCAATACCTTTGTCATGTAAATAGAAGTTGTTGAGGATGATGATGAAAAGTCAAAGTAACCAACACCACTTGCATATCTTGAGAATTGAAGGATATATGCACTTGTGATCAATGGAAACAAAGACTTATCCATTTGAGTCAAACTTCTTCAATCAACCCTTGTACTTTTGAACTAATTTTGACAATCTTGAGGCATGATGAATCATAAAAGACTTTGTCATGATATTACTTCAAAACAACTTTAATGATGAGGCTTGAATCTCAATGAATCTTGGTTGAGGAAGGCACAAAAATGAACTCATGAATCCATAGATCAATCTTGATGGAATGTATTGTGCTTTCACCTACATCATCAACAATTGGGGAAAACACTAATTGTATGTATTAGTTAAAGGATAATCAATACAAAACATAGATGATCATAAAATACAAGTCAAGATGCTTGGTGATTCCTCCTAGAGAAAAAGTCGAAGATAGGGAGAAGAACCAAACCCTAATATGATCTTATTGTGATTGAATTGATATGATATGATGAAGGGATCTTAGGGGGAAAATTAGGGTACTACAGCTGCCCTTATTTAAGTTTCTTCTATCCGGAGATGCGAAGGTTAAAATATTTGTGTCGATGCGATTGAAGATACTTAAATATAAAACAAGCCTTATTTTTGGCCCTAAGATACCATGCAATGCTTATGATTATAAATGCAGATGAACAAATCTAAAGGGACGCAAGACACCACTGGGGATATGAAAAGAAAAAGAGGGAACAAAAGGAAAACTTGACCAGGAAAATAAATCACTGGTGAAGAAAAGACAAGACTTTGTTAAGGAAAATGCCCAAGAGAGGATCTAAAGCATTTTCAACTCAAAAAAAATTGAGGAGAGAGTGAAGGAAAATTGTGATTAACAGATAACTGTGAACTACCAACTCACTGAGGGGATAGAAAAAAAGTAACGTCGACCCACCGGGGAAAGGAATGGTAAGATAATACCAGTAAATTTCTAGATGTATTCAGTACTCGTGACTGCGAACAAATGAACTTCTACTGAGCAACAGAATCTCAACGACGAACTACCTTCCATAAGGATAAATCTACCATTCATTGGAGTAACAAAATCTCAACAACGAACTACCTTCCATAATAACAAGGCTACCATTCATTGGAGTAATAAAATCTCAACAACGAACTACCTTCCATAATGACAAGGCTACCATTCATTGGAGTAACAAAATCTCAACAATGAACTACCTTCCATAATGACAAGGCTACCATCCATTGGAGTAACAAAATCTCAACAATGAACTACCTTCCATAATGACAAGGCTACCATCCATTGGAGTAACAAAATATCAACAATAAACTACCTTCCATAATGACAAGGCTACCATCCATTGGAGTAACAAAATCTCAACAACGAACTACCTTCCATAATGACAAGGATACCATTCATTGGAGTAACAAAATCTCAACAACGAACTACCTTCCATAATGACAAGGCTACCATCCATTGGAGTAACAAAATCTCAACAATAAACTAACTTCCATAATGACAAGGCTACCATCCATTGCATTAACAAAATCTCAACAACGAACTACCTTCCATAATGACAAGGCTACCATCCATTGGAGTAACAAAATCTCAACAACAAACTACCTTCCATAATGACAAGGATACCATCCATTGGAGTAACAAAATATCAATAACGAACTACCTTCCATGATGACAAGGCTACCATCCATTGGAGTAACAAAATCTCAACAACAAACTACCTTCCATAATGACAAGGCTACCATCCATTGGAGTAACAAAATCTCAACAACGAACTACCTTCCATAATGACAAGGTTACTATCCATTGGAGTAACAAAATCTCAACAATGAACTACCTTCCATAATGATAAGGCTACCATCCATTGGAGTAATAAAATCTCAATAATTAACTACCTTCCAGAATGACATGGCTACCATCCATTGGAGTAAAAAAATCTCAACAACGAACTACCTTCCATAATGACATGGCTACCATCCATTGGAGTAACAAAATCTCAAAAACGAACTACCTTCCATAATGACAAAGCTACCATCCATTGGATTAACAAAATCTCAACAACGAAATACCTTCCATAATGACATGGCTACCATCCATTGGAGTAACAACGAACTACCTTCCATAATGACAAGGCTACCATCCATTGGAGTAACAAAATCTCAACAATGAACTACCTTCCATAATGACAAGGCTACCATTCATTGGAGTAACAAAATTTGAATCTTCTCTGGGAGCCATCAGATTCACTAGGGGGAGTACAGGTTGCTCAAATAAAGAGATCTGCCACTTGCTGCTATGAGGAGGAAATTCAATAAAGACTTCCTGAAGGAGGAAATATGGCTTCCTGGGGAAAGAGATGGAACTCTTGGAGAAATGACAATAAATTCCTATTGAGGGGATAAAATCTTCTTGTGCAAAATAAGTACACATACTCAAACTAAAGCTCAAAGCTTTCTGAAATCCAAATGATAATGTTGTTGAGGGTATCCACTCCAAACAGAAATAAACCGGAGTGAAGCAGTCAACCAAAATACATCTCCTGAGAAATAAACTCAAGAGGGAATCCCATTTTGTCTAGACAACGAGCTGAAAAGAAGGATGAAACAAAAATTCTTCCACGAGGGATAACTCGGTGGGGAAGTTGAAGGAATATACACTTTCTGCTTAAGATTGACACTCTATTGGAGAGAGAGTAACACAACTCTACAAAATAGGGTAATATACCAAATATGTGAAAAATGCAAATGAGCAATGATTATGCATGATGCTGATATGAAAGTATGAATGTTATCATGTATATGCTGACAAAACAGGCATATAACACTGGGGATAAACATACAAAACTCGAAATGGGTACAATCAAAACCCGGCTAAATCACAAACAGGATGAAAATTCCATAAGATAGTAAGCACCAACTAAAGAAACAAATTCCTATTTCAAGGCTTAAATTCACTGGGAAGGAACAAGATCAACAACAGTAAATTATCACAAACATGACGATATAACATCTTCCTCCAAATTCCACTCGGGAAACCACACAGA
Source organism: Vicia faba (assembly GCA_948472305.1). Classification (NCBI taxonomy): domain Eukaryota; kingdom Viridiplantae; phylum Streptophyta; class Magnoliopsida; order Fabales; family Fabaceae; genus Vicia; species Vicia faba. The sequence goes on along the minus strand of OX451735.1, from coordinate 868,746,253 downwards.
CTTCAGCGGGGAAAACAAAATGTTAGAAGCTCACACTTCTGTCGTGGCTGATTTTACTAGGGAAAACAATATCATATCACTGAGACATCAGTTGTAAATGACATACTGACTTCATTGGGAAGGGTAATACATTCTCGTTGAAGGAGACATCGAGACGTTCCTTCATACTGAGTGTGAAAATTGCACCAACTTCTCTGGGGAGAAAGTATGAAACTTCATGGGGACAACAATTTCAGAGAAGTATACCACCTCAACTTCACCTGGGGAATTCAAAAAAAGTCAAGCACCACAGCAAGAAAACTTATGGGAATTTTAAATTCAATCCAGCACTGGGCGGGAGAAAACCCAAAAAGTTGATAGCCGTTTCAACAATTCTTAAATAAGACATTACCCTTGCTTGACTGTCGGGAAACAAATTAAATGCTAGTACTGTTGAATGGAGATGCTTCGCAAATGAGCCCAAATCAGCATGCACGGGGAGAAAGTACTCTTATCTATATGAGTGAAGCCTTCACTAGGAAATTTTGGACAGAGCTTTCATATCATGCAAACCTTTGAGTTTATTCGTCCTTGAAGTCACTAATTTTGTTCCCCTTGTGTTGTACCCCAAAATTTGCCCTCCCATATTTCTCAAAATATTTCAAGAAAAAATTCACAAATCCAACCCGGCGCGTCATATTCAGGTATTCTTTCGCCAAAATATCTCTGATAACGTATTCTCAAATTTAGGTTCGGCTCAAGAGTCAATTCTTTAAAGAAGGTATCCGAATGTGTGAGTTTTCTCGAAGAAATATGGTGAAAAAGTGTGCTGAAAGTGCAGTTTTTACGCGCTAAAAAATTCATAACTTGAAGATCGTGGCTCGTTTTGAACCCGTTCCGGTGGCCAAAATTCCGTCTTGACATTATCTACGTTTTCATCTCTCACGGATGGAAGCCAATTTCGATCAGAAGGTCTTCAAAAATGTGGATTTATCAAGTATTTTCATACAGAAAATTTGTGACAGAAGTTTATTTGCGTCATGTTCAGAAAATCATAACTTTGTCGATTTTCATCGTATCGAGCTGATTCTGGTGCCAAAATTTCACAAATTGAGTTGGCTACATTTTCACAGAAGGTATTAAGTTCAAACGGTATTCAAAAGGCCTTCGTTTTTTGCTCAGAGTGCGTGACACGCTGAAAATCCTGAATGCTGAATATCATTTCATCTGAGCCGAAACTTCGAAAATTCATAACTCGGTCAATTTTTATCGGATTGGATTCATATTTTTACACAAGGTCACTGACTCATAGATCTACAACTTTGCTTCAAAAGTCGAGACCAAATTATGCACCGATCAATACCATTTTTTTATTGAAGAACGTGTCAGAGTCGACACCGGAGCCCAAAATAAGTTTGTCTGAGCTGAAACTTCAAAAATTCATAACTAATTCACCGTTTATCCGATTGAGTCGATTTTCGGACAGGAGTTAGTTCTCGATGTCGCCTACATTTTGTTTTCACATTTCAACTTCAAAAAATGCACTTAAGTCCCTGCGATTGAGCCTGGAAAGTGACGAATTCAAGTGAATATTGGAGGCCTAATTGCACATTCAAAGCTCATTTGCTTTACCCTAATTTTCATTATATAATCACCTTCTTTTCACACAAAAAAAAGGAGAAAAAAAGAGAGAAAAAACCTTGCCACAACACTGTTGGAATATCAAACTCTTTCAAGAACCCTAAAACCTTGAAATCCTTATTACAAATCCCTCTCTCACTACAAACAAGTCATCACAGTTATAAACCAATACCTCACTACTTCTTCAGTAAGGATAAGGCTGGCTTGATCTCCATGATCCTAATTTTCCAGTAAGGCATAAAAGCATTCAGGTCACTAATCTTCCAGTAAGGGTAAGATTGATTTGATCTCCATGATCAAAAGGGTATAATCATTCATACATGCCATATTGTGCCTAAACATTAAATTTCTTCGTATATTGGCTTTATTTGTATTTTATGATTTTATTTAATGTGTTCGTGAGATTCAACAGTGCAGATTTAGACAGGATCCCATGCAGGTTCATTAAGGAACGTTGAGGCCAAAAGCCAAATGGCCAAAAGCCAAAAGCCAAATGGCCAAAACAGAACATTTTACACATGACACCAATACGTGGCGAGACAGACATCCTGAGAAGATTAAGGAACGTTGAGGCCAAAACGCAAATGGCCAAAGTAGAACAACTTATGCATGATGAGGCCAGAACACAAATGACCAAACCACTCCAATTCACCTCCAAAAAGGGGACAGAAACCCCCCAAGGTATTGTATTTTCTTTCTTTTCCTTATTTTATTTATTTCAATTATTTCTTTTTTTAATTAATTCCTTTAATTTAACTTATTTTCATAAAATATAAAAAATAGTAAAAAACAGAAAAGTCATAAAAATCAAAATATATTTATTTAATTAATATTTTTTGTAAATAAATTTCACTAATAATTAATTATTTATTTTTATAAATCAAAATTGCATGTAAATAATTAGATTAATTTTAGGTTTAATTTTAACATGTTTTTCTTAATAAATAAAAAAAATTAGAATTATGGTTAATATTTTAATTTCATTTAATCTTTCTCATAAAAATACATAAAAAACATAAATACCAAAAAGCTGCGCAGAAAACACCATTTGAAAACTTGAAATTTATCAAGAAAACTCAAAACTGAAAACAGGGTTAGAGGTCGTTTCAAGCCACAAAATTCATTCCATTGCATTCCTGGGACATCAAGCAACATACCTGAATCAAGAACACAGTCCCTAACCCTTTGAATCATTGTACAGAAGCCAAGTTTTTTCACTTTTTTTTCATAATCGTATTCTATCATTTAAGCACATTCATTGCATTTTGTTCATGAATTCTTATTAATTAACTGATTCTGAAGCTAACCCAATTGTTTAATTGTGTTTTTATCACCCCTATGCGAATCTATCATTGTCGTGTTTTAGGGTTTTGCAAGCTTGGAATTGGGTGTTTTGAAAAGCGGTAAAATTAGACCACCATAGTACCATGAATGGGTTCAGGGTGTTTGGACGATCACAAAGCCACCCTCGCGCTCAATTTATGAGCATCCCTGGGCTAATCGCTATTTTTCAGAAACTGGCCTAAGAGAACGTTTGTAAAACCGTTGCCAATGTTTGCGTTTCAGAAAAAAAATAAGGCAACGAAGAAGATGACCCCTGTGGCGCTCAATGATTGGCCTATTTGAATTTTACGCGCCAAGATTCCACTAACATTTGTTTTATTATATATTGTTTGTTATTTATATAAGGTACGAATGAACGAGACAGCTCCACTGGCAAGCGCGTTGGTTGGTAATGTTCAGGACCTGGGTTCGAGTCCCAGGTCCCCACCCCCTTTCACATTATTTTTCAATTAATGGTTCTATGCAGATTATGTCTTGGAGACTACCATGCGCCTCTCAAATCAAGCCGTCCATGCATATGCCAGGGCCAATCAAGGGTCACGATTGCAGGGCTATGATGAACATCAGTCAACGCCTGGGCACACTAGTGGGAAAAGTCAAAAAGGCTTTAAAACCTTGGGCCAAAATTGCTAAGGACTGACCTCCATTTGGGGACAACACCCCCCTCCAGTTTGTTTCTTTTAACTTTTTATATCTTTTCTTTTCTTTGTTTTAATTAATCTTTTTTTTAATTCTTTAATTTAATATTTTCATAATAATATAAAAAAACACAAAAAAATCAGAAAAGACAAAAAATTAAATATATTTATTTAATTAATATTTTGTAAATAAATTCATTAATTCACTTAGTTCTAAATTTAGGTTTTAATCTTAATATTATTTTTTGCTAAAACTCAAAACTTATAGAATTAGGGTTTAATTAATTTTTATCTTTTTTTCTTTTATTCCACAGTAATTAAATATTAAAATATTTACTATTATTTATTTTTATAATTAAATGGCATAAAATAATTAGGTTAAATATTAGGTTAAAATTCAATCTTTTCTTAATAAATTAAAAACAACTAGAATTAGGGTTAGCATTTCATTTTAATTAATTCTTTTTTCATTAAAATCATAAAATACCAAAAAATACCAAAAACAATTTCTTTTCTTTTTTTTTAATTAATTAATTTCATCATTTAATTTAATTTTGCGAAAAGGGTCCAACGCCCTCGTTTTAATTCTTATTTAATTCGCGTGTTTATTTCTTTCTCGTGTAATATTTATGTACCTCTCCCAAGGCCTTGTAAATTAATTTCTCGCACTTTACTTTTCATTATTTCTTTATTTTTTTGTCAAATCGGGTTCTGGAAATTTTGGCGATGTGGACCCGCGCCTTTTGTAATAGCTTAGGATCTTTTACTTCTCGCAAATATTTTAACTGTTAATCGATGCATGCAAGAATGAATGGACAAAAATAAAAACAAACGCTAGATCACCAATAACATGACAAAAGACAAAAATATCTGAAAACGACACACAATTCACACACCACCCCTAGGGTACGCCTCACTGTTGCCTTGCCTCGAAAGGTGATCGTCGAGTAGAGGATGTCTTAGTAAGTCCTCATGATCCGGGAACCTGGCATGAGGGTAGCTTCTAAGGTATCTTCCCATTGCTCTGGTGATCACCATGTCCCGAACCTCGAATTGACCCGAACACCTCCAACGGTGGTGCTACCTACCTCTCAATGGTGGGATGGCACTACTTTAAAGGACATCTACACAGACGAATTCCTTAGGGTAGGTAGGTTCTCGTAGATACTTGCTCTAAATCTCAAACAAATTCAAAAAATACTTTTCACACCAACACATTTTCAAAAAGCTTTCGAAAGCAATTTTTCAAACACTCTTGAGGACCGATACAAGAGTCGAACTGGAATTTTCAAAGAAACTTTTTAAAACCCACAGTTGAAAAGCAAACAAACCATTTTGAAAACACAAATGAGCAAGTATTTAAGAGCCCATGGATAACCATGGATAGAAAGGGTGCTAACACCTTCCCTTTCTATAACCTACCTCCCGAACCGAGAGCAATCTCTTTAAGGAATTTTTCTGTGCTTTTGTCCTTTCCATTTGGAGAAAATAAAAGACGGTGGCGACTCTTGCTTCCGCGACATTTCGTGAACCAGCGTTAAACAGTCAGTTCCAGATCCACCGATCACAGAACTGGCGACTCTGCTGGGGATGATAAACTTAAAGTGAGGTGTACCTTAGGGTTAGTTCACAACTGTGTTTTCAATTGCTTTCTTTGCTTGCTTTAAAATTGTGGGACTGTCTCGGGAGTTTTATAGATCCTAACCCGGATCTGGGGATACCTTCTTAGAAAGTAGCAACAAGGCTGTGAGGGAACTGTGCGGGGTATACCGACATGGTTGAAACAGTCTGCTACGTTGATGTGGCACTTTGGTGTGTATCGGTAACCCTTGAGTTCAGTCAAGGAGAGTACGGGGCCTCCGTGTGGTGTCATAAAGCATCAACAGACCTTAGGAACCTTAATTGAACTATCTTGGCCTCTTTAGGGTAGTGAGATAACTGACTTTGGTGCAGTCCGAGGTTGGTTGATACTCGATACTACACTCAATGGAGGGTTGCTTTCCTGGAATATTTCGGTCGCCAGTTCAGTGGCTAAATCGAAACGATGAACAATGAAAGCAATCCCGTGATATTGGGACCCTTAGAACCCGGTTACTTCTAGTAGGACAGGTTGAACCCACCAACTTCAAGAGGGTAATACCTAGACCCCATGCTGGCCTAAACTCTAAGGGTTTCTCTTGTGTGACTTGTGTGCCTTCCAACTTGACTATTTGCATGCTTGTTATCTGACACTTGAGTTTCTTGCAGGTTTTGTTTATAGTCCTTAATAGGGACTCATAACAGGGTACTAAGTTTCTTACAGATTTTGGTTTGCAGTCCTTAATTAGGACTCATAACAGGGTTTATCGAGTTTCTTGCAGGTTTTGTTTTTTTGTCCTTAACTGGGACTCATGACAGGTTTTACTTGAGTTTCTTGCAGGTTTCTGTTTATAGTCCTTAATAAGGGCTCATAACAGGGTTTATTCATATTACCCCATGCATCATGACATCATATCATTGCATACATCCTAACCCATTTCAAGGATCTCAAGGGCTTGTGATGCAGGTCATGATGAATCAAACATCTAGCAAGGGGCAAAGAGGATTTATTTTCCTCTAGCCAAAGTTGTCAGAGGCTATGACCCACTTGATATGGTGAGCTTTGACTCCTGAAGAAGGTTCCCCTAGCCAAGATTGTTTGGAAAGCAAAATAAGGTTGATGACTTGAGTCAGGGGCTATGACCCACTTGATATGGTGAGCCTTTGACCCTTGGAAGAAAGACTCTCAACAAATATGAAGTTCCTTCAATCAAGCTACCGGATCCCAGCTCTAACAAATTTCTTGTTTACCCCGCGAGATCCTTGAAAACAGTGCATGCATATCATATATATCATTGCATAACAGGTACCCTTGTTGCATGTCACTTACCCTCCCTGCTGTTTATTTCAACCATGGCTTCCCAACAAGATAACCAGGACCTTCACGCTCAAGAGACTCAGTTCAGGGAGATCTTCCTAAGCCTATCCAAGGGGCAGGAAGAGTTGAGGACACTCCTCATGGGGAATCTGATCAGAAAGAGTCCTGAAGATGACAAGGACGAGCATCTGAAACGTCTACAGGCTGAGGTAGACACATTGAAAACCCAGATGCTGGGGCAAAGGGCCCTCATTCAAGGTTTAGCTCAGGAGCAAGGAGAGCTGAGGGCCATGATCAGTCAGCTTCATCAAGCCATGAAGCAACCAGCCCAAGTCAGGGACCCAATCATTAATCAACTTCCAAGAAGTCAAAGGTTTGGGCCTCTCCAAGCTGTTACTACTTCACAGGTCCAACAACGACCTCGCCCAGAACAACGGGCTGATCAGAGCAAACCAGACAAGCCTAAAAGGCAGTTCACTAAGATCAATATGTCGCTGGATCAAGCACTACAACAAATGTTGGAGGCAGGGCTGATCACCTTAAGGGCTCCTCTCCGAAATCCAAACACTTCTGCTCCTAACTATCATCCCAACGATAGGTGCGCATACCATTCTGAGAGCCCGGGGCATACTACGGACAATTGCTGGCCTCTCAAAAACAAGATTCAAGACATGATCGACGCTGGAGAGATTCAGTTTGAAGTACCTGAGACTCCGAACATAATCACTGCTCCCTTTCCAAATCATGGCTAGGATTGAGAAATTTTTGTTCATTCGAATGTTCAAAGTTGCAATTTTCTTTTGTTCAAACATTTACTCATGTTAAACATTGTTATTGCATTAATGCATCGCATATGTCTGTTCTGAAACAATATATTCGTATTCACTAAATGCAAATTATTTTTTCTGATGTCAGCTCTTGATCTAAAATTCTAAGCCTCTTGAGGGAGGATGACGAAAACGATACCGCTATCTTTACAGTATGCTTTTGAACAGACCCCGCTGATGAAGTACAGGCATTGTTTCAAATCCCTAAACACTGGAGTTATAAGGAAGATAATCCCTCGTCAACCCCTCTGAGCCAAAGAAGTAGGAGTTTTTCTTTTCGAAATTTAAAACCCTTAATCATAACCTGGGGCAGGGTAGTCTCTCAGTTGATCCAAGTGCATAACGAATGGCACCAAAGAGGTCCTTACAAAGAAAGACAGTGATGGTGCCGAACGATCAATAAAGAAAGGCAGTCATTATCTCAAAAAATAAAAAATCCGTCAAGTCAAACCCACGAAGGAGACTTACAAAACTGGGGCATCCCGCTGACTGTAATTCCAAAAAAAAAAAAGGGAAACAGTTCAGGCAAAAAAAGAAAGGGATAACAAGAATCAGACAAGAAAGAGGTCTTACAAACCCTCAACAAAAAAAGAGGAAATGACTGCCTATTTAAAATAAACTGTCAAAGTCCGAACCGTCACAAGTATATCAAAGCAAAGACTCAAACAAGGTCTAACGCACAGTCAACTGAGTTTAGGTTTGGAGAATATCACGAAGAGCGGGTGGATACAAATAATTTGAGCCTTTATCCTTTGTTTCTTGAACCATGAACCAGGCCACGTTATAACCCTTAAAAGTCCTAGCTGAAGCATGGGTTAGTTCGAAAGCATACTGTGACGAAAGGTATCCTGACTCCTTAAGGCCTACAGTAAATACGGAGTTGACATCACGTTTTACAAACATTCATTTGTTTTATGAAAAAGAATGCATTTTCAAAATCTTCAAGACAGACATAGGCTTTGCATTTTTAACATAACTTTGTTTGCATATGACTTTTTGTTTGAACAGCATAGAAATTCGCACGACGAATGCCTAATGAACAGAAGCACTTCCAATCAAGGGGCATGGCATGACTATTGTCCATTATCTGGGGCAGTCCAATCAAGATCCAGAGAATCTCTCAAAGGTCAAATAGCCTGGGGCAAATCTCCGCCTAAGTCACTTGGGGCATTCCAACGACGAATCTTACCTGATCAAACACCTTCTGATGGCATGACAAAACACTTCTAACAGGGGCAACTCCCTACATTCTGAGGGCATGGACATAGTCGAAAAAATACTACGCGTAATCAAAGACCCGCTAGGTTGACACACCTAGGCAAAAATAAGGGCTTCCCGGCGAACCAAAAGGGTTCGGGCAAAATGAAGGGATGAAATGAAAAAATCTATACACCCGGCAAGTCGAAAACCTGAAAAGGCGGCTTGGGCAAAAATGGGTATCCCGGTGGACTGAAAACCCGAAAGGGCGGTCCAGGCAAAAGTTAGGGATCAAAGCGTACGACTATGTCCTGTCATCTTGTCACCTGCCTACCTGAAGAAGGTTTGACCCTCAACAATTATCAGCATCCCACAGGTGCCTCCCCCATAGAAACGGGGGCAATAATGGGTGCTCTAAGCAATCTGATTGTTCTGTCCTCCAAGGTATCAAGGTGAGTTCAGCTGAAGAACATAACCAGTACATCCCAATTCCCCAGAGAGTGAGCCAGCAAGTCAGTGCACTCTCCCCAAGCGAAGCTATACAATCAAACCTTAAGGAAGTTGGGTATCCTCCAGCAGATCTCAACATTCCCCAGCAGCATATATGCACTCTTAACAGGCATCCCCGGCAGTCTTGGTCTAAAGATTGTTCCCCGGCGGTATACCAAACATTCAGTGGAGTTACTTCCAATACATCTCAAAACTTCCCCCCAGAAAGTCCAATCCAGTTTCCCCAAGAAAGTTGGGATCCATCTCCCCAAGCAGTAAGCTTATCCCCAGTAGATTCTGGAAGCTTATCCTCGCAGAGCACGAACGCGTCTCCCGGCTTTATTCAAAGAGTTATTTCCATACTAGGATATAACTGGGTTATCCTCAGCCAAAAGCCACGGAAAGGTCGTCGTCAACACAGTTCTTTCTTATCCCCAACGAAGTCTATCAGCACTTCCAACACAACAAGGGTATCCCCAGCAAGTTATTATCAACATTCCAGCAAAGTACCTCTCTCCCCACAGAGTATTGCTTCCCAGCAAGATCGTTAGAGTACTTTTCTCCCCACAGAGTAATCCATTCGCCAAGGTTATTCCTCAACGGAGTTATCTTCTCCTACCGGTATTCTTGCAACTATCATCCCCAGCGGAAGCAAAGATCTATTCTTCAACATCAGCCCAGGAGTGACTTCCCGGCACCCGTCAAGGGTTTACTTTCAAAAACATACATTCATATACATCATCATAGCATGCATATACGCATCATACCTTACAAGTCTCATTTATGTTGAGAACATCATTGCTTGATCCATATCACGCATTGCATATGACTGACCTTTACCTTTCAGGAAATATTCAGTTAAGTTCTCAATCATATTTCAAGACCTTGTCTGGTTCAGTTAAATCGACTCCAAAGATTTTCCTGGTTATTATCCAGTCAAAGGCGTTCTCTGGTCTAGTTAAACCGACTCCTAAAGGTTTTTCTTTTGAAGACTCAGTTGAAGACTCCAAAGACCTTGTCTGGTTCAGTTAAATCGACTCCAAAGATTTTCCTGGTTATTATCCAATCAAAGGCGTTCTCTGGTCTAGTTAAACCAACTCCTAAAGGTTTTTCTTTTGAAGACTCAGTTGAAGACTCCAAAGACCTTGTCTGGTTCAGTTAAATCGACTCCAAAGATTTTCCTGGTTGTTATCCAGTCAAAGGCGTTCTCTGGTCTAGTTAAACCAACTCCTAAAGGTTTTTCTTTTGAAGACTCAGTTGAAGACTCCAAAGACCTTGTCTGGTTCAGTTAAATCGACTCCAAAGATTTTCCTGGTTATTATCCAGTCGAAGGCGTTCTCTGGGCTAGTTAAACCGACTCCTAAAGGTTTTTCTTTTGAAGACTCAGTTGAAGACTCCAAAGACCTTGTCTGGTTCAGTTAAATCGACTCCAAAGATTTTCCTGGTTATTATCCAGTGAAAGGCGTTCTCTGGTCTAGTTAAACCAACTCCTAAAGGTTTTTCTTTTGAAGACTCAGTTGAAGACTCCAAAGACCTTGTCTGGTTCAGTTAAATCGACTCCAAAGATTTTCCTGGTTATTATCCAGTCGAAGGCCTTCTCTGGTCCAGTTAAATCGACCCCAAACAGATTTTTCTGATGAAAACCCAGTTGAAGACATTCCAAGACCTAGACCGGTTCAGTTAATCGACTCCAAAGATTTCTTATCCAGTCCAAGGCCTTCTCTAGTCCAGCTAAATCGACCCCAAACAGATTTTCCTGATAAAGACTCAGTTGAAGTTATCCAAGACTCTCTCAATGATTGCTGTTGAGGTTGTAGTCACCTATTGGTTCTCTCCCCGATCCTGCGGAGGTAGTAATCATCCCAAGATTTTCTCAACAATTGCTGTTGAAGTTAAAGTCACCCAAGGTTCTCTCACCGTTCCTGTTGAGGTAGTAACCATCCCTGGTTCATTCATCACCTTTTGAAGATCCAGATCCAGCTCCTGTAACCAGTCAGGACACACCCACACAAAGAGTTTGAAGACCAGTTCCTGTAACAGGTCAGGTAATCGTTTTCTTTTGCAGGTACGCAAGTTCTCGCTAAGGAATCTCTTACGCGATCGACATCCAAATGGCATCTATAAGCCCACCCACCTTCCATCATCTCTTAGCATGGCATCTATAAGCCCATCATCCTATCCATCATCTCCAAATGGCATCTATAAGCCCATTCCCCACATCACACTGCTACTATGTGAGCGCAAATTTCTGGGCACTCTAGTATTCAATCATCTTCCACCTTCGGATTACGAAAGGCACTTCAGCCAATCTGCATCCTCAGGTCTAAGAAGATTGAACAGGGGCAACTGTTGTACCCCAAAATTTGCCCTCCCATATTTCTCAAAATATTTCAAGAAAAAATTCACAAGTCCAACCCGGCGCGTCATATTCAGGTATTCTTTCGCCAAGATATCTCTGATAACGTATTCTCAAATTCAGGTTCGGCTCAAGAGTCAATTCTTTAAAGAAGGTATCCGAATGTGTGAGTTTTCTCGAATAAATATGGTGAAAAAGTGTGCTGAAAGTGCAGTTTTTACGCGCTAAAAAATTCATAACTTGAAGATCGTGGCTCGTTTTGAACCCGTTCCGGTGGCCAAAATTCCGTCTTGACATTATCTACGTTTTCATCTCTCACGGATGGAAGCCAATTTCGATCAGAAGGTCTTCAAAAATGTGGATTTATCAAGTATTTTCATACAGAAAATTTGTGACAGAAGTTTATTTGCGTCATGTTCAGAAAATCATAACTTGGTCGATTTTCATCGTATCGAGCTGGTTCTGGTGCCAAAATTTCACAAATTGAGTTGGCTACATTTTCACAGAAGGTATTGAGTTCAAACGGTATTCAAAAGGCCTTCGTTTTTTGCTCAGAGTGCGTGACACGCTGAAAATCCTGAATGCTGAATATCATTTCATCTGAGCCAAAACTTCGAAAATTCATAACTCGGTCAATTTTTATCATATTGGATTCATATTTTTACACAAGGTCACTGACTCATAGATCTACAACTTTGCTTCAAAAGTCGAGACCAAATTATGCACCGATCAATACCAGTTTTTTATTGAAGAACGTGTCAGAGTCGACACCGGAGCCCAAAATAAGTTTGTCTGAGCTGAAACTTCAAAAATTCATAACTAATTCACCGTTTATCCGATTGAGTCGATTTTCGGACAGGAGTTAGTTCTCGATGTCGCCTACATTTTGTTTTCACATTTCAACTTCAAAAAATGCACTTAAGTCCCTGCGATTTAGCCTGGAAAGTGACGAATTCAAGTGAATATTGGAGGCCCAATTGCACATTCAAAGCCCATTTGCTTTACCCTAATTTTCATTATATAATCACCTTCTTTTCACACAAAAAAAAGGAGAAAAAAAGAGAGAAAAAACCTTGCCACAACACTGTTGGAATATCAAACTCTTTCAAGAACCCTAAAACCTTGAAATCCTTATTACAAATCCCTCTCTCACCACAAACAAGCCATCACAGTTATAAACCAATACCTCACTACTTCTTCAGTAAGGATAAGGCTGGCTTGATCTCCATGATCCTAATTTTCCAGTAAGACATAAAAGCATTCAGGTCACTAATCTTCCAGTAAGAGTAAGATTGATTTGATCTCCATGATCAAAAGGGTATAATCATTCATACATGTCATATTGTGCCTAAACATTAAATTTCTTCATATATTGGCTTTATTTGCATTTTATGATTTTATTTAATGTGTTCGTGAGATTCAACACTGCAGATTTAGACAGGATCCCATGCAGGTTCATTAAGGAACGTTGAGGCCAAAAGCCAAATGGCCAAAAGCCAAAAGCCAAATGGCCAAAACAGAACATTTTACACATGACACCAATACGTGACGAGACAGACATCCTGAGAAGATTAAGGAACGTTGAGGCCAAAACGCAAATGGCCAAAAGCCAAAAGCCAAATGGTCAAAGTAGAACAACTTATGCATGATGAGGCCAGAACACAAATGGCCAAACCACTCCAATTCACCTCCAAAAAGGGGACAGAAACCCCCCAAGGTATTGTATTTTCTTTCTTTTCCTTATTTTATTTATTTTAATTATTTCTTTTTTTAATTAATTCCTTTAATTTAACTTATTTTCATAAAATATAAAAAATAGTAAAAAACAGAAAAGTCATAAAAATCAAAATATATTTATTTAATTAATATTTTTTGTAAATAAATTTCACTAATAATTAATTATTTATTTTTATAAATCAAAATTGCATGTAAATAATTAGATTAATTTTAGGTTTAATTTTAACATGTTTTTCTTAATAAATAAAAAAAATTAGAATTATGGTTAATATTTTAATTTCATTTAATCTTTCTCATAAAAATACATAAAAAACATAAATACCAAAAAGCTGCGCAGAAAACACCATTTGAAAACTTGAAATTTATCAAGAAAACTCAAAACTGAAAACAGGGTTAGAGGTCGTTTCAAGCCACAAAATTCATTCCATTGCATTCCTGGGACATCAAGCAACATATCTGGATCAAGAACACAGTCCCTAACCCTTTGAATCATTGTACAGAAGCCAAACTTTTTCACTTTTTTTTCATAATCGTATTCTATCATTTAAGCACATTCATTGCATTTTGTTCATGAATTCTTATTAATTAACTGATTCTGAAGCTAACCCAATTGTTTAATTGTGTTTTTATCACCCCTATGCGAATCTACCATTGTCGTGTTTTAGGGTTTTGCAAGCTTGGAATTGGGCGTTTTGAAAAGCGGTAAAATTAGACCACCATAGTACCATGAATGGGTTCAGGGTGTTTGGACGATCACAAAGCCACCCTCGCGCTCAATTTATGAGCATCCCTGGGCTAATCGCTATTTTTCAGAAACTGGCCTAAGAGAACGTTTGTAAAACCGTTGCCAATGTTTGCGTTTCAGAAAAAAAATAAGGCAACGAAGAAGATGACCCCTGTGGCGCTCAATGATTGGCCTATTTGAATTTTACGCGCCAAGATTCCACTAACATTTGTTTTATTATATATTGTTTGTTATTTACATAAGGTACGAATGAACGAGACAGCTCCACTGGCAAGCGCGTTGGTTGGTAATGTTCAGGACCTGGGTTCGAGTCCCAGGTCCCCACCCCCTTTCACATTATTTTTCAATTAATGGTTCTATGCAGATTATGTCTTGGAGACTACCATGCGCCTCTCAAATCAAGCCGTCCATGCATATGCCAGGGCCAATCAAGGGTCACGATTGCAGGGCTATGATGAACATCAGTCAACGCCTGGGCACACTAGTGGGAAAAGTCAAAAAGGCTTTAAAACCTTGGGCCAAAATTGCTAAGGACTGACCTCCATTTGGGGACAACACCCCCCTCCAGTTTGTTTCTTTTAACTTTTTATATCTTTTCTTTTCTTTGTTTTAATTAATCTTTTTTTAATTCTTTAATTTAATATTTTCATAATAATATAAAAAAACACAAAAAAATCAGAAAAGACAAAAAATTAAATATATTTATTTAATTAATATTTTGTAAATAAATTCATTAATTCACTTAGTTCTAAATTTAGGTTTTAATCTTAATATTATTTTTTGCTAAAACTCAAAACTTATAGAATTAGGGTTTAATTAATTTTTATCTTTTTTTCTTTTATTCCACAGTAATTAAATATTAAAATATTTACTATTATTTATTTTTATAATTAAATGGCATAAAATAATTAGGTTAAATATTAGGTTAAAATTCAATCTTTTCTTAATAAATTAAAAACAACTAGAATTAGGGTTAGCATTTCATTTTAATTAATTCTTTTTTCATTAAAATCATAAAATACCAAAAAATACCAAAAACAATTTCTTTTCTTTTTTTTAATTAATTAATTTCATCATTTAATTTAATTTTGCGAAAAGGGTCCAACGCCCTCGTTTTAATTCTTATTTAATTCGCGTGTTTATTTCTTTCTCGTGTAATATTTATGTACCTCTCCCAAGGCCTTGTAAATTAATTTCTCGCACTTTACTTTTCATTATTTCTTTATTTTTTTTGTCAAATCGGGTTCTGGAAATTTTGGCGATGTGGACCCGCGCCTTTTGTAATAGCTTAGGATCTTTTACTTCTCGCAAATATTTTAACTATTAATCGATGCATGCAAGAATGAATGGACAAAAATAAAAACAAACGCTAGATCACCAATAACATGACAAAAGACAAAAATATCTGAAAACGACACACAATTCACACACCACCCCTAGGGTACGCCTCACTGTTGCCTTGCCTCGAAAGGTGATCGTCGAGTAGAGGATGTCTTAGTAAGTCCTCATGATCCGGGAACCTGGCATGAGGGTAGCTTCTAAGGTATCTTCCCATTGCTCTGGTGATCACCATGTCCCGAACCTCGAATTGACCCGAACACCTCCAACGGTGGTGCTACCTACCTCTCAATGGTGGGATGACACTACTTTAAAGGACATCTACACAGACGAATTCCTTAGGGTAGGTAGGTTCTCGTAGATACTTGCTCTAAATCTCAAACAAATTCAAAAAATACTTTTCACACCAACACATTTTCAAAAAGCTTTCGAAAGCAATTTTTCAAACACTCTTGAGGACCGATACAAGAGTCGAACTGGAATTTTCAAAGAAACTTTTTAAAACCCATAGTTGAAAAGCAAACAAACCATTTTGAAAACACAAATGAGCAAGTATTTAAGAGCCCATGGATAACCATGGATAGAAAGGGTGCTAACACCTTCCCTTTCTATAACCTACCTCCCGAACCGAGAGCAATCTCTTTAAGGAATTTTTCTGTGCTTTTGTCCTTTCCATTTGGAGAAAATAAAAGACGGTGGCGACTCTTGCTTCCGCGACATTTCGTGAACCAGCGTTAAACAGTCAGTTCCAGATCCACCGATCACACCTTGTATCACAAAATCCAGAGCAATAGGTAATTTGTAAAATCTTTTCAAAAATAATTTTTGTTATTTAATTTGTTAGCTTTGATCTTTACTATCAATAATAAATGAAATCTTTATAAGCTGAATAAAAATAAGAATTGCAAAGAATTGGATAAAAGGCTCAAACTTTATTAATAGAATGGTAGCCTGCGAATGGCAAGACTCCATAGATAATTAAAAAGTTTGGAACATGGTAATATATATTGGAAAAGATACATTGAAATACAATGACTACTATCCTCCCTAACAAATTTGAATTCCTGAGTCGAAACTTCGGTTGAAGAGTAGTAAGATCCAAGAAGATTGTTGCTCCAATGATCAAGTCTTATCTGATGCAGTTACTTGCCAGAAAAATCCCTAACTTTTGCCTAGGATGCCCTTGCGGGTTTTCAACCTACTGGGAAAATTTATTCTGCTTATGTCTCTAATTTTTGCCTAGACCTCCCTTTCGGGTTTTCGGCCTACCGAGACGCTCTTTTTTTCCTAAGCCGCCCTTTCGGGTTTTTTTCTTAGTGAGCTGTTCTTTTATTTTTCTAGGCGAAGTATTTCTTGACTGCATCAACATTCACAGGACGAGGGAACTGAATAATTGAAAAACACAAGAATGGGGGGTTGAATTGGAATCTTAAAAAACAATGGAAATAACACGATGATTTTTATCCTGGTTTGTTTGAACTCAAACTACTCTAGTCCACCCGCCAAGGTGATTTCGCCTCTCTCCAACGAGGTCTTAATTTACTAATCAAACTTGATTACAAATCTACTTTGACTACTGCCAAGGTCTTCTTGAGTATAACCACAACCCGACTTTTCTCAAGGAATTATACTAAACAAAATATGAATAAAGCAATGTACATTATCTTTTTCCTTACATAAATAGTATCACAGACTTGTGATGTATTACACAGTTTAGAGAATAGTATGAATGAGGAGTGGAAAGGATACTAGCGTTGAAGTATTGTAAATTTTAGTGTGTAAATCGTAAACAATTTTTCCTCTTCCCTTGTTTAAATAGGTGCAGTAATCTTGAGTAATTGGAAACTTGATAAATGACAGTTAATGGGCTTTCCTCAAATAAAAGAGTTAACCCATTCCATTATTTCTGTTTCAAAAATCAATAAATTTCTACCAACATCTGCTTTGGTGATAGTTGGTTTTGGTTTGGGAATGGCAAAATGCCTGTTCCAACCTTGAATAGTTACATTTGCAGTAAGGTCAAACCCATTCTCCTTCATGCTTTCAAAGTTAATGATAAGCTCGCAGAGAACCTCAAGAGAATCAATTAGAGTAAGTAGGGTTCTTGATGGTTCTTCGTATTGTTCTGCAGTTGATGAAGATGAACTAGGAGCACATTGAAGATTTTTAGTGCTTGAAGAGGAAGCCATTGTTCACACTGACTGTTTGAGATTTCTAAGAAAAAGGGTTTTTGCAAACGGAAGCTAGAGAGGAAATAGAAGCGAGAAGAAGTGAAAGTGATAGTGAATGTGTATTTATAATCAATTTGAAAACTTAATCAACAAGAAAGAGAAAAATATTAATGATTACACAACAATTATGAATCCTGAAAATAGGGGATAGCGTGGAGATAAGAAACAATTACCAATGACATACGTCTCATTGCACCCAATCAAAGCTTTAGACCCTTCAGAATTTGAATGCATGTTCAGCCTTAGAAGGACGCTTGTGAGAGGATGACAGATGTTAATAATGTGAACTGCACACTTCTATCTTTGAAATGAACCGTTCAGATCTTCTTAGATAGATTATGATGCAATTGTCCTTCTAACTTCTGAAGAACTGTTGATCATATGTTCACAAAGAAAACATAAAATTCTGAAGGTTAATAAATATATAAATAAAACGCTTATTCTGGACATAGTTTCATGCTGAGATGTTTCAGAATGAAATTAAACCTATCTTCATAAAGTAGTTTAGTAAAGACATCAGCCCATTGATGGTCTGTGTCAATAAATTTTAAGGAAAGGATTCCTTTCTGAATATAGTCCCTAATAAAGTGATGTTTTATTTCTATATGCTTAGCCCTAGAATGCAAAATAGGATTCCTAGATAAACATATTGCAGAAGTGTTATCACAGAATATAGGAATGTTACTCTCAAATATGTTGAAGTCTTCAAGCTGACTCTTCATCCAGAGCATCTGTGTGTTGCATCCAACAACTGTTATGTATTCAGCTTCAGCTATTGACAAAGCAATTATGGATTGCCTCTTGCTGGTCCATGAGATCAAATTTTCTCTCATAAACTGGCAGCTTCCACAAGTGCTTTTTCTTTCTACTCTGTCTCCAACAAAGTCAGCATCACAGTACCCTACTAAATTGTATTCACTGGTTTTTCTATAAAACAAACCAAGATTAGTAGTACCTTTCAGATACTTGAAAATTCGCTTAACAGTTGTTAAGTGAGATTCTCTATGATCTGATCGGAATCTGGCACATAAATATACACTGTATAGAATGTCAGGTCTTAAAGTTGTAAGATATAAGAGAGAACCAATCATAACTCTATAGATCTTCTGTTCTACCTTTTTACTTACCTCTTCCTTTTCCAGAATACATGTGGGATGCATTGGAGTCTTAGATGGCTTACACTCTGATAAGTCAAATTTCTTCAGAAGTTCTTTGACATATTTGCTCTGGTGTATGTAGGTTCCTTCTGGAGTTTGATTGATCTGAATGCCCAAAAAGAATTTGAGTTCTCCCATCAAGCTCATTTCCAACTTTGCCTGCATAGACTTAGCAAATTCTCTTCCCATAGAAGCTTTAGTAGATCCAAAAATTATATCATCTACATAAATTTGACAAACTAAAATGTCATTCTTAAATGACTTACAAAATAAGGTTGTGTCCACTTTCCCTCTGGTGAATTCCTTTTCTAACAAAAATCTACTTAGTCTTTCATACCAAGCTCTGGGAGCTTATTTCAGACCATATAGTGATTTCTTTAGTTTGAAAACATATTCTGGATGTTTGGAATTTTCAAAACCAGGGGGTTGGTGCACATAAACGTCTCCATCAATGTAACCATTTAAGAATGCACTTTTGACATCCATATGATAGAGAGTGATGCCATTATTTACAGCAAAAGAAATTAAGAGTCTAATAGATTCTAACCTGGTGATTGGAGTAAAGGTTTCTGTATAGTATATCCCCTCTTGCTGACTATAACCTTGTGCAACCATCCGTGCCTTGTTTCTGATGATTTCTCCTTGTTCATTCAGTTTGTTTCTGAATACTCATTTTGTTCATTCTGGTGAATTAATTTAATTCCTCCTGCATAGCCAGTATCCAATCATTGTCCATAAGAGCTTCATCAATGGTAGTTGGCTCAACTAGAGATACCAATCCCATGAGAGATTCTTCAGAATTTCTGAATGTGGATCTTGTTCTGATTGGATCTTCCTTCTTTCCCATAATTTTTTCTTCAGGATGAGCTAGGCTGCTTCTAGATAGTCTTTTCTGGAGAGGTTCTTCAGATGTTGCTGTAGTGTTTGTGACATTTCCTTCTGATGTTGTTTTGGAGTCTTTGTTGGGAGCTTCTGATGTATTTCCTTCAGTACCTGTGAACTGAACTTCTATATCTGCAAGAGATTCATTTTGCTTTGACTTTTAAGAGCCAAGCTTGTCATCAAATATAACATTGATTGAATCTTCTACAATATATGTTTCTTTGTTGTATACTCTGTAGCCTCTTGAGCCTTCAGAGTATCCTAACATAATACACTTATGTGCTTTAGAGTCAAATTTGTTCGGATGTTCTTTGGTGTTAAGCATAAAACAAATACATCCAAATGGATGGAAATACGAAATGTTGAGCTTTATGTTCTTCCATAATTCATATGGAGTCTTATCCAGAATAGGTCTTATTGAGATTCTGTTCTGAATGTAACATGTTGTGTTAATTGCTTCTACCCAGAAGTTCTTAGCAATGTTAGTCTCGTTGATCATGGTTCTGGCCATTTCTTGTAAAGTTCTGTTCTTTCGTTCTACAACTCCATTTTGTTGGGGGAGTTCTAGGACAAGAGAAATCATGAGAGATGCCATTCTCATTAAAAAATATTTCAAATTTTTTGTTTTCAAATTCTCCACCATGATCACTTCTGACTTTAACAATTCTAAGATCTTTCTCATTTTGAACTTGGTTACAGAAAGCAACAAACACATAGTGTGACTCGTCCTTGTGTCTTAAGAACTTTACCCATATTCATCTGCTATAGTCATCTACGATCACTAACCCATACTTCTTGCCACTAATGGATGCAGTTTTCACTAGTCCAAATAGATCTATGTGCATAATTTCTAATGGTCTATAGGTAGAAAAAACATTTTTTGCTTTAAAAGGGGGTTTTGCAAACTTGCCTTTCTGACATGCTTCACACAGAGCATCTGAGCTGAACTTCAGATTAGGAAGTCCTTTGACCAGATTGAGTTTATTAATCTGAGATAATCTTCTCATACTAACATGCCCCAATCTTCTGTGCCAGACCCATTGCTCATTGTTAACAAACAGTAGGCACTTTACGTTCTGACTTTTTAGTTCAGAAAGTTTAATTTTGTAAATGTTGTTCTTTCTCTTCCCATTAAAAAGGATAGATCCATCTTTCTGACTAACAGCTTTACAGGAATTTTGAGTAAAGATTATATCATAACCGTTATAACTTAATTGACTTATGGATAACAAGTTATGCATTAATCCGTCTACTAACAGAACATTATTAATTGAAGGGAGGTTACCGTTAACGACAGTTCCTGAGCCAATGATCTTCCCTTTTTGATTGCCTCCAAAACCTACGTAGCCACCAGATTTAAGTTCCAGGCTTTGGAACATATGCTTTCTTCCCGTCATGTGTCGAGAGAATCCAGAGTCCAGGTACCATGATTGGTGTTTTAGTCTTGCTGTTAAAGATGTCCGCTACATATACAATTTTATCCTTAGGTACCCATATCTTTTTGGGTCCTTATTTTTTAGTGTTACCAAAATTCTGTTTGAATTTTGGTTTAGCAGAAAAATAATTACTGGTATATTTTAAGTCATGTGTGTGCCCATAGGTAAAGTGAGATTTTAAAGGAGTGCGTTTAATAACTAAGTCCATGACTTTCTTAGGTTAGAATACTTTACCTTTGTATCTTATACCTTTTCTGCCATTTCTGCTAACTCCATAAATCATTGAAGCCATATTGCTTCTATCTATGTTTTTAGCAAGGAACTTCTGAAAGCTATGATCATATTCCTTTATGATCTTATCTGAGTTACTGGGAACCTCTGAGATAGTTTCCTTCTGAGTGTTTTGTAAATCGTTTTCAAGTTTTGAAATTCTTTCTTTTAGCTCAGAATTTTCTAATCTCGGATTCTCAGTTTCTTTAGAGTCAGAAACTAGATCCTTCTTCAGGTTCTTGAATTTGACTCGAAGCTGCTGATATCTTTCAAGGATTTCACTCAAACTTTCTCCTAATTCATATTTAGTAAAGTTTACACTAAAGTCAGGAAATACCTCTTCAGTGTCTGATTCTGATTCTGACCCAGATGATTCAGTATCTTTTGTCACGTTGGCCATAAGAGCAATGTTGGCTCTTTCATCTTCTGATTTTGTGTCTGCGTCAGAAGTATCTGAGTCATCCCATGTTGCCATGAGACTTTTCTTCTTCTTCTTAAATAACTTCTTTTTGGATTTCTCCTTCTAAATCCTTGGACAATCGCTTTTGTAGTGCCCTTGTTCATTGCACTCGTAGCAGACAATGTCCTTGTTGCTTGACTTTATATGTCCAGAAGATGATTCAGACTTTCTGTGTCCAGAAGATGATTCAGACTTTCTATATCTAGAAGATGATTCATTCTGATTCCATGTTCTTCTGGAATTTCTGAACTTCCTTTGCCTTTGCTTCCACAGTTGATTGACTCTTCTAGAGAGAAGAGACAATTCATCTTCTTCTGATAAGGATCCATCAGAGGTTTATTCCATAGCCTGCAAAACTTTAGAATCATATTTTTTTTGTTAGATTTAAGAGCTAAAGGATTACCTTGCTTCTGGGGCTCATCATCATCTAACTCTATCTAATGACTTCTGAGAGAGCTGACAAGTTCTTCTAGAGATATCTTGTTAAGATCTTTTGCCAGTTTGAGAGCAGTGACCATGGGCCTCCATTGCTTTGGTAGAATTCTGATGATCTTCTTTACATGATCAGCAGTTGAATACCCTTTGTCCAGAACTTTCAGCCCAGTAACCAGAATTTAGAATCTTGAGAACATTGCTTCAATGGTTTAACTTTCTTCCATCTTGAAGGCTTCATACTTCTGAATGAGCGCAAGGGATTTGGTTTCTTTTACTTGCATTTTGCCTTCATACGTCATTCTTAGAGAATCAAACATGTTCTTAGTTGTCTCTCTGTTTGTGATCTTCTCATACTCTGAATATGAGATGGCACTCAAGAGAATAGTTATGGCCTTGTGATGATTTCTGAAGTCACGCTTTTGATGATCAAACATTCTTTTTCTATCAATCTTCTGACCACTTTCATCCACAGGATGCATGTACCCATCAATTACCATATCCCAGAGATCAGTATCATAAGCCAGAAAGAAGCTTTCAATTCTGTCTTTCTAGTAATCAAAGTTCTCTCCATCAAAGATTGGAGGTTTACCGCTGATTCTGTCTTTCTCATCATGGTAGTCATTGCTGATGTTCTGACTTGGTCCCACCATAGTGTTTTTTTAGCTTGGATCTTTTACTGATACGGTTAAGTGCTTGAACTCAGAACCAAGCGCTCTGATTCCAATTGAAGAATTGAAAACACAAGAAGGGGGGTTGAATTGGAATCTTAAAAAACAATGGAAATAACACGATGATTTTTATCCTGGTTCGTTTGAACTTAAACTACTCCAGTCCACCCGCCAAGGTGATTTCGCCTCTCTCCAACAAGGTCTTAATTTACTAATCAAACTTGATTATAAATCTACTTTGACTACTGCCAAGATCTTCTTGAGTATAACCACAACCCGGTTTTTCTCAAGGAATTATACTAAACAAAATATGAATAAAGAAGTGTACAGTATGTTTTTCCTTACAAAAACAGTATCACTGACTTGTGATGTATTACATAGTTTAGAGAATAGTATGAATGAGGAGAGGAAAGGATAGTAGCGTTAAAGTATTATAAATTGTAGTGTGTAAATCGTAAACTATTTATCCTCTTCCCTTGTTTAAATAGGCGCAACAATCTTGAGTAATTGGAAACTTGATAAATGACAGTTAATGCACTTTCCTTGAATAAAAGATCCTTGGTTGTTTGTAGTTGTTGCATTTGATATAGCTTTGATGAATTGTAACGCTTCGGAACAATAAGGAATCTATTTGCTGCTTGCTTCAAAACTTTGGAAGGTCATAATCATAAGGTCCTGTTTGCAGCGTTAGACTTTCTTTCAGAGTTAAAACGTCTTTCTCTTAGCGTAACTTCTGATCTTCATTCATCATAACTTTATGAGAATAGTCTATGTTCACAGCAGGAACATCCTTGTAGCTTATCTTCTAATCTTCTTCTATCAGAACTTCTCTACAAAACAGAATATACTTTTAGAGTGCATAATTGTTCTTTGTGTTTGTTATCATCAAAACTCTTACGAGTTGTAGAATCAAACTATGTTCTAACAGGAACTCCTCACCGTGCATTGTTTCAAGAATCAGTGCACCGCCAGAGAAAGCTTTCTTAATAACATATGGGCCTTCAAAGTTGGGAGTCCACTTGCCCCTAGAATCAGTTTTAAAATACATGATCTTCCTGAGCATAAGGTCGCCTTCTCTGAATTCAAGAGGTTTGACCTTTTTGTCAAAAGCTTTCTTCATTCTTTTCTGGTATAACTGATCATGACACAAGGCAGACATTCTTTTCTCTTCAATCAAATTCAACTGGTCAAGCATGTTCTGGACCCATTCAGCCTCTGACAACTTAGCTTCCATTATTACACACAAAGATGGAATTTCAATTTCAATGGCGAGGACTCTTCCATGCCATATACAAGGGAGAACGGGGTTGCCCCTGTTGAAGTGCGTACAAATGTTCGATACCCATGCAGAGCAAAAGGGAACATTTCATGCCAATCTTTATAAGTAACAACCATTTTCTGGATGATCTTCTTGATGTTCTTATTGGCCGCCTCAACAGCTCCATTCATATTTGGCCTGTAGGGAGATGAATTATGATGGATAATCTTAAATTCCTCACAAAGTTCAGACACCATTTTGTTATTCAGATTTGAGCCATTATCGGTGATAATCCTGTTTCGCACACCATACCAACATATGAGGTTATTCTTGATGAAGCGCAATACCACCTGTTTAGTGACATTAGCATATGAAGTTGCCTCCACCAATTTGGTAAAATAATCAATTGCCACTAAGATAAAATGATGCCCATTTGACGCCTTTGGTTCAATCATCCCGATCATGTCAATACCCCACATAGAGAAAAGCCATAGGGAAGAAATAACATTGAGAAGTATCAGAGGTACATGAATTTTATCAGCATAAATTTGGCATTTATGGCACTTCTTAGAAAATTTGTAACTGTCAGATTCCATTATCAACCAATAGTAACTTTCCCTAAGCATCTGTTTCGCCATTAAATGTCCATTGGCATGGGTACCAAATGAACCTTCATGAACCTCATGCATCAACATGTCTGTTTCGTGCCTATTCGCGCATCTGAGCAAAACCATGTCATGATTTCTTTAATACAGTACATCTTCATTGAGGAAAAAGTTGCTCGCCAATATTCTCAATGTCTTTCTATCCTTATTTGATGCACCAATTGGGTATTCCTGGGTTCGGAGAAAATGCTTGATATCAGAATACCAAGGTTTTTCATCTACCACATCCTTTTGTTGTAAACACATGAGCTGGTCTATCCAAACATTGTCCCGAAATATGAGGCACATCATTCCAAGTATTAACCTGATACATAAAAGCTAGAGTTTCCAAAGCATCTGCCATATGATTTTCATCTCTTAGAATATGATGGAATTCAACTTTGTTGAAAAAGGGTAATAGTCTTCTATCATAATCTTTGTAAGGGATCAAGCCAGGGTGACGAGTATCTCATTCTACTTTAATCTGATTAACAACCAAAGCCGAATCACCATACACATCTAGAACCTTGATTATGAGATCAATGGCCTCCTCGAGACCCATAATGCAAGCCTCATATTCCGCCATATTATTAGTACAATCAAATGTCAACCTTGCAGTAAAAGGAATGTGTGATCCATGTGGAGTAATGATCACCGCACCAATTCCTTTTCCGTAAGCATTCACCGCTCCATCAAATACCATGCCCCAGCGAGATTCAGGATCTAGACCTTCCCCAGGAAAAGGTTCATCACAATCTTTTGCTTTCAAGAACATCACATCCTCATCGGGGAAATTAAACTTGACAGATTGATAGTCATCTACCGGTTGGTGAGCAAGATAATCCTCCAGCACACTGCTTTTTATGGCCTTTTGAGTGTGGTACTCAATGTCGTATTCAGACAATAACATTTTCCAACGGGCAATCCTCCCGGTAAGGGTATGCTTTTCAAAAATATACTTAATTGGATCCATTTTGGAAATCCACCAAGTAGTATTATTCAACATATATTGTCGCAACCGCTTTGCCGCCCAGGCTATAGCGCAACATGTCTTCTCCAACATAGAATACCGTGACTCACAATAAGTAAATTTATTACTGAGGTAGTATATAGCATATTCTTTCTTTCTTGTTTCATCTTGTTGTCCCAAAATACAACCCATAGAACTATCCAACACTGTTAGATACATGATCAACGGTCTTCCTTCAATGGGAGGGAGCAAGATAGGAGGTTCAAGCAAATAATCTTTGATACTTTCAAATGCCCTTTGGCAATCATCTATCCACACACAACCTTGATCTTTCTTTAGCAACTTAAAGATCGATTCACATGTTGCAGTCATATGGGAGATATATCTGGAAATATAATTCAGACGCCTAAGGAAGCCTCTAACTTGCTTCTCAGTACTCGGCGCATGCATTTCTTGGATCTCTTTGACCTTATTTGGGTCAACTTCAATCCCTTTCTGGATGACAATGAAACCTAACAACTTCTCTGATTGGACACTGAAGGTGTATTTATTTGGATTCAAGCGGAGACGATACTTCCTCAAACACTGGAATAACTTCAACAAATCTTCCACATGCCCTTCTACGGTTTGTGATTTGGCAATCATGTCATCAACATATACCTCAATTTACTTGTGCATCATATCATGGAATAGGGTAGTCATAGTCCTCGTGTACGTTGCACCAACGTTCTTCAACCTGAAGGGCATCACTCTGTAACAGAATGTTCCCAAGGTGTGATAAACGTTGTTTTTTCCATGTCCTCATGAGCCATTCTTATTTGATTATATCCGGAAAATCCGTCCATGAACGAGAATACTTTGAACTTTGTTGTGCTATCAACCAACATATCAATGTGCGGCAACGGGAAATCATCTTTCGGACTAGCTTTATTTAGATCTCTGTAATCTACGCACGTGCGGATTTTTCCATCCTTCTTTGGTACGGGCACAATGTTGGCTATCCATTGAGGATACATTGATGTCACAAGAAAACCGGCATTTATCTGTTTTAAGACCTCTTCTTTGATATTTACTGCCATATCAGGGTGAGTTCTTCTATACTTCTGCTTGATGGGCGGGCACTCTGGCTTCAAAGGCAAATGATGCTCCACAATATCTGTATCCAGACCCGGCATATCTTGGTAAGACCAAGAAAATATATCCACATACTCTTTCAATAGCTCAGTCAACCTCTTCTTCACATCAGGATGCAATGCTGCTCCAATCTTGACTTCCTTTAGCTCTTCTTTTGAACCCAAATTGATTGTTTCCAATCTCTTTATACGGTTGAATGGTATTTTCCTCGTGCTTGAGCAAATTTGAAACATATTCTAGAATTTCATCATATTCTTCTTCTTCTGTCCCAAACACAAGATATTCAAAGTTGGGAGAGGGTGGAGGGTCATTGTATTCAACATGTTTATTAATTAATCCGCACATGTGATTTTTGATTTCTTTTAGAAACTAACACATATATCAAATGATTATGAAGACTTATTTTTAATTATTATTCTATTCAAAAGGTTTTTTTTATTATTACCATTTTCCATGAAAAAGCAGAAAAATAAAAGACACAATTTTTTAGAATCAAAGACAGCTTTTATTTATGATTTTAATGATCAAAGCAAACAGATAAGCCCATACAATATTAACTTTCATCTTGGGCAGAATGAAAGCTTTTTGCAAAGAAAAAACAAATTACTTTGAGACATGGATGCAAGAGGGAACATCATAAGTGACCCAGTTCTAGACTCTGACTCCAGGCGTCATATAACTCGGCATTTCCTAATCTTCTTCATCATCCTCAATAGAATTAACTCCAGAAACAGTTGGATGGAGGTAGCCTCCGTTGCGGAAAACATCATGATAGTTGCTCATAGTAGACTTTGGCTTCAAACTTTCGCCTTTTCCATTCTTGGTAGAGAATCCCAAACCAGCCCTGTTCTTGTTTATCGAAGGATCAACGACCTGTCCCCATACTTTACTTGGACCATTGCGCACAACCTGCTGAGCATATTTGAACGAAGCCATAGAATTCTCATTCTCTCTTATGTTATCAACATATAGAGCCTGGAAATGCGTCCCCACAACAGCTTCATCTGCTTCAACAACACTAAAAGATGATAGGTGAGATATCAGCAATGCTTGTTCTCCATTTATAATAACCACTTTTCCTTCGCACACGAATTTCAACTTTTGGTGCAGAGTGGAAGTGACAGCCCCTACTTCGTGTATCCATGGTCTTCCAAGTAGACAATTGTATGTGGGTACAATATCCATGACTTAGAAAGTGATCTGGAATAGATGAGGACCTATGTGAATAGGCAGATCGACCTCCCCAATAACCGTCTTCCTTGAACCATCGAAAGCTTTGACAATAGTACCACTTAGGCGCATAGGAGCCCCTTGATATTTCAACTTCATCAGCGTACTTCTTGGTATCACATTCAAGGCGGATCCATTATCAATCAGCACATTTGATAATGAATCGCTTTTACAGTTCATGGATATATGGAGAGCCAAATTATGATTTCTCCCCTTGTCAGGCAATTCATCATCGCAAAAGCTTAGGTTATTACGTGATGTAATATTACCTACCACACTGCTGAATTGATCTAACAGCATGTCATACTCCATGAAGGCTTGGTCCAACACCCTCATTAAAGATTCTATATGGGCAGCAAAATTCATCAACAAAGCCAAGATAGATATTTTTGAAGGAGTCTGCAATAACTGATCCACAATCCAGTAGTCGCTCATTTTGATTATTTTCAAAATATGATCCATGTCCTTCTCCAGGGTAGCACCACTGGATTCCCCTGCAGCCTTCTTATCTTCAACACTTTCCACGACCTTCTTTCCGGCATTATTATTTCCTCGAATAATTGGTGCAAACACACGACCGCTACGGGTCACTCTACTAGTCTGAGCAATATTTCCAACACTAAACAAAGGCTGGATGGGAACTTCCATATCATCCTCTAAAATTGTAGCATTATACTTGTAGGGTACAACTTTGTCTGATTTGTAAGGAACGGGCCCTAGCAAGGAAATTACCACAGGGGTAACAATTGGTTTGATACAGTATACAATTTCAACAGGGGAAGAATCACTGAAACACGAAACAATCACATTCACACCTTCTTTAGAAAATTTGGACATCAAAGCATCATCGCCGAAGAACATACCCTTATCTGAGGAGAAGAATTCATCTGCGGGAGCATACTTGTCATCTGACTCTTCCTCAGCCAAGAAAACCTTAATCTCATTAACCCTCGTGGTAATCATCTTATTACCCTGAAACCTTGATAGTTCCATTATCCAACAATAATTGAATACCTTTCCTTACAATTGAACATCCTCAGGAATCCCTGCAGCAAATCCGACAAGATCCATAGTGGTATTCTACCTGACCAGCCATGTGGCGAAAAGTAGCATGTAACTGCACAAGATCATCATTCATATATTCCACATCAAATATTCTGAACTCTCCAGGACATCCAGAAACCATGTTTACTTCTTCCTCATACTCTGCCCTAGGCCTGATTATATGGATGAGGCCCTCATCCATCATCTCTTGCAAATCAGCCTTTATCTTATCGCAACCTTGTATATTAGTACTACAGATACCAAAACCAGCATGGTCATGAGTATAGTAACTAAACTCGCAAAGGTCTGCATGCATCTTTACCAAATCTCCTCTAACCAAGTTAATATCATAAATGCTGAAATTCCCTGGACAACCAGCAACCATGTAACAGTATGCGTTCCTCTATGCTTTGAGAGAGGGTTATCTTTTACATTAGGACTGACATCT
This sequence comes from Vicia faba, assembly GCA_948472305.1. Taxonomy (NCBI): domain Eukaryota; kingdom Viridiplantae; phylum Streptophyta; class Magnoliopsida; order Fabales; family Fabaceae; genus Vicia; species Vicia faba. The sequence continues at coordinate 868,716,799 of OX451735.1, read as the reverse complement.
TTGAAGAATAAAAGGCCAGATATAACCATTTTGTGTACCTCAGACTTTAGAGGATAGAAATTTTCTACATTTTCCCTGGTGCACCCTGATGAAAAGTGCACGTCTGATCTGCTTTGTAGTATCAAGGTAAAGGGGATGGTATAGCAGGAGGTAGCCTAGTCTGTACCAACTTTTTATGGATCAATGCGGGGAGTAGCTCTGCATAACTCATAGGGATAAAGTCAAAAGGTTCTCTCCTATGATTCTTCCATTGACTTCCCTGAGGGGCTGGTCTTTGATAACCAACTATAGTCGGAGCCGCATTTACAACTGAAGTTGCCGAGGTAACCTGTTGATGGCGCTGATGATTTCTTCTAGATGTATTAACCCTTCTCTATTGAATAACAACATTTGTCTCTCCCTCTTTCTTCTTAACAAATCCATATGATGGTGTTGTACCCCAAAATTTGCCCTCACTTTTCTCAAGACATTTTCTCACAAGGATTTTCAAAAGTCCAAGTTTGCACAAGTACAATTGGATTTTTGATGCCATAGTTTCCATATAGTAATATTGGGCTCTCAAGCATCAAATCAAAGAAATAGAAAGTTTGCTTCGATTCCCAAGCTTCCACAAGGAAAAGTATTCCTTCGAAGCAACTTGCTTTCAATTCACAAGGCAAGTACATCCTCCATGCTTGCCTTTGATTCACTAGGAAAATACTTCCTTCATGCCTGCCTTTGATTCACAAGGCAAGTACATCCTTCAGGCTTGCTTTCGATTCACAAGGAAAGTACATCCTCCAGCCCTGCCTTCAATTCACAAGGCAAGAACTTTTTTCATGCGTGCTTCGATTCACAAAGCATTGGCTTCCCTCATGCTAGCTTTGACTCCACCTCTAAACCCTTCAACACATAGTTTCTACACTATGACACACAATATGGTCCATTCGAAGAAACATTCAAAAGGTCCATTCAAAGAACATGAATTTGGTGGATTTGAAGGACATACATTTGAGGCCCATTTGAAGGACATATGTGATCGGTGGAAATAGAACTGACTGTTTTGAAATGCTGGTTTCACGAAATATCGCGGTAAGCAAGAGTCGCCACCGTCTTTTATGTTCTCCAACATGGAAAGGACAAAAGCACAGCAAAATTCCTTCTTTGAGAATGTTTCTCGGTTCGGGAGGTAGATTTATAGAAAGGGAAGGTGTTAGCACCCTTTCTATCCGTGGTTATCCACGGGCTCTTAGGTACTTGCTCTTATGTTTTCAAAATTTGTTTGCTTTTCAAATGTGTGTGGGTTTTGAAAAAAGTTTCGTTTGAAAAAATTTCTAAGTAACTCTTGTATCTGTCCTCAAGAGTGTATGGAAAATTTGTTTGAAAACTTTTAGAAAGTGTGAGGTGTAAAAAGTATTTTTTTTGTTTGTTTTGAGAAAGAGAAAGTACCCATGAGAAGTCTACCTACCCTAAGGAATTAGGCTGTGTAAGAGTCCTTTAGATAGTGCTATCCCACCATTGAGAGGTAGGTAGCACCATCGTTGGAGTTATTCGGGTCAATTCGATTAAGGGACAATATGGTCACTGTTGTACCCCAAAATTTTCCCTCCCATATTCTTCAAAGATTTGCAAAGTCAAGCTTCAAAATTCCCTAAGGGTTGCACAGTGCAGGAGCCTCCTAAGCAGTCAAGATTAGGGTTTGTATTCTGATCAAGAAGTTGAAGTTTCCAAAGGTCCAATCAAGTCTCATATGCCTACAAATATGGTCAAGCATCCTCATACCAAGTTTCAAGACATTCAGCTCAAAATTGCACAGTCAAAAACCCTAATTGCACTACAGTCAACTGTAGGGGCAAAATGGTCATTTGGCAGTCAAAAGTTCAAATTTTTGGTCAACATATCATTTTGAAGCCACAAACATCATTTAATCAATGCTTGATCATGATTATCAAAGCTTGGCTCAAAAATCATCAAGATGCAAAAGTTTCCTTATTTGGACAGCTGAAAAAGTCAACTGAAATTGACCAGGGCATAACTTCCACATGGATTATCAGAAAAATTCCATCCAAAGCTCATTTTGAATAGAAAGACATTTCCTACAACTTATCTTCATACTTCAAGTCCAAGAAATGCTCTCACAAAAAGTTATCAATTTCAACATTATAGGTCATTTTCAAAAGTCAACAAAAAGGGACTTTAAGTCAAAGGCCATAACTTGAGATTGGTAAATCAAAATGACATGGGACCAAATAAATTGGTTAGAAGACTCAAAGACCTTTCCAAAATGTCCAAGAACATGAGCAAAGCTTAAAAATTGAGCAAGTTATGCCTTGTGGAAGTTGGGAAATTTTTGGATATTTTGAAAAGTCAACATTGATTCAAATGACCTAAAAATGCTAATGGGCCCATTTTTATTCCATAATTCATCATCCATGGCATGTGCACGACCACTTGGCCCAAAGGGAAGTTTTTATTCATTTTTTATTTATTTATTTGGATTTTTATTAATAATAATTCATTTAAATTAAAATAAATACATGAAAAATGCTAACCTAAGTTTTTTCAATCTTTTTGTGCATGTTTTATCCTCAAGATTTCGTGCATGACTCAATATAGAAAGATTTGGATTGAATTGATCTTAATTGATACAAAATTGCATGAAAAATATTTGAAAAAAAGATCTTGAAAATCAAATTTCCAAAATCATGAATGCAAGAGATTTGGAGTGGTTTCTTTAACCTAATTCATTCAGTACAAAAGCCAAAACATAAACCTAATCTCAAGGACCATTGAAGCTGCACAGAAACTCATCATCAAACTTGGAAAATTTGGCAAAAAACTCAAAACTGAAAACCTCATTCCAGGGGGATTCAAGGCATAATTTTTATCTCATTAGCTTCCTCAAGCATTACTGAACGTTTTCCAATCACAAACGCTCATCAAAACGCCCGGAATTGGTACAGTGGAGTCCAACTGTTTCAAATAAAATTCACAATCGTGCATCTTCATTCATGCGTTTATTGCAAGTTTTAATTGTTGATTTACATTCCTCATGCTATTCTGAAGCTAACCCATGTGTTTAATTGTGTTTTTATGCCTTGTGTACGATTTCGCCATTGTCAATTTTTAGGGTTTACATGACTTGGAATTAGGGCTTTTGAAACAAAGAAAAATTGGCCTTCAAGACCCATACCATTAGAATCAGCGTGTCTGGATGAAGAAGAAGCCATGCTCGCGCTCAATTTATGAGTGTTCCTGGGCTAATCGTTATTTTCCCATAGCTGGCCTAAGAAAACGCTAACAAAATCGTGGCTTAATGTATTTGTGTTTCAGGAACATGAAGAAGATGACCTCGTGGCGTCAATGGATTGGCCAGTTTAAAAATTCGCGCGCAGAGGCCCCACTAACGCTTGTTTCTTTTATAACGTTTATTAGTTATTATATATTAATATGTGTAAACTGGCTCAGCTGGCAAGGCGTAGTGGTGTTAATCCTCATGACCTGGGTTCGAGCCCCAAGTCTTCAATATTCCTATATTATTTTTCAATTAACAATCATATGCAGGTTGATGTTGTTGTTCCATGGTACACCTTCAGAACCAAGCGTACACGCGTCCAAGTGAGTTCAATCAAAGGCCAAGGATTGAAGTATACGATAAGTCCCAGTCAATGCATCACATGCTAATGCCAAAGTCAAACGGACCAATGTCTTAATGGGCCTGAGTTTCTAAAGAATCACCTCCTATTTGGGGTCTGAACCCCCTAGGTTTGCTATGTTTTTTTATTTATTTATTAATTCTATTTTTCTTTTAACTATTATTTGTTTAGTTAATTAATTATTTTCACAAAATATAAAATATCATAAAAAATCAGAAAAGAGTTAAAACAATAAATAATTTTTATTTTAGTATTTTCTTAAATAAATTTGCATGTAATTAAACTTAGTGTAAATTAGGTTTTAATTTTAATACTTTTAATAAAAATCTAAAAAATGTAGAATTAGGTTTAATTAATTTTCATCTTTTTATTTTTCTTTCATGATAATCAAATATCTAATATTATTTATTTTATTTATTTTTATAATTAAATTGCATGTAAAAATTAGGATTAATTTTAGGTTAAAAACTTCAATATTTTTTTAATAAATTAAAAGCCACTAGAATTAGGGTTTACATCTTATTTTAATTTTAGTTAATTTTTTTTTATATATTAAATCCTAGAACATTAAAAAATACCAAAAAAACAAGTTCTTTCTTTCTTTTAATTTTAATTAATTCCTCATTATTTTAATTTTGCAAAAAAGGGTCCAACGCCCTCATTTCGACTTAATTGTTTATTCGCATATTTATTTTATTTCGTTTAAATATTTATGTATCTCTCCCGAAGCCTTGTAAATAATTGCTCGCACTCTTTAATTCTTTACCTTTATTTATTTATTTTCTGTCAAAATCGGGTTCGAGAAACTTTTGGCGATGTGGACCCGCGCCTTTTGTAATAGTTTAGAATTTACTTTTCCCGCAATATTTTTTAACTGTTAAACAAAGAATGCAAGAATGAATGGCCTTAAATAAAAACAAACGTTAGAACACCAATAACATGGCAAGATAAATGCAAATGAAAACAACACACGAATCGCACACACCACCCCTAGGGTACGCCTCACTGTTGCCTTGCCTCGAAAGGTGATCGTCGAGTAGAGGATGTCTTAGTAAGTCCTCATGATCCGGGAACCTGGCATGAGGGTAGCTTCTAAGGTGTCTTCCCATTGCTCTGGTGATCACCATGTCCCGAACCTCGAATTGACCCGAACACCTCCAACGGTGGTGCTACCTACCTCTCAATGGTGGGATGGCACTACTTTAAAGGACATCTACACAGACGAATTCCTTAGGGTAGGTAGACGACTCTAGATACTTGCTCTAAATTTCAAAACAAATTCAAAACTACTTTTCACACCGACACCTTTTCAAAAAGCTTTCGAAAGCAATTTTTCAAACACTCTTGAGGACAGATACAAGAGTCGAACTGGAATTTTCAAAGAAACTTTTTTAAAACCCACATTGAAAAGCAAACAAACCATTTTTTGAAAACACGATGAGCAAGTATCTAAGAGCCCATGGATAACCATGGATAGAAAGGGTGCTCACACCTTCCCTTTCTATAATCTACCTCCCGAACCGAGAGCAATCTCTTTAAGGAATTTTTCTGTTCTTTTGTCCTTTCCATTTGGAGAAAATAAAAGACGGTGGCGACTCTTGCTTCCGCGACATTTCGCGAACCAGCGTTAAACAGTCAGTTCCAGATCCACCGATCACAGAACTGGCGACTCTGCTGGGGAATTAACTTAAAGTGAGGTGTACCTTAGGACTAAGATCACTGTGTTTTCAATTGTATTGACTTGCTTGCTTTATTATTGTGGGACTGTCTTGGGAGTTCTATAGATCCTAACCCGGATCTGGGGGATACCTTCTTAGAAAGTAGCAACAAGGCTGTGAGGGAACTGTGCGGGGTATACCGACATGGTTGAAACAGTCTGCTACGTTGATGTGGCACTTTGGTGTGTACCGGTAACCCTTGAGTTCAGTCAAGGAGAGTACGGGGCCTCCGCGTGGTGTCGTGAAGCATCAACAGACCTTAGGAACCTTAATTGAACTATCTTGGCCTCTTTAGGGTAATGAGATAACTGACTTTGGTGCAGTCCGAGGTTGGTTGATACTCGATACTACACTCAATTGAGGGTTTCTTTCCTGGAATATTTCGGTCGCCAGTTCAGTGGCTAAATCGAAACGATGAACAATGAAAGCAATCCCGTGATATTGGGACCCTTAGAACCCGGTTACTTTGATAGGACAGGTTGAACCCACCAACTTCAAGAGGGTACTACCCAAACCCCATGCTGGCCTAAACTCTAAGGGCTTCTCTTGTGTGACTTGTGTGCCTTCGTACTTGACTATCTGCATGCTTGTTACCTAACACGTGTTTCTTGCAGGTTTTGTTTTAGTCCTTAACTGGGACTCATGATAGGTTTTACTTGAGTTTCTTGCAGGTTTCTGTTTATAGTCCTTGATAAGGGCTCATAACAGGGTTACCTACATTACCCCATGCATCATGACATCATACCATTGCATACATCCTAACCCATTTCAAGGATCTCAAGGGCTTGTGATGCAGGTCATGATGAACCAACTGTCCAGCCAGGGGCAAAGGGGATTTATTTTCTTCTAGACAAGGTTGTCAGGGGCTATGACCCACTGGGTATGGTGAGCCTTTGACCCTTGACGAAGGACTCTCAACAACATGAAGTACCTTCAATCAAGTTACCAGTTCTCAACTCTAACAAGTTTCTCTGTTTACCCCGCGAGGTCCTTGAAATCATTGCATGCATATCATACATATCATTGCATAACAGGTACCCTTTCTCTGCAGGTTACTTACCTTCTTCGCTGTTTATTTCAGCAGTCTCGTCATGAATCCTGAATCTTCAACCGAGCACACTATCAAGGCCCTCCAGGCTCAGAACGCCCAGTTCCAAGGTCTGATCATGAATTTGACCCAGGGGCAACAAGATCTGAAGGCTCTGCTCTTGAAGAAGGGAAAGAAGAAGAAGAGGACTGTTTTGTTCAGCCCTAGACGCAGATCTGGGAACACCCTGCAGGATCAAACTGAGAGGACAACTCCATCTGTGGGGAAAGGCAGTCATCAAGAGGAAAGGGTTCCCAGTCCAGTGGTCTCCGACGAGGAGACAGATTTCAACGACGAGCAGTACCCTCCGGCTGAGGATAGGTACAAACAGTTGGAAGACCAGTTAAGTGCTATGGAGATACAAAAAGTGCCTGGCCTGGACTTCGAGGATCTAGGTCTGTCTTCTGGGGTAGTGATCCCGCACAAATTCAAGGCACCTGCCTTTGCAAAGTACGACGGGGCATCCTGTCCAAAGCTGCATCTCAGGTCATACATGAGGAGGATCCAGCCCTATACGGTCGACAGGAACTTATGGATCCACTTTTTCCAAGAGAGTCTTTCAGGGACTCAACTCGACTGGTTCTATCAACTGAATGGAGCCAACATCCATACCTGGGAAGACCTAGCCACTGCATTTTACAAGCAATACCAGTACAATGCCGACCTTGCTCCTACGCGTACCCAACTCCAGGGTATGTCGCTGGGGTCAAGTGAAGGTTTCAAGGAATACGCGCAGAGATGGAGAGACCTCGCTGGCAGAGTGCAGCCTCCATTAACTGACCGGGAACTCGTTGATATGTTCTTGGGGACCCTGTCCGGGCCGTTCTTCAATCATCTCATTGGTAATTCGTCCGCAGGATTTACCGACCTTATTTTGACTGGGGAAAGAATTGAAGCTGGTATCAAGAGTGGGAAAATTCAAGAGGCCACACCTTCTGATACTCACAGAAAGCCTTACACGGGAAAGAAAGAATCTAATGCCGCATACAGCCAAAAGAGTCGTCGTGACCAACATGCAGGGGCAGTCATGATCTCTGGTTCTGCACCACGCCGCCAACCACAAAAGGGAAACCAGCGAAGGCCGGACGAGCCTAAAAGACAATTCACCAACATTAACATGCCATGGTCTCAAGCATTGCAGCACATGTTGAAGATGAACCTGATTGTGGTGATTAACCCTCCTGCAAATCCTAAGACTTCCTCTCCAAGCTACAATCCAGAAGCCAGATGTGCTTATCATTCCGATAGCCCGGGGCACGATACCGAGGACTGTTGGGCGCTGAAATACAAGATCCAGAATATGATCGATGCTAAAGAGATTGAATTCGAACCTGCCGAGACTCCCAACGTGATCACGGCTCCCTTGCCAAAACATGGCTAGGATTGAGAGACTGTTGTTCATTTGAATTCAAGTTGTATCTTTCTTTTCTTATTCAAACAAACAATTATTATGTTAAACTCTTTTATTTCATGAATGCATTACACATGTCTGTCTTGAATTAATTATGTTTACTATACTTAAAACTGCTTTCATATTTTTGTGATGATCAACTCTTGACTGAAAATTCTAAACCTCTTGAGGGAGGATGACGAAAACGATACCACAATCTACAGTATGCTTTTGAACAGACCCCGCTGATGAGGTACAGGCGTTGTTTCAATCCCTAAACACTGGAGTTATAAGGATGATAATCCCTCGTCAACCCCTCTGAGCCAAAGAAGTAGAAGTTTTTATTTTCGAAAATCAAAACCCTTAATCATAACCTGGGGCATGGTAGTTCTTTCAGTTGATCCAAGTGCATAACGAATGGCACCAAAGAAGTCCTTACAAAACAAAAGACAGTGATGGTTCGGAACAATCATAAAGACAGGCAGTCGTTATAAAAAAAATCATAAATGAAAAGCCCAAGAAGTCAAAACCTATAAAAGGGACTTATGAAACCGGGGCATCCTGCTGACTGTAATTCCAAAAAGGAAACAGTTCAGGCAAAAAAAAAGAAAGGGATAACAAAAAATAAAAAGAAAGAGGTCTCACAAACCCTCAGCAAAAAAATGACTGCCTAGTCAAAATAAACTATCAGCATCCGAACCATCATGGGAATATCAGGACAAAAACTCAAATAAGGTCTAACGTATGATCAACTGAGTTTAGGTTTGAAGAACACCATGAAGAGCGGGTGGGTACAAATAATTTGAGCCTTTATCCTTTGTTTCTTAAACCGTAAACCAGGCCACGTTATAACCCTTAAAAGTCCTAGCTGAAGCATGGGTTAATTCGAAAGCATACTGTTACAAAGGTATCCTGACTCCTGAAGGTTTGCCGTAAAATCTTGAGTTAACACCGCACTGTATTACAAAAAAATACATTTTCAAAATTCAAAGACAGACATAGGCTTTTGCATTCTTAAAATAATCTTGTTTGCATATAACTATTTGTTTGAACAGCAGGGAAATTCGCACGATGAACACCTTGTGAACAGAAGTACCTCCAATCAAGGGGCACAGTAGGAGCATTGCCCAGTATCTGGGGCATGACAAAATACTTCCAACAGGGGCAACTCCTTATATTCTGAGAGCGTGGACATAGTCGAAAAAAATGCTACGCACAATCAAAGACCCGCTAGGTTGACACACCTAGGCAAAAACAAGGGTTTCCCGGCGAACCAAAAGGGTTCGGGCAAAAATAAGGGATGAAAATGGAAAAATATGTACACCCGGCAAGTCGAAAACCTGAAAAGGCGGCTTGGGTAAAAATTGGTATCCCGGTGGACTGAAAACCCGAAAGGGCGGTCCAGGCAAAAGTTAGGGATCAAAGCGCACGACTATGTTCCAGTATCTCATCACTTGTCTACCCGAAGATTTGTCAATCACCCACACAGGTATCCTCTTCCCTCACCCCCGAAACAGGGGCAATAATGAGTTATCCAGGCGATCCAATTGCTCTGGTAACCAAAGTACAAAGGAAAGATCAACATAGGGATGATTACCATCTACCTTTACAAATTCCAGATCGTGGGTTAACATCCGAAACCAAACAGGACAATCATCCACTTAATCAAAATCATGTAACCCTACACCGGTTCCTTCTCAATTTCCTCCAGAAGTTTTACACGAACTTATTCCACAAGCAACCTTACCCCGGTTCCTCCAGAAATCTTACATAGATTCATCCCAAGGTAACCTAACCCCGGTTCCTCCCAGAAATCTTACATGGATTTATCCACAAGTAACCTAACCCCGGTTCCTCCAGAAGTTTTACACGAACTTATTCCACAAGTAACCTTACCCCGGTTCATCCAGAAGTTTTACACGAACTTATCCCAAGTAGCCCAACCCCGGCTCCTCCTAGAAATCTTACATGGATTTATCCCAAGTAACCCAACCCCGGTTCATCCAGAAGTTTTACACGAACTTATCCCGAAGCAACCATACCCCGGTTCCTCCTAGAAATCTTACATGGATTTATCACAAGTAACCTAACCCCGGTTCCTCCAGAAGTCTTACATGGACCTATCTCAAGATGACCTTACCTCGGTTCATCAAAAAGTTTTACACGAACTTATCCTGCAGTAACCTAACTCTGGTTCCTCCAGAAGTCTTACATGGACCTATCTCAAGATGACCTTACCTCGGTTCGTCAAGAAGTTTTACACGAACTTGTCCTGCAGTAACCTAACCCCGGTTCCCCCAGAAGTCTTACATGGATTTAGCTCAAGATAACCTCACCCCGGTTCATCAAGAAGTTTTACATGAACTTACCCCGAAGAAACCCTACACAGGTTCTCCTCCTCCAGACGTAGTTTTACATGGACTCGTCATCAAGCAACCCTACACCGGTTCCCTCTCTTCAAGATGCAGTTTTATATAGACTCGTCACCCAGAAACCCTACACAGGTTCTCTTTTTCCAAAAACGAAGTTTTACACGAACTCATCAAAGTAACCCTACACAGGTTCTCTTTTTCCAAAAACGAAGTTTTACACGAACTCATCAAAGTAACCCTACACAGGTTCTCTTTTTCCAAAAACGAAGTTTTACACGAACTCATCAAAGTAACCCTACACAGGTTCCTTCTCCATTTCAGATGCGGTTTTTACACGAGCTCATCAGCAGGCAACCCTACATATGTTCCCTCTTTCAACTTACAAAATTACAGTTCAAAACTTCCCCAGAAGAGCCCAATCCAGTTCCCCAGGAAGGTTGGAATTCACATCCCCAAGCAATAAGCTTATCCCCAGTAGATTCTGGAAGCTTATCCGCACAGAGCACGAACGCGTCGCCCGGCTTTATTTAAAGAGTTATTTCCTTAACAGGATATAACTAGGTTATCCTCAGCCAAGAGCCATGGAAAGGTCGTCATCAATACAATCTTCTTATCCCCAACAAAGCCTATCAATACTTCCAACACAACAAAGATATCCCCAGCAAGCTATCATCAACATCTCAGCAAAGCATCTCTATTCCCACAGAGTATCGCTCCCCAGCATGGTCGCTAGAGTATTTTTCTCCCCGCAGAATCTTCCATTTGCCAAGTTTATTCCCCAACGGAGTTATATTCTCCTATCGGTATTCTTGCAGCTATCATCCCCAGCGGAAGCGAAATCTATTTCAGCCCAGGAGTGACTTCCCGGCACCCGTCAAGGATTTACTTTCCTAGACGAAAGCATACATAAAACATCACATACATCATTATAGCATGCATAGACGCATCATACCATACAAATCTCATTTATGTTGAGAACATCATTGCTTGATCCATATCATGCATTGCATATGACTGACTTTTACCTTTCAGGAAAGATGCAGTTAAATTCTCAATCATATTTCAAGACCTAGACCGGTTCAATTAATCGACTCAAAAGATTTCTTATCCAGTCCAAGGCCTTCTCTAGTCCAGCTAAATCGACTCCCAACAGATTTTTCTGATGAAGACTCAGTAGAAGTTATCCGGGTTATAATTTCCTATGGTTCCCTCCCCGACGGTGCGTGAGGTGATTCCTTTTGAGATTATAATTCCCTATGGTTCCCTCCCCGACGGTGCGTGAGGTGATTCCTTTTAAGATTATAATTCCCTATGGTTCCCTCCCTGACGGTGCGTGAGGTGATTCCTTTTGAGATTATAATTTCCTTTGGTCCTCTCCCCGACGGTTATGATTTCCTATGGTCCTCTCCCCGACGGGGCGTGAGATGTAATTCCCTTTCAGATTATAATTTCCTTTGGTTCTCTTCCCGATACTGCGAAGATGGTAATTCCCGCTAAGATTTTCTCAACGAGCGTTGTTGAAGTTAAAGTCACCCGAGGTTCTCTTACCATTCATGCTAAGGTAGTAACCATCCCTGGTTCACTCATCATCTTGTGAAGCTCCAGATCCAGCTCCTGTAGCCAGTCAGGACATATCTACACAAAAGCATCTGAAAATCAGCTCCTGCAACGTGTCAGATAATCATTTTCTATTTTGCAGGTATACAGGTTCTCGCTAAGGAATCTCTTACGCAATCAACATCCAGATGGCATCTATAAGCCCATCATCCTATCCATCAATCTCCAAATGGCATCCATAAGCCCATTCCACCATCACACTACTATGTGAGCGCAAATTTCTGGGCACTTTAGTGTTCAATCATCTTCCACCCTCGGATTACGAAAGGCACGTCAGCCAATCTGCATCCTTAGGTCTAATAAGATTGAACAGGGGCAACTGTTGTACCCCAAAATTTGCCCTCCCATATTCTTCAAAGATTTGCAAAGTCAAGCTTCAAAATTCCCTAAGGGTTGCACAGTGCAGGAGCCTCCTAAGCAGTCAAGATTAGGGTTTGTATTCTGATCAAGAAGTTGAAGTTTCCAAAGGTCCAATCAAGTCTCATATGCCTACAAATATGGTCAAGCATCCTCATACCAAGTTTCAAGACATTCAGCTCAAAATTGCACAGTCAAAAACCCTAATTGCACTACAGTCAACTGTAGGGGCAAAATGGTCATTTGGCAGTCAAAAGTTCAAATTTTTGGTCAACATATCATTTTGAAGCCACAAACATCATTTGATCAATGCTTGATCATGATTCTCAAAGCTTGGCTCAAAAATCATCAAGATGCAAAAGTTTCCTTATTTGGACAGTTGAAAAAGTCAACTGAAATTGACCAGGGCATAACTTCCACATGGATTATCAGAAAAATTCCATCCAAAGCTCATTTTGAAGAGAAAGACATTTCCTACAACTCATCTTCATACTTCAAGTCCAAGAAATGCTCTCACAAAAAGTTATCAATTTCAACATTATAGGTCATTTTCAAAAGTCAACAAAAAGGGACTTTAAGTCAAAGGCCATAACTTGAGATTGGTAAATCAAAATGACATGGGACCAAAGACATTGGTTATAAGACTCAAAGACCTTTCCAAAATGTCCAAGAACATGAGCAAAGCTTAAAAATTGAGAAAGTTATGCCTTGTGGAAGTTGGGAACATTTTGGATATTTTGAAAAGTCAACATTGATTCAAATGACCTAAAAATGCTAATGGGCCCATTTTTCTTCCATAATTCATCATCCATGGCATGTGCACGACCACTTGGCCCAAAGGGAAGTTTTTATTCATTATTTATTTATTTATTTGGATTTTTATTAATAATAATTCATTTAAATTAAAATAAATACATGAAAAATGCTAACCTAAGTTTTTTCAATCTTTTTGTGCATGTTTTATCCTCAAGATTTCGTGCATGACTCAATATAGAAAGATTTGGATTGAATTGATCTTAATTGATACAAAATTGCATGAAAAATATTTGAAAAAAATATCTTGAAAATCAAATTTCCAAAATCATGAATGCAAGAGATTTGGAGTGGTTTCTTTAACCTAATTCATTCAGTACAAAAGCCAAAACATAAACCTAATCTCAAGGACCATTGAAGCTGCGCAGAAACTCATCATCAAACTTGAAAAATTTGGCAAAAAACTCAAAACTGAAAACCTCATTCCAGGGGGATTCAAGGCATAATTTTTATCTCATTAGCTTCCTCAAGCATTACTGAACGTTTTCCAATCACAAACGCTCATCAAAACGCCCGGAATTGGTACAGTGGAGTCCAACTGTTTCAAATAAAATTCACAATCGTGCATCTTCATTCATGCGTTTATTGCAAGTTTTAATTGTTGATTTACATTCCTCATGCTATTCTGAAGCTAACCCATGTGTTTAATTGTGTTTTTATGCCTTGTGTACGATTTCGCCATTGTCAATTTTTAGGGTTTACAGGACTTGGAATTAGGGCTTTTGAAACAAAGAAAAATTGGCCTTCAAGACCCATACCATTAGAATCAGCGTGTCTGGACGAAGAAGAAGCCATGCTCGCGCTCAATTTATGAGTGTTCCTGGGCTAATCGCTATTTTCCCATAGCTGGCCTAAGAAAACGCTAACAAAACCGTGGCTTAATGTATTTGTGTTTCAGGAACATGAAGAAGATGACCTCGTGGCGTCAATGGATTGGCCAGTTTAAAAATTCACGCGCAGAGGCCCCACTAACGCTTGTTTCTTTTATAACGTTTATTAGTTATTATATATTAATATGTGTAAACTGGCTCAGCTGGCAAGGCGTAGTGGTGTTAATCCTCATGACCTGGGTTCGAGCCCCAGGTCTTCAATATTCCTATATTATTTTTCAATTAACAATCATATGCAGGTTGATGTTGTTGTTCCATGGTACACCTTCAGAACCAAGCGTACATGCGTCCAAGTGAGTTCAATCAAAGGCCAAGGATTGAAGTATACAATAAGTCCCAGTCAATGCATCACATGCTAATGCCAAAGTCAAACGGACCAATGTCTTAATGGGCCTGAGTTTCTAAAGAATCACCTCCTATTTGGGGTCTGAACCCCCTAGGTTTGCTATGTTTATTTATTTATTTATTAATTCTATTTTTCTTTTAACTATTATTTATTTAGTTAATTAGATATTTTCACAAAATATAAAATATCATAAAAAATCAGAAAAGAGTTAAAACAATAAATAATTTTTATTTTAGTATTTTCTTAAATAAATTTGCATGTAATTAAACTTAGTGTAAATTAGGTTTTAATTTTAATACTTTTAATAAAAATCTAAAAAATGTAGAATTAGGTTTAATTAATTTTCATCTTTTTATTTTTCTTTCATGATAATCAAATATCTAATATTATTTATTTTATTTATTTTTATAATTAAATTGCATGTAAAAATTAGGATTAATTTTAGGTTAAAAACTTCAATATTTTTTTAATAAATTAAAAGCCACTAGAATTAGGGTTTACATCTTATTTTAATTTTAGTTAATTTTTTTTTTATATATTAAATCCTAGAACATTAAAAAATACCAAAAAAACAAGTTCTTTCTTTCTTTTAATTTTAATTAATTCCTCATTATTTTAATTTTGCAAAAAAGGGTCCAACGCCCTCATTTCGACTTAATTGTTTATTCGCATATTTATTTTATTTCGTTTAAATATTTATGTATCTCTCCCCAAGCCTTGTAAATAATTGCTCGCACTCTTTAATTCTTTACCTTTATTTATTTATTTTCTGTCAAAATCGGGTTCGAGAAACTTTTGGCGATGTGGACCCGTGCCTTTTGTAATAGTTTAGAATTTACTTTTCCCGCAATATTTTTTAACTATTAAACAAAGCATGCAAGAATGAATGGCCTTAAATAAAAACAAACGTTAGAACACCAATAACATGGCAAGATAAATGCAAATGAAAACAACACACGAATCGCACACACCACCCCTAGGGTACGCCTCACTGTTGCCTTGCCTCGAAAGGTGATCGTCGAGTAGAGGATGTCTTAGTAAGTCCTCATGATCCGGGAACCTGGCATGAGGGTAGCTTCTAAGGTGTCTTCCCATTGCTCTGGTGATCACCATGTCCCGAACCTCGAATTGACCCGAATACCTCCAACGGTGGTGCTACCTACCTCTCAATGGTGGGATGGCACTACTTTAAAGGACATCTACACAGACGAATTCCTTAGGGTAGGTAGACGACTCTAGATACTTGCTCTAAATTTCAAAACAAATTCAAAACTACTTTTCACACCGACACCTTTTCAAAAAGCTTTCGAAAGCAATTTTTCAAACACTCTTGAGGACAGATACAAGAGTCGAACTGGAATTTTCAAAGAAACTTTTTTAAAACCCACATTGAAAAGCAAACAAACCATTTTTTGAAAACACGATGAGCAAGTATCTAAGAGCCCATGGATAACCATGGATAGAAAGGGTGCTAACACCTTCCCTTTCTATAATCTACCTCCCGAACCGAGAGCAATCTCTTTAAGGAATTTTTCTGTGCTTTTGTCCTTTCCATTTGGAGAAAATAAAAGACGGTGGCGACTCTTGCTTCCGCGACATTTCGCGAACCAGCGTTAAACAGTCAGTTCCAGATCCACCGATCACAGTCACCAAAGCAATGGTAGGACACCTTAGAAGTAACCCTAATATCTTAGATCCTTTGTATCCGAGGCAACCGTTTCGAGGCAACTGGATCTTTTGGACAGAAGGGCGACCTCTAAGACACCCTATACTTGATGACCACGTTCGAGGCAACTAGTGAGGCGTACCCTAGAAGTGGCATGTGCTTTGTGTGTTGTTTTTCAGTTAATGTTTTGTATTTGTGAGCTACGGATTAATTTTATTTACATACATTCTTTCATGCATTTAACAGTTAGGGGTGCAGAAAGTAAATTGCAGAAATGTAAATTCTAACTATTACAAGGCACGGGTCTATACATCGCCAAAAACAATAACCCGTTTTGTAAAATAAAGTGCGAGAATTTAAATAAAGCGGTAAAAACCTATTTAACTATTACATATCTGGAGACAGTTACATAAATAATCAAAATAAATAAATACGCGCGAATAGAAAATGGAATCGGGAACGTCTTAAGGGTTTTGACCCTTTTTTGAATAAGAATTGAATTTTGTCCCTTGTAGTTAATGAAATTAAAATTAATAACTAATTAATTAATTAATTAAGAAAATATTTTTTGTGTTTTTATGTTTTTAATGAAAATAAAGAGAAAATAAATAGAAATTAAAAGTTAGTAAAAAAACTAATTCTAAATTGTTTTTATTTATTGTAAAAAAAAAGATTAAAGTTAAACCTAATTAAAAAGAACTAAATTAATTAATGTTAATGTTTATTTACAAAATACATTAGTAGTGAAATTAGTAAATAAGAATATTAGTTTTTTTTTATTTTTGGTTTTGAAAATAATTACTTAGGTTAATAATAATAATAATAGTAATAATTAATAAAAAGGAATTATAAAAGAAAAGAAAAAATAAAAGAATGAAAAACAAGACCAAGGGGGTTTGGGTCAGAATTGAGTGTGTGTTTAGAAATCTGGAAGCCCAATATTCATCCAGCCACGTTGACTTCTTGGATCAAGTGCTTGGTGATTGACTGGGAGCATGGTGTGGATCAGTTTATGACCACTGGATTGACGCTTGTGGACACTTGGCGCCTGATTTGTGAGGGGTATGGTGGAACACACTAGCAAGCCTGCATAGGAATATGTTAGGAAAAATTGAAACAATTATTGAGTGGACCTGGGAAAACTTACAGCACGGTATGATGGACCTTAGGACGTAGCAAGGGTTGCTTTAGCTTCAGAGTATGGCAAAGAAGAGAGTCACATTCTCCTTTTGGCCTGAAAATGCTCGCAACACTCCTTTTGATCTCACACTTTTTTTGACATTTTTTGGATTTTGCTCTGGCCGTTTGTGCACACTCTAGGTTGTGAATGAGGCTTGCAAGGCTTGTATATATAGTAATGAGTGAGAATAAGTCATATTTAGGAGCCTTTAACCATTGCAATTAAGCTTTGGATTTTGTCTTAACCACCATTAAAGACCTTTCAAAGCTTGTTCAAAATTTGAATTTTCATGCCTAAATGAGCTTAGCACGAAATTGGTAGGTTTCAAATGCTTCATGAAGGCTATTCAAACAATAAGATACCATTTAATTAATTTTTTTTAGATTTACTTGAATTATTATGGATTAAAATGAATTAAATCCATAAAAATTAAATAAAAATATAAAAATAATTATTTGGTCTTGAAATTGATCATGGGACACGTGGGTGGCATGACAAGGATGAATCAAGTGGAAAAAAGTGGGCCCTTTTGTCAAAAATTGAAGTTTCAAGGATAGTTGACTTTTGCCATTTCACAAAAATTTCCCAACTTCTCCAATGCATATCTTGCTCAATTTTGATCATATGAACATGTTCTTGGACATTTTGGAAAGGTCTTGAAGTCCTCTAACCAATACCTTTGGTCCCATGTCATTTTGATTTACAAATCTCAAGTTAAGGTCTTTGACTTAAAGTGCCTTTTCGTTGACTTTTGAAAATGACCTATAATGTTGAAATTGATAACTTTTTGTGAGAGAATTTCTTGGATTTGGAATGTGAAGATGAGTTGTAGGAAATGTCATCCCATTCAAAATGAGAATTGGATGGGATTTTTATGATGAACCATGAAAAAGTTATTCCTTGGTCAAGTTACAGTTGACTTTTCAGTTGTCCAAAAATAGAAACTTTTGACACCTTGATGATTTTTGAGCCATTCTTGTGGAATCATGATCAAGACTTGATCAAATGATGATTGTGGCCTCAAAATAAGATGTTGACCAAAAATTTTGACTTTTGACTGCCAAATGACCATTTTACCCCTATAGTTAGTGGTGAAGCAATTAGGGTTTTTGACTGTGCAACTTGACCTTGTGAGCCTTGAAACTTGACATGTAGGTGCTTGACAATGTATATGAGCATATGGGACTTGATTGAGCCCTTGAAAACCTCAACTTCCTTGCAAGAACCAAAACCCTAATTTGACTGGCTTAGGAGGGTGTTTGAACTGTGCAACCCTTGAGTAGACTTGAGCAAATTGAGATGATGCTTGTCAAAACTTTGAAGAATATGGGAGGGAAAATTTTGGGGTACAACAACATACATTCGTGGGTTTGAAAGACATACATTGGTGGCCCATTCGAAGAACACACAAGTGGTGCCTCCGAAGGACATACAATTGGTCCATTCGATGGACACACAATTGTTTGAAACAAGTTTTGTTTTATCTTTTGATGAGTCTTGTTCAAGATGCTTACTGGACAAAGTCCTACATGCTACCAAGCCCAAGACTCCTGCACAATTACATTAGAAGTAAATAACAAAAGAAGTTTTGACTGGCCAGAATGAAGTGTTCGATTGGGCTAATAGGAAAAATTTTCAGGTCAAACAACCAACATAGATGGACTCAATCAAAGGAGCCGTGAGGATGAAGCCGTGAGCAAATCGAATTGAAGCCCAGAACCCTCGAAGGAAGCCACTCAGAGCCAATCGAAGAACAAGGCTTGAGGGCATTCGAATGAGTCAAGATGAGAAACCTGTCCAGGTTCATACAAAACTCAAAAGGGTAGGAAATCATCAAAAATGGCAACTTTTTAAAGGCCTTCAATTCTGCCTTTAAAGCCTGATTAATGGTTGATTCTTACCATTTCCATTCACCACTACCCCCTATAAATACAAAGCAAATGGACAGACACTGTGGGAAAAAAACATTGCCACGGAAACATTTTTTCCTACACACGCATTAGTCACAGAAACACTTGCCTATACACACAAGCATTGCCCATACACGAGAATTTGTGCCCAGACACGCACATTGCCCCACAAGAGCTCCACAAAAATTCCAAAATTCTGACAAAGTTGTCAAAATCGAAGCAACCTTTGCAGGCCTCTTCAATCCAAAGCAAGCATTCCACTGGTAACAGACCTTCGATCTCAAATTCATTTCATATGTAATGTAATTTTAATTGTATATTCATGTTGTATGATGTTCGTGATTGTTAATGTGTTACATGTAAAATATAAAGTAACAGGATACCTTTACTAAGGCATGTGAGACGGATTCCTTCGAATCTCAAATCCAGGCATCCCTGTCCTTTTGGCTTGTGCAACACGCATGTGTGGATTTCGAATTATATATATATATATATATATATATATATATATATATATATATATATATATATATATATATATATATATATATATATATATATATATATATATATATATATATATATATATATATATATATATATATATATATATATATATATATATATATATATATATATATATATATATATATATATATATGATTTGTTTGCTAATGGAGTGTTATTATTTTATTTGTACTAACGAATGAACAAACAACTCAGATGGTAAAGGGGAATGTGTGTAGTCGAAAGGGCCTGGGTTCGATACCACTAGATCATTATGGATCCAGATCCAGCGCATGCCTTGGGCTTCTTCCCTCTGGGATTAATGGACCTGCTTCTTAGCACCCCTCCTGTTTACTTTTGCTACTAGGCTCATCTTTATTTTCTTGTTTTATTCATTTTATTTATTTCTTTTAATTTCTTTTTTTTATTTTAATCAATAAACAAATATAAAAATTACATAAAAATAGATTTAGGATTTTTCTTAATTAAATTTTAATTTTGGTAAATTAATTAACTAATCACTTTAACTTTTTTTTTAAATTAAAATTAATAGAACTTAGGTTTAATTTCATTTTAATTCATTTTCCTTTTCATAACAAAAATACAAAAAAAAACATAGAATTAATTTTTTTTCTTTAAATTTCACGTTCCTTTAATAATTAACCTTTTTCTCTTTAAATATAGATCTAGATCGATTATTTTTTAACTTAAACCATTTTCATAAATTAAAACAAAAAAACAAACAAAAAGATTTTCTCTTAGGATTTTTTTTAGACGTCCTTTCAATTCACGCGTGTTATCATCTTTCTCATTCTATTTTTCATACTATTGTAATTGCCTACTGGATGTAATAGAATAACTAGGACTTTTACTTTTTCTGCTTTATTCCCCATTTTGGACTTGTAAATTCTCCCTCCCCGAAGCCTTATAATAGCATAGATTTAAATTTCCACATTTTTATTTCATGTACATATATTAACTGTTAGATGTATACCTAATAAGATTGCATGACAAGAAGTTAAAAAATAAAATGCTAGCAAACTTAACACAAGACTAAAATAACTGAACATAACACAATTGCACATGCACACCTTTAGAGTACTCCCACTTTGGTTGCCTTCGGAAAAACTGTCACATCTCTCGAAACATGGGAGATTTTAGTGGCTACCCTCCGGTTTAAAGATCTTAAGTCCCTTGATGACCCTCTCAATGTTGCCTCGGTATGATCTTAAAATCCTAGGTTAGTTACTAAAATTTCTTGCCCAGTTGCCTTTGTGACTGTATACACGTCCCTTCAAATGTCCCTCAAATATCCAAACGACTAGGGCTACCTACTCACTAATAGTAGGATAGCACTTTCTAAAGGAAAGGAGGAAAAGAACGAACCTTTCGAGTAAAGTAGATAGTTCCTAGATGCTTGCTCAAAACAAATTTGTACACCTACATAAAACATTTCAAAAACATTTTCAAAAATGCTTTATCAACACTCTTGAGGACTGATACAAGAGTTATCATAAAGCAAATTGCCTCACTATTGGCATTTCAAATCACTTTTCAAAAACACAAAAAGAACAAGGTATTTCAAAAATGAGCTAAGCATCTAAGAGCCCGTAGAAAACTACGAATGGAAAGGGTGCTAATATCTTCCCTTTCCATAATCTACCCCCTTACTCAGAAAACTCTCGAAAGGTCTTTTTCTGTTCCTTTCACCCTTTCCTTTGTTGGATAAAAGAAAAGTCGGTGGCGACTCTTTCTTACTGCGACATTTGCAAACACAAATGCAAAACCAGTATAATAGTCGGTTCTGCCACCGTATCACAGAACTGGCAACTCTGTTGGGGAGACTTATAAAGTGGGGTTACCTTAGAGTTTAGTTCATCTTTTTAATTTCTTTACATTGTGTGCTTTGTTTGCTTTATCTTTGAGGGAATTTTTGGGTTTACTTGTAAAGATCCTATACCCGGATCTAGGGCATTACTTTTAGGTAAGCAGCAATAGATTGTACAGCGTAAACCGATATGGTTGAAGTGATAGATGCATTGGTGTGACACATTGGTTGGTATTGGTAACCCTTGTGTTAAATCGAGGAGAATACGAGGCTGTTGCGTGGTGTCATAAAGCACTAACGGACCTTAGAACCTTATTTGAACAAACTTGGCCATTAGAAAGTAGTGAGATAGTCGACCTCGGTATAAAGTTGAATATTGGTTGATACTCGATGCTACACTCATTAAGATCGGACTTTCGGGATATTTCAGCCGTGAGAAAAGATCGCATGAGCTGAAACAATGCCTGATAAAGAAAGATCAATGATATTGAGACTCCTTAGAACCCGGTTACTTTTCTAAGGCAGGTTGAACCAATTATACTTCAAGAGGGTATTTGCCTATAAACCCCATGAAAGCCTAAACCTAAGGTCTTGTGTGTGTGCTTGTGTATGATTAAATTGTTCAAACATAACATCATGCATCTTAACATCCATATTCATTTCACTAACAATTTCAAGGACCAAAGGAATTTATCTTTGTTCTGTTTTGAAGATCATGGCTTCCGTTTGTAGAAACACCATCCAAATCAGCTTTGTGAGAATACCTCTCCAACTCAAAGAGCTAGTATCAAGAGTTCCTGAGACTTCCTCGTTCACCAAGAAATATGGTCGACTTCTCAACCTGGTTACCTCAAGCTTTAATGAGAAGATGGTGGGGGTACTCTTTCAGTTCTTTGACCCCAAATACCATTGCTTCATATTTCTCGATTATCAGTTGGTACCCACCATGGAAGAGTTCTCTCAAATATTGTGTGTACCCATTCTGGATCAGATGCCTTTCACCGGTTTAGAGGAGGCTCCAAAGCCAGAGGTCATTGCAGCAGCCTTACATCTGAAATGATCCAACATTATATCCAAATGGGAAACAAGAAGCGGAGTCAAGGGTTTCCTAGTCAAGTTCCTATTAGAAAAGGCTCAATTGTTTTTGGATGATTTGAATTTCCAAGCTTTCGAAGAAGTCCTAGATCTTCTAATCTACTGGTTAGTATTGTTCCCTAATTAGGACTTGCTCATAGATATGAATGTTGTCAAGGTTTTCTCTCTCGTAACCCTGTGCCTACTTTGCTCTGAGATATCTTGAATTCCCTTCACACTCTTACCATGAAAAGAAAAGGGGTTCTTAATTGTTGCATGCCATTGCTGTCTAGGTGGTTTATTTCACACCTTCCTCAATCAGTATTGAAGAATGAACAAGGTTTGGGTTGGTCGCAAAGGATAATGTCACTTTCTATCTCGGATATTCTTTGGTACTCCCGGTCTATGGGAGATATTTCTATCATTGACCGTTATGGAGAATTCCCTAATGTCCTACTCCTCGGCATTAGGGGAGGTATCACTTATAATCCTTCTCTAGATCTACGACAGTTTGGTTATGCTCGGAGCGATGGTCCCCATGATATGCTTATCCAAGGCATTGTGTTCAACTACGAGGATGATGTTCAAGAGTATCGTCAAAGGTTTATCCGAGCATGTGGCATGGTAAATAAGGTGGATAGCAAGATGTTGGGACACAAGAATTCCATTCCTATGGAGCCCTATCTCAATTGGGTACGAGCTCGCACCTAAAACCTTATGATGCCATATATAGCCATCTTACCAGTGATTGTGGAACCTGTCACCGAAGAAGATGTTCCTTATATAGTTCTCCATCCTTATATGCCCACTGATCTTGAAGAGCTGCAGAGGTCTTGGATTCAGCTGAAGGAAGAACGAGATACCTTTAGAGATCAATTCTACACTAGTGAGAAGAAAGTGTTGAAGCTCACGAAGCAACTTCACAAAGAGGAAATTCTTAATGTCTACCTCGGCGCGAAGAGGAAGAGCCCATGGGAAACCTGACGTTTAGATTTTAAGGGTTTTTAATTTTCAATTGTAAGCCTAAAAGGCAGTTGTAATTTTAATCTTACTAATAAAATCTTTGTTTCATTTTGGTTCGCAAATTTAAATTTCCCGAAGTCCCTAAAAACATTGCATTAAGCATATCATGCATATCATTACATAAGCAGGTATTTCGAGACAGGTTTCTTATCTTTTCGCTGTTTATTTCAGCAAAAGAAATGGCTCTTGAACAAATAGTTAAAGATCTTCAAGCTCAAAATGCTCAGTTCCAACAAATGTTCCTAGCTCTGGATAAGGTACAAGAAGATCTGAGAGCTCTTATCATCAAGGAGAAGACAAAGAAGGCAAAGAAACCAGTTGGTGTTTTAAATATGGAAGAAGGTTTAGAGGACCGGCCAAGTGAGCTCTATATTTTGCAACTCCGTCGGATGAGGGAGACAATCAAGAAGAAAATCCTAAGGAAGGAGACAATAACCCAGGGTCTGATGAAGAAGAAGTAGACTATGCTGAAGAACAGTATCCTCCCGCTGATGACAAGTACAAACAGCAGGAGGATCGCCTCAATGCTATGGAGCTTCAAAGGGTAATCGGTCTGGATTTTGAAGAGTTGGGACTGGTCTCAGGGGTGGTCATCCTGTAGAAGTTCAAGGCTCCTGTATTTTCTAAATATGACGGGGTCTCTTGTCCTAAGCTGTAATTAAGGTCCTATGTGAGGAAGATTCAGCCTCACACTACTGATAGGAATTTATGGGTGCATTTCTTCCAGGAAAGTCTATTAGGGATTCAACTGGAATGGTTCTATCAGTTGGAGGGAACCGATATCCGTAACTGGGAAGATCTGGCTGCTGCTTTCTATAGGTAGTACCAATATAATGCTGACCTCGCTCCAACCCGTACACAATTGCAAAGTATGTCTATGGGTTCCAACGAGGGTTTCAAATATTATGCCCAAAAGGTGAGATACCTTGCGGGAAGAGTCCAGCCTCCTCTGTCTGATAGAGAACTGGTAGACATGTTCTTTGGCACTTTATCTAGTCCATTTTTCAACCATCTGATTGGAAGCTCTTCAGTTGGGTTTACTGAGCTGATTTTGAATGGTGAACAAGTAGAAGCTGGTATTAAGAGTGGTGAGATCCAGAGAGATGCATCCTCAAGTACAGTAAGGAAACCATTCTCTGGGAAGAAAGAAGTAAGCGTTGTGTATGGTCAGAGAAATCAAAGTAAGACTGAACACTGTCCAACGGTAAGGGCTGTTATGATTTCCAATCCTGCATCAAACCAACAACAAAATAATCAGCGCAGACTGGATGCACCCAGAAGGCAGTTCACCCAGATTAACATGTCCTTATCTCAGGTTTTGCCACACCTATTAAAGTCTAATATGGTTACTCTGAAGGAGGCTCCTAAAAATCCCAATACTGCATCTCCCCGCTAGAACCCAAATGCTCGATGTGCCTACCATTCTGAAATTCCAGGGCATGATACAAATGATTGTTGGGCTCTGAAAAATAAGGTGCAATATCTTATCGAGGCAAAGGAGATTAAGTTTGACCCACCAGAGACCCCTAATGTAATAACTGCGCCAATGCCCAAACATGGCCAGGGTGTCAATGTTATGGAAGATGACCTGTTTGTTTCTTCTGTGGATGAATTAGCTACTCCTCTTTTGATTGTTAAAGAGAATCTGTTGCGAGCCGGTTTATTTCCGGGTTGCGGTGAGGGTTGCCACTTATTTATGTATCTACCATATGGTTTTTTGTTGTTAAAGATGGGTGTTCAGCGCCTGATGATTAACAAAGAAATCCTGTTTGAGAAAGTCCCCCCTGCAAAAAGTTTGTGTGAAGATGTATCAATAATCACCATTTCCAACAATCCTCCCAGGGTCTCCACCAAAAGACCCATCAGGATTACATTCGTTCCTAAGTTTGCTCCCTTGATTATCACCCTTCCTGGGCCGATACCATATTCCTCTGATAAAGTTATTCCTTAGAATTATGGGGTTGACATCTACTACCATGGCGTCAAGCAAGACCTATTGGATGTTAAAAATAAAGTTGCTGAAGATACTGATCCTGACATTGACAACATCGTTGGGACCAGTAAAATTACAAGAAGCGGGAGAGTTTTCTATCCTGAAATCTATCTGAAGACTATTGTTACTCCTTTGGTTATTCCTACAGTTACTCTTATTATTACTCCCACTGTTATCCCTGTTGTTATCCCTGCTACTGAGTCAGCTGACACTCAGGGTAAAGAGGTACTGGTTGAGCATATCCGGACGAAGACGCACAAAGAAGTCATTCCCGAGGCTTCTAAAAAAGAAATGGAAGAGATACTGAAGATAATAAAGAAAAGTGATTACAATATTGTGGAGCATTTGGGACAGACCCCTTCAAAAATCTCAATATTGGCCTTACTTTTATGCTCTGAAGCCCATGATAAGGCTTTGGTAAAATTCCTGAAGTCTGCCCATGTGCCTCAAGATACCTCTGACGATCAATTCGAGAATTGCGTTGCTAGTTTGACAGTTGACAATGGACTGGGTTTCTCTGATGAAGATTTGAGATCCAAGGGAAGAAAGCATAATGATGCCATGCATGTCTCCATTGAGTGCAGGGGCACTTTCCTAGCTCATGTTCTAGTAGATACAGGTTCATTGTTGAATGTCTTACCCAAGAATTCTTTGGACATATTAGATTGTGAAGGACTCGCATTGAAGCCCAGTAATATTGTGGTGAGGGCCTTCGATGGTTCCAAGAGAATGGTGCATGGGGAGGTGGACATCCCTATCAAAGTTTGTACTCAGACTTTTGACTCAACTTTCTACGTGACGGACATTCGACCGTCTTACTCCTGTTTATTAGGTCGACCTTGGATCTATGGGGCCGGTGTTGTTACTTCTACTCTGCATCAGATGTTGAAATACTCAGTTAACAGAAAGATTATTATGGTCCATGGCAAGGAAGAATACATGGTGAGCCACCTGAACTCTTTCAGGTATGTTGAGATGGACGGCGAGTTCATTGAGACCCCTTTCCAGAACTTTGATGAGGTTCCTCAGGCAGTTACTACAACCAAGGCTACTACCAATGTCCTAAAGACTACCAGACTACCATTGAAGATGGTTTCTCTGAAGGATGCCAAAGCAGTAGTCGAGGAAGGTGGGTGTACCATTTAGGGCCAACTCCCTGATATCCCTTACAAATCTGACAAATTTGGTTTGGGTTTTACTTCAGGGGCCCAAAGAGTTATTCGTCGTGCTTGCGCCAAGGGACCACCACTATGCATCAGCAACCATGGAGTCAATGCATTGGAGGACAGTGATAGCGACTGTGACATGGACAAGTGGATCTTCCCAACTATCAGCGGTGGACTCAACAATTGGGAGGCCAAGGATTTTGTTCCTATTACTTTTATTCAAGAGTAATTGTCTTTTAGTTTTTTTTGGGATATGTAATATTTGAACAATTGAAACTCTAAATCCTTGTGTCTTACCCGAGGCACAATGGTCTATTTGTGAGGGTTATTACTTCATCTTCATATGTCATTAATAAATCATTGTACGTTTTGCATGCAAATTTTACGCTCTTTGTTTTTCTTTTCTACTTTTTACTTTATCAAAAATAGCTATGCTCTCTTACACACACCCACATATCAAACTGCAGATCCACATCCACTCTGGATCCCATTGATAGCGGTTCCGCTATTACCAATTATGATTTTGAAAATCCGATCTACCAAGTCGACGATGGAGGTGAGGAAGATTGTGAAGTACCAGGAGAACTTGCCAGACTGTTACAACAGGAGGAAAGGGCAATACAACCTCATGAAGAGTCGGTTGAGACAGTAAACTTGGGTACTGAAAAGGATAAGAAGGAAGTCAATATAGGTGCCGATCTAGAGCATAGTGTCAAAAAGCATTTAATTCAGATGTTACATGATTACGTTGAAATCTTTGCCTGGTTATACAAAGACATGCCGGGACTTGACGCTGATATCGTGGTTCATCGCCTACCAATAAAAGAAGACTACCCTCTAGTGAAACAGAAGGTCCGTCGTATGCGTCCTGAGATGTCAGAAAATATCAAAGTCGAAGTCATGAAACAGTTCAATGTCGATTTCTTAGTTGTTACTTCTTATCCACAATGGGTTGCTAATGTTGTTCTGGTACCTAAGAAGGACAGTAAGGTACGTATATGTGTGGATTACAGAGACCTGAATAGGGAAAGCCCCAAGGATGACTTTCTGCTTCCCCATATTGATGTTTTGGTTAACAATACCACACAACATAAGGTATTCTCCTTCGTGGATGGTTTCTACGGGTATAATCAGATCAAAACGGCACCTGAGGACATGGAGAAAACAACCTTCATCATACAGTGGGGCACTTTCTGCTACAAAGTTATGCCATTTGGGTTAAAGAACACCAAGGCAACCTATTAGCGTGCCATGGTAGCTTTGTTTCATGATATGATCCATCATGAGATAGAGGTCTACGTTGATGATATGATAGCCAGGTCTCAGACTGAAGAGGAGAACCTTGATCACCTGCAAAAGTTGTTTGAAAGGCTGAAGAAATACAAACTGAGGTTGAACCCGAATAAGTGCACCTTTGGAGTAAGATCCGGTAAGCTCTTAGGCTTTGTTGTCAGCGGAAAAGGTATTGAAGTAGACCCTGCAAAGGTTAAAGCTATACAAGAAATGCCAACTCCTCGCACTGAGGAGGAGGTTAGGGGACTCTTGGGATGTCTAAACTACATTGCTAGATTCATTTCCCATCTAACCGCTACTTGTGATCCAATCTTCAAATTAATGACGAAAGATCAAGCAGTGAGGTGGAATGACGATTTCCAGATTGCCTTTGACAAAATCAAGGAATATCTTCAAGAGCCTCCAATTTTGATGTCGCCGGTTAAAGGAAAACCTTTGACCATGTACTTGACAGTGTTAGAGAACTCAACGGGGTGTGTTCTTGGGCAGCATGACGAGTCTGGTCGAAAAGAGCATGCAATATACTACCTTAGCAAAAAGTTTACCGACTATGAAACAAGATACTCACTGCTGGAGAAAAATTGTTGCGCTTTTGCATGAGTTTCTTGCCGGCTAAGACAATATATGTTGACTCACACTACCTTATTGATATCTAAAATAGATCCTATAAAATACATCTTTGAGTAGCTCGCTCTCTCCAGAAGAATAGCAAGACGGCAAATGATCCTGACCGAATATGACATCCAGTATACAACCTAGAAAGTAATTAAGGGAAGTGTATTACCTGATCATTTGGCTCATCAGGCTGTGGACGACTACCAATCCATGAATTTTGAGTTCCCGGATGAGAACATCGTGTTAGTAACTGATTGTGAAGAACCTGGACCAGATGAAGGACCTGAAAGAGGATCCCGATGGACTATGGTTTTTGATGGAGCTTCCAACACACTTGGCAATGGCATCGGTGTTGTGATCATATCTCCCGAAGGCTTTCATACTCCTTTCACTTCCAGGCTATGTTTCAATTGTACCAATAATATGGTTGAATATGAAGCATGCATTATGGGTCTCAAAGTTGCTATTGACTTGAGGATCAAATTCTTGAGTGTATTTGGAGACTCGGCCTTAGTAATCAGTTAAATCAAAGGAGAATGAGACACAAAGCATCCTAATCTCATCCCTTGCAGAGAGCATGTGTTGACACTGATTCCACACTTTGAAGAAGTTACCTTTGCACATTTTCCACAAGAGGAAAATCAACTAGCGGATGCGCTAACTACGATGTCATCCATGTTCAAGGTTAGGAGGGATAATGAAGCTCCTCAGATCACTATTGAGAGAATGGATGAACTGGCATACTGTCATGAGATTGATATTGAAGAAGTAGTGGACAAACCTTGGTTCCATGAAGTCAAAAGATATCTTGAAGCCCAAGAGTATCCTGAAGGAGCTTCAGTCAATGATAAGAAGTTCCTAAGAAGGTTCTCTGCCAAGTTCTTCCTCAGTAACAAAATCCTCTACAAGCGCAACCACGATTCTACTTTGCTCTGGTGTATAGATAAAAGTGAAGCAGAAAAGATTATGGTAGATTTGCATGAAGGTACCTTTGAAACCCATTCTAGTGGGTGCACAATGGCTAAAAAGATCCTATGGGTAGAATACTATTGGTCCACTATAGAAGCAGATTGTTATCAGCATTCACGAACTTGTCACAAGTGCCAGATCTATGCTAATAAAGTACATGTGCTTCTGGTTCCCTTGAATGTTTTACTGCTCCCTTGCCATTCGTAATATGGGGCATCGATATGATTGGGGAGATTAGACCTACAACTTCTAATGGGCACCACTTCATCCTCGTCACCATTGATTACTTCACAAAATGGGTCGAGGCAGCTTCATTTGCTTATATTAGCAAAAATGTTATGGCCCGATTCATCAGACATAACCTTATTTGTCGGTATGGTATTCCAGAAAGAATCATTACGGATAATGGTACCAATCTCAATAATACTATGACCACTGAGCTCTGCACGTAATTCAAGATCCAGTATCATAAATCTTCTTCTTACCGGCCGAAGATGAATGGCGTTGTAGAAGCTGCTAATAAAAATATCAAAAAGATCATACAGAAGATGACGGTGACATACAAAGACTGGCACGAGATGTTACTATTTTCACTTCATGGTTACCATACCACAGTGTGCACTCAGCAGGGGTAACTCCTTTCTCTTTGGTATAGGGTATGGAAGTTGTCCTACCCATCAAAGTCCATATCCCTTCCTTGAGAATCATGAAGCATGCAGGTTTGAATGAACACGATTGGGTTCAGACTCAACTTGATCAATTAAACTTAATTGATGAGAAGAGGCTTGTGACTGTCTTCCATGGTCAGATGTATCAAAAACGTATGATTAAAGCTTTTAACAAGAAGGTTAGGCGTCAGGTATATCGGGCTGGTGACTTAGTAATCAAGCGTATTATCCTGCCGCAAGATGATCCCAGGGGAAAATGGACTCCCACATACAAAGGGCCATTTGTGATCAAGAACATATTTTCTGGTGGAGCCATGATCTTGACCACTATGGATGGTGACGACCTTCCGCATGCTGTAAACACAGACATAGTTAAAAGATACTACGCATGAACAAAGACCCGCTAGGTTGACTGGCCTAGGCAAAAATAATGGCATCTCGGTGAACCAAAAGGGTTCATACAAAATTAGGGATATACATATAGAAAAATTTGTACACCCGGTAAGTCGAAAACCTGAAAAGGTGGCTTGGGCAAGAAAGGGTATCCCGATGGACTGAAAACCCGAAAGGGCGGTCCAAGCAAAAGTTAGGGATTTAAAACATATAACTATGTCCCTTTGGATCACCTTACAGCTAATCTTTGATAGTAACTATCAATCTCAAATGGTACTAATCAATCCAGTCAGCTTTAGACAAGCAGCAAAAAGACGAGACGCTCAAATACATAAAGGCAATGGCAAAATGGGAAATCAATGGGATTATTTCACATAGTTGTTTTTATTTGTATATTATTTTGTATAGTTTTCATTCTTATGACGGCATTCTCTTACTAGGATGTTCGTCTCCTTGTACAAAAAACGCTTATTCAAATTAATACAAAAACTATCCCTTTGAAAATGCAAAACTATTTATTTCTTATTTTTCTATTTTGTTTGTGAAAAACGTCCAATGATTATTTTTGAACATACGAATTTGAATGTGATTACCGTTTACAAATACACGCATAAAAAATATAATTACTAATGACTTCAAGAAGTAGGACAATGTCTAGAGGCCATCTGCAAATCCCCGCAAATACTTTCTCCAGCAGGTACAGAGGCAGGGACATCCTACTGTAAAGTTGCTTCCATCTTCTCAGTTCACAACCTAATGATGTCAGGTGTTCTTATATCCCCAGAGGAGCAAAAATTTCCAATTACTTACCCGACATCTCAAAGAATTCTTTAGCCTGGTTCACAAGCTTGTCGGATTCCCTAGCAGGATTTCATAAAAATCCTCAAGCAGATTACAGAGTTTCCTTTCCTCAACAGAGTTTATTTCTCTAACAACGAAAATTCGTCTCTCAGAATTTCGACTTTAATGAAATTTGAAGACTTACACTCTTCATCCCGAGCAACAATCAGGGATTTATTTTCCCTAGTTCAACAATACAGCAATAGAACGACTGACACATTCATACATTGCATTCATACACTATTTTACAAGCGTCATAGCATATGCAGAATGAATGCATATATCACAATCTCATTTATTTTGAGAGCATCATTTTCACTTCATGCATCATGATATTGCATGCAGCTAATTCTTTACCTTTTCAGGAAAGATCGACAGATGAATATCGTCAACAATTTTCAAAAGTTCCAGATTAATATCTGAAACAAGATAGGACAACTATTTATGGATGACTGGTTGTAGATTAATACCTGAAACCAGACAGGACAACTATCTATATGAGCAGATTGAAGATTAACTCCCGAAACAGGACGGGGAAACTATCTTCCTTTCTCTAAGGTCAAAGATTAATACCTGAAACCAGGCATGACAACTATCTCAACGACCGACAAAAACAAGTTACAGATTAATACTTGAAACAAGACATGACAACTATCTGTGGACGACTGATTATAGATTAATACCTGAAACCAGACAGGACAACTATCTACATGAGCAGATTGAAGATTAACTCCCAAAACATGACGAGGAAACTATCTTCCTTTCTCTAAGGTCAGAGATTAATACCTAAAATAAGACAGGACAGTTATCTCAACAACCGACAAAAACAAGTTCCAGATTAATACCTGAAACAAGACATGACAACTATCTGTGGATGATTGATTATAGATTAATACCTAAAACCAGACAGGACAACTATCTACATGAGCAGATTGAAGATTAACTCTCGAAACAGGACGGGGAAACTATCTTCCTTCCTCTAAGGTCAGAGATTAATACCTGAAACCATACAGGAAAACTATCTCAATGACCGATAAAAACAAGTTCCAGATTAATACATGAAACAAGACAGGACAACTATCTGTGGATGACTGATTATAAATTACTACTTGAAACTAGACAGGACAACTATCTACATGAGCAGATTGAAGATTAACTCCTGAAACAGGACGGGGGAAACTATCTTCCTTTCTCTTAGGTCATAGATTAATTCCTGAAACCAGATAAGGCAGTTATCTCAACGACCAACACGATAGCAGGATCCCAGATTAATACTTGAAACAAGACAGGACAACTATCTATGAACAACTGACTGTGGATCAATTTCGAAACAAGACGGGGTGACCATCTACATGACCAGACAGAGCAATCTTACACGGATTCCTTCTCAATCTCCAGATGCAGCTTTACACGGGCTCATCCTGTAGCAATCTTACACGAGTTTCTTCTTACAATCTCCAGATGAAGTTTAACACGGACTCATCCTGGAGCAGCCTTACACTGGTTCCTTCTAATACATTTCTAGATAACATGTTAATTTCATTCTCCCCAGCAAGTTACTGTGAAGCCTGGATTTCAACCAGAAAACAACTAACGTTCATCTCTCCAGTCCAGAGATAACTCCTCAGTATAGCCATGGACAACTAAAGCTCCTAGACTCTATTCCCCATAGAGTTTTTCTTAAACAGGAGAACACCAGAAATCAACATTCCCCAGCGGAGTCCTCCTCAGACAACAGGAATAGGAATCCCTATAAAGAGACCTCTTATGAAGTCAGCATCTGCTTTAGATGGCATCTTTAAGCCCATCTCCAACAACTCTCAGTCATCTTCTCCAAATGGCATCTTTAAGCTTATTCCCTACACAATCAACCATCACATCATCGAGTGCAAATTTCTGGGCACTCTAGTGTTCAATCATCTTCCACCTTCAGATCACGAAAGGCAAACAAGCCAATCTAAATCTTCAGGTTTAAGAAGATTGAACAGGGACAGCTGTTGTACCCCAAAATTTTCCCTCACTTTTCTCAAGACATTTTCTCACAAGGATTTTCAAAAGTCCAAGTTTGCACAAGTACAATTGGATTTTTGATGCCCTATATAGTTTCCATATAGTCATATTGGGCTCTCAAGCATCAAATCAAAGAAAGAGCAAGTTTTCTTTGATTCCCAACCTTCCACAAGGAAAAGGATTCCTTTGAAGCAACTTGCTTTTGATTCACAAGTCAAGTACATCCTTCAGGCTTGCCTTCGACTCACTAGGCAAATACTTCCTTCATGTATGCCTTCGATTCATAAGGCAAGTACATCCTTCAGGCTTGCTTTTGATTCACAAGGCAAGTACATCCTTCTGGCCTGCCTTCAATTCATAAGGCAAGAACTTATTTCATACGTGCTTTGATTCACAAAGCAGTGGCTTCCCTCGTGCTAGCTTTGACTCCACCTCTAAACCCTTCAACACACAGTTTCTACACTATGACACACAATATGGTCCATTCGAAGAAACATTCAAAAGGTCCATTCGAAGAACATGAATTTGGTGGATTTGAAGGACATACATTGGTGGCCCATTCTAAGGACATACATTGGTGGGTTTGAAGGACATACATCGGTAGTCCATTCGAAGAACACACAAGTGGTACATTTGAAGGACATACAATTGGTCCATTCGAAGGACACACAATTGTTGGAAACAAGTTTTGTTTTGTCTTTTGATGAGTGTGGTTCAAGATTCTTGCTGGCTAAAGTCCTACATGCTGCCAAGACCAAACGTCCTGCACGATTACATTCGAAGGAAATAACAAAAGAAGCTTCGACTGGCCATAATGAAGTGTTCGATTGGGCTAATAGGAGAATTTTCCAGGTCAAACAACCAACTTAGATGGACTCAATCGAAGGAGCCGTGAGGATGAAACTATGAGCAAATCGAATTGAAGCCCAAAGCCCTCGAAGGAAGCCACTCAGAGCCAATCAAAGAACAGGGTTTAAGGGAATTCAGAGGAGTCAAGATGAGAAACCTGTCCAGGTTCATTCAAAACCCAAAAGGGTAGGAAATCATCAAAAATGGAAACTTTTTAAAGGCCTTCGATTCTGCCTTCAAAGCCTAATTAATGGCTGATTCTTGCCATTTCTATTCACTACTGCCCCTATAAATACAGAGCAGAAGGACAGACACTGCGGAAAAAAAATTGCCACGGAAACATTTTTGCCTACACACACATTAGTCACGAAAACACTTTCCTATACACACAAGCATTGCCCAGACACGAGAATTTTTCCCATACACGCACGCTGCCCCATAAAAGCTCCACAAAAATTCCAAAATTCCGACAAAGTTGTCAGAATCGAAGAAACCTTTACATGCCTCTTCAATCCAAAGCAAGCATTCCTCTGGTAACAGAACTTCAATCTCAAATTCATTTCATATGTAATTTAATTTTGATTGTATATTCATGTTGGATGACGTTTGTGATTGTTAATGTGTTACATGTAAAATATAAAGTAAGATGATACATTTACTAAGGCATGTGAAATGGATTCCTTCGAATCTCAAATCCAGTCATCTCTGTCCTTTTGGCTTGTACCAACGAATGAACAAACAGCTCAGAATGTAAAGGGGAATGTGTTCAGTCGAAAGGGCCTGGGTTTGATACCCAAGTCATGTATTATGTTTTTCTAAGATGTCATTTGAAGATCCAGTACTGGCAGGTCCCACACGTATATCATGAACCATCAATCTCAACCACCATATCATTATGGATCTAGATCCAGCACATGCCTTGGGCTTCTTCCCTCTGGGCTTAATGGACCTGCTTCTTAGCACCCCCTGTTTACTTTTGCTACTAGGCTCATCTTTATTTTCTTGTTTTATTCATTTTATTTATTTCCTTTAATTCCTTTTTTTTATTTTAATCAATAAACAAATATAAAAATCACATAAAAATAGATTTAGGATTTTTCTTAATTAAATTTTAATTTTGGTAAATTAATTAACTAATCACTTTAACATTTTTTTTAAATTAAAATTAATAGAACTTAGGTTTAATTTCATTTTAATTCATTTTCCTTTTCATAACAAAAATACAAAAAAAAACCCATAGAATTAATTTATTTTCTTTAAATTTCATGTTCCTTTAATAATTAACCTTTTTTTCTTTAAATATAGATCTAGATTAGTTATTTTTTAACTTAAACCATTTTCATAAATTAAAACAAAAAAACAAACAAACAAATTTTCTTAGGATTTTTTTTAGACGTCCTTTCAATTCGCGCGTGTTATTATTTTTCGTATTCTATTTTTCATACTATTGTAACTGCCTACTGGATGTAATAGAATAACTGGGACTTTTACTTTTTCTGCTTTATTCCCCATTTTTGACTTGTAAATTTCCCCTCCCCGAAGTCTTGTAATAGCGTAGATTTAAATTCCCGCATTTTTATTTCCTGTACATATATCAACTGTTGGATGTATGCCTAATAGGATTGCGTGACAAGAAGTTAAAAAATAAAACGCTAGCAAACTTAACACAAGACTAAAATAACTGAACATAACACAATTACACATGTGCACCTTTAGGGTACTCCCACTTTGGTTGCCTTCAGAAAGACAATCACATCTCTCGAAACGTGAGAGATTTTAGTGGCTACCCTCCGGTTTAAAGATCATAAGTCCCTCGATGACCCTCTCAATATTGCCTCGGTATGATCTTAAAACCCTAGGGTAGTTACTAAAGTTTCTTGCCCAATTGCCTTTGTGACTATATAAACGTCCATTTGAATGTCCCTCAAACATCCAAACGACTAGGGCTACCTACTCACTAATAGTAGGATAGCACTGTCTAAAGGAAAAGAGGAAAAGAACAAACCTTTTAAGTAAAGTAGATAGTTCCTAGATGCTTGCTCAAAACAAATTTTTACACCTAGACAAAACATTTCAAAAACATTTTCAAAAACGCTTTATCAACACTTTTGAGGACTGATACAAGATTTATCATAAAACAAATTGCCTCACTATTAGCATTTCAAAATACTTTTCAAAAACACACAAAGCACAAGGTATTTCAAAAATGAGCTAAGCATCTAAGAGCCCGTAGAAAACTACATATGGAAATGGTGCTAACACCTTCCCTTTCCATAATCTACCCCCTTACTCAGAAAACTCTCGAAAGGTCTTTTTCTGTTCTTTTCACAATTTCCTTTGTTGGATAAAATAAAAGTCGGTGGAGACTCTTGTTTACCGCAACATTTGTGAACACAAATGTAAAACCAGTATAACGGTCGATTCTGCCACCGTATCACAGATGGCTTCTTCACATTTTTGGAACCTTCACTTTTTGTGAGACGACCTTCTCCCACAGCCTCTTCTAAAAGAACACCCATTCCCACCATTTCAGTAAAATCACTGGGTGCACTCGCCACTATTATCTCATAATAGAATGCACCTAGTGTCTTCAGGAAAATCTTTGTCATTTCTTTTTCTTCCATTGGAGGAATCACTTGGGCGACTACCTCACACCATCTATGTGCATACTCTTTAAATGATTCCCTATCCTTCTAGATCATGGACTTGAGTTGATCACAATCGGGCGCCATGTCCATATTGTATTTGTACTGTCTGATAAATGCTTCACCTAAGTCATTAAAAGAATGAATACTGGCACTGTCCAGGCTCATGTATAATTTCAATGCTGCCCCAGTTAAACTGTCTTGAAAGAAATGAATCAACAGACGCTGATCATCTGTGTGGGTAGACATTCTCCTTACATACATCACCAAGTGAGCAAGAGAACAAGTATTTCCCTTGTACTTTTCGAACTCCAGTACTTTGAACTTTGCATGTATTTTCATATTTGGCACCAAAACATATCATTCACATTCTGCCCAAACAGTTCTTTTCCTATGAGGGCCTTCAACTCTTTCTGCATCTTATCAAACTGGTCTTGAAAATCATCCATTCTATCATAGAAACCCAAGCTTTCACTTGGTGTGGGAATAGGGTGATACATTTCATCATTAGCAAACAAAACCATATTCACCAAGGGAGGTGCGGCATAGTGAATCTCATTTCTAGCAGCATGGGTAACATGGACCACAGGAGGTGCGGGAGTAGTATCTGTCTAAGTTAGCGGATCAATCTGAGGATCCTAATTAAAACCCTTTGGCATGAAATTTTCTGGTATTCCCCAAGGATATCCAGGAGGCATACGATTCTGAACAACAGTTGGAGTAGCATAAATAGGAACAGTCGGAGCTTTAGTAGTAACCATTTTCTGTTGAGGCTGAGCAATTGGTGGCTGATTCTAAGCAGCCACTAAAGATTCCATTAGATCAGTGAGATTGGCCATACCGGCCTTCAGAGCAGAAACTTCCTCGTGCAGCTCATGATTCTCTTGTTCTAGGTTATCCATCTTCTTTCTGAAATTAGCTCGGGTATTGTACTGGTGAGACAGTTTGTTGTTCGAAGTAAAGAAGCTCAGTAAGACACCTGGATATGCACAAAAAATGCAAGAAGTATATACAATATGATGCATGATGTGCAATGTACATGATTTATTTTATTATTATTTCAAGGGACTTAAAGATTTATAAACAACTTGCAGATATCAAAGTAACAACACATTTGAAATACTGAAATTTTTTATTATAATAACTTCAAAATGGATTACAAGTTTCAATAATCCCAAGTACAAGATGAAAATAAAGTCTAAAACCCTAGGAAGTAAAGTTGATGGAGATCACTCTATACGCTGACGCTTCCCGATAAGTCTGGAAATCTGAGCCTTCAACCTCTGGTTCTCCTCTGCATATCTGGTGGCGACCTCCTTCCAATCATCTGAATCAAGAAGTGAGCAACTAGGGCCTAATTGAGGCTTAGGAGAAAACAAATCCCCTTGCCTCTCCATGTCTCAACAACCCGACTCTCAAGAATCTCAATCAAGTCATCTTTCTCCTTCAGGTCTGCTCAGTAGGAAACCTCTAGAGTCTGGCACTTATTCTTCCAAGCTTCTTTTTCCTGTTGCATCCTAACTAAAGCAAGCTGGAGCTCTTCCACGTCATCCAATAGGGGAGGAGTGGTCTTCGCAAACATATCAGGCATAGGTGCTTCTCGAGAATATGGCATCTTCAACTGAATAACTCTTGCTTGTACCTACTGTAGATAAGGCTCCAAAGAAACAACCCCCTAGGTCCCAAGTCCTTCCTACTTTTCATGTGAATGTGACGCCAGGCCTTCGCAATATACTCCCTAGATTCCTTATGGTCTTCTCCCTCTTTCAGGAAGAAACTACTCAAATGAATACTATTTAGCTTATCCTTCACCGGATATCCAAGTTGTCGTCATGCAAGAACATTGTTGTAGTTAATTCCTCCTTTTGTACCAAGAAGAGGTACATTGGGGAAACTACCACAACTGTCGATGATCTCTACATCACGATAAGCTTGACAGTACCAAACAATATATGAATGAGTAAGTGCCATGAACTTAAGAGACTAACGGGGTTCCTTCCTGACATCCCATAAAGCATCAGATCGAGGCATATGAGAAGTAAACCACTGATAGAACAGAGGCGTGCAGCAGAAGATCATCCCTCTGTGATAAGAATCCCTAAGATGAATATAGTAATAAGCATCACCCAACAATGTAGGAACCTGGTTTCCAATCATAAAGATCCTGATGGCATTGATATCAACAAATTTGTCTACATTAGGAAATAAGAACAACCAGTAAGCAAGTAGAGCAAAGATGACCTCAAAAGCAACTGTACTCTTCATCCTAGCAAAGTAGCAAGCTTTCTCCAATAAGAACTGAGATGGTAATCCTATAATCCCTCATTTAGTAATCATGTTAAATCCAACCTCAGACTTCCCCAGATGGATCAAAGCAGCAATCTCATGTGATTTTGGCTCCCTCTCCAAACCACTAAAAGGAACATGATTGGTAATAGGTAAACCCAACATATAAGAATACTCCTCTAGTATAGGCATCAACTGATAGTCATGGAAAGTAAAGCATCGATACATCGGATCATAGAACTGGACTAAAGTCGAGAGAATACCCTCCTTCATCCTAAGCTTCATGAGAGCAATGATGGACCCATAATTCCTCCGAAAATCTGCAGAACACTCAATCTCAAGAATCAGTCTTATCAACTCATATATATTGGGATATTTGAAACTGTACTTTCTAGTCTCTCTTTTTCCTGAATCCATAGTCAAAAAGTACCTGAGATATTCACAAATAGTCAACTTTTAAGTCCCTTGAAACAAAATGTCCTTAAGAGATGCTCATGGGTGCATGAACGCATGATGCAACAATCACACACAAGATCACAAACATAGGTGTTGTACCCCAAAATTTTCCCTCCCATTTCCTCAACATTTTCTCACCACAAGACCCTTGGAGTTCAAGATCCAACTAGGGTTTCCTCTGCTCAAGACTTCTCCTTGCACTGTTGACCCAAATTAGGGTTTGTGTTTGCACAAAGATGTTTTGACCTAAAATTCCTAAGATGACTTTCATGCTTCATATTGGACTCCCAAGTTTATCCATACCAAGTTTCAAGCCTTGATTCCAATCTTTGCCCAGTCAATTGGACAGTTGACCTAGAAATCAGCTGTATTGGGGAAAAAGTCAACTGTGGCCCATTGACAGTCAAACCTCATGATTTTTGACCCACATCAACATTATGAACTCATATGAACCATTTGGTTAAGTTTGGATCACAATTCCACAAGAAATTTGATCAGATCACCAAAAGGGTAAAATGGTCATTTTTAGGGTTTTGACTACACAAAGGCAATTTTTGACTGTTTGACTTAGCCAATGGCAAACCAAGCTCACATATGGACTCAAGGACCCCATGGAATTGTCTTTACATGTTCAAAAAGTTCAAAAGATCCCAAATGCACAAGATTGACAGATGAATTTTCCAGTCAATTGATCAATTTTTAACTGTATACTGAAAAGTCAAACTTTGACTTTTTGGTCAAAATCAAGTGTCAAGATTCATTTTTCATCAAAACATGTCAAAACATGAAACTTGTTCATCAAGAAATCAAAAATCACAAATTAGGGTTTGAAATGAAGAATTTTCATAACTTAGAATTTTTCTAAGTTATGAAAATCCCTAATTTTTTCCTAACTTGGTCCCACTTTTTCACCAAGATTCATTTGGATTCAAATAAAAGTCAAAACATGAAAGTTGTAGTCCATTGCAAAATCTACAACTTTGATTCACAAAGTTTCCTCAAAAGAAGCTTGTAGCTCAAGTTATGATTTTTGGAACAAGGGTGCAAAACATTCTTAACTTAGAAATTTTTTGACCTATTCTAGGCAGGATTTTTGCCTAACTTCATGGAAACTTTTCACATGCTTCCACTTGGAATTTCAACTTGCATTACAAAGATGGATTGTAGTACACATTCCAAGCTTTCCAAAATGTCTAAGAACTCATCAAACAACCTTGTGGTTAGGGAGAATCGAATTTGGCAATATAGACAAAACTCACTTTGCTCATGGCCAATTTTCATGTTCATACACTTAGGCATTTTTGAACTCAGCTTGCACTCCTAGATTACAGGCCTCAAATCTCATTTACACTCATAAATTCAATGCTAATCCATTGTGCCAAGACATTATTTTGCTCATTTGGTCATTACATGGAAGTTTAAGCCATAAATGGAAAAAGCATTTTATCTATTCTTGAAAAGATTAACTTTATGTCAAATTTGCAATCCAAGTAGTACAAGGAAAATCTCTTTGGCACAAGTTATTGATCTAATCCCACTGATCAAGGGCAAGTTTAGTAGCACATTAGAGGGGCCTAGAGGAGCCTGTACCAGCACTTGGCATTTTGACTTACATTACAAGAAACTTGGCATTTTGTAACACCAACACACATTGCTGCAACCACAAGCTTAGACAAACTTCTTGAGCATCTTCCATACATCCAACCTGACCTGAAACACGAGCCTATCACCTTCAATATCTCCCTATTCACAGAAACACCATAAAACTGCAAAAACAGGGCATAAGCTGCAGTTTGAATCCCATAGCTCAATCCACTCGTGCATTTTCATCCAAACCAGTTCAAACACATTCCCTACCATCCATACAAAATGTCCCAAGCATTGGAAGCAGACTGTAACACCTCTAACCAGTTTTTCCATTTTCACTTTTCTCTCTTGCAGGTTGACTTCTGCAGCTTGATATAGCAAGATTCAAAGCACACCAAGCATTGGAATAGCATCCCTGGA
This sequence comes from Vicia faba, assembly GCA_948472305.1. NCBI lineage: Eukaryota > Viridiplantae > Streptophyta > Magnoliopsida > Fabales > Fabaceae > Vicia > Vicia faba. The sequence goes on along the minus strand of OX451735.1, from coordinate 868,675,196 downwards.
CATCAAGCAAGCTATACAAATCCTTACCTTGCCTTGAAAGTACCTCCATTGCCAAGTACGATCCAAGCTGAACAGGTAAGTTCATGGATCTCTATCTCTCAATCTAGGAAGAGTTAGGCTTAGATTTATGAATGAAAAATGTCATGCTCATGGCCCTGAAACTATATATATCTTCACTTTCCATTTATATTGCATATGTTGAGAGTATTTTGAATCTGAACATTGATAAAAACTTAGGTCAAGAATTAGGGATGGAGAAATTCTCTCTCATTTCTGAGAGTTAGGTTAAGTTTTTTATATGTCTGGATTCGTGGTTCAATGCTTGACATTTTTCATGTTATGAGTTTGTGCTGAAAATCAAAGAATCAAGAGATAGCAAACAGGGAAGAAAAGGCGCGTTTTTTCAAATGTTATTGTCTGAAGGTTGAAGACAACCTTTCATGGGATGGGCCTGTGCTTTTTCTTCTTTTTACACCACATTCTCACATATGCACCCCCTTGGCCCATTGCATTTTATTTTTATTATTTTTGACTTTTGATTTTTGTTTCTGATTCATTTATTTTATTTAAGCATAAAAAAATATTAAAATTATTTTTCTCACATTTTTACATTTTTATTTGATATTTATTTGATTTTATTTAGTTTTGTACATAAAATAAACATAATACTTTTATTTAAGATAACTAAAAATAATGCAAATATTTTTACTTTCTGATTTTATTTTATTTTACCCTTTTGAAAACATTTTATAAAAAATATACTCTTTTTTTTTGTAAATATTAAATACTTAGTTTTTGTATATATTTAATATATTTGATAAATAATGTAAATACTTATATATTTATTAGTATATTTAGGTTAAAAACATAGAAAATAATACATTTTTATTTTTATTAATATTTAACTTGAAAATCATTTTTTGACAATATACTTTTTTTTTTTAATTTTTTATTTATTTTTTACATATAATTAATAAATATTGTATATAATACTTAATAAATAATTAATGCCTTTTATTTAGCAAAATTAGGGTTTTTGCCCTAAACATGAAAATATTCAAAAAAAATTAACTTTCTTTTCATTATTTTTATTTTATTTGTGAATAAAATATACACTTACACAAAAATACCTTCACATATATATATATATATATATATATATATATATATATATATATATATATATATATATATATATATATATATATATATATATATATATATATATATATATATATATATATATATATATATATATATATATATATATATATATATATATATATATATATATATATATATATATATATATATATATATATATATATATATATATATATATATATATATATATTTCTTTCTTATTATATATCTTTGCATTTATATTTGCGCAATTCAATTTGGTTGTAAATATTGGACACTATCCTCCTATGAAGTCTCATCCCCATTTGAACATTTGTACCCCCATTCCCATGATCATTGTGTAATAACTTAGGACTTTTAATTTCGCATTTTTAAGCTTTCTAATTATACCATGTTAGAATTAGGGTTTTGTATGCAAATCAAAAACAACAATCAGTTTGACCTAAATTCAAGATAAACAAGCATGAAAATGGACAACACTAATCACACTTACACCCCTAGGGTACTCCACTTGTTGCCTTCAAAAATGGGCCATATTGCATGTTAGGTATCTTTGGCAAAAACAAAACAATCAAATGATCATAGTCCCTCGATGACGCTTTCGAAAGTTGCCTAAAAAATGATCAAGTCCCTTAAAGAAAAAATTGCCCAAAGATACTTGGCACCATTGCAATCATGGTCTAAACGATGACCCGCGCCTGTCCCGTTCACATCCTAACACAAGATTGTCCATCAAATACAATGGTGGAACAAAATTATTAAAAGGGTTAAAACATAGCAAAGATCTTTGAGAAATGTAGGGTAGATAACTCTTGGTTACTTGCCAACTTGCAAAGCAAAAAAACACTTGCCTATTTTTCAAAACCACACATCACAACACACTTTCAAAATAACTTTTAAAAACATGGAAAACCTTTTCAAAATACATACATCTTTGTATACATCCCAACATGGATCATTACAAAGGTTGCCACCACATTGGCCTCTTTTCAAAACATTTTCAAAACCCACACACACAAAGCACCATTTCAAACAATTGAAAATCAAGGCAAGTTAATATAAGCAAGTAACTAAGAGCCCATGGATAACCATGGATAGAAAGGGTGCTAATACCTTCCCTTTCTATAATCTACTCCCCGAACCCAAGAAAACATCTCAAAGGTTTTTGCTGTGCTTTTTAACCTTTCCTTAGGATAAAATAAAAAGTCGGTGGTGACTCTTGCTCAACCGAAACATTTGCGAAAACAAACGCAAAACCTCAAGTCAGTTCTCCCACCGTATCACAATAGGGCTCATAGGTTCAACGTCACGAGCATGAGGTAGAAGGTATTGCCCATAAGGTATGTTCTAAAAGTTATCACCTGCCGAACAAGGTTCTAGAGGTTCCCAGAGTTTACATCCTTCCTTCAGATATTACCAACTTCCCAATTAACTCGGTAATTAGTAATATTCTCAAGAAAAACTCGTCTGAGCGTAGTATCGCGTGATAACTACTTCTGGATCACTCCGTCATAGCTTCTACACTACACCTAAAAGGCCAAGATGGGTTAGGTATTCTACGGTCCTCAATTTCAACAGGCTCCCAGGTCAAAAGCAGTACGTATTTCCGATTACTCGGTAAACGACACTACAGTCAAAGGAGCCTCCACTGAGTGAGAGATCTCATGCCTCCTTTTTTGGTATTACTCCCTCAAAGACATGACTATACCGCCCGTCCTATCTTATGTTTTCCCGAGTCCGGGTATAGGACTTATGAGAAATCACCAAGTACCTTGAAAACCATGAAAATCCTGACAAACATATATACAACATATAAGATATAACACATAATAACACATAAACAGATATAAACAAATATAGGCTCAACCCACTTGTGGATGGACCAGCAAGAGGTCAATCTTTCCCCAGTGAAGTCGCCACTTTTTCTGTAGCAGTAGAAATGTTAAGACTAAGCCATTGGATTGACTTGACTTATACAGATCAAAATAAAAATCGCCACCGCGCTTTATTGTTTCTAAAGGAATGGGAAAAGAGCGAATAACCCAAAAGAGGGGGGAAAGATTCTAGGTAAGGGGGTTGGCTATGTAAAGGGAAGGTATTAGCACCCTAAACATCTACGGTACTCCGCGGGAACCTCTTTGAAAAATCTGTATATTTTGGCTATAAAATGTTGTATAAAAAAATAGATTGTAGAGATGAGAAAAGAAGTATTTTTTTATGATTTTTTGCACCCACCGCGGTTGCGAACCTTTAGTGCCTATGTACCACCTTCCGTGCAATAGGGGATTAGGGTGCACGTAGTTCACCTTTAAAAATTTTAAAACACAAGTGTGTTGGTTAATTTTAAGAGACAAGACGTCATCGTCATTGTCCGGGTGGAAAACATAGTTACTACCCACAATCATGAGAAAGGAGAATTTGCATCATCTCAAAGTGGAAGATATGACTTGGGTTTTAAAGTCAACAAAGCCTCACTCAACACCCAAGTGGAAAATATCTCACTTCACTACATATTGTAGAAGTATAATTGTTTGCATCACTACAAGGATTGACAAAAGTCCAATCTTTTTGAGAAAAGTTTAAAGATAAAAGCCAAAATGGCAAAATGGTTTGAATGTGATTGATTGACTTTTAGTCTTCTCGCCAAAAAAATGTCAAGGTATTATTAAATTGGTTGAGATTTAGTTAAGAAAATATTTTGAAAATGCATGAACCTAAGTCCAAGTTTATTATGAAAATAGTTCAAGTTTTAAAACAAGAAGAATTTTCAAAAGGAGGGAGAAGATTTTTGAAATTAAAGAAGATGGGAGGAGATGAAGAGACTATCCTAAAGCATAAGGTAAAAGCTAGGGAAAAAGAACCATCTAACCAATAAGAAGCCAACATTTGACACAACGAGTCAATATAGAATTCTCATCCTTTAGATTTGAAACCAAGCAAACAATTAATGAAACCTCATAAGAAAACTATGCTTCCACTGCATTAAGCCTTTATAAAAAATTGGGCAGAGTAACAGCTGCATACAAATGAAATCTAGATTACTGACAATATATGTAATCACAATAACCTGCACACAAAACAAAGAAACAACCCAATGTCTTGGGGTAAACCCCAAGAACTCCAGACAAAATATCAATTAAGGTCACAAGGTCTTCAACATAGGTCAAGGTTTTTACTCCTAAGTCCAAGAAGTCCAACACTACATAATGCCAAGGATAGTAACCAAGTGGTCCAAGTAACATTTAAGCTTTTAGGGTTCAAGTTGGTTATTAGGTATCTTCAAAAAGAAATGAAAAGCTCAAGTGAGCAAAATAAAAATGACATAAAAGATAAAGGCTCAAGTGAGCAAAGATGAAAATGGCATGAAATGTAAATGTTAAAGTAAATGGTACATAAAGTAAAAGCATAAAATAAAAGCATAAAATAAAGTGAATTGTTAGAAGTTAATGGTTAGTTTGATGACCATCTTGAAACTTGCATTTGGAACTCATTAGAGGATTGTTAGAACCAAATCCTCTCAACAATAAGTTGCATTTTCTTTTTGTCAAGTATATCATCCATTTAAGAATCTCAAAGTAACACTTAATGATCAATGATGTTTAAGTGATCCACTTTGACCAAAATTGATGAAGTTCCATTAGAGGATTGGTATAACCAAAGCCTCCTAACAATGGATCTCATGGTTATTGGATCATAGGGTTCAAATTAACATACTTGGGATTGCAAACATAGGTTTGAGCCACAAATCATCATTATCTCAAATCGGGACAAAATTTAGCGCTATGTTAAGCAATCGTAAGTGGCTTATATAGAAGTCGCACCTATTTTGAGGCCGGTCAATAACAATCTATGTACTTCATGTTTGGATAAATGATATAGAGATCATCATCCCATAATATGTACTACAATAAGAAGGGGGTAAGATGAAGAGGGGAAGGGAAATGAATAAACCACATTTGAACCAAAAAATTTAATCAAACTATTATTAAAATCATTCATACATTTTTATGGAGTTAGACTCAACACCATGGATCCAATGATGTTAATAAAGTTCATGATCAAAATTTCAATCCAAGATCAACTAGAACATAAAAAAAAATTATATTTAAAATAAAAATGAAAAAAGATTTTAAAAATTATTGAAAAAAGGAAATAAAGAGAGAAAAATAGCAACTATATTCAAATTAATCAAGAAAAATTAAGTAAGGCCATAGAAAAATCAGAAAGTAACTCAAATATTTTTATGAAAACTTTGATAATTTTTAAAATTCAGAAACTATTTTTAAACTAAATAAAATTACTCAAATAAATGGAAAATAGATCAAAAATAGTAAACATCAAGATAAAATTCCATAAAATATCTAGAAAGTCAGAAATAAGAAAAATGATATTTATGAATATTTTCAGAATTTAAAAATATCAGAAAGTATTTTTAAAACAATTAAAATAAGGAAAATATGGTGAAAATTGTGAAAAATACCAAACATCAAAATAAAAATATGAAAAAATACTCATATAGTCATAAATAATTCAAAGTATTTTTGTACATTTTTTTCATAATTTTTGGATAAAAAATAAAAGAGTTATGAATTTTAGAAATTTAAAATAATTAAAATATAAAATCAGAAAATGAAAATAAAACCAAAAAGATGTGGACCATCATATCATAGTCAAAACGCGTTAGTAAGCTGATCAAGTGGACCAAACGCGTTGTGCTTGATATGGACCTTATTTAAAAATGCATTGGATCGGGAAAAAGACAACCAATAAAAAAAACAATTGGCACGCTATCATTGGTTGAGATGAGACATGTCATCATCTTCAACCTCCAGACGCCCTGCAATGGAGATTTCACTAGTTTCTTCAAATGGAAAAATTAGAATCTCAGACTAGTATCTTTGGATTCGTCTCTTCAAGACGATCCTAACACCACCATTGCGCCAAATTTATATAAAGTGTGCAAGAAGATATAGATCAAAAACTCAGAAAATAGCGAGCACCTTTTAGTTGAGATTTCTCTCTCAATTCTCAATGGATTTAAAAATTGTAAGAAGCACAAGAATCGGGAGAAGAAGTAGAGTAGGTTAGTGCTTTATTTGGATCTAAATGATGGAGAATTCTACCTGTTCGAAGTTCAAGAAGAAAGCTTTGAAACTAGACTTTTGTAGCTTGAATTATGGCTCGTCCTGCTTGGTTTAGGTGTTGGAGAGTTTGTATGATGCCGAAGGATGATGAATGTGCAAAGAATTTTGGAAGAAAAGGCTTAAATCTCAGAAACTAATTTCAAAATTTTGAAGTTCGTGTGAGGTTTTGACAGGGTGTATTTGGCTCTCAAAGATTGAAGAAATGAATGAGGGATGATCCTCTATTTATAGGGGAGTGAATGGGATCCTTAAGCGTGTGAGATGATGAAGTTTGGAGGGAAATCATGTGGGTCTGCAGCATGAACAAAGTGTGACTTGTTTAGCATCAAAACTTAGCTAAATTATACGTTTCATGATGCTAAACGCCTTTGGAAAGTTACTAAACATGATTAGAAGCAAAAACGCATGGAAAATTTGTGATTAGAAGGCAAAACAAAGGTTTCAAAATTTGACTTATGATGAAACTTCAGTTTCAAGTTACCAAATTCAAATTAATGGCATTCTCAACTCAAGGGGTATTAGGGCATGATTCTTGAAGCTTTAAAAAGATGAGGTTACAAGCTTTACAATGGGAAAAGAATGGGATAAAATGGTTGTTTGAGATAAAAGTTGTAATGAGTCAAAGTTGGGAAGAAGAAGTTGACTTTCCATACTTAGAAAATTTCTAAGTTTTTTCTTCAAAAATGACTTATAATGTCTTGCATCCAAACATGGCTTCCACTTGGAATTTGCTCTTGACCAAAAAATATGGCACGAAGTAGATCTCTTGAATGACATTTTGAAACTTGAACCATTTAAAATCTCCAAAAATTGAGAGAGTTATGACTTGGTGAAGTTGGCAAAATTTCATAAAATGACCTATAATCTTTTGTATTCTTAGGGCATCTTCCATCTATTTTCATACTTTGCACATAAAAGAAGGGTTGAAGTTCATATCTTCAAGATCATTATGGAAAATATATGAGTTCCAGGTGATAAACATTGATCAAGTTATGAACATTTGAAGTCACACAAAGGAATTTGAGGGTTCATCTGGAGGACTTGTAATCTTTCTTCCTCATCAAGTTTCTTACACACAAAATTTACTTGGAACTTTTGAAGTTATTTGTTAATAACCCTTTTAAGAGAAGGATGTATGTGTAATAACTCAAAAATTCCAAAAGATGAGCAAGATATACCCCTTTGAAGTTCAAAACCCTAGCTTCTAAGAGCAAGAAAAATGCTTTGGGAAATCTTTGCAATTTTGATCAACCTTCTTGCACCAATACCTTTGTCACGTAAATAGAAGTTATTGAGGATGATAATTAAAAGTCAAAGCAACCAACACCACTTCCATATATTAATAATTGATGGAGATATGCACTTGTGATCAATGGAAACAAAGACTTGTCGATTTGAGTCAAACTTCTTCAATCAACCCTTGTACTTTTGAACTAATTTTGACAATATTGAGGCATGATGAATCATAAAAGACTTTTCATGATATTACTTCAAAACATCTTTAATGATAAGGCTTGAATCTCAATGAATCTTGGTTGAGGAACGCACCGAAATGAACTCATGAATCCATAGATCAATCTTGATAGAATGTATTGTGCTTTCACCTACATCATCAACAATTGGGGAAAACACTCATTGAATGTATTAGTTAAAGGATAATCAATAAAAAACATAGATGATCATAAAATACAAGTCAAGGTGCTTGGTGATTCCTCCTATAGCAAAAGTCAAAGATAGGGAGAAGAACCAAACCCTAATGTGATCTTGTTGTGATTGAATTGATATGATATGATGAAGGGATCTTAGGGGCAAAAATTAGGGTACTACACATGGTGCCCCAGGTATGGCACATGGCTTAAAGTTATTGTTTCAGTGAAATTACAGATAGAAATCTTAAATTGATAAAACAGTAAATGGTAATTACTCCGTGTTGAAGGAGATGGGAATGAAATCCTAGGCACGCCATTTGTTGAGTCCTTCACCGACAGTCAGGTAGATCCAGTCATCAAAATCACAGTCATTGTCAGATTCTTCAAGAGCATTCACTTCATGATTACTGATGTGAAGAGGTGGTTTTCCCATGCGAGCACATCTGACCTCTTTTTAAGCTTTGGCAGTGAAACCCAAACCATACTTATCTGACTTGAACGAAATGTCAGGGAGTTCCCCCTAAATGGTACAGCCTCCATCTTCAATCACTACACGAGCGTCTTTGAGGGAAGCCATCCTAGGCACATCTTTAATAGATTTTGGAACATCAGGAGTAGCTTTGGTGGCGGTGACCATGGGATAGACCACTTTGAAGGCTTGGCAAGGAGTTTCTATGAACTCTCCGTCCATCTCAACATACTTAAACAAATTTAGGTGGCTAACCATGAAATCTTCTTCACCATAGACAGTAATGGTCTTTCCTTTGACTGGATATTTCAATTTTCAATGAAGTGTATAAATCACTGCTCTTGTCCCATGTATCCAAGGGAATCCAAGTAGGCAAGAGTAGGCATGACGGATGTTCATCACATAGAAAGTCGAGTTGAAAGTTTGGGAGCCAACTTTGATGGGGAGGTCAACCTCTCCATGTACCATCCTTTTTGATCCATCAAAATCCCTTACCACTATGTCACTTGGCTTCAACACTAAACACTCGCAGTCTGAACGATCTAGGGCACCCTTGGGTAAGACATTTAAAGAGGACCCAATATCCACCAATACATGGCCTAAAGTGGTTCTTTTGCATTCAATGGAGACATGCAAAGCCTTGTTGTGATTTCTTCCGACTGGAGTTAAATCAGTATCCGAGAATGCCAATCCATTATTAGCAGTCAAACTTGCTACATAATTTTCAAACTGATCGACTGTAGTCTCTTGAGGAACATGAGCTTTCTTCAGAAATTTTATCAAGGCTTGATCATGCGCATCAGAACAAAGTAATAAAGATAGCATAGAAATATTATAAGGGGTTTGCCCCAATTGTTCTACTATCTTATAATCACTTTTCCTTATAATCTTCAAAATCTCTTCCATCTCTTGAGTATAAGGCTCCTCAGTAATGATGTCTTTGGTTGGCGCCTCCACCCTGGAAGGCTCACTTATCTCTTCTTTGTCCCTAGCATCAGTATTGGGTAATCAACAGTAATGCGAATAGGTGTAATTATGGTGGTTGGAGGTGAACTATCAGGAGAGAAAATTCTCCCTGTTCTAGTCACCTTGCTAGAGCCAGCAATGTTGGTAATATCAGTAGTCTTGTCTTCATCGATCCAGGAGTCTTGTCTAATACCATGGTAGTATACTTCAGCGCCATAATTCTAGGGTACCGCTTTATCGGAAGAATAAGGGACTGGCCCAGGAGTAGTAATTATCAATGGAGATATCTTCGGTTCATTGGAAATCCTAATAGGACCTTTTGAAGAGATCCTAATAGGTTTGTTAGAGATAGTGATGATGGATATGTCTTTAACTTCTTGAGGCGCAACTTCAGTCAAACTTTTTACGGACGGAGTTCTTTCGAATAAAATCTCATGGCTATCTATTAGGTGTTGGACACCTTTTTTCAGTCATTCACAGTTATTATTTTGTTCAGCACAACATAGGGAGTCTTCAAGACAACCAGGGAATACCCCAGCTTTCAACAAATTTTCTTTAACAAGGGTCAGTGGAGTGGTCAAGTCTTTAACAGAGGAAACAAAAGCAGTATCTTCAATAGCGTTTACACCTTTGTTATAATTTGGCATAGGCGCATTGATAATATTTAGAGTTGGAGAAGGATAAAATTTAATGGTATTGTTGTAAATGAGGTCTTGGATCTTGCATTTTAATGCCCAACAATGATCAGTGTCATGTCCTGGACTATTGGAGTGGTAAACACATTTGGCGTTCAGGTTATATTTTGGAGATGAAACATTGGGATTTGAAGGGGGTAACGAAATGTTACCAAATTAGCCTTCAACAGGTGTTATAGGGTTTGAGATAGTGACATGTTGATCCTTGTAAATTGTCTTCTTGGAATATCAGGTCTTTGGTAGCCAGCTTGTTGTTGTGGTCTTTGAGTAGAGGTCGGATTGGAGATTAGAACTACATTTACAGATTGATGATTGTCCTTCTTAATATGGCCCTTCAACCCATACATGACATTAGTTTCTTTTTATCGCTAAAAGTTTTCTTTACAGTATTTGATGTAGAGGCAGAGGCCATGGGAATTTTTCCACTTTTAATCCCGCTCTCGACCCTTTCACCAGTCAAGATTAACTCAGTGAAACCAGATGATGAGCTTCCAATTAACAAGTTGAAAAATGGTCCATTCAATGTTCCCAGGAACATATCCACCAAATCCCTATCAGTCAATGGTGTCTGCACCCTACCTGCCAGGTCTCTCCATTTCTACGCGTACTCTTTGAATCCTTCATTAGAACCCATGGTCATTCCTTGTAATTGTACTCTAGTTGGCGCCAGATCAATATTGTACTGATATTGACAATAGAAGGCGGTGGCCAGGTCCTCCCAGGTATGGATGTTGGAACCTTCTAACTAATAAAACCACTCCAATTGATTCCCAGACAGACTCTCTTGAAATAAGTGCACCTATAACTTCTTATCAATGGTGTGAAGTTGAATTTTACGGACGTAAGATCTCAAGTGAACTTTGGGCATGAAACGCTATCGTACTTGGCAAAAACTGGAATCTTGAATTTATGGGGGATTGCCACCCCAGGAACCAAACCCAAATCACCAGAATCTAGGCCAGGCACAGCTTAAACTTCTATAGCCTTCAATTATTCCTCCAGTTTCTTGTACTTGTCTTCAGCCGATGGATATTGTTTGTCAAAAAAGTCCTCATCCTCAGAGACTGGATTGTTACCACCTCAGCACGGGTGCTCCTTGCATCTTCATCTTGATTCTCATCCTCCTCGGAAGAGTCTTCTACCACTTGAACTTGTCGAACGGGGCCCTTGAATCTCTTCCCCGTGTTGATTAAATCTTTCTTCTTGGTCTTCTTCTTTGCAATAAGAAGTGACATCAGTTCTTGCAGCCCTTTGGCCAAGTTGAGCAAGGTTTCTTGAAATTGAGATTTTTGTGTCTGCAAGTCCTTCATTGTCTGCTCGAGATCCATCTTACTAAGATAAACAGTAGAAAGATGAGGAAACCTGTGTCGTAAAACCTGCTTATGTTATGATTCATGTAATGTGAATGCAAATGTTTTCAAGGACCTTAAAGATTTAAATTTGTTTAAAAAAAGAAAGAATAAGAATTGATTGTATTAATAAGTTAAAAAAAGGCTTTAAAAAGTGCCTCTTGGGCTTACAATGGAAGAAGCAAAAATAATACAAAAATAAACTCCTAAAAAAAGACTCAAGTTTCCCATAAGCGCATCCCCTTCGGTGCAATGTAGGCGTTCAAATTTCGCTCTTCATGAAGTTGTCTCGTGAGCTTCAAAACCTTCTTCTCGCTTGAGTATAGTTAGGCTTCAAAGGTGCCTCGCTCCCCTTTTAGTTGAATCCATGACCTTTGCAACTCCTCGAGAGTAGTAGGCATGTCAGGATGAAGAATAGTGTAGGGAACATCTCTTTCGACAATAGGCTCCATGATGATAGGTAAAATGGAAGGATACGGCATCATGAGGATTTGGGTACGAGCTCGCACCCACTTGAGATAAGGCTCTAATGGAATAGAATTCTTATGCCCCCAAAGTTTTTCTATCAACTTTGTTCACCATGCCCCAAGCTCGTATAAATCTTTGACGATAACTTTGGACATTATTCTCACAGTTAAATATAATTCCTTGAACAAGTGCGTCATGAGGGCCATCCCTCCAAGCATACCCAAACCGTCATAGAGCCAAACAAGGATTATAAGCGATACCTCCCCTAATGCCAAGGAGAGGGATATTAGGGAATTCCCCACAACGATCAATGATGGTGACATCCTCCAAAGATTGAGAACACTAATGGATATCCGAGTGCGAGAGTGACATCAACCTTTGAGACCAACTCAGACCTTGTTCATTCTTTAAAATTGATCGAGGAAGGTGCAAAATAAACCACCTAGCCAACAAAGGAGTACAACTCATAATAATTCACCTTCTCTTCATGGTGCGAGTATGAAAAGAATAAAAAATATCTCCAAGTAAGGTAGGCACCGGGTTATGAGATAGAAAAACTTTGACCGCATTCACATCTATGAGTTGGTCCGGGTTAGGAAATAGTACCATCACATAGAGTATAAGAGCCAAAACTTCTTCAAAATCTTGCAAATCAAAAGCATCCTAAAATTGTTGAGCCTTCTCAAACAGAAACTTGGCTAGAAAACCTTTAACACCACTTCTTGTTTCCCAATTTGCCACAACGTCGGACTGTTGCAAATGTAAAGCTAAAGAAATCTCCTTAGGTCTTAGGTTTTTCTCAATACCGGTGAAGGGTAATTGATCAAGATAGGCACTCCCAAGAGTTGAGAAAACTCCTCCATGGTAGGCACCAATTGGTAATCAAGAAATGTAAAGTAATGGTGTTTATGGTCAAAGAATTGAAAGAGTAACCCCATTATTTGTTCTTCAAAATTTGAGGTAGCCAAATTGATGAGACGACCATACTTCTTGGTGAATGGGGAATCATGAGGAACCCTTGATGCCAACTCCTTGAGTTGAGGAGGCACTTTCACAAAGCCGATTCAGATAGTCTTTCTACGAATGGAATCCATGTCCTACAAAATAGACAAAGATAAATCACAAGGTCCTTGAAATGGTTAGTGCAAATGCTATGGTATGATGCCATGATATTATGTACAAATAAATATATACAAACAAAGCAAGCAAGTCGTTAGGTTTAGGCTTGCATGAGGTTTCATAGGTAAGTACCCTCTTGAAGTTTAGTTGGTTCAACCTGTCCTAGAAAGTAATCGAGTTCTAGGGAATCTCAATATCATTGATCTTTCTTTATTGGGTATTGTCTCAGCATAATCAATCTTTTCTTACGTCCGAAATATCCCAAAATTCTGATCTCAATGAGCGTAGTATCGAGTATCAACCAATTTTCAACTTTCCACCGAAATCGACTATCTCAATACTTCTTAATGGTAAAGTTGTTCAATTAAAGGTTCTAAGACCAGTTAGTGCTTCATGACACCACACAGCGGCCCTGTATTCTCCTTGATTCAACACGAAGGATACTGGTACCCACAAATATGTCACACTAACGTAGCTATTGCTTAAACCATATCGATCTACGTTGTACAGTCTCCACAATCTTTGCTACTTATCTAATAATGTTCCCAGATTCGGATACAGGATCTATACAAAACCCAAACATGGACCCAGAAGATAAAGCAAACAAGTCAAACAATGAAAGCATTTTAAAGGTGATCTAGTCTCTAAGGTAACCCCACTTTTAAGTATTGTTCCCCAGTAGAGTCGTCAGTTCTATAATACAGTGAGAGAACTGACTTGGGTGTTTTGTGTTTTATCGCAATTGTTGCGGATAGCAAGAGTTGCCACCGAATTTTCTTTTATCCAATAAAGGAAAGGGTGAAAAGAACAGGAAAGACCTTTTGAGAATTTTCTTGAGTTTGGGGGGTAGGTTATGAAAAGGGAAGGTGTTAGCACCTTTTTCATTTGTAGTTATCTATGGGCTCTTAGTTGCTAGCTCACTTTTGAAATGCTTTGTTTCAAAATGTGTTTGTGATGGTTTTGAAATTATTTTTGAAAGTGCCTTCATTTAGGCGAACTATGTAGTGATTCTCGTCTCTATAAGAATGCATACAAAGTGTTGACTTTTGAAAATATTTCATTTGAAAGTGTTGGTGTGTTTGAAAGATGTTTTTGAAGATGATTGTGAGCAAGAAACTATGAACATTTTACCTACTCAAAAAGTCTTAGTTCTTTTCCTACTCCTTTAGATATTACTATCTTACCATTGATTGATAAGCAACCCTATCATTGGATGTGAAGGGACAGGTGTGGGTCATCGTATAGTCAAGAAGGCAACATTGTAAGATACCTTAGCAATTTGTCGTAAGGGTCTAAGATCGTTTACCGAAGGCAACATCGAAAGATCATCGAGGGACTATGATCTTGTATTCGAGGGTCATTGCTAAAGTATCCCATGTTCGAGGGACATGACTGTTTATTCTTAAGCCAACGAGTGTGGTTAACCCTAGAGGTGGAAGTGTGTGAAGTGTTTGTTTTCATGCTTTTGTTCTTGAATTAGGGTTTTCTACTTGTTGATTTTATGTCTTGCCATACAAACCTTAATTACTAGCATTTATATTCAAAGCGATAAATTGCGAAAAATATAAAATTCTATGCTATTACATCATTTGGGGATGGGGGTACAAATTTACAAATGGGGAAGCAAGTAAATAAAAACCTAATTTACTATTACAACCATATTGAACTTGAATAAATAATGTACAAGAATGTGAGATAATATACAAGAAAAAGAAAATGGTTTTTATTTAAGTTTTTATGAAAAGGTTTTTTAACCTAATTAAATTAAAAAAGAAATTAATTAATTAGTTTAATTTAATTTAACAAGAACTAAACCTAAATTAAATAGAAAAAGGAAATTAGATTAATTAAGAAACATTTTTTTGGTTTTTTATGAAAAGGATTTGGATTAAACTTAATTAAAAAGAAATTAATAAATCTAAGTCTAATATTTATCTACACTTAAGAAAAGAAATCAAATTTGTTAGGAAAATATTTTTGGTCTTTTTGTTTAAAAGAAATAAAATATTAATATACTAAATATCAAATATCAAATATTTTGGCATTCTTGATTTAATAAAAATAAATTAAAAATACTAAATAACATAAAATAAATTTTGGTATTTTTGATTAATAATAATAATAAAAAAAAATGAAAGAAAAAGAAAATAAAATAGAATGTAAAAAATTAAAGTGAGTCACGAGGGTGTAAATGTGAATTGGGGTGTAAATGTGTAAAATAGTTTTGTTTGACTTTGGGCCCAAAGTGGTTTTTGTAATCAGGAGAACAAAAAATATAAAAAACAATGAAATTAGTTGCGTGGTTAAAAGAGAAGGGGGGGGGGGGGGTGTTAGATAGAGTAAAATGGTGCAAGGCCCATTGATGGAAGCCCAACGCACCTGAAAGAAACAAAAAAAAAGGAAATGGAAAATATGATAAAATTGCAAAACGGACGTTGGGGCTCGAACTCAGGTCCAAGAGGTAGGTAACAGACGCGCGCTTTAACCATAAATATATATATTTGAAAACCCATCCTAGGCATGTGTTATCTTCTTCCTCGCGCCAGCTTTCATGACCAATATTTTTGAATTCTGTAACTTGCTCATTTCTTAACCATTCTCAAAAGTGCAATCATCAAACTTGTTAGAAATTTCACCACGATTCTAAATATGTAAGCTAATTAACCTAACTCTCAAAGATGAACAAGAATTTTATTGGTATCAAATTTTGACCTAAATATTTTAGAAATTTTAAGACTAAAATTCACATTACTCAAGCAATATAAATGAATTCCAAGGACATGGTCAGTTTCAGGGATATGATATCTACATTTTATCTTCACAAACCAGAATCAAATAATGCTTGTATGAAGAGATAGAAGTTCATAAAACTCACCTTGCATATGAAGATCATGTTTTGAGTTTGAGAAGCTTTCAAGGTGTTGCAATTATTTGGTTAGCTTCCTTGAACCTTTGGGAAGCTAAAGCAATGCTTAGCTTGAGTTGTGGATGACCGAATCGTGCTATAGAAGTCAAAGTACAGCACTCTGTTTTTGGTTATGGAGGATGTGATAGAGGTGTTACAGTTCCAAAGGATAGGGGTGAACTATATTTGATACATGGAAGCTTTGAAGACAGTTTTGAGGGGAAACGCACGCTGGAAATGAAAGATACCAGTTTTTAGGCAGAACTGTGTACAAGGGGAGTTTTGTATGCAATTTTTGGCTAGAGATAGTTTTAGGGAGTTCTAATGCTTTTAATTTTGTGTGTCAAGTTTCATAAGAGTGTCTTAATATATCGGAAAGGTTTGGAGACTTGTAGAAGTCAGAAGTACAAAAATCACATGTTTGTGGATTTTGACTTGTTTTTGAAGCAACATGGACACACATGGTTTCAAGGCAAGGTAGGGTGGTTGAGGACTTTAAACATACTTCCTCTAAGCTTATAGGCTTAGTGTGTGCAGAAGGAACATCTACAAAGCTCAAGAAGAGTGGACTTTGTGATTAAAGCCACTTTTCCAAAATGGAAGTATGAACTTTCTTCCATTAATGACAATTTGGTTTGGATAATGCTTGAATCAATGGATAATGGCTCAATAAGTTATGTAAACCATTAATTATAGAGTGAAACACAATTTTGAGGCCTGCAAAGCAAAGATTATACAACATGGTTTGAGATTTGATTAGGTGTTCATCATAAAATTGACTTGTAATTCAAGTTTGAAACCCTAACTTCATCTCTTCGATTCTCCTAGCTCAAGAATGATCTCATTGAGTTCTTGGAAATTTTGGAAATCTTGTAACATCTTCTACAACCTTCATATTTTTCATTTTTGAAGAATCCAATTGAAACTATGTTAATAATTGCCATGAAGTTGGTACCAAAAATTTGCCTAACTATGTCAAATTTTCACTATGTTTTTATGAAAAAGTGCATGTTTTCATAAATTTATAACTCAAAATAAAAGAATTTCTAGGACTTGATCAGTAAAGAAAAGTTGTAGATCTCATCCAGATCTACAACTTTCATGTTGAAAGTTTTCCTTGAATCATTTTGCATCATGGTGAAAAGTTGGCATGAAGTCATGAAAAAAATAAGACTTAAAAACACTTATAAAAATTCTAAGTCTCGAAAAGTTTGACTTTTAAAGATGAATTTTGACTTTATTGATGATCAAGTTTCATATTTTTGAACATCTTGATGAAATGTGATCTTTGAAACTCAAATTAATCGAAAAGTCAAAGTTTGACTTTTGGTGTATAAGTTGACTTTTCATCAGTTGACTGAATTTCAACTATAAATCAATTGATCTTGAGAAATGTTTTGAGCCCTGAAATTAGGTCAACATGTTGTATTTAAATCCTTGAGATTATGCTTCAATCCATTAGATCATGTATTAGGTCAAAAACTCTAGATCAGTCAAATACAGTCAAAATCCTAATTTTGATCATTTTGCCCTTTTGGTGATTTGAACAATTTTCTTGGGGAATTGTGATCTAAACTTGATCAATTGATGCATATGACTTCAAAATGTTGATATTGGTCGAAAATCTTGAAGTTTGACTGTAGGTTGACCATAGTTGACTTTTTATCCAATACAACTGATTTTAGGTCATCTGATCAATTGACTGAGCAATTTTATGATTCAAGACTTGAAACTTGATATGAGCAATCTTGCGGGTCCATAATGATCTATGAAAGTCATTTGAAGCATTATAAGCCCAATTGTCCCTGTGCAAACTCAAACCCTAATTTGAGGTATCAGTGTCGAGGAGATGGCTTGACCTAGTCAACTCTTGTGCAAGCTTGAACTTTTGAAGATCTTTGAGAGAAATGTCTTAAGAAAAGAGAGTGCAAATTTTGGGGTACAACACACATGTTGTCACAAGCTTTTACTTCGTACACATCAAATAGTATCAGAGACATCCTTCCAAATCAAAAGACGGTGATGGTTCCCTGTCATACCCCAATTTTTGACCTAAGATCCCTGCTTCATTTGCATTGTTTTATATATACATCCAGGTCACATAATATGGTAGGTTTCGAACATTTCGCTTTCGAGATTTGACTGTGTAGAGATTATCGAGTGTTATGATCATTTTATCTTATGAATGACTAACCACTAATCAAGCACGAAGTGTATGTTTTGTTTTTTTGATTCCATGTGCAGGAAATAGGTATGAAAGAAAAGCATTGGACGTCACACATTAATTAGGGTTTCGAGTCTCGGGACAAAAATGAGGTCGGTCGTTGATTCTCAAAAGCTGATTCATCAAAAGAATTTCAGAGAATCGTGTGTTTATTTCCATACTCTGTCCAACAGATGGTCTCTAGTGTCTCTGAAATTTTTCGGAAAGAATAGTCGAAGTTTTAATGCCTTTGGTTCATGTGTGTTTCACATTGCTTTAAAATACAAGAAAACCAAGCTATGCATGTCATTTTCGATCACGTCGACCAAAAGTCATCTGCAAGTTTTCTTATGACGCAGAGTGAATTTCGTCAAAATGGAATGATTAAATTCAAAATCGTTCAAGAAGAATTTATTCGGAACACTTGGAATTTTCTTTATTTGAATTCAAGTGATAATTAAAGAGGAGCTACTGAGAGATCTCATTCAAGAATAATCATTTATCGCAGGAAATATTTATTCAAGATTATTTTGTGTGGTTATTTTGATGAATTTACATTATGGTTATTTGAACACACATGAAGCACTTATTCAAGAAGATATTGGGGAAAGAAATTTGATCCAATTAATCGTTCATCACAAGATTAAATACATGATGGTTACTATTTTATTATAAGATCAATTCATGGGATTTATTTGATTTCTATTACAAAATGCAAGAATGAAGTCCTAAGGCTTGCATTATTATTTATTCATCATTCAACAATTCATCCAAGTATTATTCAATTATTTCCCAAATTCAAATGGAAGACTTAGAATTTTATCAAGACATATCAAGATTCTAAATTTCAATAGAAGATTCAAAGTTGTTCATGATTTTAGAAAAGAATTGAAGGAATTATATTGGAGAACAAATTCCATTTGTGTTACAAATTTATTTGAGTTATTATTACAAAGTTGCAAAGAAGATACAAGTTTGTACAAAATATATTTTCAACACTAAAAAAATTCAGCCCAACAAAGTTGCTAATGCAGTCCATTTTGCAACCTATTTTCCAGCCCAATTTTGTTGCATTTTTACTGGTCAGCAAGGCAGCAAACTAGCCCAGAAATGCAGCATAGCAGTCCAAAGAAAAGATGTTGTAAAATGTTGCAAACAGCCTGAAAAAACAGCAACATACAGCAGCCCCAAATGCTGCCAAAATCTGTTGTAAACTGTTATACAGTCTGCTCCAACCTGCATCAAAGTAGCCACAGATTGCATCAAAATGGTTAAAATAAATTGTGTGAACAAAGCATGAAAACAGATTGCCAAAACAGTTCAAATCTCTATTGTTTTCCCCCCTAAAACCCTATATATTTCACTATAAATAAAGGCCTCTATCAACAGAAAAAGTGAGGAGTTTTGTCCAATAATCACAAAAAAAATCAGAAGAGGAACATCAAGTGAGAAAGAAAAATTCAGAGGGAACCACACATAGAAAATTCAGCAAGTGTAACACAAAACTGAACAAGAAAATACATAAATTCAAGGAGAGAAAACTTAACTTTTTGAAGCCCCATCGGAGAGGCTCCGATAGGTATTTTTATTCCTCCCTATTTACTTATGCATAACTTCCTCGTTCATATGTTTGAATCTTCTCTTTACAGCACTTTTATGCCATGCGAATGCTTGCTTTATCATACTTTTTGTTGTATTTTGAGTCGCTGCAACAACAGAATGCATTCATGGCATATAGGCGGAAAAATAAGATACAAGACATATTAACCGTGAATATATACTTCAAAACTACTGTTAAAACAACGTACAAACCATTATTTTTTTCACAAAAAGAACCTTACCACCCGTTGTATCCTCTTGCTTCTTCCTCCATCATCTTCCATTCTTCTGCCGACTTCAGACTGCTACTTCTGCACCATAACATTACTTCAAAGCAGAATCTGTTTAATAATAAAAACACCTCTATCTCAATGCTTAAACCCCTGCCTCTGTCGTAACAAATCTCAGAACCAAAAACCCAGAACAAAAAATCAGAACCAAAACTCAGAAATAAAAACTCAGAACAAAAACTCAGAACAAAAACCCAAAACCAAAAACTCAGAACAAAAACTCAGAAACAAAAACCCAGAACAAAAACTCAGAACCAAAACTCAGAAACAAAAACCCAGAACCAAAACTCAAAACAAAAACCCAGAACCAAAAACTCAGAACCAAAACTCAGAAACAAAAACCCAGAACAAAAACTCAGAACCAAAACTCAGAAATAAAAACCCAGAACCAAAACTCAGAACAAAAACTCAGAACCAAAACTCAGAAACAAAAACCCATAACCAAAACTCAGAACCAAAAACTCATAACCAAAACTCAGAACCAAAACTCAGAAACAAAACCCAAACCACTGTAACTTCCATAGACCACACCTCACAAAACCTAAAATTCTTCCTTTTGCCATGGACCTACCATTTCCTCACCGTGTAAATCCACCTCGCTTAAATGGAAGCAAATATGTTATAACTGTTTCAGGAGAATCACGCTGAGATATTTTCAGTGCACCTCTTCATGATGGAAGATGCAATAAGGCAGTAGTGGAGCAGTTCAAAGCATCAATCGGTTTCAGATCGAAGAAGAAGAGGAGAAAGTTGATGATTTAATTGAGAGTGAATTTATTAAGGAATTTGATATGGAAGGTGTTGTGAAGAGAAGTAGGGAAGAGATGAGGGAGAGTGTTGCAGAATGAAGTAGTGTAAAGAGAGGGTGTTAATCTTTTTCGTTGTTTTTCACGATAAAACATAAGAAGCAAAGCTATTTAGAGAATTTTATTTTGTTTGTTTCTTCCCAAGACACAACAACTCCAGCGTCGCTTATTTCTTTTTAGGGTTACCAACTTTTCCTTGTTCTCTTCCCAAACCGGGTCGGCCTAATGGGCCTTTTGGCCCAATCCCATTACCATCGTTACCATTATTTATTAATAAAATCATAATAATAACGATTAGTAAGGTAGCTCAACTGGCAACTTGCACTATCCATTACCCTTAAAGGCTCAAGCTTGATCCCTGCTGGGGCATTTTTCTGTTTTCTTGCTCTTTTAACCCTTTTATTTCAATTCTATTAATTTGATTTATACATATTAGTTTAGTTTATGTATGATTATTATTTCATTATAAATATAAAAAACTACATCTCTTATGTGATAGTGGGAGAACTGACTTGAGGTTTTTGCGTTTGTGTTCGCAAATGTTACGGTTAGCAAGAGTCGCCACCAACTTTTCTTTTATCCAAAAAAGGAAAGGTGAAAAAGCACGGGAAAGACCTTTAGAGATGTTTTCTTGAGTTTGGGGGGTAGATTATGAAAAGGGGAGGTATTAGCACCCTTTTCATCCATGGTTTTCCATGGGCTCTTAGTTACTTGCTTAGATAACTTGCTTTGGTTTGTTTGAAATGGTGTTTGGTGTGATTTTGAAAGTATTTTGTAAAAGAGGCCACTCGTTCAGTCAATCTTTGTAATGATTCTCATTCGTAAGAATGTACACAAAGATGTTTGTCTTTTAAAAATGTTTTCAGTTGTTGGTAAGATGTTTTTGAAATGTGTGTGTGTTTGTTTTGAAAATAGCAAGGATTGTTGTTTGAAATGGAGCAAGTAACTTAGAAGCTATCTACCTACTCAAAATTTCTTTCTTATGCATTTTCTATTCCTTTGAAATTATTGTCTTGCCATCGATTTGGTAAGCAACCCTAACTTTGGATATAAACGGGACGGGCGTTGGGACGTTTGTATAGTCATAGAAGGCAACATATGGGACGTTTTAGCAATGTCGTTTTAGGGACTAGATCATTTTACCGAAGGCAACATCGAGGGTCATCGAGGGACTATGATCTTTTATCGAAGGGTCTTTGCCGAAGCGCCCATGCTCGAGGGTCATGACTATTTTTCGAAAGGCGATAAAGTGAGATTACCCTAGAGGTGCATGTGTGAATGGTGTGTTAGTTTTCATGCATTTTGTCTTGTATTTGAAAGGTTATCTATTTGCTGATTTTATCTTGCCATGCATCCTATTTACTAGCAATACATGAAAAGCAAGTAAAATGCGGAAAGTAAAATCTAAGCTATTACATCATTTTAGGGGGATGGGGGTACAAGTTAATAACGGGGATGAAATGGAGACTAAATTATTACAACCACATCGAATGATAATGAAAAATATAAAAACAATGTAAAATAAAAAGAAAACTGCATTTTGAACTGCTATGTGTCGACCCATGCTGCTATGCATCGACACATAGCTTTTCCTTGCTCCTGTGAAAAAAATGACTCAGTATGAGTCGACACATAATGGGATGTGTCGACTCATACACCCTTCTTGCATCGACGCGAAACGCGTATGTGTCGACCCATGGTCCTTTCCCACTTCTATTTGGTAACCTGAAACCAGTATGAGTCGATGCATGGGGGTTATGTGTCAACTCATACCCTATTTTTTCACTAGGATGAGTCGACACATGAGGATATGCGTCGATACATCCTACATTTTCCTACCTTAAACATCATTTTACTGGTTGTACAGGTTAGCTTATGGCATATGATGGATAAACATGAATAATAAATGATTGAATAAGCCTAAACAAAGTGCAGATGACTAGTTCAAAAAAGATATTAAAGTACTACATCTTGTTTTCGAAATAAGCAAATTAATAATGATGTATGGAGAGATATCAAGTCAAGAAGACTTACCTCTGGACTGCACTGTCTGTTTTAAATCTGAATGTTTTTCCAAATGTGATGAGGACCTCAATGAATCTCCAGAAAGCTGCTCCAGACTTTGTCTGTGATGAGTTGTTTGGTTTAAAGGAGAGTTTGTATGGTGGAGTAATGGATTGGGTTTTCTGTTTTGAATAATAATAGACTTGGTTTTGAAAATGAATCAAGGTTCAACAGAATATTGTTTTTTCTGCTCAACAAAACTCTCTATCTTTTCTCCAGAAAATCTTGTTTCTCTCTTCAAAGTCCAACCTCCTTGTCTTATGAGACAGTCCTCTTTTGTAGACCCCCTTGACTGTGGTTTAGGGGGAAAAACAAATAATTTGTTTGAAATTTTTTTGCCTACTACTTTGATACTTTCTTCACATAATTTTCCTTTGCCATTTTGGTGCAATCTTGGGGCTGTTGTGATGCAGGCATGGGCAGACTGCATAGAGCAGTTTTTTGACTGTATTGGATAGCATGCATACTTTGGATGTAGCATGGCACAAGCTTTCTTGCAGGGCAGCATGGGGTGTTGTGGCAATGTGATATATCATATTTTCTTCAACTTTGGACAGCATAGTTTGTAACATGTCACAAATTTGGTCTTGTGCACATTATGTCAAAGGCAAAAATATTGTGACAAGGTTTTAACCGAGACATAGTTTTAGAATTTGTAATTTGGCAAAAATGTCACTTTGTAATAACTTTAATTATTTGTATCATCTGGAATTATTTGGAGTTGTAGTAAAATGACATGAAGCAAATGAAATTAACCAAGTATAGAAAATACTTAGAAAATTTTCAAAGTCTTGCAAAGTTGGATTTTTTATTCTCTTGACCTTTGATGATCAAACTTCACATTTTTGAATGTCTTGATAAAATTTGATCCTTGGAATGTAATGTTGAACAAAAAGTCAAAGTTTGACTTTCTAGTATGCAATTGACCATTTAGCCCTTGTGCCAATTTCAAGCCTAAATTGATGTATCAGTGCTGCAAACTTGATGTCTTAGAATATCTTGTGAGCAAATACTTGAAAAAATGAGAGGGCAAATTTTGGGGTATAACATCTTATAACTAATTTTTATTTAATTTTTTTAAACTTGTTTTAAATCTTTTATTATCTTAATTATTCAAAAAATACATATTTCATAATTTAGTCTTTTGATTAATTTTGTTATTTGTTTAATTATTAAAAATACATGTTTCATAATTTATTTATTTTCTTTAATCTTTGATATTTATTTAATTTATTCAAAATGCACGCTAGTTTAATTTAATTTTCATTATTTAATTGTTCAATTGTCATTTTAATTAATTTTATCATCGATCGTTTAATCTTTATATCTTTCGTCCGTCTTAATTCCAAGGGAAATGTTTTTACTTTGTTGACTTCACGTCATCAAACACATCTCATCCAATCGTGCGAATACCCTCATTCATCTTTTGTTTGTTTACTATTTTGCTAAACCTAAGATAACTTTCCTAAAAGATTCAATTTTCAAACTCACACCTTTTAAGGCAAAACTTCGACATTAGGTCGTCGTATCTTCAAAATCTCGTCCACGCCCATTTTAGCCAAATAAACCATTTTAATCAAACAAACAATTTTAATAAAAAGATATTTCAAAAGGTTCCTATAGGATACTATAGATGCATTGGATGCTAATACCTTCTCATTGCATAACCAACCCCCGAACTCTAGATCTCTTTTCAAAAATGCATTGTATTTTCATTATTTTTAAATATTATTTTACATTGCATATTTTAGGGTTTTATTTTGCTCTTTTCCTTTTCCCTTGGAAATAATAAAGTGCGGTGGCGACTCTTGCTTTTGTGAGTCGAGTTAATTAATAGCTCGATCTTCGATTTACCCCGCTACATTTTTTATCGCTACAGAATTGGCGACTCTGTTAGGGACAGATTGACCTCTTGCTGGTCCATCCCTAAGTGGGTTAAGCCTAGTTTGTCTTATCTGTTTTATCATTATTTGATTGTTTGATTATATGTTTATATTGTGGTTATTTGGGTGTTAATGATATTTACAAAGGACAAGTCCTATACCCGGACTAATTTACACTTAAGAATAGGACGGGCGATATAGTCATGTTAACTTTGAGGGAGTAATCCCGAAGAAGGAGGTATGAAATCCCCCACTTAGTGGAAAGCCCCTTTGAATGTAGTATTTGTTTACCGAGTAATCAGGAAGACATTATTGCTTTAGACCTGGGAGCCAGAGAAGCTGAGAACCGTAGAACCCTAACCCATCTTGGCCTTTTAGGTGAAGCGCGAAGACTATAACGGAGTAATCCAGAAGTAGTTGTCATGCGATGCTACGCTCGGATGAGTTTCTCTTGAGAATATTGCTAATTATTGAGTAATCAATACGTTGTTAATATCTGAAGGAGGAATGTAGACTCTGGGAACTCTTAGAACCTTGTCTTGCAGATGTGGTTAAACCTTTAGTACATACCCTGGGGGTGGGCTTTACATTTGACTCCATGCTCGAAGCGTTTAACCTTTGAATCCCATGTTTGTGAACTTATGTGTAATTGTTGCATTATCATTCATCCATACATCCTTAAGCATTTTTTGTAAAACATGTTTTTCAAGGAACTTAAGAATGATTTTTACAGACATCTCAGGTACTGTTACTATGGATTTTGGAAAAAGAAACACTCGAAGTTATAGTTTTAAGGAGCCTGAGATTGAAGAGTTGAAGAGTTTGATTCCTACGATTGAGAACCCAACAGAGTTTCAAAAGAAATATGGATCCATTATCCCTCTCATGAAGCGCAAGATGAAGGAAGGCATCCTTAGTACGTTGGTCCAATTCTATGATCCATTGTATCGATGCTTTACCTTTCCTGATTGCCAGTTAATGCCCACTTTAGAAGAGTACTCATATATGCTTGGTTTTCCAATCACTGACTGCGTTCCTTTCTCTGGTTTAGAAGAGGAACCCAAATCTCACGAGATAGCAACAATCACCCACTTGAGGAAGTCGGAGATAGAAGAGAACATGACTACTAAGGGGGGAATCTGAGGCTTATCTGTGCAGTTTTTGTTGAAGAAAGCTTGTCACTTCGCTGAGGTAAAAGATATTGTTGCCTTTGAAGGTGTATTTGCTTTACTTGCTTATGGATTGTTCTTATTACCTAACATCGATAAGTTCGTGGATATCAACTCCATTAGAATCTTCTTGATTGGAAATCCGGTCCCTACGCTGCTAAGAGATACCTACTATTCCATCCATCTTCGAAACTCCTATCAAGGAGGAATGATTATCTATTGTGCACCGTTACTATACCAGTGGTATGTTTCTCATCTACCTAGGTCTGATGTTTTCTGGGATCTCGAGAAGGAGCCACGATGGGCGCCAAAAATTATGGCTCTTATTCATTCTGACATAGATTGGTATAATCGAGTTTACTACAACGTGAAGATCATCGATAGTTTTGGTGCTTTTCCCAATGTGCCTCTTCTTGGTACGAAGGGAGGAATTAACTATAATCCTATTCTCGCGCGCCGCCAGTTTGGATACCCGATGAGGGACAAGCTGAACAACATTCATGTGAGTGATTTCTTTCTACAAGAATGAAAAGATCACCAAGCAGCTAGGGAGGAGATTGAAAGGGCTTGGCGTCACATCCATAGAAAGGGTACAGACATGTTAGGGCATAAAGGTGTTGTTTCTTTGGAGCCTTACCTTCAATGGGTTTGTGCTAGGGCTTGTGCTCTCAAAATGCCTTATAATCCCGAGAAACCTATATTCCCTGCTGTTGCATCATCATCTATTGATATCCCTATCGATAACATGAGGGAGTACCAAGAAAATATGGCTAGAATGAAGTCCGAAAGAGATGCTTGGAAGGAAAAGTATAATATGTCTGAATACGAAAATAGGGTCCTGACTCGACAATTGAAGGAGAAAGAGGATATGTTATTTATTTAAGACGGTGGGTTTATTAATCATGATGAGAAGCTTCGTCAAAAGGATGCATTACTCAAGAAATATGTTAATGAAAGGAAGAGGAAGAAGGAAGATTTGGTAGGCGTTGCTCCTGTTCTTAATCCACGAAAGGAAATCATTGATCAACTGGTAGCTGAGAAGAAAGAGATGGAAGACTTCTATGAAGAGAATATTAGGAAGCTCCAGTTACAATTGGCATTTGGTCATTCATCCGATGATGATTCTGAGTGACCTTTAGTTCCTAGTTTTTTATTATTATCACTTATGTCATTTTGTAAAACTCTGTAAAAGGGCTTCATGTTCCAAAGTTGTAATTTACTGCTTTTATTAATGGGTTTTGTTGTCCCAAAGTTGTAATTTACTGCTTTTATTAATGGGTTTTATTGTCCCAAAGTTATAATTTACTGCTTTGATTATTGAAATGAGTTTTTGTTGTTCCAAATTCCTTTACCATTGATGTGTGCAAAGTTATCAAAGTTCTAAAGCTCCTTGAAAAAACTATCAAAATAAATGATCATTTGCATTGCACATCATGCATCATCCAACATTCAACTTCACATGTTTTCTAGAGTCTTATTCTTGTTTCTTTTTCCACTCTGATAGATTGTCAAGCTGTCTCACCGGTATGATACCCGAGCCAATCGTCAAAAGAGGATGGAGGATCTGGAGCAGGAAAATCACGAGCTTCGCAAAGAGTTTACTACTCTTTGTGTTGGAATGGAAAAGTTGACCGCGCTGGTGGAAAGCTTGATGGCTGCTCAGAATCAGCCATCAACTTCAGCCGCTGAAATTCAAACTTTAACTATTGTGGTTTCCGAGACCGTCACCGCTCCAACATCTGTGACTCAAGTCAACTCTCCGCTCCAACATCAAATGCCGAAAGGTTTTCCATGGGGTATGCCTTACAACTTCATGCCAGAAGGGTACCAGCCTGCTGTACAACCTATAATTCAACCTGTTGTGTCCTTTCCTCAACCTGAGACAACTAATGTGCAACCTGTAATCCAGACTATGGTATCTTTCCCTCAACCTGTGATGACTAATGCCGCTCATGTGGTTCACACTATTCCATACACGAATGAACCTATTTATCATGCTGAACTTGCTGAAAGTTTGGGCCTCTTCGATAGGATGAAGGAGTTCCAAGACCAATTCCAAGAAATGCAGAGGTAAATTAGAGCGCTTAAAGGGAAAGACTTGTTTGGGAAAAATTCTCATGACTTGTGTTTAGTCCGAAATGTGAAAATTCCATCTAAGTTCAAAGTGCCGGACTTTGAAAGATACAAAGGTGACTCGTGTCCGCAAAGTCACTTGACCATGTATGTGAGAAAGATGTCCACCTACTATAATGATCATAATTTATTAATTCACTACTTCCAAGATAGTTTGACTGGTGCCGCTCTGAAATGGTACATGGGTTTGGATAGCACCCGAATCCGTAACTTCAATGACCTTAGTGAAGCTTTTGTTCGTCAATACAAGTACAATGTTGACATGGCCCAGGACCGAGATCAACTTCGGGCTATGTCCCAGAAAGATAGAGAGTCCTTTAAAGAATATTCCCAGAGGTGGCGCGAGATTGCCGCTCAGATATATCCTCCCCTTGAAGAGAAAGAAATGACAAAGATTTTCCTGAAAACTTTAGGTTCTTTCTATTATAAGAGAATGATTATGAGTGCGCCTAGCGACTTCACTGAGATGGTGAATATGGGCATGCGGCTTGAAGAAGGAATTCGTGAAGGACGTTTGGTCAAGGAAGGAGGTACATCTAATGGTGTCAAGAAGTTTGGAAGTGTCTTCCCCAAGAGGAAAGAACAAGATGTCAGTGCAAATTTTCCTGGGAGGCCGAGGAGAGGGTATTCACATGTTGCGGCAGTCATTCCTGCTGTCCGCCCAACAATGGTGACCCCAACTTACCAAGCCCCTCCAATTCAATAACGATAATTTCAACAACATCCTCGACAACAGGCTCATCAATTCAACAATCAGAACCGTTCGCCGAGGAAACCGCAATTTGATGCCATTACAATGACTTACATTGAGTTGTTCCCCGCTCTGATCCGAAAAAATATCATAACAACGAAGCCTCCTCCTATTGCACCGAATAATACTTCTCCTTGGTACAAGGCAGATCAATTCTATGCATATCACCAAGGTTCGTCGGGGCATAATATTGAAAATTGCTTTGCTTTGAAGGCAGATGTCCAGAGGTTAATCAAGAACGGTATTTTGTCTTTCAAAGATGTTAACCCAAATGTTCGAGATAATCCTTTGCCTTGACATGGGGCAGCGTCGGTGAATATGGTGGAAGGATATCCTAGAAAGTTTCGAGTTTACCAAGTTGAGCACATAAGAGACTCGTTGATCAGGGATACATCAAAGTTTAAGTAGACTCGCCTTCTTTAAACATCGACATGATTATGACGTTTGTGAATTTTGTTCAATAGAAGATGATTGCCCTATTATGAAAGAGGATATTCAGAAGTTGTTAGATCAAAGGGTTATCACCATTACATATGACAGAGATCCAGATGATGAAGTGAATGTTATAGTGCCACAGTTCAACATGCCTGAGCCAGTAGAGATTATTTATGATAGTCAGACTTCACCTGCTGCTCCTTTGATTATTTATCCACCTGGTCCCATGCCTTACAACTCAGACCAAGCCATACCATACAAATATAATGCCACAATGATTGATAATGGGGTAGAAGTTCCCATACCACCAATGCCATCTTTTGTTAATATTGCTGATGTGAGTAGAGTCACAAGGAGCGGACGTATCTTTGCAACGGTACCATCGAAAAGGCCTGAAGTTCAAGTTAGAAGGCCTATACCGACAGAAATTCCAATGAGGAATGTTGAACTAAGAGTTGAGGTAGGCCAATCCAATGAACCTAGCCCACATCCTGATGATGATGAGATTTTGAAACTCATTAAGAGAAGTGAATACAAGATTGTGGGCCAACTTTTGCAAACTCCTTCCAAACAAATTTGTGCTTGCTTTACTAAGAGATTCTGGTGCCCATAGGGAAGCTTTGATGAAGGTCTTGGACCAAGCATTCGTAGATCATGATATGACGGTTGACTAGTTTGATGGAATTGTGGGAAATATTACTTCGTGTAACAATCTTGGTTTCAGTGATGAAGAGCTTATGGAGGAGGGAAGGAACCATAATATGGCTTTGCATATCTCAATAAGTTGTGGAAATGATACTTTATCAACTGTGCTAATAGATACAGGTTCATCATTAAATGTACTGCCCAAAACTACATTATCCCGACTTTCACATCAAGGTGCTCCTATAAGACCTAGTGGGGTAATTGTCAAAGCGTTTGATGGTTCTAGGAAAACTGTCATCGGTGAAGTGGATCTTCCTATAACAATTGGTCCTCATACCTTTCAGATCACTTTTCAAGTAATGGATATTCATGCTGCCTATAGTTGCCTATTGGGTCGCCCATGGATCCATGATGTAGGGGCAGTCACTTCCACGCTCCATCAAAGATTGAAGTTTGTAAGGAATGGAAAGCTGGTAATAATTGGTGGAGAACAAGACATGGTGGTAAGTCACTTGTCATCTTTCTCTTTTATTGGTGCTAATGAGGATGTTGGTACCCGATTCCAAGCTCTATCTGTTGCTAGTAATGAAGTGAAGAAGCAAGGGACATCTATTTCTTCTTTTGAAGATATGCGACGAGTGGTTGAGAGTGGTTCGGCTGAAGGTTGGGGACAGGTGTTGACTTTGACTAAGAACAAGTTTGGAGAAGGTCTTGGCTTTCATCCCATGTCTGCAAGAGTTAAGCAAGATACAGTTACTCGTCCGATACAAGAAGTTTTCTGAAGCGCAGGTTTTATCCATCCGACTCCGCCCGAAGTTGATGCTATAATAGGAGACGATTCTGAAGAGGATTTACCCGACTTTGTAGCGCATGGAGTGGTTTGCCAAAACTGGACTGCTGTTGATATTCCTGTTGTGATGCACATTTCTGAGTAATGCTTTGTTTTATTTTGAAAAACCTTTCGCTCTACCCAAGGCGAAAGAGTATTTGTGTCGGGCTATGTTGAAAATAAATCCTTTTGCTCTGCCCAAGGCAAAAGAGAAGATGTTTGGGATCTTTTGTTTCAAGTATTTCCAATCATGAATAAAAATGTTATTTTATCCCATATTGTTTTTATTTTTCACTTTTCTGGAAAAATGGTAACGAAAATTAAATAGTAATAATAGGAAAATATAATAATCTTTTTTATATATGTACAACATTCGCATTAATCGATTTCTAAAATAAAGCATAATCATATGTGCAGATTAATCAATGACTTAACCATTGAAAACAATGACCTTATGCCCCCTCCCAACTTTGAATTCCTTGTGTTCAGAGCCGAGGAAGAGGATAGTGAAGAGATTCCTGATGAGATTTCCCGTTTACTTGAGCACAATGAAAAGACTATTCAGCCGTTTGAAGAGCCTGTAGAGATGATCAATTTGGGCAATTAAAAGTACAAAAAGGAAGTCAAGGTTGGAGCGTTGCTTATCCCAGAGGTCAAAGAAAGAATGTTGGAGTTTCTCAGACAGTATGTAGATGTGTTTTCTTGGTCCTACCAAGACATGCCAGGTTTGGATAACAATGTTGTGGAGCATCATTTGCCATTGAGACCTGAATGTCCGCCGATTAAGCAGAAATTGAGAAGGACTCGTCCCGATATGGCTGACAAGATCAAAGAAGAAGTTCAAAAACAAATTAATGCAGGTTTCCTCATTACATTAGTCTATCCTCAATGGTTAGCCAATATAGTTCCTGTTACTAAGAAGGATGGCAAAGTTCGAATGTGTGTGGACTATAGAGATCTGAATAGAGCTAGCCCAAAAGATGATTTTCCATTACCACACATTGACGTATTGGTCGACAGCACCGCAAAGTTCAAAGTCTTTTCTTTCATGGATGGTTTCTCTGGTTACAATCAAATCAAGATGTCACCTGGAGATATGGAGAAGACAGATTTCATTACACCTTGGGGAACATTTTGTTATCGAGTAATGTCGTTTGGTTTGAAGAATGCTGATGCAACGTACCAAAGAGCCATGACTGCTTTATTCCATGATATGATGCATAAAGAGATATAAGTTTATGTAGATGACATGATTGCCAAATCACAAACTGAAGAAGATCATTTGGAGCATTTATTGAAATTATTCCAACGTTTGAGAAAGTATAAACTTTGTCTGAATCCTAATAAGTGCACTTTTGATGTTCGTTCCGGAAAACTTTTGGGTTTCATTGTCAGCCAGCGAGGTATTGAGGTAGATCCTGATAAAGTCAAAGCTATTCGGGAGATGCCCGCACCCAAGACGGAAAAACAAGTAAGAGGATTCCTTGGAAGGTTGAACTACATTTCTAGATTTATATCTCATATGACTGCTACGTGTGGGCCGATTTTCAAGCTTCTCCGAAAGAACCAAGGATGTGTGTGGACAAAAGATTGTCAGAGAGATTTTGATAGCATCAAAGAATATTTACTTGAGCCTCCCATATTGATTCCTCCAGAGGAAGGAAGACCTTTGATTATGTATCTGACCATATCGGAAGATTCCATGGGATGTGTGCTCGGTCAACAAGATGAGACTGGAAGAAAGGAACATGCCATATATTACCTGAGTAAGAAATTCACATATTGTGAGTCTCGATACTCAATGCTTGAGAATACCTGTTGTGCTTTAGCTTGGGCTGCTCGCCGTCTGCGCCAATATATGATTAACCACACCACTTGGTTGATCTCCAAAATGGATCTGATCAAGTATATCTTCGAGAAGCCTGCCTTATTTGGAAGAATAGCCTGTTGGCAAATGTTGTTATCTGAATGTGACATTGAGTATCACACTCAAAAAGCAATCAAAGGGAGTATTTTAGCCGATCATTTGGCTCACCAACCAATTGACGATTATCAATCCATCAACTTTGACTTCCCAGATGAAGATGTTATGTACTTGAAAGCTAAAGATTGTAAGGAACCATTACCTGGAGAAGGACCTGATCCCGAATCCCGTTGGGGTTTGATATTTGATGGAGCTGTAAATGCTTATGGCAATGGAATTGGGGCAATCATCGTCACCCCCTGAGGTCCTCATATCTCGTTCACAGTGAGGTTGAAGTTTGACTGTACGAACAACATGGCTGAATATGAAGCATGCATTATGGGTCTCGAAGAAGCAGTGGATCTAAGGATTAAGATTCTTGATATATATATATATATATATATATATATATATATATATATATATATATATATATATATATATATATATATATATATATATATATATATATATATATATATATATATATATATATATATATATATATATATATATATATATATATATATATATATATATATATATATATATATATATATATATATATATATATATATATATATATATATATATATATATATATATATATATATACGGAGACTAGGAATTGGTAATTAATCAAATCAAAGGAGAATGGGAGACTCGTCATCCTGGTTCGATCCCTTACAGAGATTATGCTAGAAGATTGTTAACTTTCTTCAACGAAGTGGAATTACATCATATCCCTAGAGATGAAAACCAAATGGCTGATGCTTTAGCTACTTTGTCTTCTATGTTCCAAGTGAGTGATTGGAACGACGTGCCTTCAATTAGAGTTATGTGCCTCGATAAACCTGCTCATGTGTTCTCAGCAGAGGAAGTCACCGATGACAAACTGTGGTTCTATGACATTAAACGTGTTCTTCAAACTCAAGAGTACCCGCCTGGGGCATCCAATAAAGATAGGAAGACGTTGAGATGATTGGCAAGTAGTCTCTTCCTCAATGAAGAAGTATTATATAAGAGGAATTATGACATGGTCTTGCTCAGATGCGTAGACAGACATGAAGCAGACATATTGATGCAAGAAGTACATGAAGGATCCTTTGGTACTCATGCCAATGGACATGCAATGGATAAAAAGATGTTGAGGGCTGGTTACTATTGGATGACGATAGAATCTTATTGTTGCAAATATGTGAAGAAATGTCATAAATGCCAAATTTATGCGGACAAGATACATGTGCCACCGACCCTCCTCAATGTTATCTCTTCACCTTGGCCTTTCTTTATGTGGGGCATTGATATGATTGGAATGATTGAACCCGAAGCTTCAAATGGTCACCGTTTCATCTTGGTGGCCATCAACTACTTTACTAAATGGGTGAAAGCAACATCTTATGCTAATGTAACCAGACAGGTGGTAGTCAGATTTATCAAGAATCAGATCATTTGTTGATACGGCATCCCGAGCAAGATCATCACTGATAATGGTTCGAATTTTAATAACAAAATGATGAGAGGGCTTTGTGAAGAGTTCAAGATAGAACATCATAATTCTTCTCCCTACAGGCCAAAGATGAATGGGGTTGTTGAAGCTGCGAATAAGAACATCAAAAAGATTATCCAGAAGATGGTGGTAACTTATAAAGATTGGCATGAAATGCTTTCGTTTGCTCTACATGGGTACCGTACTTAAGTTCGAACTTCAACAGGTGCAACCCCATTTTCCCTAGTATATGGCATGGAATAAGTACTCCACGTGGAGGTTGAGATCCCGTCTATGAGAGTTCTAATGGAAGTTAAACTTTCTGAGGCTGAATGGTGTCAAAGTAGATATGATTAGTTGAATTTAATTGAAGAAAAGAGATTGACAACATTGTGTCATGGTCAACTATATCAGCAAAGAATGAAGAAGGCATTTGATAAGAAGGTTCGACCACGCGAATTCAGAGAAGGTGACCTCGTGCTCAAGAAGATATTATCTTTCCAACCTGATTCTAGGGGCAAATGGGCTCCGAATTATGAAGGACCGTATGTTGTTAAGAAGGTTTTCCCTGGAGGTGCCATGATTCTCACAAATATGGATGGTGAAGAACTCCCGCGCTCCGTGAATGCTGATACAGTCAAGAAGTATTCGCCTAAGTTTGAGTTGACAGTTCGCTAAGTTGAAAACCCGAGGGGGCGACTTAGACAGGCTTTTGGTCAAACCAATCATGGCATTTGAGCACATCTCGGAATTCGAAGTTGTTAGGGAGAATAATGATCATTGTTTTTGTGTAACCTTTTTCTTTCATGTATTATTTCCCAAACTTTTGT
Source organism: Vicia faba (assembly GCA_948472305.1). Taxonomy (NCBI): domain Eukaryota; kingdom Viridiplantae; phylum Streptophyta; class Magnoliopsida; order Fabales; family Fabaceae; genus Vicia; species Vicia faba. Next base: position 868,640,200 of record OX451735.1, on the reverse strand, counting down.
AAACCGTTAGAGTCGCTTCGTTAGCGAACTACCATTTTATTAATGAAGTCTGAGCATTTATCTTTTTGTGGGCAAAATTTTAGCTTTTATGGCAATATTTGAAACAAAGTTAATTAAACTATTCCTATTTTGAAATGTGTTATGAATACTGGAAGGAATACTAACAGTTGCTCCGAGGATGGTTAAGTCATGAAATGCAAAACAATACCAGTAATTCATTCTTGTATGATGAACATGTTTTATTTCAAAATCGTCATGAGGTGTTGGTTGTGTAATCTTGTGTTTCTAGTAGAGTACTAAATTTTGTGACTCCCTGTGATACGGTGGGAGAACTGACTTGAGGTTTGCGTTTGTATTCGCAAATGTTGCGGTTAGCAAGAGTCGCCACCGACTTTTTATTTTATCCTAAGGAAAGGTTAAAAAGCACATCAAAAACCTTTTGAGATGTTTTCTTGGGTTCGGGGAGTAGATTATAGAAAGGGAAGGTATTAGCACCCTTTCTATCCATGGTTATCCATGGGCTCTTAGTTACTTGCTTTAGATCACTTGCCTTTTGTTTTCAATTGTTTTAAATGGTGCTTGGGTGTGTGGGTTTGAAAATGTTTTGAAAAGAGGCCAATGTGGTGGAAACCTTTGTAATGATCCATGTGGGGATGTATACAAAGATGTATGTCTTTTGAAAAAGTTTTCATTTGTTTTTGAAAGTTGTTTTGAAAGTGTAGTGATGTGTGATTTTAAAATTAGGCAAGTGTTTTGTTTTGCAAGTTTGATTCAAGTAACTAAGAGGTTATCTACTCCTAAATTTCTCAAAAGATTATTGTTATGTTTCAACCCTTTTAACAAGTTTGTTCCACCATTGTATTTGGTGGGCAACCTTGTGTTAGGATGTGAAAGGGACAGGCGCGGGTCATCGTTTTATACCATAATTGCAACGGCGTTAAATGTCTTTGAGCAATTTCTTTAAGGGACTTGATCATTTGTTTTTGTTTGTTTTGAAAAGTTTTGTCGAGGGACTATGATCATTCAAATTGTTTGCTTTGCCCAAAGAAGTTCAACATGCAATATGGCCCATTTATTTGAAGGCAACAAGTGGAATACCCTAGGGGGTGCAAGTGTGATTTGTGTGTCCATTTTCATGCTTGTTTATCTTGTATTAGGTCAAACTATTTTTTATCGTTTTTCGCATACAAACCCTAATTCTAACATGTTATCATTAGAAAGCAATAAAGTGCGAAATTAAAATTACTAAGCTATTACAAAACCAAATATGGGAAAGGGGGTACAAATGTTCAAATGGGGATATTGACAAGAATTTAAATCTAAATTATTACATCATTTTGAATATTTGCAATTTAAATAATGTACAAAAATTAAATAAAAATGCAAGATGCACAAAAATGTTTTGTATATGTATGAAAAAATATTATTTATGTAAAAGAGAAAAGAAAATAAAAATGTATTATTTTTGAGTATTTTTGAATTTAGGGCACAAACCCTAATTTTTAAAGAAAATGCCTTATTATCTAATTTAATATAAATATTCATTTGTTTATTTATAAAAATAAAATAATAATGAAGTATATTATGAAAAAGTATTTTTTGTATCAAATATTAATAAAAGTGAAAAATTCAAGTATTTTCATATTTTATCTTAAATATATTAATAAACATATATATATATATACATATATTAATTTCTTAAATGTGCATTATACACAAAATAAATATTTATTTAATATTTTAATAAAATAAGTGAAAAGAGTATTTTTTGTGTGAAATATTTTCAGAAGGTAAATGAAAATAAAAATGTATTTACACTATTTTTTCTATTTATTCTAATAATAGTATATATATATATATTTATATGCAAACAAAAGAAATAAATATGCCATATATTCAAAAAATGATGGAAAAAATATTTTTAATTTTTTAATGCCATGAGAAAAAATAAACAAAGTCAACCAAAAAAGAAAAAGTCAAAAAGAGTCAAAAATGAAGCCAATGGGCTCAGGGGGTGTAAACATGGAAACAGGGTGTGAAAAGAAATAATACAAAATCCCAGCCCAATGATCATTGTCTTCAACCTCCAGCTCAAACATTTGAAAAACGCGCGCCCCTGTTCTTCAATGTCTAACTCCTGATTCTTGGCTTTTCAGCAAAAACTCATAACACAAGAAATGTTCAGCATGAAGAGACGGTTTCAACCATATAAATAACTTGACCTATCTCTCTAAGATGAGGGAGAATTTCTCCTCCCCCAATTTCTGACCTAACTTTTCATCAATGTTCAGACATGAAATTCTCTAAGCACACGAAACATAAATGAAATCTAATCATATGAGCGTGTTCAGGGCTATGATTGTGACATGTTTTCTTCAAAAACCTAAAGCTAACAATGCTTAATAAGAGAGATAGAACTCCATGAATATACCTGTTCAGTTGGAATCGAGCTTGGCAATGGAGGATGTTTCAGAGTGAAATGATGACTTGTATAGCTTCCTTGAAGTGTAAGGATGATTTTCCAAGTCCTACTTTATCTTGAAACTTCCTGAATCGAGCTAGTGAACTCCAACTGCAAAACAGAAATTAAAAAATGGTGAAGTGGCTTGGAGGTGTTACAGGTCAGGTTTAAGGACAGGGTTAGCTTGCATATGTTGTAAGGAAGGTAGAGGAACAAGTTTGGACAAGAATGCTCGAAGGGATTGAGAGATAGCACTCAATCTGCAGAGCTTCCCCTGTTTGTGCAGTTTCAAGGTGATTTTGAGATGGAGGGTGCTTGAGAGGTTCAGGACTCGTGCCAAAGCTTGGGTATGTTCTACGGAATGTGTTTGATAGCTTTTGTGTTGTGTGTTTATGCTGAAGAGAGAGTTGGCATAAGTTATGGACCTTTCTTCACACTTAAGCTACAAAATGCAACTTGGCTCTCTAGGTCAGTACAGGCCCTCCCACTATGCTGCTATCCCTTGCCTTGATCAGTGCAATTTGCTCACAAACTTGTGCCAAGAAGATCTTGATTGTACCACTTGGATTGCAAACTTGACATAAAGTTCTTCTTTTCAAGAATGGAAATAATGCTTTTTCTAGTTTAGGCTTAATTCCTTGTGTAATGACCAAAGGCTTAGAATAACAACTTGGTTCAATGGTTTTGCATTAAATTAAGGAGTGTAATTTGGTTTAGGGACCTGTAAAGTAGCACAAACTATGCTGAGTTCAAATTTGCAAAGTTTATGAACATGTTTTGATGAAGAACAAAAGTGAATTTTTGCCAACTTGTGAAATTCGAATCTCTCAAGTTATGAGGTTGTTTGATGAGTTCTTGGACATTTTGGAAAGCTTGGAATGTGTACTACAATCCATCTTTGAAATGCAAATTAAAATTCCAAGTGGAAGGGTATGAAAAGTGGCCTTGAAGTGGGGTAGAAAACCTTGTCAAAATAGGTTAAAATTTCACTAAGTTAAAAATGGTTTAGTGCCCTTATTCAAAAAATTATAACTTGAGATACAAGCTTCAAATGAGAAAACTTTGTGAATCAAAGTTGTATATTATGCAACAAGCTACAACTTTCATGTTTTGACTTTTGTTTGAATTCAAATGGATCATGGTGAAAAGATGGGGCAAAGTTGGGGAAAAATTAGGGTTTTTCATAACTTAGAAAAATTCTAAGTTATGAAAAATTCCATTTTCAAACCCTAATTTGCATTTTGTGATTTCTTGGTGAACAAGTTTCATGATTTGGCATGTTTTAATGAAAAATGGATCTTGACTCTTGATTTTGACCAAAAAGTCAAAGTTTGACTTTTCAGTGTACAGTCAAAGTTGATCAATTGACTGGGAAATTCAACTGTCAATCTTGTGTACTTGGGATCTTTTAAGCTTGATGAACATGTCAAGATAGTTCCATGGGGTCCTTGAGTCCATGTGTGAGTTTGGTTTGCCATTGGTTAGGTCAAACAGTCAAAAATTGCCTTTGTGCAGTCAAAACCCTAAAAATGACCATTTTGCCCTTTTGGTGATCTGATCAAATTTCTTGTGGAATTGTGATCCAAACTTGATCAAATGGTCCATAGGAGTTCATAATGTTGATGTGGATCAAATTTCATGAGATTTGACTGTCAATTGGCCACAGTTGACTTTTTCCCCAATACAGTTGATTTCTAGGTCAACTGTCCAATTGACTGGGCAAAACTTGGAATCAAGACTTGAAACTTGGTATAGGTAAACTTGGGAGTCCAACATGAAGCATGAAAGTCATCTTAGGCATTTTAGGTCAAAACATCCTTAGGCAAACACAAACCCTAATTTGAGTCCACAGTGCAAGGAGAAGTCCTGAGCAGAGGGAACCCTAACTGAATCTTAATCTTCAAAGGTCTTGTGATGGGAGAATGTTGAGGAAATGGGAGGGCAAATTTTGGGGTACAACAGTTGCCCCTGTTCAATCTTCTTGAACCTGAAGAGTTAGATTGGCAAGTTTGCCTTTCGTGACTCGAGGGTAAAAGGAGATTGGACACTAGAGTGCCCGGAAATTTGCACTCGCATGTTGAAGTGTCAGCAATGTGGTGTCGGAAATGGGCTTATAGATGCCATTTGGAGAGATGGTGGATAGGGAGATGGGCTTATAGATGCCATCTGGAGATGTGACAGAACTTTGTCGGGAATGGGCTTATAGATGCCATTTGGAAGTGTTGATCGCATAAGAGATTCCTTAGCGAGAACTTGTGTATTTTAAGAAAGACGGATGTTTTCCTGGCTTGTTACAGGTGTTTGATCTTCAATCTCCTCATGCAGATATGCCCTGGCTAGATACAGGTATCGAATCTACAATTGGTTGCTCACAGATATGCCCTGGCTGGATACAGGAATCGAATCTGGAAATAGTCGTTAATAGATGTGCCCTGGCTGGATACAGGAATCGAATCTTCGAACTCTTCAGACGTGCCCTGGCTAGATACAGGAATCGAGTCTGGAAACGTGGTCAACAGATATGCCCTGGCTGGATACAGGAATCGAATCTGGAGATGTTGTAGTGGATAGATGTGCCCTGGCTGGATACAGGAATCGAATCTTCGAACTCTTCAGACGTGCCCTGGCTAGATACAGGAGTCGAGTCTGGAAATGTGATAGTTGTTAGATATGCCCTGGCCGGATACAGGAATCGAATCTTCGAACTCTTCAGACGTGCCCTGGCTAGATACAGGAATCGAGTCTGGAATTGTGACAGTCGGGGGTAATTGTTTTTGGGATTGTCTTTTTCCTGAAAAGGCAAAAAACGTAAGTTGTATGCAATGTCATGATGTATGATATGCATGTTGTCATGATATTCAACATGAGATGTTGTATGCGTTCCATCATGTATGTAAGCAAGATGTATGAAAATGTAAAATGTTTATGAATGTAATTTCGTCTTGGGGAAAATAAATCCTTGACGAACGGCCGGAGAATTGCTCTGTGGAAGAGATACTTGGCCGAAGTTTTGATGAGAGGCCTGCTGAGGACTTCAATGATGGATTCCGCTGAGGATAATGATGATAAACTCCGCTGGGGAACTCCAAAGATAAACTCTGCTTGGGAATACCAAAGATAGACTCCGCTGGGGATTGAAAGAACTTTTCCGAGAGCGGTCTTCCGTGGTTTTTAGCTGAGGATAACCCAGTTATAAGTCCTTGTGAGGAAATAACTCTAAATAAAAACTCGGGTGAGACGTCCGTGCTTCGCAGGGGATAAGCTTGCAGAATCTACTGGGGATGAGCTTTAAGACCTGCCGGGGAATGTTGGGTCCTTTCAGGATCGACGGGGAGCCAACTTTACTTAGGGAAAGTACTGATGAATCTTGTTTTACTCTGCGGGGCGTTGAGATGATTCGGCCACATTCTTCAGTTGAACCTACCTTGGTACCTTGGCGGACAAAACAACCAGACTGCGTTGGACAACTTCGTATTGCCCCTGTCTCTGATGTCACCTGTAATCAATCTCTTGTTTTATATGTAAATATTTATGAATTAGCAATTTTAATGTCAAATGCATATATCAAAAATGAACATTGGACGTTCTTCGCAAGACAAAACAGAAAAAGGAAAACAATAGTAATTTGTATGGACAAGTGAATTTGTATTGATTTTGAGTTTGCCTGTAAATAGGCGTTTTTGTACAAGAGGCTGACATCCTAGTAAGAGGACGCCGCCAAATAGTATAGGGTTTACAATTTGAAAAAGGAAACAAAACAGCTATGTGAACAAATCCACTGGGTTCCAACTCTGATATCGCCTTTATGTCTTCGAACATCTCATCGCTTTGCTGCCTAGTTGTAGATGAAACTGATTGGTCGATGCCGAAACCTGGAGCCAGATAGTTGATGCCGAATTCCGGATGCGAAGTGATCCAATGAGACATAGTGTTACGCTTTTATCCCTAACTTTTGCCTGGACCGCCCTTTCGGGTTTTCAGTCCACCGGGATACCCATTTTTGCCCAAGCCGCCTTTTCAGGTTTTCGACTTGCCGGGTGTACAGATTTTCTATTCATTTCATCCCTTATTTTTGCCCGAACCCTTTTGGTTCGCCGGGAAGCCCTTATTTTTGCCTAGGTATGTTAACCTAGCGGGTCTTTTATTTATGCGTAGTATTTTTTCACTATGTCTGCATTGGCGGGGTGAGGAAGGTCGTCACCATCCATGGTGGTTAGGATCATGGCTCCTCCTGAGAACACACGTTTAACCACAAATGGCCCTTCGTATGTAGGGGTCCATTTGCCCCGGGGATCACTTTGAGGAAGGATGATGCGTTTGATTACCAGGTCCCCAACTTGATACTCTTGCGGTCTGACTTTCTTGTTAAATGCCCTGATCATCCGTTTTTGATACGTTTGACCATGACAGATAGCAGTGAGCCTCTTTTCGTCAATCAGATTTAATTGATCAAGTCGAGTCTGGATCCAATCATCTTCATTCAAGTCTGCATCCTTCATTATCCGGAGAGAGGGTATCTGGATCTCGATTGGCAAGACTGCCTCCATGCCATAGACCAAGGAGAAGGGAGTTGCCCCGGTTGACGTCCTTGCTGAGGTACGGTACCCATGAAGAGCGAACGGTAACATCTCGTGCCAATCCTTATAGGTCACTGTCATCTTCTGCACAATTTTCTTGATATTTTTATTGGCTGCCTCTACAGCCCCATTCATCTTCGGCCGGTAGGGAGAAGAATTGTGGTGCTGTATCTTGAATTGTTCATAGAGTTCAGTGATCATTTTGTTATTGAGATTGGTACCATTATCCGTAATGATTCTTTCTGGGACGCCGTACCGACAGATCAGATTATGCCGGATGAAACGTGCCACGACGCTCTTGGTTACTGTGGCATAGGAAGCTGCCTCAACCCATTTCGTGAAGTAATCGATCGCCACCAAGATGAAGCGATGCCCATTGGATGCCGTTGGTCGGATCTCACCGATCATATCGATGCCCCACATTGCGAAAGGCCAAGGTGCCGTCAGGACATTCAAAGGAACCGGAGGGATATGCACCTTGTCAGCATAGATCTGGCATTTATGACAAGTTCGGGAATGTTGGTAACAATCGGCTTCCATTGTGGACCAGAAATACCCTGCCCGAAGGATTTTCTTAGCCATGGTGTGTCCACTGGAATGTGTTCCAAATGTGCCTTCATGTAATTCCATCATAATTTTCTCTGCTTCGGCCTTATCCACACAACGTAGCAGAGTTGAATCATGATTCCGTTTGTAGAGAATGCCGTTGCTGAGGAAGAATTTTGCAGCAAACCTCCTCATGAACTTCTTATCATTGACAGACGCGCCTTCAGGGTATTCCTGAGCTTCCAAGTACCTCTTCACCTCATGATACCAAGGTTTTTCAACAACTTTCTTAGCCTCGAGCTCGCAACAGTATGCCGGTTCATCCAACTTCCAGATTATGATTCGGGGAGCTTCATTGTCCCATTTAACCTTGAACATTGAAGACATTGTAGCCAGGGCGTCCGCTAGCTGATTCTCCTCTCTAGGGAAGTGCTCAAAAGTTATCTCTTCAAAGTGAGGGAGCAAGGTCAACACATACTCCTTGTAAGGAATAAGATTCGGGTGTTTCGTATCCCACTCGCCTTTGATCTGATTGATCACGAGAGCGGAATCTCCGAAGACACTTAGAAATTTTATCCTTAAGTCGATTGCAGCTTGTAAACCCATGATACATGCCTCATATTCTGCCATATTGTTGGTGCAGCTGAAACATAATCGGGCGGTGAGGGGAGTATGAGTTCCTTTGGGAGATATGATTACAGCGCCAACGCCGTTACCCAAAGCATTGGAGGCTCCATCAAAATGCATAGACCATCGGGATCCTTCCTCAGGTCCTTCATCCGGTCCAGGTACTTCACAGTCAGTTACCACCATGATGTCTTCGTCCGGAAAATCAAAGTTCAATGATTGGTAATCGTCCACAGGTTGGTGTGCCAAATGATCTGCCAGTACACTTCCTTTAATTGCTTTCTGAGTCGTATACTGGATATCATATTCTGTTAAGATCATTTGCCATCTGTTTACCTTGGGTTTTGGTAAACAACCGCTGATCCTCCAAATGGTTACTTATTTGGTTACTCGCAGGATCGATCAGATTGATCCTATGGACATAGGTTGATTTTGGAATTTGATTAAGTTGGATAAGGCTTTAAATAAAAGGTTTCAAGTAAATTGCATAAAGGAAAGACTTGGTAAAATAAACAAGGCTTTAAGGTAAAGGTTCGACAGGAAATGTAAAGAGAAAAGCAAGTAAAATTCTGGGAAAGTAAATGACTTTAATTGATAAAATTGGTGTTTCACACATACATTTCTCAACAATTCTTTCTCACACGCTGGGTACTTGAATCTAAATGAGTGACTTTGTATGGAATTGTGAACACACGCGAGAAACTACATGTCTACTCCTATTTATACTAAAACATCCCATCTGGACGCCATAGCAGCAGTCTTTGGTGCATCGATGAAGGCACAGCGCCTACACCATGAATCCACTCACGGCCTAACAAAAGGTTGTAGTTAGGTTTGGCCGATATGACCATGAACATCGTTGGTCGAAAGATGGACCCAACTTTGATATCTAGCTGGATCACTCCCATGGTGGTCCCAATGCCGCCCTCATAGTTCGACAGGACCATATTGTGAGGTTTAATTTCCTCATCTCTTTTCCCAATCTTCCTTAGCATAGAGTGAGGGATAATATTGATAGTTGCCCCACAATCGACCAATATTTTATTCACAGTAGTTTCTTCGAGCTTAGCCCTTATGAACAAAGGCTTGAGGTGATTCTTCATCGCCTCTGTGGGTGGCTCGAAGAAGCCATTTTGTTCCTCTGTAGTGCCATTGTCCATGACAAAATAGCACACTGGCCTATGTTTGGCCATTTCTTGTTCCACCTCCCAGTCACTTGCTTCGACTTCTACCTGTCGATTGAATTCCCTGGGCAGCACTGAAACAATATTCACCATTATATCCAAAGTATCGTCGGACTCAGCATCGTCTTCGTCTTCGACTTCGCTTTGGTTAGGCCAAACTAGCCTGTTGGTAACTGGTTCTCTCTCTAGAGGCTTCCTTTGTTTCCTTTGAGGAACATTCGAACTAGTTTCTGCCTTAGGTTCGTTGGCAGCCTCCCTTTCAGCTTTTCGTCTCCTTTGATATCTCCTCCATTGGGATCGAGACATAGGATTTTTACCCTTGTAGTTGCTGGACACTTGAGCAACCTTAGGTGCAGCAACTTGAGGCTCTTTCTTTTGAGTCAAAGAGGAACCTCTTGGCACGTCGAAAGAATGCCATTTCTCTACATTTGGCCTTTTTCGGCCAGAAGTTTTGTACCAAGTGTCTACTGGTACATTTGTTGGAGGCCTAAAAGTCAATGGCCTCTTGTCTTGGTTAGAACCCCTTCTGGGATCATGTCGAAGGTCAGCATTCTCCCTTCTCTTATTCGCTGCTCTCACGCCTTGAATGTGTTCAGCATCTTTTTTATCAAAGATCGAACTGCATCTTGGACACAGCATTACCTCTGATTTCTTCTTCTGGCATCTTTGTAAAAAATCTGCCAAGTTTTCGTTTTCCCGTGGGAAAGCCGTCTTATTAGCCTGCTCTTGCCTTATGGCCTCTTCTGATGCTTTAGGGTCAGAAAGCTCGACCATGTTGATATTCATTGTATCTTTAGTAGCAAGAGTTAACTGCTTCATTTGTGTTTCCAGATTCTCCGTCTGGCCTTGAACAGTGGCCAAGTGGGAACTGGGCTTTGGTCCAGTTTTTTGTGCTTCAGCAGTCTTCGAATTTGGGTTCTCGACCGCTTCCTGGACAACTTCAATTGTCTTCCTGGATAAATTTCCAGAAAAGCTGCCAAAGATTGACATGTTGATGTGGTCCTTTGAGACTTCGACCATAGTAATTCCTGGCTTCTTCGACTGGATCCTGGTTGCCTCTATCATGTTCACCTCAGAGGGTTCTGCATAGTGGGCTTCAGCCTTCAGTGGACTGGAGTCGACAGCCATGGGGGATTTGTCAGCAAACTTCAATCTCCCTTCCTCAATAGCGTCTTGCACAAGATTCCTGAAAAGAAAACATTGAGAAGTTTTATGGCCCAAAAAATTATGATATTTGCAAAAACCTCTCTTCTTTCTTTGATCAAGAGGAGGCACTTTTACCCCAGGGGGTACTATCATTTGGCCATCTTTAACTAGCAAGTCGAATATTTCATCACATTTTGTGATGTCAAAACTATAAGTCTTTTTTGGGAACCTATCGTTGGTCCTGTCTGGACCAATGGGGTTTTTCCCATTTGAGGGGACTAACTGTTTACAAGAGTATGGTGGCCCTTGTTTTAGTTCTGCTAAATCGACTTCTCCTTCTTCGACAGTTAAAGTATCGTCGAAGGATTCTAGATCTTCGTCATCCATCTCAACGTACGCTATTCTTTCTCTCTTGTGAGTTTTCGTTGCCTTAGCTTTTTCAGCTTTGAGGCGTTCGACCTGTCGAACTCTATCGGCCAGTTGGGCCATGTCTCTAAGGTACTGGGTGTCTAGCTTCTTCCTAATGGAATAATCTAAACCGCCTGCGGCTATTTCGACCAACTCATGTTCTGGCACTTGTGTAAAACATCTCGCCTTGAGCAACCTAAACCTATTCAGATATTCGTCTATAGGTTCAGTGAAACGTCTCTTCACACTGGCCAGTTCTTTCAGGCTTATCTTGGTTTGCCCCATGTAGAATTGTTCATGGAACAATCTTTCCAACTGGGTCCAATGATGGATCGAATTGGGGGGGAGAGTTGTAAACCAAGTAAAAGCGTTCTTGGTTAAAGAACTTGGGAAGTACTTGATCCTTAGGTTTTCGTTATTCGAAATGTCTCCTGCTTCGATCAAGTATCTCGCCACATGCTCGACAGTAGATTCTGTCGTGTCCCCAGAGAACTTAGTAAATTTGGGGACTTTGCATCTAGGAGGTAAATCGGTTTGTAACACGTATTCTGACAATGGAGATGTAAAGTTGGGCCTTCGAAAGCCCATATTCATCCCATTCTGAGTCATGATCCTTTCGATCATGGTTGCCAGATTGTTTTCCAAACCCATGTTTTGGTATTGGATATGCTGAACCACTTCGTCAGCATTTTGGTTTCTGTTAACTAACCTTACCTCTGGGGCTATTACCCTAGGTTCTTCGACAGGTTGTTCGACAGGCTGTTGAGCCTGGTTAATGGTGGTTTCTTCCTCTACAAATATCCCCTGATTTCCCCTTATTTGCGCCCTTTGGGGCTGTAGAACAGGTTGGGGTACTCCAAAGAAGTCAGCCAAACGCGTCATTTGCGCTGTTACTTGCTGATTCGATTGAGTAGTGTTTTGTATTAGAGGGTTTAGCACTGTACTCAAAGTTTGTGCCAACATTTGCACCATATCATGGTTGCTTTCGTCCATTTGTTGCCTCAAGACTGCTGTCGAGGCATTTGTAAGGCCATGGGCTACTTGGGACGTTCCTCCTAAGAGTTGGGTCCTATTTCTATTCGCCATGCCTATTCCAGAGCCTTGGAGAGGCGAAGAGGCACTCACGAAAGGGTCTGAAAAAGTGGACGCAGCATTCGTCAGGCTTGCCACTTCAGAAGTTGGCATGCCATAGAATGGAATAAATCCTGGGGGAACCACAGGCCTTGTGCCTATATTTCCCCTTGGTGGGGGAGTTCCCAAAGGTATTCTGGGGCCTGCTAACGAAGTTATTGGCCCCGTGGTTGTGACCGACACTGCTGGTGTCGAACCAACGTTTGTCGCTTCACTCACGGTCATACTAACCGTTGCTCCCACACTCGTTTGTGGGATTTCGTTATTGTTTGGCGGATTCGCCATCTCTTCCCTTCTTCTGGCAGTATTGTTCTCGTTGGTGTATATTCTACCACTCCTCAATAACATACAACTCGAAAAGATGAGATTATTTTCCACAATTAACACACAGTCCCACTGGGCGTGCCAATTTGTTTACCTTGGGTTTTGGTAAACAACCGCTGATCCTCCAAATGGTTACTTATTTGGTTACTCGCAGGATCGATCAGATTGATCCTATGGACATAGGTTGATTTTGGAATTTGATTAAGTTGGATAAGGCTTTAAATAAAAGGTTTCAAGTAAATTGCATAAAGGAAAGACTTGGTAAAATAAACAAGGCTTTAAGGTAAAGGTTCGACAGGAAATGTAAAGAGAAAAGCAAGTAAAATTCTGGGAAAGTAAATGACTTTAATTGATAAAATTGGTGTTTCACACATACATTTCTCAACAATTCTTTCTCACACGCTGGGTACTTGAATCTAAATGAGTGACTTTGTATGGAATTGTGAACACACGCGAGAAACTACATGTCTACTCCTATTTATACTAAAACATCCCATCTGGACGCCATAGCAGCAGTCTTTGGTGCATCGATGAAGGCACAGCGCCTACACCATGAATCCACTCACGGCCTAACAAAAGGTTGTAGTTAGGTTTGGCCGATATGACCATGAACATCGTTGGTCGAAAGATGGACCCAACTTTGATATCTAGCTGGATCACTCCCATGGTGGTCCCAATGCCGCCCTCATAGTTCGACAGGACCATATTGTGAGGTTTAATTTCCTCATCTCTTTTGCCAATCTTCCTTAGCATAGAGTGAGGGATAATATTGATAGTTGCCCCACAATCGACCAATATTTTATTCACGGTAGTTTCTTCGAGCTTAGCCCTTATGAACAAAGGCTTGAGGTGATTCTTCATCGCCTCTGTGGGTGGCTCGAAGAAGCCATTTTGTTCCTCTGTAGTGCCATTGTCCATGACAAAATATCACACTGGCCTATGTTTGGCCATTTCTTGTTCCACCTCCCAGTCACTTGCTTCGACTTCTACCTGTCGATTGAATTCCCTGGGCAGCACTGACACAATATTCACCATTATATCCAAAGTATCGTCGGACTCAGCATCGTCTTCGTCTTCGACTTCGCTTTGGTTAGGCCAAACTAGCCTGTTGGTAACTGGTTCTCTCTCTAGAGGCTTCCTTTGTTTCCTTTGAGGAACATTCGAACTAGTTTCTGCCTTAGGCTCGTTGGCAGCCTCCCTTTCAGCTTTTCGTCTCCTTTGATATCTCCTCCATTGGGATCGAGACATAGGATTTTTACCCTTGTAGTTGTTGGACACTTGAGCAACCTTAGGTGCAGCAACTTGAGGCTCTTTCTTTTGAGTCAAAGAGGAACCTCTTGGCACGTCGAAAGAATGCCATTTCTCTTCATTTGGCCTTTTTCGGCCAGAAGTTTTGTACCAAGTGTCTACTGGTACATTTGTTGGAGGCCTAAAAGTCAATGGCCTCTTGTCTTGGTTAGAACCCCTTCTGGGATCATGTCGAAGGTCAGCATTCTCCCTTCTCTTATTCGCTTCTCTCACGCCTTGAATGTGTTCAACAGCTTTTTTATCAAAGATCGAACTGCATCTTGGACACCGCATCACCTCTGATTTCTTCTTCTGGCATCTTTGTAAAAAATCTGCCAAGTTTTCGTTTTCCCGTGGGAAAGCCGTCTTATTAGCCTGCTCTTGCCTTATGGCCTCTTCTGATGCTTTAGGGTCAGAAAGCTCGACCATGTTGATATTCATTGTATCTTTAGTAGCAAGAGTTAACTGCTTCATTTGTGTTTCCAGATTCTCCGTCTGGCCTTGAACAGTGGCCAAGTGGGAACTGGGCTTTGGTCCAGTTTTTTGTGCTTCAGCAGTCTTCGAATTTGGGTTCTCGACCGCTTCCTGGACAGCTTCAAAGCTACTACCTTGGCGAAGTGAATCACTTGGGTGTGGCAGATTTCGACAAAAACTTGGCTCACATAGGGCCATGTCCAACACCTGACTTCAACATGGCGCCAGCGCCAAACACCTTTTGTTCCCTATACCTGCATCCTGAGCATGGTTTCCAATGGGACAGAGAAGACTTGTCCCACATAGACTTCAGTGGGTTAACTGATATCCAACCAACTGGTTGGGGAAGTGAATTCAGTGATAATGACTGAGTCACAATCTCTGAAGCGAATTTCGGCTTATGTAGCCGAAACCAAGATGATAACGGCTCTCGAAGCCGAAGTAAAGTACATGGCCACACAGGCCACTGATCAACAAATATCTGCTGTTGGCCCAGGAAAGGATTTCGATCCAAAACCTCCTGATATCATGCCAGAAGAAATGCAGGAACAGAGGCTCGACGCTATCTATGACGATGAGCCTTTGGGCTTCGAAAAGGATCCCTTGGCGAACAACATTAAGATGTTAGCACAAGACCCTTTAGAAGAAATCAACTTAGGCGAAGGATCAGAGAGAAGGCCAACTTACATCAGCGCCAAAATTGATCCAGAACTTAGGTCGGAAGTAATCTAATTGCTGAAAGAGTTTAAAGACTGTTTTGCGTGGGATTATGACGAAATGCCTGGTCTCGACAGAGGATTGGTAGAACTTCAGTTGCCAATCAAACCTGGAAAGAAGCCAATCAAGCAAAATCCAAGGCGCTTCGCTCCAGAAATATTGTCGAAGATCAAAACAGAGGTCGAAAGACTTCTGAAATGCAAATTCATCCGTGTTACAAGGTATGTCGAATGGATTGCAAATATTGTGCCAGTAATTAAGAAAAATGGCACATTAAGGGTGTGCATAGATTTCAGAGATTTGAATGCTGCCACCCCCAAAGATGAATATCCTATGCCTGTGGCGGAAATGCTGGTCGATTCTGCCGCTGGTTATGAATACCTGAGTATGCTCGATGGTTATTCAGGATATAATCAAATATTCATTGCTGAAGAGGACGTGTCGAAAACAGCTTTTCGATGCCCTGGGGCCTTAGGCACTTACGAATGGGTAGTGATGCCTTTTGGCCTAAAGAATGCTGGGGCAACGTACCAGCGAGCAATGAATACTATCTTCCATGATTTTATTAACACGTTTATGCAAGTTTATATTGATGATATTGTTATAAAATCTGTTTCCAAGAAGAATCACATTGACCACCTTCGACAATCATTCGAAAGAATGAGAGAACATGGTCTGAAAATGAATCCTTTGAAGTGTGCGTTCTGTGTGAAAGCTGGAGATTTCTTGGGCTTCGTTGTCCACAAGAAAGGAATCGAAATCAACCAGAACAAGACGAAGGCAATTCTGGAAGCGAAAGCGCCATCGAATAAGAAGGAATTGCAATCTCTCTTAGGCAAGATAAATTTCTTAAGGAGGTTTATATCTAATCTAAGTGGGAAAGCTCAGGCCTTTTCACCCTTACTTCGACTGAATAAAGAGGGGTTCGAATGGGGGCAGGAGCAACAAGAAGCCTTCGATAAAATCAAAGGGTACCTTACTAAGCCACCTATTTTGGTGCCTCCTTGTAGCAATAGGAGTATGAGATTGTACATAGCTGCATCTGACAAAACTCTGGGAAGTATGTTAGCCCAAGAGGATGAGAATGGAGTCGAAAGACCCATTTACTATCTCAGTCGAGTTTTGAATGATGCAGAAACTAGATATAGCGAAGTTGAAAAATTGTGTCTATGTCTGTATTTTTCTTGTACAAAACTCAAGCAATATATAAAACCAGTTGATGTTTATGTTTCGTCTCATTTTGATGTTTTCAAATATATGTTGTCGAAACCTATCTTGCATAGTCGAATTGGCAAGTGGGCATTAGCATTAACTGAATACTCCTTGACTTTTATGCCTCTTAAGGCAGTAAAAGGACAAGTGGTTGCAGATTTCATAGTCGACCACTCAATTCAAGTCGAGGATGTTAATTATGTGGAGATAGAACCTTGGAAATTCTACTTCGATGGTTCCAGCCATAAAGATGGAACAGGGGTAGGAGTCTTGATTATTTCTCCAGATAAAATTCCAACAACATTCAAGTACAAAATAGCAGGTTCTTGTTCGAACAATGAGGCTGAGTATGAAGCTCTAATTACTGGCCTTGAGATATTGTTGGAATTGGGGGCAACTCGAGTCGAAATAATGGGAGACTCAGAGTTAGTCATCAAGCAAGTCACAAAGGAATATAAATGCATAAGGGAGAATCTCATTATGTACTTTGTGATAGCAAATCGTTTATTGAAACAATTTGAAACGATCAATATTCGACACATACCCAGAGTCGAAAATCAAATAGCCAATGACTTGGCACAAATTGCATATGGGTATAAGATTTCAAAAACGAAACTACAAAGAGCAATCGAAGTTCGAGAAAAGATAAAAGCAACTTGTCTATCACCATCAGACTTGGAATCGACGAGGCTAGGATATGCTGATCACTCAAACTTCGAGATTTCGTTCATTGATAATTTGTCAGAGCAAGATTGGAGGAAACCCATTGTGGACTATCTTCAAAATCCAGGAGCTTCGACAGAACGAAAAACAAAATACAGGGCGTTGAGTTTTGTACTCATGGGTAATGAGTTATTCAAGAAGACGCCTGAAGGGGTGTTGCTGAAATGTTTAAGTGAAACTGAAGCATACATAGCCCTTTCGACTACGCATGCTGGGGCATGTGGGGCTCACCAAGCAGGCCATAAGATGAAATGGTTGTTGTTTCGACAAGGACTATATTGGCCCACTATGCTGAAAGATTGTGTTGAGTTCGCCAAAGGTTGCCAAGAGTGTCAAGTTCATACAGGCATCCAACATGTACCAGCAAGCGAACTTCACTCGATAGTGAAGCCTTGGCCCTTTAGAGGATGGGCGTTGGATCTCATTGGAGAGATTCGACCAGCATCATCAAAGAGTCAGAAATACATATTGGTAGGCATTGATTATTTTACTAAGTGGATCGAAGCTATCCCTTTAGTCAATGTGGACCAAGAAAATGTCATTGAATTTATTCAAAAGAACATTATCTTTAGATATGGAATTCCTGAGACGATAACAACTGATCAAGGGTCAGTTTTCACTGGTCGAAAGATGCAGGAATTTGCTCAGGAAACAGGTTTCAAACTCCTAACATCCACGCCTTATTATGCCCAGGCGAACGGTCAGGTCGAAGCAGCTAACAAAGTGGTGATTGGCTTGATAAAGAAACATGTTGGGAAGAAACCAAAGAATTGGCATAAGACGTTAGACCAAATTTTATGGGCTTGTCGAACGTCCCCAAAAGAAGCCACTGGTACAACACCATATAGGCTAACTTTTGGCCATGATGCAGTGTTGCCAGCAGAAATTTGTCTTCAGTCTGCAAGGGTTCAGAGGCATTATGATATTCCTTCTGAGGTTTATTGGAACATGATGTTAGATGAACTGGTGGATTTAGACGAAGAGAGATTACACGCTCTCGACTTACTCAGGCTTCAGAAGAAAAGAGTAGAAGACTCTTATAATAAAAAGGTAAAACCTAAGGTATTTTTGCCTGAAGAACTGGTTTGGAAGGTAATTCTTCCCATGGATCGAAGGGATCGAAGCATGGGGAAATGGTCACCCAAGTGGGAAGGACCCTTCAGAGTTATCCAAACTTTTTCTGGTGGAGCCTATGAAGTCGAAGAGTTAGGTGGAGATAAAAGACTCTTGAGAGTAAATGGTAAATATTTGAAAAAATACAAACCTATACTTCAAGAGATAAAAATAAAATAATAAAAGAACAAATCTAAATTAACCATAAAAGTGCCAAAATGGAAATTTTTATTAATTTCAGCCAAAATGGCAATTGTTGTCGAATAACGATTACAGGAGATGGTTACAAAAGAGAATCAATCAAAAGGTAAGAGAATTCTTGAGTCGAAGATACTTGGCGTACTGCAGCTCCAACCTCTTCTTGCACCAGGAGTTTTCCTGCACTAGTTTAGCAATTTGAGCGTCGAGGCTTTGGGCCCTCTCAGCGAATTCCAAGCCTTGTTTGATCTCAGTCTGGCTCTCAGTGTCTGAGATGGTCGAAAGAATTTCCTCCTTGAGTACAGTGTTGGCGTTTATTTTCGCCTCTATCTCTGCGATTTGTGCCCGGAAGGAGACATTCTCTCGATCAATGGCATCAACTCTTTCCTGTGCAGACGCTTTTTGCTTCGACAGCTCAGCAATTCGAGAAGTCGAATCTGAGACAGCAGTCCACGCAGATGAGCTTTTGCCATGCAGCACTTCAAGCTGACTGTTAAACCCTCTTTGGCGCCTGTAATCCGCTGAAACTTGATCAATCATAGAGTGTAACTCCATGATCAAGTCTGAGATTTCTGGGGCTACAGCGTCGAAGTCGACAACATTCAAGACCTCTTTTAAGCATGATGGAGCAGTGGGGTCCCCCTCTAAAGCCTTCATCAAGTCCCTCTTGAAGAACTGGGCCTTAACCTTCGCCAATGCATCATCAAGAGGAGAAGTTTCAGTAGACTTCCCCGACAGGGTAGGAATTTCCTGACTAGTGTCAGACGAACTCTTACTCTCGACGATTGCATTAAGGTAGCTAACAGGGTCAGATTGTTTCAAGCGTTCCAAATCCTCTTTTGACCTGTGCTTCGAGGAGGTAACCCTTGCAGTAGTATTATCTTGGGTTTGAGGTTCTTGAGTGCTAAGTGCCTCGACTGGTTGCTCTTCGACTCTGACCGAGGCAGTACCAGCATCGACTTGTGGTTCTTCGTTAGCATCACCCTGGGGTCCTTCGCCAGCGTCATTTTGTGGTTCTTCGCTAGCGTCACCCTGGTGTCCTTCGCTAGTACCACCTTGGTTCTCTTCGTTGGCAATGTTTTGATTTTCTTCGACATCATTGCCTTGGTCCCTTTCTTCTTCATGATCCTCTTCTGACAAATCCACCACCTGAACCGTTTCTGGCTGTTGTTCCTCCACTGGTTGTTGTTCCTCCACCATAGGTTCCTCTGTTGTTTTCTCCACTGTTTCAGCATTGGCCTCGTTCTCAGTATGGGCTTCGTCATTACCCAAGTCTTTTTCCTGAGGCCTGCTAAGATCAGCAGATTCCAGCGTTTCTGAGGTCCTTGGCGGAGAACTCTCAGTGGTGTCCTGAAAAAGGAAAGAAGACAAACTTTCAGATGTCGAAAGAGACACAATCGAATATGGGTATCTATGCCTAAGTTATAAAAAATGTCTAAGGGATTACCTGTGGATTAGCCCCAGCCCCAGGGCTGGAATTGTCACTTTCGACAGGTTTGTTAAGAAGAACGTTCAGTTCCTCTTCAGTTGGCTCCTCGATGATCACTGGAGGTGGCCTAGGCTTTCTCACAGCGACCTTTATTCTGACGGTTCGACCTTCAGGAGCAGGAGCAGGAACAGAAGCATCCTTCGTTAACTTTCGCCTTTTTAAGGGGGCAGGAGGGGAATCACTCTCTTCATCACTCCCAGATTCGACCACCAGTCCTGGCCGTTTCTTGGGCGAGGGTGCCTAGAAAACCAATAGGAATTCGATTGAATAATTGCATCGAAAATAAAAAATCGAAAACCAGAAGAAATTTGAAGAAAGTCTGGTTACCGATATAGGAGGCCTCTTCGAAGAGCCTTCCCCCTGTTGGTTGCCTGTGGTCTTCGCCGGCGCTACAGTCTTCGCCGGCGGTGGAGGTTTTGTTGAAGGGACTCCTCCCTGTTGGCCTTCTGTAGCCTTCTTGGCTACAGGCTTTCGAACAACTGAAAGCAAAGGAAAAGTTAACAGGCTAGCAGTCGAAGAGAAAGACAAAAAGTAATGTGAAAGCATAAACTTACATTTCTTTACTTTGTCCAACACAAGGACAAAAGACTTCTGCAACTCAGCCATAAAGTCCTTCTCGTCGAAGAAATACTCAGCATAATAGCTTCTCCACCACTCCTCGAAGGATGGTGAGCAAAGGAAATTAAGCTGGTAGTTAAACAGCGAGAGGATTGTTCGACCAGCATATCTTCCAATATGCTTGATGGCAGCTTCTTCTGTATAATCGTTGCAGAAGAACAACATTGACTTCTCCCTTTGGAAAATCGGAGAAGGCAGGGTTTGGATAATACCAAACTGGCGAGATACCAGATTTGGTTGGTAGGCAATCAGACTCAGATGAGTCTTTGAGCTCTTGAATCGAAGAGGCATGATCCTTGGTGTAAGGAACGCCTCCCAAAGTATTGTATGCTCATCGACATTGGGACCACTCGACTCCTTTGGATGTGGCCTAGTGAACCATGCTGGGTCTACTTGTCGTCGAGCAAATGGAGCCATAGTTGAAACAAATTCCTTCCTTCGAGCGAACATCAGAACGAAGTTGGTGAAGGTTTGTTGAAACTCTAGTCCATCTTCGACAGGTGTCAGCAGAGCCAGCCTGATTCCTTCGATGCGTCGATTTGCTATCGCTGGGGCTTGTTCATTTATCTGAACCTTCTTGGGCAAGAAAGATTCGAAAGTGGCGTTGAGCCACAGTTGAAGTAGCCAAAAAGGCCCAGCGAGTAGCAAACTGGCCCTGTCCTCGATATGTTTCAGAAGAGTGGCCCCATTGCTGATCGAGTCATAAAGACTGGCCAGAATCAGTTCTGCCAAACAGATGTTTTGGCGGTGATGCAGTTGGGTAGCAAGAGTGACCATCTTTTTGGTCACCTGCAGAGACTTCGAGCAAAACACAAAGCGAGTTAGCCATAAGGCTAGAAACGCTATGTGTTCGACATCCGACACCGCGTCTGTCGACCTGTCGTGATAATGGTTGATAAAAGTGGTGTATGTTGGCTTGGTCTCAGAGAAGCCAATTTGGTCCTCCGACATCTCCTCCGGATCGAAGTAATCTCCGGTTGGTCGAAGGCCAGTAATAGCGGCCACGTCGAAGAGTGTGGGGGTTAACATCCCACATGGAAGATGAAAAGTAAAATGGGAGTAGTCCCAGAACAACAGTGAAGCTATCAGCATCTCTGGGGAGTAGTTCAAACCCGTCTTCGACAGCATCACTAAGTCGAAGATTCCCATATCCTTCCAGATCGAGGTTTGATGTTTCTCCAACTTTGTTAGCCAAGCAACATAATCGGAGGTCAGATTAGGGCAAGACCTGAAGACCCTAACCCCTCTGTTGAAGAAGCGGAGGTCGATTTTTTCACGAGTAGGGTCTTCGTTGTCTTCTGCGTCTTTCTTGGCGCATGCTACTGGTTTAAGTTTCTCGACGATTGGGAAATAGCTCTTGATCTTCAGAGCTTTAGAGATGCTTGGATTCATGGGGCCAGACATTGCGAAGATCTGGTTGGAGTATCCAACCGGGATCATCAAGTGGCGCAAGTAAGCATCGCGAACGGAGATGTCAGAAGGTTCAGGAACCCTTCGTTTGCCTGTAGAGTTTACTACCGGAGCAGTGACGAAGACCTTGGGTTTAACATGTTCAGTTGGTGCGTTAGCACTGGGAGCAGTAGAAGCAGAGGCCATTGTTGAGTTTGGAGATGAAGTGAAAGAGGAAGAGTTTTCTGCAAAGAGAGCAAGCTTGTACGAAAACAAGGAAGTTTGAAGGCTAGTTGGCGTAAAAAGTCCCACAATGGGATATTCACTGCTATTTATAGTAGTGGGAAAGATCCCCAATAATGAGGACATTAAATGCCATTTAATGCTGCAGGAGTTAGTGGGACGCGTGGCAGCCCCCTGTTGTTTTGGCCGTTTCTGCAGAAACAGAGGGACGCAGCGTGCGTCCTCGTTTTTGGGATTTGTCATAATGACAAATTTTGAAATGACGTTTGGTACTGCACGCCGTACTGAAAGTGACGTCCTAGGATCAAATCAATGATGGTTTCTTGGGATTGCCAATAGTTGGAAAAAAGCAACAAAAAGTGCACAAGTTAACTTGTGACTAAGCGTGGAAAGACAGGTGTCGAATGGCGTTTCAAAGAATGCCTTTTTCTTTCAGAGTCGAAATAAGGCATTCTTGGGGGGCAATTTGTTGGCTCCTAAATTCGACACCTTTGTTTTGATTGATGTCAGCCATTAAAAGCTAAGAGATGCTTTCGACTGGCTAAGTCTGTCGAAGTGACCGTCGAAAGATGGTAAAAGTACTTAGGAGTTTTCTTCCAAGGAAGAGGGTTGATGGCCTTCGACGTTGAAGGAGTTTCTCGTCGAAGATGTCTCTTGACGAAAGTGTTCGATGGTCCAGAGTGGAGCAGTTTGAAATTCAAAGCTTTGGAGGGAAAACGGTTTCCTGCAGTTACCACGTGCAAACGTGCAAGGATCTGAAGCGTCGAGCATGGAGAACGTGCCAAGTGGATTGATCTCGAAGCAGTGTAACTGCCCGACGGTTACTTGGGATGTTTTAGTATAAATAGGAGTAGACATGTAGTTTCTCGCGTGTGTTCACAATTCCATACAAAGTCACTCATTTAGATTCAAGTACCCAGCGTGTGAGAAAGAATTGTTGAGAAATGTATGTGTGAAACACCAATTTTATCAATTAAAGTCATTTACTTTCCCAGAATTTTACTTGCTTTTCTCTTTACATTTCCTATCGAACCTTTACCTTAAAGCCTTGTTTATTTTACCAAGTCTTTCCTTTATGCAATTTACTTGAAACCTTTTATTTAAAGCCTTATCCAACTTAATAAAATTTCAAAATCAACCTATGTCCATAGGATCAATCTGATCGATCCTGCGAGTAACCAAATAAGTAACCATTTGGAGGATCAGCGGTTGTTTACCAAAACCCAAGGTAAACACCATCTCGCTATTCTTCCAGACAGAGCGGGCTTTTCAAATATGTACTTGATGGGATCCATATTTGAAATCAATAAAGTAGTGTGAGTCAGCATATACTGTCTCAGCCGGCGAGCAGCCCATACAAGAGCGCAGCAAGTTTTCTCAAGCAGTGAGTAACGAGACTCACAGTCGGTAAACTTTTTGCTCAAGTAATAAATAGCGTGCTCTTTTCGGCCAGACTCGTCATGCTGCCCCAGCACACACCCCATTGAATTATCAAGCACTGTCAAGTATAGTATCAGAGGTCTTCCTTCCACCGGTGGCATAAGAATGGGTGGCTCTTGGAGATATTCCTTTATCCTTTCGAAGGCAGCCTGACATTCATCGTTCCAGCGTACTACTTGATCTTTCTTCAGTAATTTGAAGATTGGCTCACAAGTAGCAGTTAGATGTGAGATGAATCGGGCAATGTAATTTAGTCGTCCCAGGAAGCCTCTGACTTCTTTCTCTGTTTTTGGAGTCGGCATCTCTTGTATGGCTTTTACCTTGGCAGGGTCCACCTGAATACCTTTATCACTTACAATGAAACCTAGTAATTTTCCGGATCTTACCCCAAAGGTGCATTTGTTGGGATTCAACCTCAGCTTGTACAACTTGAGTCGGTCAAACAACTTCCTCAGATGGTCAAGATGCTCCTCCTCAGTTTGAGACCTCGCAATCATGTCATCAACGTATACCTCAATCTCATGGTGGATCATATCGTGAAATAAAGCAACCATGGCACGTTGATAGGTTGCCCCAGCATTTTTCAATCCGAATGGCATGACCTTATAACAGAAGGTGCCCCACTGAGTCACAAAGGTAGTCTTCTCCATATCCTCTGGAGCCATCTTGATCTGATTATACCCTGAAAAACCATCCATGAAGGAGAACACCTTGTGTTGAGCTGTATTGTCGACAAGGACATCAATGTGAGGTAGGGGGAAGTCATCCTTGGGGCTAGCCCTGTTCAGATCCCTGTAGTCAACACACATTCTGACTTTACCGTCCTTCTTCGGCACTGGCACTACATTGGCAACCCACTGGGGGTAGGAAGTCACTGCAAGGAACCCGGCCTCAAACTGTTTCATAACCTCGGCCTTGATCTTTTCAGACATCTCTGGACGCATCCGTCGGACTTTTTGCTTTACTGGAGGGCAGTCTTCCTTGGTTGGTAGATGGTGAACTACAATGTCGGCATCCAAACCAGGCATATCTTCATAGGACCAAGCAAAAATCTCCATGTAGTCTTGTAGCATCTGGATCAATCGTTGCTTCACGCTGAGCTCTAGATTGGCACCAATCTTGACCTCTTTCCTATCCGTCTCAGTACCCAGGTTAATTGTCTCCACAGGCTCTTCATGCGGTTGAATAGCTCTCTCTTCCTGGAGTAGCAGTCTTGCGAGTTCACTAGGCACTTCGCAATCATCTTCACCTTCGTCTTCGGCCAAGTTGATCGGATTTTCGAAGTCATAACTGGCGGTAGCAGAGCTGTTACCAGTGAGATCCAGAGTGGATTGAAACCTGTATAAGTGAGTGTGTGTAAATATAGTTGTTTTGCAATATATATAACACAGAAAGGAAAAGAGCGCAAGATTTGAAATGCAACAAACGTCCAATGTTTTGATTGATGATATATGAAAATGTCATACAAAAAGCCCTCACAAATGGAGCTACGATGCCCCGGGTAGGACACCGAGCCAACAAAGTTTTAACATATTGTTTGTTACAAATTGGAAATCAAAAGAAATCAATTACTGCGTGACAAATGTGATAGGGGTAAAATCCTTTGCCGTCCAGTTGCTCGGTCCGTCGCTGGCAGTCGGGTAGATCCAACTGTCAAACTCTGCTTCCTCTACATCCTCCTCGATAGCATTCACCCTTGAGCTGGAGATAAACACCGGAGCCTTTCTGATCTTCTCTTTGCGCACAGCCCTCTGAGCCTCCGCAGTAAAGCCTAGCCCGAACTTGTCGTTCTTCTGAGTGAAGTCAGGTAGCTGACCCCAGTTTGCACAATTGCCTTTCTGAACCACAGCCCGGGCATCCCTTAGGGAAGCCATCTTCAAGGAAACATTCTCTTCGACCGCTGCCTCTGCTGCTGCTGAAATTGGATGTACTTCCTCGAAATGCTGAAAGGGGGTTTCAATAAAATCCCCATCCATCTCAATGTATCTGAAGGAATTCAAATGGCTCACCATATACTCCTCTTCTCCTTGCACAGTGACGATTTTCCCTCTGACAGGGTATTTCAGCTTCTGGTGCAAGGTAGAGGTCACTGCCCCAGCTTTATGGATCCAAGGTCGACCCAGCAGACAAGAGTACGATGGACCTATATCCATCACGTAAAAGGTAGAGTCAAACACTTGAGAGCCCACACGAATAGGGATGTTAACCTCTCCATGAACCATCCTTTTTGAACCGTCAAAGGCCCTGACGATGATATTGCTGGGCTTCAATTCCAGGCCTTCATAATCCAGACGATCTAAAGCCTTTTTCGGTAGAACATTCAAGGAAGAACCAGTATCCACCAATACATGTGCCAGAGTAGTGCCCCTGCATTCAATAGAGACATGCAGGGCATCATTGTGGTCTCTCCCTTTCGCGGTCAGGTCAGCATCTGAAAAACCCAAGCCATTGTCTGCTGTCATATTAGCTATGCAATCAGTGAATTGGACTGCAGACGTTTCCTGCGGCACATGGGCCGTCTTGAGAAATGAGATCAAGGCCTTAGCATGGGCCTCGGAGCATAGCAATAAGGAGAGCAGGGAGATCTTGGAGGGTGTATGCCCCAACTGCTCGACAACATTAAAATCACTCTTCTTTATTATTTTCAGAATCTCCTCCATTTCTTGTCGGGAGGCCTCAGCATTTACGGGTATTGGTGCCTCCATCCGGGCAGGCTCTTCTTCAATCCCTTTGCCCCGAGCATTTGATGACTCAGCAGCAAGGGAGACAACTTGATCAGCAGCAGGAACAGGTAAACTTGTAGGTTTTATAAGGAGGGGTCTTCGAATAGCGGGCGGTGCAATGTCAGGCGAAAAGAGCCTGCCACTGCGGGTAACTTTGGCTGGACCAGTGATATCGCAGATACTGGCACCAGCGTCGAATTCTTGTTTGATTCCATTCACATACACGTCTGCCCCATAATGCCAGGGGACAGCTTTATCAGACACGTAGGGGAGAGGCCCCGAAACAGTAATGATCACAGGTGCAACAGTCATACTTTGAACAGGCTTCTTCGGGGGAGCCTTGATTGGATTTTTGAAGATGGTAATCACAGAAACTTCTTTCATCGGAACCAATTGAACAGCAGTCTTTTTGAATAGGATCTCCTTGCTATCCATTAGGCTTTGGATGCCTAACCTCAGCAAGGGGCAACCAGACAGGGAAACAGCACAGAACAGGCAACCTTCACCGCAACCCGGAAATAAACCGGCCCGCAGTAGGTTCTTCTTAACGGTCTTCAGAGGGGTGACAACTTCATCTACCGAAACAGCGTACATTTCTTCCTCAATGGCATTTACCCTATGCTGGGGCATAGGAGCCGTTACAACATTTGGTCTTTCTGGTGCTTCAAACTGAATTTCCTTTGCGTCGATCAGATCTTGCACTTTGTTTCTCAAGGCCCAGCAATCATCAGTAGTGTGCCCAGGACTATCAGAATGATAGGCACACCGGACATTTGGGTTATATTTAGGAGACGCAGTGTTGACGACTTTAGGAGCTTCTTTGAGGGTCACCAGGTTGGTGGATAACAGTTGGGGTAAAATTTGAGATAAGGTCATACTCAGTCGGGTATACTGCCTCTTGGGCCTTTCGCTTCTTTGTTGATTGTACTGCTGAGGAGCAGCAACAGGTTTTGAAATGACCAAAGCATTGACGGCTTGGCGATTTTCGGGCTTGACTTGTCTTCTAGGACCATAGACGGCACTTGCTTCTTTCTTAAACGGGCTCTTCTCAGCACTTGTAGAGGCAGCCTTCTGTATCTTGCCTGACCTGATGCCAGCTTCAATTCTTTCTCCCGTTAATATCAAATCTGTAAATCCAACGGAGGAGTTACCAACCAAATGATTGAAAAACGGACCAGACAACGTCCCCAGAAACATATCAACCAGTTCTCGATCAGTCAATGGAGGCTGTACCCTGCCAGCCAAATCTCTCCATTTTTGAGCGTACTCTTTGAACCCTTCACCCGTCCCTAGAGACATACCCTGAAGTTGGGTACGCGTAGGAGCGAGATCAGAATTGTATTGGTATTGTCTGTAGAATGTGGTTGCCAAATCTTCCCAGTGTCGGATGCTAGCTCCATCCAATTGGTAGAACCATTCAAGCTGTGACCCCGAGAGGCTATCTTGGAAGAAGTGAATCCAGAGGTTCTTATCCGCCGTGTAAGGTTGGATTTTCCTTACGTACGACCTCAGATGCAGCTTTGGGCAGGAGACCCCATCATACTTGGCGAAGGCAGGTGCCTTAAACTTGTGTGGAATTACTACTCCAGAAGATAATCCCAAATCTCCGAAATCCAGCCCCGGCACATTCTGAATCTCCATGGCGCTCAAGCGGTCCTCCAATTGCTTGTATCTGTCAGCAGCAGGTGGGTATTGTTCGTCGTTATAGTCCGTCTCGTTGTCGGAGACTGCGGGACTAGGAGCTCCTCCCCCTTGGGGACTGTTCTTCTCAGCAGAAGAAGTGGTTGGATCAGCTTCATTATGGAGTGTGTTCCCAAATCTGCGTCCGGTGTTGAACAATGCAGTCCTCTTTTTCTTCTTCTTCTTCATGAGTAGAGTCTTCAACTCTTGCTGACCTTGGGCTAGGCTTTGGACCATCTCTTGAAACTGTGCACTTTGGGCCTGAAGGGCCTTGATTGCCTGCTCACTGGATGAGTCTGGATTCATGATGACTGTTCACATAAACAGCAAAGAAAATTAAGCAACCTGTGAAATAGGGTACCTGCTTATGCGTATGGTGCAATGGAATGCGTATGTATGCAATGCATTCAAGGATTTAGAACATTCAAAATTTGTTGTAGACAAAAAGGAACGCACATCATATTAATAAGGAGAAATTCGTTAGTACATAAATGCCCCATGGGCCAAATATTACAAAATAACTCCTTAAGGTAAAAAAACATTGTGCATCCTCTTTGGCGCGATGTAGGTGTTGAGATTCCTTTCCTCGTGCAGTAGGCGGGTGAGTTCCAGGACCTTCTTTTCGCTAGCATGTAGACTGGTCTCAAGAGAATTCCGTTCTTCCTTAAGCTGGATCCAGCTCTTCTGCATCTCTTCCCAGGAGGTGGGCATGTCGGGATGTTGAATGGTGTAGGACGCCTCTCCTTCCAAGACTGGTTCTTTGATCACAGGAAGCGTATGAGGATAAGGCATCACTAACTTCTGGGAGCGGGCTCGTACCCACTTGAGATAAGGTTCCAACGGGATGGAGTTCCGGTGCCCCAATGTCTTGCTGTCTATCCTACTTGGCATCCTCCAAGCTCTGATAAATCTCTGACGAAGTCCTTGAGTATCGTTGTCGAAGTCAAAAACTATGTTAGGAATTAACATGTCATGAGGGCCATCCCTCCGAGCATAACCAAACTGTCTCCAAGCCAGGCATGGGTTGTAAGTAATACCTCCTTTGATTCCAAATAAAGGAACATTAGGGTACTCTCCGCAACGATCAATGATAGTGACGTCTTCCCTGGACCTAGGGCACCAATGTATATCTGCATGCGTGAGAGTCATTAACCATTGTGACCATCTCAAACCCCGCTCGTTCTTCAAAACTGATTGTGGAAGGTGCGAAATAAACCACCTTCCCAGGAGAGGAGTGCAACACAAAAGGACACCCCTTCTTCTCATGGTTCGAGTGTAACATGAGTGAAGGATGTCCCCCAGCAGTGTAGGTATAGGATTCCTGGTCATGAAGATCTGGACAGCACTGATATCAATAAGTTGATCTGGGTTAGGGAATAACACCAAACCATAGACAAGGAGGGCCATAACTTCTTCAAAAGCTTGTAGGTCAAGGGAGTCCCAACATTCTTGGGCCTTCTCAAACAGAAACCTGGCTAAGAAACCCTTGATACCACTTCTAACTTCCCAATGTCCCTTGAGGTCAGATGACTGTAGGTGCAAGGCTTTAGCAATTTCTTCAAGCTTGGGCTCCTCTTCCGTAACGTTGTAGGGTGGTTGATCAACGATAGGGACCTTCAGGAGTCGGGAGAACTCTTCCAATGTAGGCACCAATTGATAATCCGGAAAAGTGAAACAGTGATGCAGAGGGTCAAAGAACTGGAACAAGACTTTTATCAAATCCTCCTCAATGTTGGTGTTAACCAAGCTGATGAGTCTTCCATGTCTCTCACTGAATGAAGAACCCTCGGGAATCCTGGACATAAGTTCTTTAAGCTGAGGAGGGATCTTCACAAGGCTAACCTGGATTGTCTTTCTGCGAGCAGTTTCCATGTCCTATAAAACAAGAACAAAGATGAAGATTCGAAATCCTTGAAATGGTTAGTCAATGCTCATGATGCTGTATGATGTCATGATGTTATGATTAAATACACTAAAAATGTTCACAAAGGCAAACATGGTAAGGCACACAAGTCACACAAGACAAACCCTTAGAGTTTAGGCCTGCCTGAGGTCTGGGTATTACCCTCTTGAAGTTGGTGGGCTCAACCTGTCCTATTAGAAGTAACCGGGTTCTAAAGGTCCCAATATCACTGGATTACTTTCATTGTTCATCGTTTCGATTTAGCCACTGAACTGGCGACCGAAATATTCCAGGAAAGCAACCCTCAATGGAGTGTAGTATCGAGTATCTACCAACCTCGGACTGCACCAAAGTCAGTTATCTCACTACCCTAAAAAGGCCAAGATGGTTCAATTAAGGTTCCTAAGGTCAGTTGATGCTTCACGACACCACGCGGCGGCCCCGTACTCTCCTTGACTGAACTCAAGGGTTACCGGTACACACCAAAGTGCCACATCAACGTAGCAGACTGCTTCAACCATGTCGGTATACCCCGCACAGTTCCCTCACAGCCTTGTTGCTACTTTCTAAGAAGGTATCCCCAGATCCGGGTTAGGATCTATAAAACTCTGATACAAAGCCCACAAATGTAAAAGCAAACAAAGCAAACAATTGAAAACAAAGGTGATCTAAACCCTAAGGTTACTCCACTTTTAAAGAAATCCCCAGCAGAGTCGCCAGTTCTGTGATACGGTGGGAGAACTGACTTGAGGTTTGCGTTTGTATTCGCAAATGTTGCGATTAGCAAGAGTCGCCACCGACTTTTTATTTTATCCTAAGGAAAGGTTAAAAAGCACAGCAAAAACCTTTTGAGATGTTTTCTTGGGTTCGGGGAGTAGATTATAGAAAGGGAAGGTATTAGCACCCTTTCTATCCATGGTTATCCATGGGCTCTTAGTTACTTGCTTTAGATCACTTGCCTTTTGTTTTCAATTGTTTTAAATGGTGCTTGGGTGTGTGGGTTTGAAAATGTTTTGAAAAGAGGCCAATGTGGTGGCAACCTTTGTAATGATCCATGTGGGGATGTATACAAAGATGTATGTCTTTTGAAAAAGTTTTCATTTGTTTTTGAAAGTTGTTTTGAAAGTGTAGTGATGTGTGATTTTAAAATTAGGCAAGTGTTTTGTTTTGCAAGTTTGATTCAAGTAACTAAGAGGTTATCTACTCCTAAATTTCTCAAAAGATTATTGTTATGTTTCAACCCTTTTAACAAGTTTGTTCCACCATTGTATTTGGTGGGCAACCTTGTGTTAGGATGTGAAAGGGACAGGCGCGGGTCATCGTTTTAGACCATAATTGCAACGGCGTTAAATGTCTTTGAGCAATTTCTTTAAGGGACTTGATCATTTGTTTTTGTTTGTTTTGAAAAGTTTTGTCGAGGGACTATGATCATTCAAATTGTTTGCTTTGCCCAAAGAAGTTCAACATGCAATATGGCCCATTTATTTGAAGGCAACAAGTGGAATACCCTAGGGGGTGCAAGTGTGATTTGTGTGTCCATTTTCATGCTTGTTTATCTTGTATTAGGTCAAACTATTTTTTATCGTTTTTCGCATACAAACCCTAATTCTAACATGTTATCATTAGAAAGCAATAAAGTGCGAAATTAAAATTACTAAGCTATTACAAAACCAAATATGGGAAAGGGGGTACAAATGTTCAAATGGGGATATTGACAAGAATTTAAATCTAAATTATTACATCATTTTGAATATTTGCAATTTAAATAATGTACAAAAATTAAATAAAAATGCAAGATGCACAAAAATGTTTTGTATATGTATGAAAAAATATTATTTATGTAAAAGAGAAAAGAAAATAAAAATGTATTATTTTTGAGTATTTTTGAATTTAGGGCACAAACCCTAATTTTTAAAGAAAATGCCTTATTATCTAATTTAATATAAATATTCATTTGTTTATTTATAAAAATAAAATAATAATGAAGTATATTATGAAAAAGTATTTTTTGTATCAAATATTAATAAAAGTGAAAAATTCAAGTATTTTCATATTTTATCTTAAATATATTAATAAACATATATATATATATATACATATATTAATTTCTTAAATGTGCATTATACACAAAATAAATATTTATTTAATATTTTAATAAAATAAGTGAAAAGAGTATTTTTTGTGTGAAATATTTTCAGAAGGTAAATGAAAATAAAAATGTATTTACACTATTTTTTCTATTTATTCTAATAATAGTATATATATATATATTTATATGCAAACAAAAGAAATAAATCAAATAAATATGCCATATATTCAAAAAATGATGGAAAAAATATTTTTAATTTTTTAATGCCATGAGAAAAAATAAACAAAGTCAACCAAAAAAGAAAAAGTCAAAAAGAGTCAAAAATGAAGCCAATGGGCTCAGGGGGTGTAAACATGGAAACAGGGTGTGAAAAGAAATAATACAAAAGCCCAGCCCAATGATCATTGTCTTCAACCTCCAGCTCAAACATTTGAAAAACGCGCGCCCCTGTTCTTCAATGTCTAACTCCTGATTCTTGGCTTTTCAGCAAAAACTCATAACACAAGAAATGTTCAGCATGAAGAGACGGTTTCAACCATATAAATAACTTGACCTATCTCTCTAAGATGAGGGAGAATTTCTCCTCCCCCAATTTCTGACCTAACTTTTCATCAATGTTCAGACATGAAATTCTCTAAGCACACGAAACATAAATGAAATCTAATCATATGAGCGTGTTCAGGGCTATGATTGTGACATGTTTTCTTCAAAAACCTAAAGCTAACAATGCCTAATAAGAGAGATAGAACTCCATGAATATACCTGTTCAGTTGGAATCGAGCTTGGCAATGGAGGATGTTTCAGAGTGAAATGATGACTTGTATAGCTTCCTTGAAGTGTAAGGATGCTTTTCCAAGTCCTACTTTATCTTGAAACTTCCTGAATCGAGCTAGTGAACTCCAACTGCAAAACAGAAATTAAAAAATGGTGAAGTGGCTTGGAGGTGTTACAGGTCAGGTTTAAGGACAGGGTTAGCTTGCATATGTTGTAAGGAAGGTAGAGGAACAAGTTTGGACAAGAATGCTCGAAGGGATTGAGAGATAGCACTCAATCTGCAGGGCTTCCCCTGTTTGTGCAGTTTCAAGGTGATTTTGAGATGGAGGGTGCTTGAGAGGTTCAGGACTCGTGCCAAAGCTTGGGTATGTTCTATGGAATGTGTTTGATAGCTTTTGTGTTGTGTGTCTATGCTGAAGAGAGAGTTGGCATAAGTTATGGACCTTTCTTCACACTTAAGCTACAAAATGCAACTTGGCTCTCTAGGTCAGTACAGGCCCTCCCACTATGCTGCTATCCCTTGCCTTGATCAGTGCAATTTGCTCACAAACTTGTGCCAAGAAGATCTTGATTGTACCACTTGGATTGCAAACTTGACATAAAGTTCTTCTTTTCAAGAATGGAAATAATGCTTTTTCTAGTTTAGGCTTAATTCCTTGTGTAATGACCAAAGGCTTAGAATAACAACTTGGTTCAATGGTTTTGCATTAAATTAAGGAGTGTAATTTGGTTTAGGGACCTGTAAAGTAGCACAAACTATGCTGAGTTCAAATTTGCAAAGTTTATGAACATGTTTTGATGAAGAACAAAAGTGAATTTTTGCCAACTTGTGAAATTCGAATCTCTCAAGTTATGAGGTTGTTTGATGAGTTCTTGGACATTTTGGAAAGCTTGGAATGTGTACTAAAATCCATATTTGAAATGAAAATTAAAATTCCAAGTGGAAGGGTATGAAAAGTGGCCTTGAAGTGGGGTAGAAAACCTTGTCAAAATAGGTTAAAATTTCACTAAGTTAAAAATGGTTTAGTGCCCTTATTCAAAAAATTATAACTTGAGATACAAGCTTCAAATGAGAAAACTTTGTGAATCAAAGTTGTAGATTATGCAACAAGCTACAACTTTCATGTTTTGACTTTTGTTTGAATTCAAATGGATCATGGTGAAAAGATGGGGCAAAGTTGGGAAAAAATTAGGGTTTTTCATAACTTAGAAAAATTCTAAGTTATGAAAAATTCCATTTTCAAACCCTAATTTGCATTTTGTGATTTCTTGGTGAACAAGTTTCATGATTTGGCATGTTTTAATGAAAAATGGATCTTGACTCTTGATTTTGACCAAAAAGTCAAAGTTTGACTTTTCAGTGTACAGTCAAAGTTGATCAATTGACTGGGAAATTCAACTGTCAATCTTGTGTACTTGGGATCTTTTAAGCTTGATGAACATGTCAAGATAGTTCCATGGGGTCCTTGAGTCCATGTGTGAGTTTGGTTTGCCATTGGTTAGGTCAAACAGTCAAAAATTGCCTTTGTGCAGTCAAAACCCTAAAAATGACCATTTTGCCCTTTTGGTGATCTGATCAAATTTCTTGTGGAATTGTGATCCAAACTTGATCAAATGGTCCATAGGAGTTCATAATGTTGATGTGGGTCAAATTTCATGAGATTTGACTGTCAATTGGCCACAGTTGACTTTTTCCCCAATACAGTTGATTTCTAGGTCAACTGTCCAATTGACTGGGCAAAACTTGGAATCAAGACTTGAAACTTGGTATAGGTAAACTTGGGAGTCCAACATGAAGCATGAAAGTCATCTTAGGCATTTTAGGTCAAAACATCCTTAGGCAAACACAAACCCTAATTTGAGTCCACAGTGCAAGGAGAAGTCCTGAGCAGAGGGAACCCTAACTGAATCTTAATCTTCAAAGGTCTTGTGATGAGAGAATGTTGAGGAAATGGGAGGGAAAATTTTGGGGTACAACACTCCCCAGTAATCCCGGTTAAGCCTTGATTCAGTTATCTCTAATTGATAAAATTTCGGAAGTGTAGTACATTTTGTTGTCATGTCAGTGGTCTATCGGTGATTAGAAGAATGGATTTAAATACCTTTGTCCCCAGAAAGACTTGAGCCTTGTTGTATGATACGCTCTGACGTTGCCTTTTATTCCAGTTCCAGTTATTTTCTGTCTCTTTGAGATTGGCCGAGTATCTAATTATTTTGTGATATCTTATCATCTTCAATTTATTTCCTCCACCTACTTTGTCAGCATACACATGACATTCATTTACTCATTTACACTTATATCATGCATGCACATTCACATTTGTTGGTGATTTTGGGTTCATATGCCTTTTTTATGTCTGTTCATGCAGCATATCCGCTCTTTCAAAATAGAATGTCAACTTAGGCAGGAAGTGCGCCTTCCTTTCTAATTCCCCAGCTGAGCTAATCCTCGTGGATGATTTTTTGATTTAGCCTTCCTTGTCCATCTCTGGATAGGTTGAATCCCCAATTGGGTTATCTTCTCATTGGGTGGAGTCTTGTTTGACTGTCTTCTCTCTGGTTTATTCCTGGATTGAGTTTTGTCTCTTGCATAGGCTACCTCGTGGTTTCCCCCAGGCTGGGCAACCTAGATGAATAGCACATTTATTTTTTGCATTTAAGTATTTGATCTCCTCAGGAAGGATCTATTCATGGTTCCCTTTGAAGAAGAATTGTATTCCCTGGCAGTGTTATCACAACTTTCTTCTGGAACATCTTTGGAAAACGACTAGCGGCAGTCTCTTCATGAGCAACTTGTGCGTTATTGACATCTTTGGAAAATGACAAGCGGTGGTCTCTTCATGAGCAACTTGTGCGTTATTGACATCTTTGGAAAACGACAAGCGGCGGTCTCTTCACGGGTAACTTGTGCGTCATTGACATCATTGGAAAATGACAAGCGGCAGTCTCTTCATGAGAAACTTGTGCGTTTTGACATCTTTGGAAAATGACAAGCGACGGTCTCTTCATGAGCAACTTGTGCATTATTGACATCTCTGGAAAATGACAAGCGGCGGTCTCTTCATGGGCAACTTGTACGTTATTGACATCATTGGAAAATGACAAGCGGCAGTATCTTCATGAGCAACTTGTACGTTATTGACATCTTTGGAAAACGACAAGCGGCGGTCTCTTCATGGGCAACTTGTGCGTCATTGACATCATTAGAAAACGACAAGCGGCGGTCTCTTCATGAGCAATTTGTGCGTTATTGACATCTCTAGAAAACAACAAGCGACGATCTCTTCATGAGCAACTTGTGCATTATTGACATCCTTGGAAAACGACAGGCGGCGGTCTCTTTATTTGAGCAACTTGGGCGTTATAGTTTTCTTGGAAGACAACAAGTGGCGGCTTCTTTATTTGAGTAGATCGTATGTTATTGATATCCTTTGAAGATAGCAAGTGGCAGCCTCTTTATTTGAGCAACTTGTATTATTTCAGCAGCAAATGGTATCTCTCCAGAAAAATCTCGCAGAGAAGTTTGTTATGAAATCTCTACCTTCAGAAGTCGGTAGTTCACTATCAGCAAAAGTTGATACATCTTTTGTCTATCTTTGACCTTGAGTTGTGAACTCACCATCATCTTGGGTCAATAATCATCTATTTTTTTGTGACCTATGCAAGGCGTCTTCTTTGTTAGGGTTAGAAGTTGTTTTCTCTCAAATTTATTCCTCGTTAAGAGTCTATCATTTGAAGTCAATGGCTCATTTCCCTAGTAGTGTATAATATTTGTTCATGTGGGTTATTTGTGCTTGGCTTCTCCAGCATTATTTCTTCTCATACAGTATCATTCTCCATAAAGTTAAAATACTACATTCATATCATAAACATAATGGCAGTATCTTAGGGAAAAAATTGCGTATTATGTATTTAAGTACCTTCGATCTCGTCGAGATGAAGATTTCAATCTTCATATCTCCGGATAGAAGAAACTTAAATAGGGGAAGCTATCATACCCCAATTTTTGACCTAAGATCCCTGCTTCATTTGCATTGTTTTATATATACATCAAGGTCACAGAATATGGTAGGTTTCAAATGTTTCGCTTTTGAGCTTTGACTGTGTAGAGATTATCGAGTGTTGTGAGCATTTTATCTTATGAATGACTAACCACTAATCAAGCACGAAGTGTATGCTTTGTTTTTTTATTCCATGTGCAGGAAATAGGTCTAAAAGAAGAGCATCGAACATCACACATCAATTAGGGTTTCGAGTCTCGGGACAAAAATGCGGTCGATCATTGATCCTCAAAGGCTGATTCATCAAAAGAATTTCAGAGAATCATGTGTTTATTTCCACACTCTGTCCAACAGATGGTCTCCAGTGTCTCTGAAGTTTTTCGGAAAGAACAGTCGAAGTTTTAATGCCTTTGGTTCATGTGTGTTTCACATTGCTTTAAAATACAAGAAAACCAAGCTATGCCAGTCATTTTCGATCAAGTCGACCAAAATTCATCTCCAAGTTTTCTCATGACGCATAGTGAATTTCGTCAAAATGGAATGATTAAATTCAAAACCGTTCTAGAAGAATTTATTCGGAACACTTGGAATTTTCTTTATTTGAATTCAAGTGATAATTAAAGAGGAGCTACCAAGAGATCTCATTCAAGAATAATCATTTATCGCAGGAAATATTTATTCAAGATTATTTTGTGTGGTTATTTTGATGAATTTACATTATGGTTATTTGAACACACATGAAGCACTTATTCAAGAAGATATTGGGGAAAGAAATTCGATCCAATTAATCGTTCATCACAAGATTAAATACATGATGGTTAATATTTTATTATAAGACTAATTCATGGGATTTAGTTGATTTCTATTACAAAATGCAAGATTGAAGTCTTAAGGCTTGCATTATTATTTATTCATCATTCAACAATTCATCCAAGTATTATTCAATTGTTTCCCAAATTTAAATGGAAGACTTGGAATTTTATCATGACATATCAAGATTCTAAATTTCAATCGAAGATTCAAAGTTGTTCATGATTTTACAAAAGAATTGAAGGAATTATATTGGAGAACAAATTCCATTTGTGATACAAATTTATTTGAGTTATTATTACAAAGTTGCAAAGAAGATACAAGTTTGTACAAAATATATTTTCAACACTAAAAAAATTCAGCCCAACAAAGTTGCTAATGCAGTCCATTTTGCAAACCATTTTCCAGCCCAATTTTGTTGCACTTTTACTGGTCAGCAAGGCAACAAACTAGCCCAGAAATGCAGCATAGTAGTCCAAAGAAAAGATGGTGTAAAATGCTACAAACAGCCTGAAAAAACAGCAACATACAGCAGCCCTAAATGCTGCCAAAATCTGCTGTAAACTGCTATACAGTCTGCTCCAACCTGCATCAAAGTAGCCACAGATTGCATCAAAATGGTTAAAATAAATTGTGTGAACAAAGCATGAAAACAGCTTGCCAAAACAGTTCAAATCTCTACTGTTTTCCCCCATAAAACCCCATATATTTCACTATAAATAAAGGCCTCTATCAACAGAAAAGGGAGGAGTTTTGTCCAAGAATCACAAAAAAAATCAGAAGAGGAACATCAAGTGAGAAATAAAAATTCAGAGGGAACCACACATAGAAAATTCAGCAAGTGTAACACAAAACTCAACAAGAAAATATAGAAATTCAAGGAGAGAAAACGTAACATTTTGAAGCCCCATCGGAGAGGCTCCGATAGGTATTTTTCTTCCTCCTTATTTACTTCTGCATAACTTCCTCATTCATATGTTTGAATCTTCTCTTTACACCACTTTTATGCCATGTGAATGCTTGCTTTATCATACTTTTTGTTGTATTTTGAGTCGCTGCAACATATGGATATTTAGAAATTTTAGAAGTCATAATAATAGTAATAACATAAATTAATTGATAAAATATACTTCAAAGCTACTGTCAAAAACAACGTACAAACCATTATTTCTTTCACAAAAAGAACCTTACCACCCGCTGTATCCTCTTGCTTCTTCCTCCATCATCTTCCATTCTTCTGTCGGCTTCAGACTGCTACTTCTACACCATAACATTACTTCAAAGCAGAATCTGTTTAATAATCAAAACACCTCCATCTCAATGCTTAACCCCCCGCCTCTGCCGTAACAAATCTCAGAACCAAAAACTCAGAACCAAAACTCAGAAACAAAAACCCAAAACCAAAAACTCAGAACAAAAACTCAGAACCAAAACTCAGAATAAAAATCCATAACCAAAAACTCAGAACCAAAACTCAAACAAAAACCCATAACAAAAACTCATAACCAAAACTCATAAACAAAAACCCAGAACCAAAACTCAGAACAAAAACCCATAACCAAAAACTCAGAACCAAAACTCAGAAACAAAAACCCAGAACAAAAACTCAGAACCAAAACTCATAAACAAAACCCAGAACCAAAACTCAGAACCAAAACTCAAAAACAAAAACCCATAACCAAAACTTAGAACCAAAAACTCAGAACCAAAACTCAGAACCAAAACTCATAAACAAAACCCAAACCACTGTAACTTCCATAGACCTCACCTTACAAAACCTAAAATTCTTCCTCTTGCCATGGACCTACCATTTCCTCACCGTGTAAATCCACCTCGCTCAAATGGAAGCAAAGATGTTATAACTGTTTCAGGAGATTCACGCCGAGGTATTTTCAGTGCACCTCTTCATGATGGAAGATGCAGTAAGGCAATAGTGGAGCAGTTCAAAGCATCAATCGGTTTCAGACCGAAGAAGAAGAGGAAAAAGTTGATGATTTAATTGAGTGAATTTATTGAGGAATTTGATATGGAAGGTGCTGTGAAGAGAAGTAGGGAAGAGATGAGGGAGAGTGTTGCAGAATGAAGTAGCGTGAAGAGAGGGTGTTGATCTTTTTCGTTGTTTTTCACGATAAAACATAAGAAGCAAAACTATTTAGAGAATTTTATTTTGTTTGTTTCTTCCCAAGACACAACAACTTCAGCGGCGCTTATTTCTTTTTAGGTTACCAACTTTTCCTTGTTCTCTTCCCAAACCGGGTCGGCCCAATGGGCCTTTTGGCCCAATCCCATTACCATCGTTACCATTATTTATTAATAAAAGCATAATAATAACGATTAGTAAGGTAGCTCAGCTGGCAACTTGCACTATCCATTACCCTTAAAGGCTAAAGCTCGATCCCTGCTGGGGCATTTTTCTGTTTTCTGGGGCATTTTTTTGTTTTCTTGCTCTTTTAACCCTTTTCTTTCAATTCTATTAATTTGATTTATACATATTAGTTTAGTTTATGTATTATTATTATTTCATTATAAATATAAAAAAACACATCTCTTATAACTAATTTTTATTTAATTTTTGTTAACTTGTTTTAAATATTTTATTATCTTAATTATTCAAAAAATACATATTTCATAATTTAGTCTTTGATTAATTTTGTTATTTGTTTAATTATTAAAAATACATGTTTCATAATTTATTTTTTTCTTTAATCTTTGCTATTTATTTAATTTATTCAAAATGC
Source organism: Vicia faba (assembly GCA_948472305.1). Lineage (NCBI taxonomy): Eukaryota > Viridiplantae > Streptophyta > Magnoliopsida > Fabales > Fabaceae > Vicia > Vicia faba. Next base: position 868,600,175 of record OX451735.1, on the reverse strand, counting down.
ATGCTAGTGTAATTTAATTTTCATTATTTAATTATTCAATTGTCATTTTAATTAATTTTATCATCGATCGTTTAATCTTTATATCTTTTGTCCATCTCAATTCCAAGGGAAATGTTTTAACTTTGTTGACTTCACGTCATCAAACACATCTCATCCAATCGTGCGAATACCCTCATTCATCTTTTGTTTGTTTACTATTTTGCTAAACCTAAGATAATTTTCCTAAAAGATTCAATTTTCAAGCTCACACCTTTTAAGTCAAAGCTTCGACATTAGGTCGTCGTATCTTTAAAATCTCGTCCACGCCCATTTTATCCAAACAAACCATTTTAATCAAACAAACAATTTTAATAAACAGATATTTCAAAAGGTTCCTATAGGATACTATAGATGCATTGGGTGCTAATACCTTCCCATTGCATAACCAACCCCGGAACTCTAGATCTCTATTCAAAAATGCATTGTATTTTCATTATTTTTAAATATTATTTTACATTGCATATTTTAGGATTTTATTTCGCTCTTTCCCTTTTCCCTTGGAAATAATAAAGCGCGGTGGCAACTCTTGCTTTTGTGAGTCGAGTTAATTAATAGCTCGATCTCTGATTTACCCCACTACATTTTTTATCGCTACATTCTCGATAAAATAGGCAGTCATTATCTCTCAAAAGAAAAGCCCGCTAAGTCAAAACCTATGAAGGAGACTTAAGAAAAAACTGGGGCATCCCACTGACTGTAATCACATAAGAAACAGTTCAGGCAAAAGGTAGGGATAATAAAATCAAAAAGAGGTCACTACAAATACTCGACAACATAAAAATGTTACAAAAAATGATTGCCTTCTCAAATAAACTTCCAGTATCCGAACCATTACCAAAATGCCATTCCAGACTCAACTGGAATCTAAACGCACAATTAACTTAGTATAGGGCTGAAGAACATCACGAAGAACATGTTAGGTATAAATAAAGTTTGAGCCTTTATCCTTTGTTTCTTAAACCGTAAACTAGGCCACATTATAACTCTTAAAAGTCCTAACTGAAGCATAGGTTAGTTCGAAAGCATACTGTTATAAAAGGTATCTTGACTCCTGTAAGGCTTACTATAAATCCTGAGTTGAATTCATATTCTTATGAAATTCTATTTGTTTACTAAAAATGCATTTTCAAAACATCAAGACAGGCATAAGCTTTGCATTTTTAATACCACTGTTTGCGTATGACTAATTGTTCGACAGTTGAGAAATTCACATGATGAATATTCAATGAAAGGAAATCCTCTAAATGAACATAATCACCTCAGATGGAAAGACATTTCCAGTAAAATTCCTTTCACAATCAAGGGGAATGACATGGCGTCTAACTGATCTGGGGGAAGTCAAGTCAAGATTCAAGGAATCTCTCAAAAGTTCTGAATAGCCAGGGGTAAACCACTATCTGAATCACTTAGGGCATTGAACATGAGTTTCAGCAAAGGGTCACGTATGATCAAGCAAACATTTTCTGGAAGTGCTACAACACTTACTACTATGGACAGTGACAATTCTTTACACCCTGTGAGCACGGACATAGTCAGAAAATACTACGCATGAAAAAAAACACCTGATAGGTTGACTGGCCTAGGAAAAAATAAGGGCATCCCGCCGAACCAAAGAGTTCGGGAAAATATTAGGGATATACAAATAAAATTGTAAAACCGACAAGTCGAAAACCTAAAAAGGCGGCTTGGGCAAAAAAGGGAATCCCGGTGGGCTGAAAATCCGAAAGGGCAGTCCAGGCAAAAGTTAGGGATTAAAGCGCACGACTACATCCTAGTATCTCATTACTTGTCTATCAATAGAAGACTCATCACCCTGATTAGCATTTACTGAGGGCTCTACAAGCTGAGATAATGTTCAAGACATCCATAGATCCTCATAGAGTTATCTGTACAAGCTCATCTTCAACAAGAGATACATTCCCTGCAAGCCTAGTATGCCTTCACGACAAAAAGTAGGGCATCTTCTAGTTGTTAATATAATCGTACTCACCAGCAGATCCCCCTAACGGATAAACGAGTGTGGTCGTCTCCCCGATAATGTCACCAACTTATGGAGCCCCAACCCTCATTAGAGATTAGGTCGTCAGCATAATTCATAGGAATTCTCTTCACCAACTGAGTTTATTTCTCCAGCACTATAAAATTCTCCGCAGAATTATCTCCTCCGGCAGGACTCGTCTCCATAATAAAAGTATTCCTCAACAAAGTGTTTCTACAGTAGGGTTTATTTCCCCAACGGAATTTAGCCTCCCCAACTTGAGCCTATTTCTCTAACTACTACAAATCACCAGCAAAATCCCTTTCTCCAATAAAGGGTAGTCCAGGTTGCTATCCCCAAAGAGTTTCTATGAAATATGAAGCCAGACCAGATATCATTTAAACTTATTCTCCCCAGACGAGTCAACATTCATATCAGAAACTCGGTTAGATAATGCCTCAAAAGGTTATCCATCTCTTTTATCCCTAGTCAGGGTATATAAGAACTAACATCCTCAGTAGATCAATGAACAACCAATGTTCTTAGACTCTTCTCCCCAAACAGGAATTAACATTCTCCAGCGGAGTTCCCTCGAACAGAAATCAAGAATACCCATCAAGAGTGAAGATACACACACTCTTCATCCACAGCAACAATCAGGGATTTCTTTTCCCAGAAATATGCTGCATGGGTTTATAAATACACTTCAACAACATTTCACATCCATACATCATTTACAAACAACATAGCATATGTATACAAAACGCATATAACACGCTCTCTTTTATTTTAAGAATATCATTATGCAATGCATTTCATACATCATGACATTGCATACATCTAACTCTTTACCTTTTCAGGAAAGATCAATCAATAGACAAACATTCATCAACCACCTATATGACTAGACAATCTTCTCAAAGGCTACATTTGACAAATGGCCACTTAAGAAATTTCCTCAGAAAGTCATTCTCAAAGAGGCATATGTTTAAGTTGAAGTCAGGCGTATACATCTTCTAGTATATCATTCAGATGAAATCGAGCATAGATTCCTTTTGATACTCTTTGGGAAATATCAGGCGTATACTCCTTCCAACATCTTCTTCCAGTTGATGTCGGGCGTAGACATCTTCTAGCTCAGATTAAATCGAGCGTAGATTCCTTCTGATACTCCTTCAAAAAAGACGAGCGTTGACTCTTTCCAACACCTTTTCTAGTCGAAGTCGGGCGTAGATATCTCCTGGCTCAAATTAAATCGAGCGTAGATTTATTCTGATACTCCTTCGAAAAAGCTTAGTGGAGATTCTTTCCAACACCTTTTCTAGTTGAAGTCGGGCGTAGACATCTTCTAATTCAGATTAAATCGAGCGTAGATTTATTCTGATACTCCTTCAAAAAAGTCGGGCGTAGACTCTTTCCAACACCTTTTCCAATTGAAGTCGGGCATAGACATCTTTTGGCTCAAATTAAATCAAGCGTAGATTTATTCTGATACCCATTTAGAAAAGTCGGACGTAAACTCTTTCCAACACCTGTTCTAGATTAAGTCGGGCGTAGACATTTTCTAGTACATCATTCAGACGAAATCGAGCGTATATTCCTTCTGAAGCTCCTTTGGAAAAGTCTGGAATAGACTCCTTCCAACACCTTTTCCAGTTGAAATAAGGCGTAGATATCTTATGGCTCAGGTTAAATCGAGCTTAGATTTATTCTGATACTCCTTCAGAAAAGTCGGGCGTATACTCTTTCTAACACCTTTTCTAGTTGAAGTCGGGCATAGACATCTTCTGGTTCAGATTAAACCGAGAGTAGATTTATTCTAATTATTCTTTTGGATAAAGTAGGGTGTAGACTCGTTCTAAATGCATCTTCTAAGATAAAGTTGGGCATAGACTTAGTCTAATTTCTATCAACGTTTATTTTGGATGGAATCTATAATCCCATCTCCGATGACTCTCTGTCACCTTTCCAAATGGCATCTTTAAGCCCATTCCCGGTATAATCAACCAACAGTGTTACTTTGTGCACCCAGCGAGTGCAAATTTCTGGGTACTTAAGTGTTCAATCATCTTCCACCTTCAAGTCACGAATGGCAGACATGTCAATCTAAGTCTTCAGGTTTAAGAAGATTGAACAGGGGCAGCTGTTGTACCCCAAAATTTTCCATCCCATTTTCTTCAAGACATTCTTCTAGGTTTCTTAAGTACTTAAGGCTACTCAAGGGTTGACCAGTCAAACCTCATCTTAAGAAAGGGGTCTACAACTAGGGTTTTGAGTTTCCTCAAGGAAGTTTGGATTGCAAAGGTTTCAAATGGTTTTCATGGTTCATTATAGGTCTTCAACAGTACTCATGTCAAATTTCAAGTCTTGCATCATAAGTTTACTCGGTCAATGACTCAGATGATTGGAAGTCAACTATATTGGGTAAAAAGTCATTTGTGGTCAACTTACAATCAAACTTCAAGATTTTTGGTCTACATAAATATTTTGAAGTGATATTCATCATTTGATTAAGGGTTGATCATGATTCCTCGAGGAAAACCCTCAAATCATCAAAAGTCCAAAGTTGCCAAATTAGGGTTTCCTTAGGAGAAGTCAACTGAACTTTGACCAAACACAACTTTCACATGCTTCATCAACTTTTTCCCAACCAAAGCCCTTTTGAAGGAAATTCAATTCTCTACAATTTTGTATATGTATGCTCAAGTCCAAAAAGTGCTTCATTTGAAAGGTATGACCAATACATTACAGGTCATTTCAAAAGTCAACAAAAGACACTTTTTGTCAAGGCAACTTACATCAAGATAAAGTCTTCAAATGCAAAAATGATAAAAAGAGAGATTGTAGAGGACACCTTGAGATTTCCAAAAAGTCCAAGATCACCTTCAAAATATAAAAATTGAGTGAGTTATGAGTTGCACAAGTTAAGAAATTTTTTAGAAATGCATGAAATCTCAATTGAGTAAATTTGTGATTTTGGGCTATTTGGCCTAAGTTTTGGAATTCAAATGTTTTCATGATATGCTAGAGGACCCCTAAAACCATCACCATATTTTCATGATTTTTATTTCTTTTATTTGAATTTTTATTCATTTAAAGCAAATTAAATCAAAAACAAATATGTGACTAATGGGCCTAGGCGTATGGTTGGGTTTTTGGATCAATTGAGGCCCAAAAGACACTTGACAAACCTTGCCAAAATCGTGTGAGCATGAAAAGGGCAAGAATCCTCTCAAAATGGAAGTTTTTTAATATGTTTTATTCTTTTCTATTCTTGCCATGATCGCTTTGCTTCTTCCATATTTTTTCATCTTGATCCTTCCCTCTATATATGCACACAAGATCAGATGCAAGAGGGCACAATTGATTGCCTCAAGAAGCTAGCCAAAATTCTCCATATTTTTACAAAATCCTAAGTTAAAAAATTGGCGCTACAAGCCCTCTTTTTCCACAACTCCAATATAATTCACCTTCTGGAGAACCAAAGAGTAAGTTTGGATCGATTACCACGATCCTAAGCCCGTAAAACTCTGTGATATGGCATAACCATTTTTGCATTTTTTCTGAAAATCTATATATGTAATTTGGTTTTATTTTGAACAAGGTTAATGCTTCTAATAGGTTTATGAGCTTTGTCTGAATAGGTTTGGACCGGTGAGGTGGTTTCATGCACGTTAGTTTGCTAAAAGAAATAGTTTGCTCCGATCGGGTTCACTTGAGTTCAAAACCCCTGATTCAAGGACTTATAGCCAAAAATAAGTTCAGATTTGGATTCAGGGGGTCGAATTAGGGGGAACGTGTTGTTTGGATCCTTAAAAATTGAGTTTTTGCATTTTTGAATTTTGCAGGTTGTTGGAGAAGACAACCGGAGCTAGGGCTCCTACGCTTCTCCGGCCATATAATTCACTTTGTGTATTTGTTGTTTTTGTTTGATTTAGATGAACGAAAGTAATGGCCGCCCCAACGGTAAGCGTGTGTGTGTAAGGGTGTTAGTGTACCAGGACATGGGTTCGATCCCTGCCCATGGTATGTTATTTTTCAATACTTTTCTGTTTCAGATCCAATGCCAACCAGGTCCATGTGCGCATTGTGCATCTCATATCCTGACCATCAGATCTCAATAGATCCAGATCCAGCGCCTCAGATGTACACCCCCCATCATGAACCTTCAAGGGCTATCCTTACCAGATCCAGCGCAAGCAATCTGGGTTCATTTGTTTGGGCCTAATGATTTCAGACTTCTCACACCCCCATAATTATTCTCAGGCCCATTTCTTTTTGTTTTAATATTTATTTTGTTTTAGATAATTAACTTTTTTTCTAAATGATTAATTAAGTCAATTTAATCTCTTTTTTTAAATCAAATTAACTTAACCTTTTTTTAAAATTAATTAAGTTAACCCTTTTTTAATTTAATTGGAAAAAAATTAACTTAGTTTCTTTAGGTTTTATTCATTAAATATTTTCAAATAAACAAAAAAATTAATTAATCGTCACTTATTTTCTCTCAAATAAACACTTCGTCTCTTCTTGCAATCTTCGCGCTTTTATCATTTTTCGCATTAATTTTTCATGATTTTGTAACTGCTAAAAGCTTGTAATAGATAATTAGGGTTTTCTATTTTCCCCTCATTTTTATGGTTTGTAACCCTCATCCCCGAAGCATTGTAATAACGTATGTTTTATTTCCCGCACTTTACCGCTTTTTCATTATAGTTATATCAGTGTGTTAGTAACTAGGATTGTATGGCAAGATTAAAACAAAATGTTAGATAACCTAATCAAAGACAAATTAACTGAAAAACAAATCACCTTCCACACACGCACCCCTGGGGTAACCACACTTGTTGCCTTCGGAAAATACAATTATGTCCCTCGAACGTGGGACGCTTTAGCAAAGACCCTCAGTTAAAAGATCGTAGTCCCTCGATGACCCTTCGATGCTGCCTTCGGTAAACGATCTTAGTCCCTTACGACAAATTGCTAAAGCGCCATATGAGTTGCCTTTATGACTGTACGATGACCCGCGCCTGTCCCTCACATATCCAACGATAGGGCTTCCTACTAACTAATGGTAGGATAACACTATCTAAATGAAGAGGAAAATAACACGAAAGACTCTTGAGTAGGTAGATAGCTCATAGTCGCTTGCTCACAAACAAAAGAATTTTTCACACAATGACACTTTTTCAACAAATATTTTCAAAATAAACATTTTGTATGCATTCTCAATGATACGAGAATAATTACAAAATTGCCACACTTAGGCATTTTCAAAATATTTTCAAACACACATTCACAAAGCATTTTCAAAAGTGAGCTAACAATTAAGAGCCCGTAGATAACTACAGATCAAAAGGGTGTTAATTTCTTCCCTTTTCATAACCTACCCACCTTACTCAGAAAAATTCTCAAAGGTCTTTCCTGTTATTTTCACCCTTTCCTTTAATGGATAAAAGAAAAGTCGGTGACGACTCTTTCTATCCGCGACATTTGCGATAAAATGCAAAACCAAAAGTCAATTCTCCCATCGTATTACAGAGTGCCACAAGTTCATTTTTTTCTTAAGCAAGACCTAAATAGTGTAAATTGAGTGTTGTGAATAATTCAAGAGGGTGTAAGTTGAGCTATGATCAATTAGTATTAGTGAAGCAATTATGTGTACGTGATGTGAAGTGTCATTCCAGGAAAGGTCAAAAAGGGATCTATGAGTGTATTTCTACAACATCAAAAGCATGTATTTCAAGGTAACGGAAAAAATCTATAAGCCACTCTTATAACACTAAAATACATCTGATTATATTATGAAAATCCTTTATAGTTGTAGTTCCTTATCTCTAAGTGAACTAATCAAGTGAATATCTCTATCTTACTCTTTTCAACTACTTCTATTATGAAATCCACTTGTTGTCGGATCTCTCCCAACAATAAGCTTTTATCCTTTTCTAAGTTGATCATTCAAAGAATCAGATTTATGAAAGTTTAACAATTAATAAAACAAGGCACTATCAACACACCAGTTAACACAAAAGTAACATAATATTAACTTCTCATTATTTAACAAACAAATGGTTTAGGTCACGATGAGCATAGTACAAACTCCAAAGTTGGTTCTTAAAGCAAACATTTTTAAACAGATGATGAAAAAGAAATGAAAACCTAAAATTAATGTGATACCTCCTTATAATGGATAATCAGTAAGTGATGACTCCAATTGCACAAGGATTCAGTAGTAGGAACTAGAAATGGTGAAAAGAAAAAACTATTTTTTCTTTCCACTAACCCTCGCACTATTTTCTTATAAATTTTTCTTCAAGATGTTGAACTCTCTTTTTTAGTCTCCAACAAGGTCCATTTATATGCCTTAAGCTATGGTTATTTTGCATTGTCTTGGATCATGGGCCTTTTGAGAAATCACATCAAACCCAATTCTTTATTCAACATATTCCCTTCTTTCCTTGTGCTACGTATGTAAGAAATCAGGTACAAAGACAATTATGAGGGACAAAGCATAGCATGGAAGACAACAGCAACAAAGGTGCAGGCGACACTTGTCCTTTTTTACAGGGAGCACTTGTTGTGGGCGTACCATGTACCAACTTTTATCCTCTAGCACCATTGATTTTATCTAGTAAAATTAAGAATAACTCTTCCGATGCAACAACAAATATTCCTTTCCAATGCAGATCACTTTCCACGTATGCCCTAGGAGTTCAGTTGGTTTCTTTATTTCACCTTTGAGTTGTTTCTAGATTTTTGCTTCAGTTTAAACTCCCAGATGCTGTCCCTAATTGTCTTGTCTCTGCTCATCATAATTAACCTTGAAACATGCAACAAACACATTAAAAATACAAAAGATGGCACATGTCGTGCTCCATGCAATTTACTATAAAAGTAGATAAAATGCAATAAAACAACTACGAAATGATAAACCAACTAGCTTAAAATGAAGATTAGGCTATATAATAACTCACAAAATATGGATTATTAGGTTTCTTAGGAGGACCATTAGATCTTTCACTGCTTTCTTTATATCCAAACCATACGACTAGACATATATGAGATGAAAAGGTAGAATAAATCTTTTAATTACTCTTCTAAATATTTGTGTTATAATATTTTAACTGTCTGGAAACATATTTATTTATTTTAGTATCATAATGATACGTTGAAGTGTATCTGCCATAATAGGAAGGTTGTGAGGCTGACACAACCTGATGAGCCGTGGTTCCAAGATGTCACATTGTAGAACTTATGCATGTATGGCTATGGTTATATTAACCACGTATTATTGTCTATTTTTGTGGATAGCTGACATGTAGATACATCATTATTTCTTCTTCTGGAAGGTGAGATGTATATCACACTTGATGATGCTTCATGCATCATTTATCTTTCCATCTAGGGAAAATTATTAAACTACTCTAGGACCACCAAACCCGAGGGCTTAGACATGACGTTAACGTATGATGACTTCTCGGGAAGTTTACTGATAGTGTCAGAGTAATAAAATAAGATCGTATCCACATGGAGTGTTATTTAACAAGATAATAGTTGTGCAAGTTTAGAAAGTAACAAATTGGTGTATAGGTCACTAATCCATATTCAACTAACATAAATGAAATTGGGCAAGGTAACAATACGTTAATTCAAAGGCCACTAGTAGAGGTCTCCTATCCCTATTCAACTGGCGTAAGTATAATAATTGCCTTAATTCAAACACATAGACTAAGGGTCACACTACTATAGAATGTGTATACAATAACGCCCAATTCACCATGGTTCTTCTAAACATCGCGGTGACATCTCTAAACTCGGGTGCTAGCATTTTTTTAATTAAAAATTGTTAGAATATAATAACGGTTGATGATCTCACCATGGCGATAAAACCAAACTTTCATGGGTTTGAACCTCGGATCCCTCAAATATTTTATTCTTTTAGTGTTAAGACGTACCTTTTCATTTTTTATTTATTTTTAAATGAAAAACAAAAGGGATATCACTATAATTTTTTGTGCAACCATTGTGATGTAATTTGTTTTTTTATTTAAAATTTTTAAATGGTTAAACAATGGCGCTTCTTTATGAAATTTCATTATATAAATAATATATTATCACGATTAATAATATTGACTGTGCTGGTACTTTTATAAATATTTTACACTTCTAGCTAGCTTGTCTCTTCAGTATCCATTTTCACTGAAAAAGAAACAATATGAGACAACCCCAACATTCAATATTGTGAAACGATACACGATTTAAACTCTAACATCATCTTTCATTGTTTATCGTTCCTTATTTTTCACTTTGTTCATTGTTTATTTTTCACTTTCATCAACATCGTCAAGGAGGTTGACAATACCAACACGATTGTCGATGCCGAGGAGGATGACTACACCAACACCTTCTTCATTATCGGGAAGAAAGACAACACTAAAAATGTCATCATCGTCGGGAAGGAAGACAACACCAACACCAACATAATATTATCCTTTACTTAGTTATCATATTTACAGTATGCAAAATATTTTCCTCATGCATCTACAATAAACCTTATTTGTTATTGTTGTGGATGTTGTTGTTGTTATTATTAATGTGTATGATTAATCTTTTGGTGTTATTATATTAGATAATAAAGGTTGTTGTTGTTATTATTGTTTATGTGGTATTTGTTGTTTATGTTGTTGTTGTTATTGTTTATGCTGTTGTACAAATTATACTCAAATGAAAAGATCACAAAGAGGTGTCACAATTATGCACTAATTCACAAAAGTCCGCAACTTAGGTGACAAAATTCCGACCACGTTTGATTCGTTCTATATAGTAGTTTATTGTGAATATTACTCTACTTTTAAGAGTTATGTGTAATCTCAAGCCTCAACTCAACTTTAGTTTTGATGAAAGACAAACAAGCTAGTTTGGTGAAAGACAAACAAGCATTATGGAAAGAAGGAAAAGAAGTGGAAATCAACTTAAAGCATCATTCACTCAAAGCTTCAAGGAACTTGGCAAGCAATCAAGTATATCAATTCTCAATTAAACTACATTGATTAGAAATGCTCAAAAATGATATACACACTTGCCACATCACTTCAATTATATTTCAAAACATTTTTTAAGTTTTTCTCTGCTGTAAATCGATTAACATATTGTGTAAATCGATTTACACATGTTTTTTCAAAAAACTGTTTGCTCCTGCCAGCAATCGATTTACAGGTTGTGTAAATCGATTGATCACAGAACAAACTGATTTTTTAACTCTTGTAAATCGATTGACACAACATGCTAATTGATTTACACTTCAAATTTTTTGAAATTATGAACGTTACAAACACGTGCAATCGATTTGCATCTTATGTTAATCGATTTGCATATTGAAAATTTTGAAAAATCTGAACTGGTTTCAAGATATCCTTCACACCTTTTCTCCAATAGTTGCATGATCAAACATTGCATCTTGTCAAGTTTTTCAAACAGAAAAGTGTCCTTTTGGAAAGGTATCTTGATTACTATATATTACAAAATATTTCAAATCATAAACAACTCTTCTCTTATGCAATAAAATCTGAACTTTGTAAAATATTCAAACTTCATATTTCTTAACTTTTAAGAACAAAGATTTTCTGCACTTTCACACATATAAAGAACAGAAATCTTTGAGCATTATCTAACCATTGTGTTACAGTTTGAATTGCTTACAAGAGAAGAAAGAAGAAACTTCAAAGAAGTCACTCTATGTGATCAACATATTTCAAGAAATCATACTTCATAAAAACATACAAAGTGTAACTTATTTCCAGGATTGTTGGAATTAAGTATTAGATTACTTTTGTTCCTTGTTGTCCATTGTTGGAAACAAGAGGTATCTTTTGAGAGGATTGTTCTCATTAGACTTATTGGAAATCCAAGAGGGTGTTCTTGGTTATTTGTTAGGTTCTTTAGTGGATAAGACTAGGAAGAGTCTTGTAAAAGTTCTAACAATATAGTAAAATCTCTTGCGTGTTTGCAAGGGGACTGGACGTACTTCCGGGGTGTGGAAGGAACCAGGATAATTCTCCGTGTCTCTTTACTTTCTGCACTTTACAGTTTTCAAAGCACTAAATCAAAACCAGAAAGTATAAAATAAGTCAAAAATCGACCACCACCTAATTCACCCCCCCTCTTAGGCGCAATCTTAATCTTACAATTGGTATCAGAGCGGGTTATAGGTAACCTGCTCCTAGAGATCCAGAATGGCTTCCGCAAATCATCAACCAGTTTTCAGAGATGGTGGTAGTAACAACAAGCCTCCTCTATTTTGTGGTGAATATTTTGACTTTTGGAAAATACGCATGAAGGCGCATTTAGAAGCACAAGGAGAGGAAGTATGGGATGCTGTTGAAAATGGTCCATTTATCCCGATAACGGTAATTAATGGCGTTGGGTCTGCAAAGCCCAAAACTGCATGGGACGACGATGATAAAAAGAAAGTTCTCTATGACAAAAAGGCAATAAACCTTCTTCAAGGTGCACTCAATATGGACGAATTTTTCCGTGTCTCAAACTGCAAAACAGCAAAGGAAATTTGGGATACCTTGGTTCAAACTCATGAAGGAACGGCTGAAGTAAAAAGATCAAGGCTAAATACCTTGAGTCAAGAATATGAACTATTTCGAATGCAGCCCGGAGAATCCATTCTTGACTTACAAAAGAGATTTGTGCATTTGACAAATCACTTAATTGCTCTTGGTAAAACCCTGTCAAATGATGAACTCAACTTGAAAATCCTTAGATCATTGACTAGGGAATGGCAACCAAAGGTAACGGCAATCTCGGAAAAGAAGAGTCTCTCCGCATTGACTTCCGCTACATTATTTGGCAAACTTCAAGAATACGAAACGGAACTCGGTAGACTTGAAAAACATGAGAATCTAGAAAAGAAGTCCAAAAACATTGCTTTAAAAATTGATTCAAAAGAAGTGGTAAAAGAAGACAATCCGGAAGAAGATGAAAATTTCATGCTTCTAGTGAAAAGACTTGGGAAGTTTTTTGGCAGAAATGACAAAGGCGGATCTCATGCACATAAGAGAAAGCACTTCAAGAAAAGAGAAGCCTCCACATCAACACAAGATGTCTCATGTTATGAATGTGGAAAGCAAGGACACATCAAGCCAAATTGTCCAAATCTCCCAAAGAAAAATGGATTCAAAGGAAAGGACTCAAAACAAAAGAAAGCCTACATAGCATGGGAAGATAATGATATGAGCAGTTCATCGGAATCGGAAAGCGACGAATGTGCAAACTTAGCCTTAATGGCATCGCATCACTCCAACAATGAAGAAGAGGTTAGTAATGAATTTAATCTTTTTGATGATGATGTTCAAGGTGCAATTGATGAACTCTTGAAAGAATGCAAAATTTTATACAAAAAGGTGTCAAAACAAGAAAAAGAACTTCTAATTTGTCTAGAAAAAATTGACACCATGACTAAAGATTTTGATCTTCAAAAACAGAATTTTATTAAAGAAAAGGAAACCTTTGCATGCTCCAAGTGTGAATCAAATGTCTTTCAAATTGTTCAATTGAAAAGAGTCATTGAACGATATGAAAAAGGACAAATAGGATTGGAAGGATTACTAAGCCAACAACGTTATCCAAATGATAAAAGAGGTCTTGGTTATGTGAATACTAAGAAACCAAGTAACAACCCCATTGTTTTTGTGAAGGCTAGTAATAGTTCCAATCCCAAGAAAGTAGAAAAGAAGCAAGTTGTTCATAATCATCAAAAGAAAAAGGCTAATGTATCTAAAAGAAAACAAATTCCTATATACAAGAGTAAATTTGTTCCAAACTGTTTTTACTGTGGTATTATTGGACACACACCAAATGCATGCTATATTAGAAATTTCAGTATGGCTAGTGGACACTATGCATGGGTGAAAAAGGGAACTAACTATGAAGGACCCAAGGCAACTTGGGTACCTAACAAGAAATAATTTGTTTTTGTAGGTATGCTTGAAATCCACATCAAATGTTTGGTATCTTGACAGTGGATGTTCAAAGCATATGACAGGAGATGTACACCAATTTTCATATCTAGTACATAAAGCCAAAGGGTATGTCACCTATGGAGACAACACCAAAGGAAAGATTCTTGGCGTTGGAATAGTTGGCACACCTCCATCCATTCAAATTGAGGATGTTCTCTATGTTGAAGGATTAAAGCACAACCTTCTTAGCATAAGTCAACTTTGCGATAGAGGGTTCAAGATCAAATTCAACAAAGAAGAATGCCTTATTATGGATGAGGCAACCAATGAGGTAAAACTCAAAGGTATAAGATCTAACAATATTTTTATGATTACTCTAGATGATTTGTCTATGAAGGTACAATGTCTTATGGTAAACAACAATGACGCTTGGTTATGGCATACGAGGATTGCTCACATTCACATGGAGCACTTGAACAAATTGGTTAAGCATGACTTAGTTATTGGTCTACCAAAGATGAAGTTCATCAAAGACAACTTATGTAGTGCATGCCAAAAGGGCAAACAGACCAAATCAACTTTCAAACCAAAGAATGTGGTTTCAACAACAAGACCACTTCAATTGTTGCACATGGATCTTTTTGGTCCATCTAGAACAAGAAGCTTCGGAGGTAACATTTATGCATTAGTTATTGTAGATGATTTTTCCCGGTTCACTTGGACTTTGTTTTTAGTGCACAAGATGAAGCATTCAAGGCATTCAAGAGATATGCAAAACAAGTTCAAAATGAGAAGTCATCAAAGATAACATCAATCCAAAGTGATCACGGTGGAGAGTTCCAAAATAGTCTATTTGAAGAATTTTATGAAGAAAATGGGATCTTCCACAATTTTTCAGCACCAAGAACTCCACAACAAAATGGAGTAGTTGAAAGGAAAAATAGGTCTTTGGTGGAACTTGCTAGAACCATGCTAAGTGACTCAAGTTTGCCTAAATATTTTTGGGCGGATGCGGTAAGCACAGCATGTTATGTAAGCAATCGCGTGATCATAAGACCTATACTAAAGAAAACTCCATATGAGATTTACAAAGGAAGAAAACCAAATATCTCTCACTTTCATATTTTCGGGTGTAAATGTTTTGTCCTTAACAACGACAAAGACAATCTCGGTAAGTTCGATGAAAAATCGGATGAAGGTATCTTTCTTGGTTACTCCCTTTCTAGCAAAGCTTTTAGAATTTACAATAAAAGAACTTTAACTATAGAAGAATCAATGCATGTTTCTTTTGATGAATCTAACACCTCCAAGGAGGAAGTTATTATTTGTGATGATGATGATTCTATAGATCTATCTCATGAGATTTCCTGCGGAGATGGCAAAATTGTCAATCCGGAACAAACACATGAACTTTCACATCAAAATGAAAATGATGATGATCTTCCTCAAGAATGGAGAACTCATCGTGATCATCCCATTGACAATATAATTGGAGATATTAGCAAAGGAGTATCTACTCGGCTAAATCTTAAGGATACATGCTTAAATATGGCGTTTGTATCTCAAGTTGAACCCACTAAAGTGGCTCAAGCACTAGAAGATGATCAATGGATCCTTGCCATGCAAGAGGAGTTAAACCAATTCGAGCGGAACGAAGTTTGGGAACTTGTTCCTAATCCAGGAAATAAACGTATCATTGGAACCAAATGGGTTTTCAAAAACAAGATGGATGAAAATGGAATAATCACTCGAAACAAGGAAAGACTAGTTGCTCAAGGATACAACCAAGAGGAAGGAATTGATTTTGAAGAAACTTTTGCTCCGGTAGCACGTTTGGAAGCAATAAGACTATTACTTGCATATGCATGCTCATTGGACTTTGAACTTTTTCAAATGGATGTAAAAAACGCATTTCTCAACGGATTCATAAATGAAGAAGTCTATGTAAAGCAACCTCCCGGATTTGAAGACTTCAAACATCCTAATCATGTCTTCAAACTAAAGAAAGCTCTCTATGGGCTGAAACAAGCACCAAGGGCTTGGTATGATAGACTAAGCGCATTCCTATGTGAAAAAGGGTTTGTAAAGGGTAAAGTTGATACCACTCTCTTCATAAAAAATGTTAATCATCATACCTTACTTGTACAAATCTATGTAGATGATATTGTTTTCGGTTCAACTAACCAAAATATGTGCAAAGAATTTTCGTCTATGATGCAAGGAGAGTTTGAGATGTCTATGATGGGAAGATTGAATTTCTTTCTTGGTCTTCAAATTAAGCAACTCAAACATGGTATTTTCGTAAACCAATCAAAATATTGCAAAGACCTTATAAAGAAGTTTGAGATGGAAAGTAGCAAAGAAAGTGCAATTCCTATGGGATCCGGCACCTATCTTGATCCAGATGAATCAGGGAATTCTATTGACATAACTAAGTATCGTGGAATGATTGGCTCACTCCTCTATTTAACAGCAAGTAGACCTGACATTATGTTCAGCGTTTGCCTATGTGCAAGATATCAAGCCAATCCTAAAGAGTCTCACCTTGCAGCAGTCAAGCGCGTAATAAAATATCTCAAAGGAACAACCAACGTCGGATTATGGTATCCAAAAGGTAGTATGTGCAATCTAGTTGGTTATTCTGATGCTGACTATGCAGGTTGCAAAACTGATCGCAAAAGTACTAGTGGAACATGTCACATTCTTGGAAATGCCTTGGTTTCATGGTCATGCAAAAAGCAAGCAAGCGTAGCTCTCAGCACTACCGAAGCAGAATACATTGCGGCTGGAAGTGGATGCGCTCAAATTCTTTGGCTAAAACAACAATTACTTGACTATGGAGTAAACCTTGGATGCATTCCTCTTCGATGTGATAACACAAGCGCGATCAATATTACGAAAAATCCAGTTATGCATTCCCGGACGAAACACATTGACATCAGACATCATTTCAACTGAGACCATGTACTCAAAGGAGATGTCGAGATCACATTCGTGGACACTCAAAATCAACTCGCGGACATCTTCACAAAACCACTTGCAAAGGATGCATTTTTCAAAATTCGTCGTGAACTTGGAATCCTCGATGAACAAGATATTTAAGGTGCACTCAATCCTTAACTATACCTTAATGTACATATATATGTGGTTAGACATTGTTTCAAATGTTAAAAATAATGATGTTTTAAATTTTTTCTTTAAGTAAATCGATTTACACCATATGTCAATCGATTTACTACTGAAGCAAATCATTTTTTTTAATAAAATATTTTATGTAAATCGATTTACACAATATGTAAATCGATTTACCACTGAACGAAAATTATTTTTTATGAAAATGTTCTGTGTAAATCGATTTAACCAAGGGGCAAATCGATTTACCACAGAATCTGAAGCATTTTCTGTGTATTTTCTCTATGCAATTTAATTTTTAACATGTGATACTTGTATGAGCTTTTAATATATTGGTCAAACATTCATTGTCTCTCAACCTCCCATCTTACTATTGTCCAATCAATGAAACCTTGACCAAATCACCAAATTAAAACCTCATAAAGACCTCACTTACTCTCTATATTATTTAAACTCACCAAAACTATCTCATAACACCAACACACTCTCTCACATAAAAACACAAAGAACTCTATATCTCTCTTTTCAAAACCCTAACAAGATCCATGGCTCCCAAGAGAAAAGCCTCTGCCTCAGAGAAAGGAAAGAAGCAAGCTACGTCAACATCTGAAAACTCTGTGCTCGAATACCTCTCGGATCCACATCGGGACAGATTTATCAAGCATTTTCAAAAGAAAATCATCTCTGCTCCAAAGTTTGGTATGTTATCTACTTTTCCAGATGAATGCTTCTCGTTTCAAAGAGATTTCATTGCTTATGGTTTAGAACCATTAATATCTTCACATGGTTTCTATTACCCGGATCTGGTTAGAATTTTCTACAGCAATATGTGCTATGACAACAACAAATGTTATACCTATGTCCTTGGAAAAAGAATCCCTCTGTATTCCAAAACTATTGGCAGAATTTTGAACATTCCATATTCTGGAAGTACCCTCTATGATCCAGAAGATGCTGCTTGGGAAAACTATCAGAAGCGAGAATTTTTCTATAGCATTGGAAGGTTATCAGAATCTGAATACCGTGCCAAGCGGATTCGAAGTCTTGGCGGGGTTATTCCAGCTAGGGACACATGGAGTGCTGGAAATTTTCATATAGATGATAGGTTGTTTCACTATTTTCTGGTGTATATTCTGTTTCCTAGAGCAGGGAATCATTGTACGGTGACCGACCTAGAACTGCAAATCATCTATGCAAGGAAAAATGGAATTCCGGTTAATTGGGTAAAATTGATTGTGATGCATATGCTAAAAGTTGCCGCAAGGGCCACCTTTCTACCATATGCATATTTCATTACAAGGATTATGGCAGCTTTTGATATAGATTTCACTGGATTTGAGCGGATTGAAATGGATCCAATCACCACTAGGATCTCCATCAAAAATGTTGATTCAAGGATGGGTGTTCATTTCAATGCTGAAGCAAAAACCATCACTTACATTGGAGAGGATGTTGTCGGTGATGACGGTAATAATGCAGATGAAGAAGACCATGAAGTTCCTCCTCCTGCTGCTTCTTCTGGTCCAACAAATCAAGATGTTATGGATTTCATGACGCAAAAGTTTGCTTCTCTCAATTCTAACATCAATGCTCGATGGACTGAGATAAATGACTCTACCTCATCTCGAATAAATGCTTTTCAGAATGATGTGAACCAACAATTTTCATATCTTTATTCACATCTTCATATCCCTCCATACGACCCAACCAATCCTGCTCCTCCGCCTCCTCAATACACCGAATCACCACTTCAACAACAATTTCCATATCAAGGACCTTTCTAAAATGTTCCTGATCAATGTTATTAAATTCTTGTTATAAGTATCATTATGGTTTTTGTCTTGTTGTATTTCAAGTGTTCATTTTATGTATTGTGTTCTTAAACTTTGTTCGATAATTTTGAAAGTTTTTTGTTTTTTATTCATGTTCCTGTACATTTCTTTCTGTTATAATTTCTTGTTGCATCTTTCCCTTCTTTTTGATAATGTCAAAGGGGGAGAAGGATGTAATATCACTTTATGGTTATTTGTTTTCATTGTCTTTACAGAGCAAGCTTTCAAATCTTTTTCTCCATAGGGGGAGAAATCTTCTCAGGGGGAGAAAACACATTCTGCTAAAATTCTGATCAACACATAAAGGAAAATGGTTTGTCATCATCAAAAAGGGGGAGAATGTAATCTCAAGCCTCAACTCAACTTTAGTTTTGATGAAAGACAAACAAGCTAGTTTGATGAAAGACAAACAAGCATTATGGAAAGAAGGAAAAGAAGTGGAAATCAACTTAAAGCATCATTCACTCAAAGCTTCAAGGAACTTGGCAAGCAATCAAGTATATCAATTCTCAATTAAACTACATTGATTAGAAATGCTCAAAAATGATATACACACTTGCCACATCACTTCAATTATATTTCAAAACATTTTTTAAGTTTTTCTCTGCTGTAAATCGATTAACATATTGTGTAAATCGATTTACACATGTTTTTTCAAAAAACTGTTTGCTCCTGCCAGCAATCGATTTACAGGTTGTGTAAATCGATTGATCACAGAACAAACTGATTTTTTAACTCTTGTAAATCGATTGACACAACATGCTAATCGATTTACACTTCAAATTTTTTGAAATTCTGAATGTTACAAACACGTGCAATCGATTTGCATCTTATGTTAATCGATTTGCACATTGAAAATTTTGAAAAATCTGAACTGGTTTCAAGATATCCTTCACACCTTTTCTCCAATAGTTGCATGATCAAACATTGCATCTTGTCAAGTTTTTCAAACAGAAAAGTGTCCTTTTGGAAAGGTATCTTGATTACTATATATTACAAAATATTTCAAATCATAAACAACTCTTCTCTTATGCAATAAAATCTGAACTTTGTAAAATATTCAAACTTCATATTTCTTAACTTTTAAGAACAAAGATTTTCTGCACTTTCACACATATAAAGAACAGAAATCTTTGAGCATTATCTAACCATTGTGTTACAGTTTGAATTGCTTACAAGAGAAGAAAGAAGAAACTTCAAAGAAGTCACTCTATGTGATCAACATCTTTCAAGAAATCATACTTCATAAAAACATACAAAGTGTAACTTATTTCCAGGATTGTTGGAATTAAGTATTAGATTACTTTTGTTCCTTGTTGTCCATTGTTGGAAACAAGAGGTATCTTTTGAGAGGATTGTTCTCATTAGACTTATTGGAAATCCAAGAGGGTGTTCTTGGTTATTTGTTAGGTTCTTTAGTGGATAAGACTAGGAAGAGTCTTGTAAAAGTTCTAACAATATAGTAAAATCTCTTGCGTGTTTGCAAGGGGACTGGACGTACTTCCGGGGTGTGGAAGGAACCAGGATAATTCTCCGTGTCTCTTTACTTTCTGCACTTTACAGTTTTCAAAGCACTAAATCAAAACCAGAAAGTATAAAATAAGTCAAAAATCGACCACCACCTAATTCACCCCCCCTCTTAGGCGCAATCTTAATCTTACATTATGTTGTGTTACTTGGACGTAGCAATGTCACTATATTGATAGATGGTTAGAAACAAGTGCCAAGTGATATCAGAGATAGCATATGGACAGATGTTAAGGTAATAATTTTAATTTTCATCTATTCGATATCACTTTTTATAGTTTCTAATACATACTTATTGATTTAAATGTAGTTGAGTTTTGAGTTTACCCATGACAAAATGTTGAAAAAAAGTGGATCACTTATGCCGGTACTTGTTGGAGGGGCTTTAAGTCATGACTCACACTTGACTACATTAGGAAGCCTAAGACCGATCTTGCTCGTCCATGGATAAGATATAGTTTTATATCAAATAAGCAATGGAAAAAGTTTGCGAGGGGCCGTGGTTCTGATAATTTCAAGGTTAGTACTAGTTTTATTTATCCGATAATTTTATGCTAATTATTTATAGATACTAATCATATATTTTTTCACTATATTAATAACCGACTAAAAGCAAAATAGGAATATAAAACAAGGCAAAAAACATGTACCCATATAGATTGTCTCGTGGGTGTAACTGGAAACTTCAGAAAACAATCATGCTTGAAGAAAACAACAAACATGAGATGATAGCATCCCATATCCACCGTCAAGACATGCGAAGTGGAAGAGGACACGATTAAGACCAAATGGAGAGTACACCTCATATGCGCCAAGAGTAGTTGTTGAGAAAATTGTAAGTAGGATTTGTTTTGCTTATGTTATTTGTTATTTAAATGCTTTGGTAACAATATATATGCTATCATGCATGTTGTGTAGAATATGTTGGTTGAGGCGGCCCATGAAGCCATATTTGTTCCAGAACCACAACATAATATACTAGTAGAAGCTATCAAAATAGATGAACATGGTAGGCGTGTCTGTGGTGTTGGAGAAGGTGCCAACATGAGGTTATACTTTGGTTCATCAAGAAAAAGCACTAGAAGCGTGAAATTACATGAACAAAGAGAAAAGATTGAGAAAGTTGAGAAGCAATTACATGAAAAAAGGAAGATGTTAGAAGAGGAGAAGGAAAGACAGAGGAAAGATATAGAAAAGTTAGAAAATTTTAAATAGTTATATTCGGTATGTGCTTTATTTGAGATGCTGGTGTTTTATCAGAAATGTATGATATATATTATGCTAATTTTATTTTATGTTCTAATTGAATATTATGTTGTATAGAATAAGTGGAAACATCCAACAACGTAAGGAAGTAATTGTTCAGCCCATCCCCCTTCCAGATAACCATAATGTGTTAATGGATCATTTCGTAAATGAAATCGCCATATTATACATGAGCATTGCGGAGGTCAATGACTTGTAACCTCTTATGCTAGAACATTGTCCAACTGTAGAACTCTTATATTATGATTCTAAAGATGTAAGGGATTTTCTCATGGGACATAAGTGGTTGGACATAGGGATATTACAAGTTTGGTGCACGTAAATATACAATTGAATATGCATGTCATTATAATATATTATCTTTTTTTTTGTATTTCCTCTCTTAATTTTTTAATTTTGTTTAACCATTTAGGTACATTCACCATATTTATATAGATTTAAGTAAATCGAATATTTATGAAATCTTGGATCCATTTAGTATTCGACGGACAGATAATGATCCAAAAGTGATTCAAGATTACGTGACAAAAGAGTTAAATGAGGGAGGAAAATAATGTTACTTAGTACCATTTATTGATTTTTAAGTAATTTTGTAATTGTTGTTTATCTATTATATATTTAGTTTTGTTTTAGCAAATACTACTTATATATATATGCTCGTGTTTATTCAGTGGCTATTAGCAATTGATCATCATATCACTTGAGACGAATACGATAATTATATTATGTTCCTTACATAAGAAACTCGAAAGCGGCATGAAAGATATTATTAGTTGATAAGTGTATGTTTATATGAAACTTTAAAGTAATATTTTCTTTGACATTGTAATTAGTTTAACGTGTAATATGTTTAATTCATTTTCAATATACATTGTTGTGCAACAACACAATATCATATGTGTGATACGGTGGGAGAACTGACTTGAGGTTTTGCGTTTGTGTTTGCAAATGTTTCGGTTTAGCAAGAGTAGCCACCGACTTTTTATTTTATCCTAAGGAAAGGTCAAAAAGCATAGGAAAGACCTTTGAGATGTTTTCTTGGGTTCGGGGAGTAGATTATGAAAAGGGAAGGTGCAAGCACCCTTTTCATCCATGGTTATCCAAGGGCTCTTAGTTACTTGTTTAGATCACTTGCTTTTGATTTTCAATTGTTTGAAATGGTGCTTTATGTGTGGTTTTGAAAGATGTTTTGAAAAGAGGCCATCGTTGTGGCGACCTTTGTAATGATTTTTGTTTGAATGTATACAAAGGTGTTTGTCTTTTGAAAAGATATTTCAATGTTTGAAAGTTTGAAAGTTTGTTTTGGGAAATGTTTTGAAATTGTGTTGTGAAGTGTGTTTGAAAATATCAAGGATGTTTTTGCAAGTTTGATCAAGTAACTAAGAGTTATCTACCCTATTTTACTCAAAGATTTTTTCTATATCTTTTTAACCCTTTTTGACAGTGTTGTTTTACCATTACATTTGGTAAACAACCTTGTATTAGGATGTTAAACGGGACAGGCGCGTGTCATCGTATAGACCATGATAGCAATTGTGTCAAGTATTTTTGGCAAATTTTTTAGGAACTTGATCATTTTGTTTAGGCAACCAAGATAGCGTCATCGAGGGACTATGATCCTTTATTTTGTTTTTATTTTTCCAAAGTACCCAACATGCATAACATGACCCATTTTTAAGGCAACAAGTGGATTGTAACCCTAGGGGTGCAAGTGTGCATTGTGTATTGATTTTCATGCATTTTTTTCTTTGTATTAGGTCAAGCTACTTGTTGATTTTGGAATTTGGCATACAAACCCTAATATCTAATCATGGCATAATTGAAAGCATAAAGTGCGAGAATTAAAAGTCTAAACTATTACAACATGATTATGGGGAGGGGGATACAATTTTTAAATGGGGGTGTATTTGACAAGAAATAAAAACCCTAGTTTTACTATTACATCCAAATTGAATAATGGCATAAATAATAAATGGACAATATTTAAATAAACAAAATAAATAAATATACCTTATGCAAAAAAAGTTTTTGTTTATTTATGTATGTAAAAAATATTTAAAGAAAGGAATAATAAAAAGGATTTTTTTATTTTATTAAGGGTAAGCCCTAATTTTTCTTTTAAGAAAATAAATATATTAATTACATTATTTATATACAATATAAAATAATATATATACAAAAAATTAAATATGTTTAGAAAAAGGTATTATTTTAAATATAAATAATAATAATTAAAAAAAAGTATATTTTTCATGTTTTTTATTCTCAAGTATTTATTAAATAAAATAAAAGTATATATGTATATTAATTATATTAAATATGTATAAAAATAAAATAAAATATATACAAAAATAAAATATATTAGAACAATATTTTTTTAGTATGAATAAAATAAAGAATAAAATAAAAGTATGATTTATATATTATTTTTAAGTATTCAATAAATAAAATATATACTAATTAAATTGCTTTTTATGTTAGAAAAATAAAAATAAAATGCAAAATAAATGTGAAAAATTTATAAAAATATTTTTGAGTATTTTTTATATTTGGAAATAAAAAATAAAATCAGAAATGAAAATAAAATACAAAAATATCAAAGCATAAAGAAATTGGGCCAGGGGGGTGCATTCAACAAATGGGAGGTGTCAAAAACAAGTCCAGGCCAAGCCCAACCCACCACTTCATCTTCAACCTCTGACTTTCAAAAAACGTGCGCGCCCTGTACAATTGCTAGATCCTGTATACTAGCTCTATTGCAAAAACACATAACATCAAAGTTGTAGAGCTCTTCAAGACGAATTCAACCATATAAAAAACTAATCCTAACTCTCAAAGACCAGAGAGAATTTCTTTGGCCCCAAAATCTAACCTAATTTTTTCAGTATATTCATGGACCAAATTCTCTTAGCATGCTTAATAAAAATGAAAACTGAGCATATGTACAACTTCATGGCTATGAATACTATATTTCTTATTCACAAACCTAAGGCTAAATGTTCCTAAATAGAGAGATAGGAAGTTGACAAAAACCTGTTTCAGCTGACTTCTTGTATGGCAATGTGGAGCTTTTCAACAAGGCCTGAGATGTCTGGGAGCTTGCTTGAACTTCACTTGACCTTCTCCAATACCCTGCTTGCCTTGAATATGCTTGAACAAACCTACAGAACTCAACCTGCACAAGCTCAAGATGAAAATGGCAAACCCTGTAAATGGAGTTACATTTGGTGTTTGAGGTTTCAGATAGCTTGGATGGATTGAATGGAAGGTGTTTGAACCAACTTGGGGCAAAACGCACGAGCAAAATGTGCTATGGAAGTCAAGTTGCAGATGCTGCCCTGTTTTACCAATGGAAGGTGATTTCTTGCTATGGGATGTTTGAAGGCTCAAGAAATCGTGTTTCTGGCTCAAAGAGGTGTGAGAAAGATGGTTCAAATGTTTGCACAAGTTGGTTTTGGCTGATGTTCTTGTTCTAGTGTTTTGGACATGTTTCTTGTTTATGAAGCAAAATATGTGAAGTAATTGAAACAGGCCTGTACAGGCTATCCATATGCTTGTACACTTTGCCCTTTTCCCCTCAAGTTTGTAGATTTGATTTGTTGTATGAGATATGGACCAATGCTCAAGGGATTCAATTTTGACATAAAGCACATTTAAGCAAAAATAGAAATGTACCTTTTTCTACTTAGGGATTAATTTTGTGTACAATGCCCTAATGACCAAAACAATGCCTTATACCAATGTATTTGCATTAAATTATTGAGTGTGGAATGGTTTAGAGGCCTGTAAACTAGTGGAAAGCATGCTGACTTGAAATTACAATTTGTATGAACATGAACATGCCATGGATGAAAAGTGAGTTTTTGCCAACTTCAAGCCTTCGATTCTCCCTAAACACAAATGAGTTTGGAGAGTTCTTGGACATTTTGGAAAGATTGAAACATGCTCTATAATCCATATTTGAAATGAAACTTGAGATTCCAAGTGGAACTATGTGAAAAATGGCCATGAAGATAGGTCAAAATCCTGCCTAAACTAGGGCAAAATTTCACTAAGTTAAAAGTTTTAGGGACCCTTGTTCCAAAAATCATAACTTGAGATCCAAGCTTCTTTTGGGAAAACTTTGTGAATCAAAGTTATATACTTTGTGGAGGACTACAACTTTAATGTTGGAAGTTTTGTTTGAATCCAAATGCATCATGGTGAAAATGTTGGGCAAAGTTAGGAAAAATTAAGAAAATTTCATAACTTAGAAAAATTCTAAGTTATGAAAATTTTCAACTTTAAACCCTAATTTGCAAAAATGGGTTTCTTGATGAACAAGTTTCATGTTTTTACATATCTTGATGAAAAATGACTCTTGGCACTTGATTTTGACCAAAAAGTCAAAGTTTGACTTTTTAGTGTACAGTCAAATTTTGATCAGTTGACTGAAAAATTCATCTGTCAATCCAATGCAATTGAGGTCTCTTGAACTTGTTGAATATGTCAAGATGATGCCATTGAGTCCTTGATTCTATGGTTGAGCCCAAGTTGCCATTGGCTAGGTCAAAAGTCAGAAATTGCCTATGTACAGTCAAAACCCTAAAAATGACCATTTTGCCCTTTTGATGATTTGATCAAATTTCTTGTGGAGTTGTGGTCCAAACTTGATCAAATGGTTCATATGAGTTTATAATGTTGATTTGGGTCAAAAATCATGAGGTTTGGCTGTAAATTGGCCATAGTTGACTTTTTCCCCAATATAGTTGATTTCTAGGTCAACTGTCCAATTGACTGGGCAAAAATTTGATTCAAGGCTTGAAACTTGGTATGGACAAACTTATGAGTCCAACATGAAGTATAAAAGTCATTTTGATCATTATAAGTCCAAAAATCCCTATGCAAACTCAAACCCTGATTTAGGTCATCAGTGCAAAGAGATGTCTTGGGCAATGTAAAAACCCCAATCCTGTCTGGAGTTCAAGGAGCTTTGTGAGGGGAAATCTTGATAAAATGAGAGGAAAAATTTTGGGGTACAACAATATACAATATTAGAAGAAAGCCATCATGGATCTTGCCTAAGGTAAGTTCCCAATTACTTATTTCTATCATTTATATATATTGTTACATTCATGTGTGGTTATAGTCATGAAATTATTGTTTAAATTTATAGACGAGGAAATAACCAGGGGGTTACAAGTGTGGGTATTATGTCATGAAACACATGTTACATATTGTCCTTGTCTGCATTATTGATTCATGGGATGCGATATATAGTATATATATCATAAAATGTTTACATTATATTATACATAAGTTGGCTATTCAATTATTATCATGCATGATATTCACTTTTTTGCTCTTTTTTTATATAGATGTTTAAAGATGAAACACCATTCCTTGTTGAGCACTTTAAAGAAATTTGTAAATGTTGGGAGTTTATCCCCAATAAACTTAAGGGTCCTGCTGTTTGATTTATAAATATGTTTGATATATTTTTGAGATTGAATATGTAAATAACATATTTTATGTTTGATGTAAATATTACTTTTGACTTTTGATGCAAAATGTAGGTCATTTTATGCTCTTTATGCATGGTTAACAAAAATACATATTGCTTTTAATTATCTGATATGGTTAAAATATATACAAGTTAAAACATGGGGAAATTTTTAAAATTAGAGAATTCCTTTTTTAAAAATAACAAAAATTTTAACAACAGTTATAACAACAAACATTGTTTTAAAACCCAGCCCGACCCGGCCGGTCGGACCGGTCTGACCGAGAACCGATGGGCCAAGCGGTCTGATTAAGGGATTAGACCGGAATTACATTTAGATCGGATGAAACCAGTGTAAACCGTCCGGATCACCGGTTAAACCAGTGAACCAGCGGTTTTTACTGAACCGGCGGGTTTGACTATTTATTTTATTTTTTAGGGCTTTTGAAAATTTTTTTAACATAAACGCTTTGCCTCCTCGTTTCCCAAACCTAGGCATTTGAAAGGTTTTCTTTTTTATTTTATCTTTTCTTTTTCTAATTGAAGTCATATTCTCAACTTTCTCTACCAACAAAAACTCCCACTTGCTGCTGTTATTTGATATTCCTTGTTTGCCGTCAAAAATTTCATCAAAATATCAAAAATAGGTTATTTCTTTTTTACTTGGTCTAATTTGCATTGATGTTTTTCAATATGAATATTATTGTTTCAATTTGTTGATTAATTGATATAGAAAATAAATGATTAAATTTGATCATTTTCTATAAAATTGGGTCTTTTAGTTTAACAAATTGAGATAGAATTTGTATGAATGAAGCAGTTTTATACTTTTATGAATTAACTTATTATAGACTGATAACGAAGTTGTTGTAAATTGGAGATATAAATTGGGATAGATATATATTACTGTAATAGTCTTTGTATATATTATGGAGATAGAAATTAGGTTTAAAACTATGTAATCTAAATTATATAGTAAAACAAAGTTTTCTGTTTTTTATTAATTTAAATTATATAACAAAGAAAAGTTTTAGGATTTTATTAATCTAAAATATATAGCAAAGGCTGGAAAGCAAAGTTTCTATTTTTTTATTATATATGGTGATACACAGTAACAATGCTTGGTAGCCTATATGTAATATACAACAACATATTTATATATTTTGGATTTAGATATGCTACATATTTAATGTTTCTTATAATGTTTTTATAAATTCAATAATTTTTGTTTAGAATTGTGTTTTGTTAATATTTTTGTAATATAGTTTTATATTTTTAAATTTTGATTGATATTAGATATGGCATCACCCGCTGAAGTAATAACTTCGGAAGAAGTTACATCTTAAAATCCAACCCAACTCCAGAGCAGTAGGGAAAAACTGATATAACTTGGGGTCATTGTAAACAAATTGAAGAGAAAGCAAAACTTGTTAATTTGTGTATTTACTGTGATAAAATTATTAGAGGAGGGGGGATTAATAGGTTCAAATTCCATTTGGCTAGAATAAAAGGTCAAGTTGAAACATGTAAAAAGGTGCCTCCAGATATTCAATATCAAATGAAACAAAATCTTGATGAAGGTGCAAATAAGAGAAGAAAGACTCAAGCACAAAATTTTGATATTGATCTTACTACTCAAGAGGGTGGTGTAGTAGAAATGGATGTAGAACAATCAAGATCAAATTCGGTGATTGTGTCTCAAAAGAGAAAGAATACTAGTCGTATTGGTAATTATTTTATGTCTAGAATAACTCCTGGAGCTCAACCTTCTTTAAAAAGCGTGTTACAAAGTAAGGAATTGGTGGAGAAGTGTGATCTAGCTATTGCAAGATGGTTCATTGATTCTTCTGTGCCATTCAATGCAGCTAATAATGCGTATTTTCAATTTATGGCTGGTGCACTTTGCAGCATGAGTCCGAGGTATAAAGTTCCAACTATGCATAGTCTTCGTGGCTATTTGTTAAATAAATGGGTTGAAGATGTGAACAAATTGATAGAGGAGTATCGTGAGATTTGGAAGAAAACTGGTTGTACTCTAATGGCCGATGGATGGACTGATCGAAAAAGAAGAACTCTTATAAACTTTCTAGTTTATTGTCCCAAAGGTACTATTTTTCTAAAATCTGTTGATGCTTCTCATGC
This sequence comes from Vicia faba, assembly GCA_948472305.1. Taxonomy (NCBI): domain Eukaryota; kingdom Viridiplantae; phylum Streptophyta; class Magnoliopsida; order Fabales; family Fabaceae; genus Vicia; species Vicia faba. The sequence goes on along the minus strand of OX451735.1, from coordinate 868,570,808 downwards.
TTCAAAAACTGCAGATATGTTGTATAAGCTTTTTAGAGAGGTGGTTTTATTTGTTGGGCCTGAAAATGTAGTTCACATAGTGACAGATAATGCTGCAAATTATGTTGCTGCTGGAAGGTTATTAGAAAATGAGTTTCCTACTTTATTTTGGTCTCCTTGTGCGGCACATTGCATTAACTTGATGTTGCAAGACATGGGAAAATTATAGGAAGTAAGTGAGACAGTGTCACATGCTTCTAATGTTACCAAATATATTTATAACCATTGTTATGCATTGTATTTAATGAGAAAGCAAACAGGTGGAAGAGAAATCCTTTGTCCTGCTCCAACTCGGTTTGCCACTAATTTCATTGCTTTGCAAAGTATTTTGTCTCACAAAAACTCACTAAGAGCCATGGTAACATCTAAAGAATGGACAAGCTCAGCATATGCCAAAGAAGCAAAGGCAAAACAGTTTGTGGATCAAGTTTTAGATTCTGGATTTTGGAGTAAATGTGCTGATGTAGTTAAACTCACTGAACCATTTGTGCATGTGTTACGTATTGTTGATAGTGAAGATAAACCTGCTATGAGCATTCTATAAAAATCTATAGTCAAAGCTAGAGAGGAGATGGTGAGGAGGTTTCAAAGAAATAAGAAGAAAGTGGATCATTACTTGAAAATCTTAGATAAACGTTGGGATTCACAGCTCCGCAAAAATCTTCATGCTGCCGGTTATTGGTTGAATCCAGCTTGTAGATATAATGATGTAGAATTTGAAAAACATGCATCCACAACATCAGGACTTTTAGATGTCATTGAAAAACATGCTAATGGAAATTCTGAACTTCGATTGAAGTTAACAGATGAGATAAGAATATTCAAAGACGGTGAATTAGATTTTGGAAGGAAATCAGCCGTGGATGAACGATGTATTGTGAGGGCAGGTAATTTCATAACTTCTAACTCTTGATATATATTTTATTTTATATTTCAATATGTTTATAAATTTATTTAATCACGTGGTATAAATAGATCAATGGTGGGAAACTTATGACACTTGTACACCAACTTTGCAAATGTTAGCTATTCGTATTTTAAGTCAAACTTGTAGTGTTTCGAGTTGTGAATGCAATTGGAGTATATTTGAGCATATTCATTCCAAAAAAAGAAATAGATTGGAGCACCAAAAGCTTAATGATTTAGTGTTTGTTCGTTACAACTTGAGACTTCAAAATAGGTATTATTATGGTTATTTTTCTCTGATCATTATATTTTTATATTTAAATACATATACTTAGATTTAATTCATGTGTGCTTAGGAAAAATAAGAAATGGGAGTTATGATCCTATCAATATTGAAACAATTGCCGACCATTCTAGTTGGGTATTAGAGGATTCACCATCTCTCTTAATCAATGAAAAGTTGGAAGCATTGCGAAATGACCTTGAAAATATGACCATCCAACCAATTTCAAGTGATATTGGTATGTTCTAATATGAGAATAATATAGTTTGTGGTTGTGAATCAATTTAATGTCTCATATTTACCATCTCTAAAAAAATTTTGTTAATTGTTTTTTAAAATATTGTTATAGATCAAATAGATTTAGATGAGGATGAAGATGGAGATATGGGTAATGCACAAGATACTATTGTTGATACTGTGAATCAAGAAAAAAGCAACACCAGAGAAGATGAAGTTGGTGAAGAAGACAATGAAGTTGAAGATGAATATGAATATCAAGATTATGACAATTTGGCTTCATGGACATAAAAAATTATGGATCGTTGAGTATGGATTTTTGTGACTTATTAATAATACTATAACTTATGAATTGTTAAGTTTCTATCACTTCTTTGAATTTATAATTTGCTACATTAAGTTTCTATCACTTATTTTGATTGTTACTAATACTTTTGTTTATTCTAAATTATTTGAATTTATAATTTTCTATATTATTATAGTTATAAATTTCAGGTAATGAATATATTTTTTATAGAAACCGGGTCAAAAGCCATGCGGTCTGACCAGTGACCCACTGGTCCGACCAGTAACCCAGTGACCCAGTAACTTTACCGAGTCGATCACCGGTCTGAGTTTTAAAACATTGACAACAAACCATGGTTATATATTGAATGCTAACCAAAATTATATAAGTTCCAAAATATCGCTGTTGAGAATCGAGTCTGAGACCTTTAGGTCTATCACAACGGTTGAGATAACTAACTGTTGTGATATCATGTGCAATTTCCAGTATATTACAATGGTCCTAGGACCGAAATTGTAAGTAACGTATTTACAACAACACTCTACATAACAACGTCTGGACCTGCGTGATTATAATATTTTTTTCCAACCATTATTAAATGCATTTTTCATAGTAGTGTCAGTATTTCATATGCGTCCATTATCATATTAATAGAGTATCTCAAATAATATGAATTAAGCAAAATAGGCAATTAAATATAAATATAACTTCAATTATTAATGCAATAACAAATTAGACATATATCCCAACATGTTCAAAATAAATTCACCATACAAAACCTAACTTATGGGTGTTTAGTTACTCATACTGATACAAATAAATATCGAGTAATAGGATGAAGATTGCATGAGAAAATCCTTGAAAATCTAGCCTCTAATGGATTCCAATGCTCTCAAAATCACTCTCCTGATACTCTTTTTTGTCACTTTCAGTCAAATTTCGCAGAATCCCTAACAATGTGCCAAAAATCCCCTTTTAAAGTAGTCAGAACGCGTCAGAAAAAGCTTAGAAAAATGGTTCATCAAGCGCATCATGGGATATATCGTGTGTGCGATGCTTCATGTACATGGCCATCATGTTCACCATGGCGCTTGATGTTGCGTGTACAAGCCTATCATGTGCGTGATGGTGCGTGATGCAACTTGTCATTATTCTAGTAACTTTGTTCTTTTTGCTCCTTTTTCCATCCAATTTTCACCAAGTCTCCATTTCTTCATACTTAGTGATTTTTACATCTTTCTCTGGCATTTATGCTTCATATTTGCTAATCTTTGACTGATTTTTCTCAGATTTCTCGATGAAGTATATGTAATGACAAAATATCATCAACGTATTTAGGAGATGGCCAGGGGAAAGCTCTGCAAGAGTTAGATGACACTAGAGGGTGTCATGCTAGATTTTCCTTTTTTGAATGATTTATATGAGCACCACATGGTTGCATATGTAAATGTTGAAGGTGATGATGCACGAGTTAGATACCACAAAGTGTGTTCATTGAAGTCATACCTCTTAGTTTTGGTCGACACATACATTTTATGAAAAAAGTGCGACCTAAGTCGATGTTATCTACCTCAGGTATTTTATTGACTTGGAGAGGATCCACAAGTATAAACTGAGAGGTTTCTTGTTTAGTGTACCTATACTCCAAACTAATTGAGGGTAGTTTATGGAAGACTCGACAGTTGAATGAAAATAATTGTCTATTTACGGTAACATATTTGCACCTCTAGTGACATTAACACCATAATACATATGCTAAACTATTCTTATACTAACATTTCATTTGAACCATTTCAAGGCATGAATCCACACGTATTTGAAGGTGTGAAGAAAACACAAGAAATGGGGGTTTGAATTGAGTTTTCTTTTCTTGAAAAACTTTCGCTTCTAAGCATTGTTTGGTGAACAACGCTTCTGGATATTGCTTCTAAGCAATGCTTCTAATTAAGTTATGAAAAAATAAACTATTAAGCATAAGAAAAAGTAAAGAACACGTGATATATCCTGGTTCACTTGAGAAATCCCCAAGCTAGTCCAGTTCATCTTGCCAAGGTGATTTCGTCTTGAACTCAAGGACTTAATCCATTATAACAAATCTGATTACAATTGCACGGGAAACCCCCGGTGACTAACATCCAATGACGCGTTAAGGGATCCAAACCGGATATAACATTCATTGACCCAATAAAATCCGATCCCTCAGAATCTCCTACCAAGATTTCCTTCCAATGATATCCATCAGTGATCTCACAAGGATGACTTTCACTCAGTCCCCTTTAAGATATAACTACCATTGACCCAGTAGAATCCACTACCAGGATTTCATAATGACCTTCAGTCACTATCTTCTTGAGCACAGACCTTCACTCAGCCTCTCAAAGTATCATCAAACAACTGTTTGATTTATATTTATTTATAATAATATGCTTCTACAAAAGCTAGATGTAAACAAAATTTAAGCATACATCAGAAGATCCTAATACACACTAAAAATATTACATTTTATTGTAGCTTGATGTATGGTCTTCTTTTCTTTAAGTAGCTTTTTCTTGGACAACAACCCAAAGCACTTAAATTGCTTAAGTCTTCTTCTTCATAAGCTTTTGTAAGCTTTGTTGATCTTGATGTAGTAAAGAGAAGAACTTCTTCATCTTGATTCACCTTAGAACATTCTGGACAATATCCTTTGTTCTATTTCCTTCTATGATCACTTTAGAGCACAACATTTATGTTTTAGATTTGTAATTAGAGCTTTCACGATCATCTTCATTAACTTCCGAGACTTAGCAAGCTTTGTGCATCATATGAAATTAAGCACATTGTGAATCAATGATTTTCATTGTAATCATTATCAACATGATTGAAGAATCATTTTAATAATAATTGTTCTTGTTGTTGTTATAGTGGTTGATAGCTGTTTGGTTGTGTTCCAATAATGACAACTTTCATTTTTAACATTGAACACCAACAACATTTTAAACATACGATTCTTTTCTTATATAGCCAAGCAAAATAGATCCGTTGGCTATTAGAAAAAGAGTCGTTACAAATAGTACTGCTACGTCCTTTTCTCTTCCACAATTCAAGCTAGTGGAGAGATAGTGGAATAAGGCTTTTTTGTACTGTGTACTATTGTACCATGTCAATGTTATATTCTTTCCTTCTGCACTTCAGAGGCTTCTGTGAGCATGAGTTTAGAAGCGGGAACATAACATAAGGTCTTCAGAACTTCAAGTCTTCAGAGTCTTTAGAACTTCGTCTTCAGAGTCTTCAGCACTTGGTCGTGAGAACCCGTTGTAGAGAACCTTGGATCAGAAGAGCTTCAAGTCTTCAGAGTCTTAAGAACTGCGTCTTTAGAGTCTTCAACACTTGGTCTTGAGAACCCACTATATAGAACCTTGGATCTTTATAACTTCAAGTCTTTGGAATCTTCAGACCTTTCGTCTTTAGAATCTTTAGCACTTGGTTCTTTAAGAATCCTTTTAAGAATCCTGTTATTAGAAACACAAGTCTTTAGCATCTGGATTTCAGTAGAAACATTGTCTTCAGATCTTTTAACTTTGTCTTCTTAAAACAGGTTGTGTTTTTAAAAACTAAGTTTTTAGCATCTGGACTTCAGTGGAAATGTTGTCTTCAGATCTTCTAACTTTGTTTCTTTGGAACACACTATCTTTAGAAACTTGAGTCTTTAGCATTTAGATTTAAGTTAAAAATTATGTCTTCAGATCTTCTAACTATTTCTTTAGAACCCGTTGTCTTCAGAAACATGAGTCTTCAGCATCTGAATTTAAGTAGCAACTTCTATCTTCAGATCTTCTGACTGGTTTCTTTAGACAAACATCAGAGCTTACACTTTAGAGCCTTTTGGAGTGTCTTGCTATTGTTCAACAGAACTTGTATAGTGCAAAAGCAGAACTAATTCTCTTTTAATGTCTTGGCCACGCCATCCATCAAAAGCAGAATATGTTTATTAATTACTCAATAATAACAAACATTAGAGTATCACAATTATTCATACAAACATACTCATTTGTTATCATTAAAACTCATAGATAATATTGTAGAACCAAATCTTGTTCTTACAGTATTTTCTATGTCTTGATGGTCGAACATATGTGGATGAACACTTTGAGGCCTTGCCACATGCGTGCTTGATCATCCTGCTCAGAGGGAACTAGGAGACCAAGCTATTCCGAGTTGCTCTTGATAGCATTATGGCATATGATATTAACTGAATATCGTAAGATGATCACCGCGATACATAAGGTGATGTCATTGTACTCTGGATGATTGACATAAGGATCTATACTTATGAACCCCGTCTACCTAAGTGAGTCTTGTGCCAATTTGGATATATTTAGGGTAATACCCAGAGACCCCATAATTGTTGCTTCCGCCACTTTCCACCACATATATGTTGATGAGATCACTGCAATATATTTCGATCTTTTAGTGCCAAAGGAACTACGACGTATTCTAGCTCTTCGTCTATGGACTATAGTATACAAGTACATCTAATGGGTTTTATAGAGTGTCACGTCCTTTCATGACACCAACCGCAGAGGAAGATCTCTCGGGGCCAACTCATAAGGAGATCTCAGAGGAGAAACAGGCGAGAGTGAACCATATTATTGATGTGTTACCTGTATGTTACTGCATCATGACTATTAAAATAGAGACTTTAGTTAGGGGCGAGTTTTTGGAAGGCACCCCTCCAGTGACCATTCTACAAGTAATCTTAGCAGAGGTACAAAATGCATTATAATGTCGCTAGTAGAGGAAGAACAAAGGTGTCTGATATTCTCAGTAGTGAGGTTTTAATTTATATATTTTGATAATTTTGTAATATGATATGGATTGATTACGACATGATGACATCTTATATTTGACATTTTGGTTTATGTGTGCACGGATGCACATTCATGTTTATAAATAAAATGTCAAAGAGTGAAAATTACTATCAAAAGATAAATATGATACAATGATTAGAATCCAGACTAATTTTGTGACAAAAATGAAGTGTCTCATTCATGAAATAATTAAGTTGAAGAGCATAAGCGTCACGAAATTGGACTCGAAAGTATATAAAAGACATTTTAGAGTTTCTATAAGATGTAGTCATTATATAAAATCTAGTAAACAACAACCTAACTTATAAAAGAAGAATCAACTCTAATAAAAAAAATCAATCAATTTTAAATACACCAAAAATATATAATTAATTATATGGTTATTAATCATCTCACACTTAATTAAATAAATAATTGATAGTAAAAGGCATATTTGATTGAGATTTCAATAATTTTAAAATATTTTTTTATGATAATTTTCTTTTAAAATATTTGATAAAAAACTATAAATTTAAATAAATTTTGTAACAATTATCTAAGACAATCAATTGTAAAAAAAAAAAAACTAAGACAATCACAATTTTTTACAACGAAATCTAAAAATTATCAATTGAAAATTTTCACAACTTATAAAAACATTACAAGATTTGAAAATATTGAGATTTTGATAGATTCTCTTGAAAATTAAATTTTAGAACATCTTTTAATTGAAAATAATTTCAACAATTTCATTCAAATTCTTACATTTTTTCAAACTTTTTTAAATATATTTTATAATCATTCTTTATGCTATAATATATATTTTATATATTTTATTTACTATCTTTTTATATAAAAAATCTATTGAATTTCTCTCAATCTTAAAAACTTAAAAAATATTTAACAAATCTGTATTATAAATGATTTCAAATTAAACTAAAAAGTGTAAATGGTAAATAGTTTTCAAAAAACACTTTTTTTAAAACAATTTTTAAGAAACTTAATGAATATAATTTTACAAAATCTTTTGAAATCTAAAGTTTTTTCTTATATCAAAATAATCCTGTAATTTTTTCCACCAACGGACAGAATTGGTTCAAGTGATCAAGTCCCTAGCATGACCCAAAGTCACGTGACAAAAATTTGAAAAACAGAGTTAAGTCACGTGCCACCCTGATTTGAAGCAATTCCAACATTAAAAAACCAAATAAAATTCATAAAATAAATAAATCGAGAAGCACCGAAACCAAAAAACCCAAAAAACCCCAACTAGTGTGTTTGGATTTTGAGTTGAGTTCTTCCCCTTCTTCTCCCTCTTCAAAATTCGAAAACCGAAAAACCAACTTTTGGTAGCTAAATAACACACCATGGAATCGATTCTCATTGATTGCGTTCAGAAAAGTCTTCAACACTTCATGCACTCCAACGCCATCTTCATCTCTCAACGTCTCTGCGCTCAGTTCCCCTCCGAGGTTCTTCTTCACTCTCACTTCACTACTTTTTTTGTTCATTCGCAAAACCTAACTGTAAATTCAATTCAATTTGTGAACAGTACGAGCTCAATGAACTTCGTTTTTTGTTTTGGTTTTGCTTCTTAGCGTGCTAGTTTGTTACGTTACTGTGCAACCAGATCGATTGTTTCTTGTTAGGTTATACGAATTAAGAACCTGTTTGATTCGATTAATTTGCGGAAGTTTCTAGATGAAGGTTAGACTGTTGGTAGCTTTGGATAGATTTGGATTCGGTTAAATTGGGATTTGAATTTTCCTTTTAGATTTAATTTTATGTATATTTTCATGTTTACCTATGTTTTTATGTAGAGTAGCCTTAAATAGAGGGGTTGTAGTGTAGTAGAATTTGAACAATGGATGATTATTGTTTTACTATGCACTATTTAGTATAAAATGTAGTCAAATAGTGGCTGTAGCGGCACCATATCACTTTTTAGCTATGAAGCACGGACACCTGAAATATGTCACCGATACTGACGCGTGGACACCAATGGTAATTTGAAAATAAAATGAATAAATTAAAAGGAATCACAAGTGTCGGCTTCGGTTACTGACACAGGCACACCTTTTTTCCAGAGGTGTCGGTGCTACAAAGCTTTTTCAGTAGTAGAATTTAAAAAACTGTTATTGTATGCGTTTGCTACTGACTACACTGATGTGAAGTTATGGTGAGGGAAAACAGTAGATGGTGATTTTCCCTCTCTTTTGATATTTCAAGTTGCTTGTCGAGTGAAATTGAAAGGGGTTTGTTTATGTGGTTTTGAGAGCTATTTGCTGCTTGTTGTTAGTTGTTACAGCCACTGTTGTCAATGGCGGATTGCGTAAGATAGCGATTTGTTCAAATTCTGTTGCGCTGTAGTAGCACTACTATAGCCGCTATTTGACAATGCATTGTACTTTTATTGCGTAACTCAAACTATGTGAAAATTCTGCTATGCTATAGTGTTGGCTGCTATTTGACAAAACTGGTTGTAGCTGGTTCCAGAAATTTTGGTATGCTTTTTAAAAGATTGATTGGCAATACCTGAAGATATTTTATTGCCAACTTTTTAGGTTAAGGATTGGATGATGTTTTATGCTACTACTATTGTTGTCTGAGGACGTAATGTAACCCCATATTAATTAATATGTTGGATTTGTTAGCAAAAAGTGCGAATCAGGCATATAAATTGGAAATGCACTATTTTAATATGCCTATATCAAGTGAAATCAGGATTCCTTGTTGTCGTATATTCAAAGATTTGCTTCCGTCAGCAATTTGGAGCAGTTAAATTAAATTAAGATCAGATGACTTATACTTCGAGTTCTTGTTTTGAATCCGTTTTACTGCAGTATGAGTGTTAGTCTTTCTGATTTGTTGACTGCAGTAAATACTTTTCATATACCGCAGTAGTATAGAGAATCTGGAAGCATATCAAGTGTGAGTTTCACTCATAATGTATGATATTAATTATTAGTGTGAGTTTCACTTGGAACGTATAATATTAACTATAAGTCTGAGTTTCACTTGTAATGTATAATATTAAATGTAATTATTAATCAATAATTTTAGCAATTCGATGTGCTTATTGGGGAGTTTTGTATCTTTGTAGCATTGTTCAATTATTAAGTAATTCTAGTTTGTGGAAGTTATCCTGGCCCTTTATTAAATTATATATAAAGTCCATATTATTTGCTGAAGTACTTTTTTTTCGCACACTCTAAGTTAGTGTTTGGTAATTATTTTTGTTTTGTGCAGACAAATTTGCAATTATTAGCTGCCTGTTACTTGCAGAGTAATCAAGCTTATTCTGCATACCATATTTTAAAGGGTACGTTTCTCAGAATAGTTAGTTATTAATTTCTTGATCATTTTTGGAGTTACATTCCTATTCATAATAATATTAATGATTTTAATAACGGCTGGTGATGCATGGGGGCTGGGGCAAGCTATGAAGTCCAGATACTTAATACGACATTGGCACTATATAACTAAGTATAACATGATATGGGGGAACTCTTAAAAATTTAAGATATGTTATTGCCTACATCCTGTTATAATTTTGAATAATTTTGTCTCTCCCATTCCCCTCATCCAAATTAGCATAGCTTTTAATTATGCTTCTTCAGGCAACTCTGCCAATTCAAGAAGTCCATTCCCCATCTTCAACTGGATAATGTTCATCTTCATTAATGTCCTACAATCTTGTTTCCCCTTAGTATATCTAATGGGTTTTAAAGACATAAGTCAAAGGATGGAGCACACATAAACCAAATAATCTGTCATTTTTGAATTCATTTTGGTTTCTCCTCGAAGAATGGATAAAAGAGTGTGTATTTATTTCCTTTCGTAACATGGCAAAAAATAAGGCTGTACGAGAAGTTTTTAGGCATGTTTTTGGAGTTGCATGCACAAAGATATTAAAGATGTATCTCTAACATATCGCTGAATAATTTATTTTAAAAATTAATAGAAATTAGCAGATACTCTTGAATATGTAATTTGATGTAGTGTATACATATTATTATTGGACACAGATATGGTCCTGATATTATAGCAATTATTATGAAGTATTCAGGCCAAATAGGCGGAGAGTAAAAATTTGTCATGTCAATGCTTCAGACTGCAACATGGTTTTAGCAGAAACATGACAGCTGATAAAAGTTTCGTACGTACTCACTCAAACAGACACACACACACACACACACACACACGATGCCCAAAACGAAGAAAACTACAGACTTTTACAATTAAATTTTAAAATTGAAAGAAAAAGTAGAGGGAGGGGACCAATGAACAGAGGGATAAACGGGGGTGATGGTAACATGATATTCACAAAACTTAGACTCAAGAAAGTCACAAGAGTTACAACTTACAAAAGAGAGAAACTGAGAAAAAGTGATAGAGAGAAGAGTACAGAACAAAATTAAGAGGGAGAAATTGAGAGACTCCAAAAAAGAGTGAAATACAGTACCAAAACAGAGTAAAGGAAAATGCAGTCAGCCACAGACAGGATATGATTGAGAAAACTATGGTCACTGGACATTATGTTCCTTGTATTTAAAATAGATTAAGCCCGTGTGCCCCCACCTCTCTTACGAAATTGATTTTGATTTTAGTGCTTTTTCATCAGCCATCGGTTACATGTCTGCCACCCTCCATGTAAATTCAACCACACAATGGCCTCTTAATTGCATTTTGCCTCAAAACCCTCCATGTAAATTCAACCACACAATGGCCTCTTAATTGCATTTTGCCTCAAAACCGCCTCGTCATACTGCCCCAATACAACATTAGTTCCTATTATTGTTTGATTTAACTATTCCTTTTATGCTTCTTTAATCAATTTTTAATGAAATGCTTTCTTTTCTTTGTTTGCCAGTGTCTTTTAAGCGTGCTCTTATTATTTGTCATAATTTTTTTCTTTATTGCTTGAAGGAACAAAAATGCCTCAATCCCGGTACTTGTTTGCAATATCATGCTTTCAATTGGATCTTCTTAGTGAAGCTGAAGCAGCATTGTGCCCTGCTAACGAGTCTGGTATAGAGGTATATAATAGTTCAATTTAGAATGTACTTCAAATTGATGATTATGACCCTATTATTAATTTATTAATAATTTAAATTTATAAAGAATTATGTAGGTGACAATGTTTTGTTTCCCAAACAATTCTGATTCTTTTATCTTTCTTTTAATGTTTCATTTTATTGTTCAGTATGCTATTAGTTATTCACTTAAACACATGATTTTACACAAACTACAACAAGGATGCTGTAGCAGAGCTGCGAAGCTCCTGCAGTGAAGGAAGTGTATCCAAAACTTAACTACCAAGTACACACCATTATCTCTTCTAACCCCATACTTTACAATTACATCATATATTTGGAATACATTACTTTTATTTACTAACTTCTACTAATTGTCATATGAAATTTGATAGATGATAGATAATTCTCATGCACAATTAAAATTAAATACACATGAGCTACATATCTATCATCCTATGTCCCCTTTTGGAGTACATTTTTACTTTCCAAGTATGTGGGTTATTGGACTTTCGGGTCCCATAACATGCCCACAAGTTAGGTTTTTTTTGTTATAATTTGTTGGTGCATTGTGGGAGAAGGTCAATAACTTGATTTTGTTAAAATATTTTTTTTTAACTTTGTAGGTTCCAAATGGCGCACCTGGTCATTATCTATTAGGGCAGGTTTACAGGTTTCAGTCTTCCTATTATCCTACTTCAAATGCTTTTGAATTTTCTTTTTTAATTTAGTGATATAACTTGGCTAAATCACATCATAGATGCTTTCAGTAGATGATAAGGTTTTATTTTAAGCCTTGAATTTGGTTACCAAATGTATACAATTTATTTACGCTATGCAACCTAAGCTTAAAAATTAAAAACTATTTTGATTGATGTAATTGCTTAACATTATGGATTGTAGATAATCTCTTTTTAAATTCCTCGCGAATTCACCTACATCCCTTCCTGATAAGTTTGATTGTTATTTGGTGTAATTCCCGTTTATCCCGTTTATTCGGTATTGTGCTTTATATTCGGTATCTTGCCTTCTTGGGACTGATTTTCTTTGAATTATCTTTGAATATTTTTCTTGCTCTAACTTGTACTTTACTTGATGCTATTTTCATATGATGTTCACCCTCCTACACTCCGTTTAATTACTATTCTGCCTTTCCAGGTACACTGACAGAAGGAAAAGTGCCATAAATCATTTTAAGCAGGCCCTATCAATGGATCCTCTAATGTGGGCTGCATATGAGGAGTTGTGCATATTAGGTCTGTGAAACAAACTTGATTCCCAAAGCTCATTGTGATAACTGATTAATCTATTGGGGAAACTTTGAAGTTTAGTGGGCTGCTTAGAGTTCTGTATTTCACTTTTGAACTAGGTCACATGGTTAATTTAAGCTTTGATCAAATAAGAAAGCTGCTTAAAGCAAAGCAAACATATTAAACTTTGTAGGGTGTATTAACATAATGCACAAACTGTTTAAACCTTTTGTTTTGGTGACTAAGTATCAGTCGCGAGTTTATTGTGGTTTACCCGTAACTGGGATTAGACGGGAAAAACACAGAACCACCAAAGTGTCTATTGTTCCACTAAATATTGGAATCGATAATACAAGCAGAAATTTGCCAGGAAAGTAGTTTGAATCTAGACTTAGATACTTAGTGTTATTAGATGCTTGTTTAGTTTTTTTAAAATACATCTAGTTATCTAAGTGACTTTCTTTACTTTCATGCATTATGTTGTTTTCATTATTATTATTAGTATTGTTAGAATCAAATAATCAAATCTTAATATTTATTATTAGGATTAGAGTTACACACTGTAATGATTAATATGTATTGTATTTGTTCTATATACTATTATAAATAGAGATGAGTGAAGTTTGATTTGGAAAAAAATCACAAATTCAACATGGTATAAGAGCATGTATGCTCGATCATGTGACTAAGAGGGGTGTCACACAGCTGCTGGCGGCAAGTTGAAAAATATTCCAGCTTGTTTCCATATTTTCCAGCACTTCTGTATCTCTTTTTTACGAGCCTCCTAAACAGTGTATTATTTCTTTTCAACGATCCTTTTCTGGTTTTTATGTTTTCCAATGAGACATCTTTTCTCCTGTGGACCCTTCTCCAGCATGTATCATCAGTCACAGCCGGCACCACCGTGATCATACTTATGTCGCCGGTCCAGCCACCTGAACTACACCGTCATCAAAGCAGCTACATGTCGCCAATTCTCCACAGCTGTGTCATTCTTTTGACATGTCTTCAAATTATCCGCCATGTTCAGAATTTCTTCTGCCATCATCCACTCTCAACTGGTCGTCATTTTTGTCCTGCTTCTATCATAATGCTCACCTTCACTGTGCTTCATCCAGTGCTTCTTTCTCTATTGGTGTTTGTTTCTCCGTATCGAGCTAATTCAACCAGTTGTGCCTTCTCTTGCGAGACTCATTCCTGAAAACCAACATAACCTCTAGTCATCATTTTTGTCCTGTTTCTGTTATGTTGTTCACCTTCACTGTGCTTCTTTTTCCCTTTGGTGTGTTTTTCTCTGCATCCATGTAGCCGACCCCACTTAGTGGGATAAGGCTTGGTGGTTGTTGTTGTTGTGTGTTTTTCTCAGCATCCAGCTGTGATTCAACCAGTTATGCCTTCTCTTGTGAAACTCATTCCTGAAAACCAACATCCACCTTCAGAATTCTCTGAAGAGCACATTTGTCTTTGCTACAATCACCCCTGGTCGCTCTACAAATTTTTGGCTGCAGTCTTGAAAATTCTATTTTCTCTACAATACATCCACCCTATGTATTAGAACCAAATAAAACTTAGTAAGATTTAGCTTGGGAGGGAGTGTTAGAACCAAATAATCAAATCTTAATATTTAGTATTAGGATTAGAACTAGCAAATGATATCAATTAGTATTAGTATTTATTGTATTTATTCTATATGCTATTATAAATAGAGGTGAATGTAGTCTGATTTAAACAGAATCACAAATTCAACTTCTACTACTACTACTATTATTATTATTATTATTATTATTATTATTATTATTATTATTATTATTATTATTATTATTATTATTATTTTATTTTTTTAATATTCTTTTTTTTGTTAAAATTTTTTAATATTCAGACTGTACTGTTTCCTGTTAGTTTAGGTGCTGCTGAAGAAGCTACTGTAGTTTATGGTGAAGCAGCTTCATTTTGCATACAAAAGCAATATATAAATTGCGCAACGTCTCCAAATTTGTCAGATGAAAATTGTAAGGTTAGTGCAATTGGACAGAGTGTCTCCGAAGACGTGAGTCCAAGGAAACTAAGACACGCACAAGGTCTGAAGGATATTGCTGTAAACCCTCACGGATCATCTATAATAGGGGGAGTTGCTGGTCAACTCACCAGTAGCAGTTCATCTAACATGTCACTTTATAACACCCCGTCTCCAATGGAAACACAGGTAACTACCTGTAGTTTTGTTTTGTATAGGCCTATTGATGCTTATTAAAACAATTTTAGAAAGCTAAACTATGTCAAGTTATAGTTTCCACAAATTTGAATGTGATCAGCAGGACTCAAATAAATGTAAAGCTGTCTTATTTTTCTTTAGCTGAGAATGCAGGCTCCTTGGTCAAGTAGATTTGTATTTAATGTTCAATTTATTTCCTGAACAAATAACATGTATGCTCTCCTCTCTTGCAGTTGTCAGCTGTTGGTCCACCTCCTTTGTGTAGGAATGTGATGCCAAATGGCCTAAATCTGAGCACACTTAATTCTGACAATTCTAAGTCAACAGTTAACCCTACTATTCAAGCCCCTCGAAGAAAGTTTGTGGGTGAAGGAAAATTACGAAAGGTTGGTTCAAATGTTCTGCCTCCATTTGCATTACTAAATAAACACAGTTATATATGCGGCATTTTATATGTAATGGACATTGATTTAATCTCGTGGCTTAATCTGAAGATCACCATGGCAATGTTTGGTACATTTTCCTTTTGGCAGTAGTGTGATAGATCCAGTTGGAAAAACAATTAATACACTAAATATTCTAATTCTCTTCGCGATATATTTATGAAGAGAAGGATGAAGACAATAAGAGTTCCCTAGGAATTCAAGAGCCTAATCTCTAATAAGTTATAACCATCCAATTCCAATATAACCAAGTGCCCTCCTATTATCTCAAAATCTTAATATATCAAATACCCCTGTTAACACTTCCTACAGCATTTACTAAAAATATAACAGTTACTAATAAATAAATAAAACTGCTCACTAATAACATATCTTCTGCCCCAAACCTAACTGTATTTTAAGCTTCTTCCTAAAATAGGTCCTTGTGATTGGAGGTCTAGTACTAACATAGTGATGCATTATTGTCAATGTCAAAACTGGCAATCTAAAATCAAGCTGTGATCAAGAGCCCCTTATTTATAGGAATGTCACACTTTTAGACAACATTATTGGACATCGATTTTGTTTCCATCTAATCACAACTTAAATTACTTAATGTTAGCTGTATTTACTTTTTCAACTCATGTCAACATTCTTTCTCATTTAGATAGTTGTAAATTAATTTCAATATCTCCTCCACATCTCAGTCAACTGTAATTTATTTTGTACTCTGGTCTTTCTTGATTTTAATTTACTCAGAAACATTTATAGTGCATGTAATGTAAGATGAGCTTTTAAGACCATTTATTTTTATGTATTTTAACGATTTTTGGATTGATTGAGATGATATGTATTTTTGGCTTAATGCTTGATATTTACAGAGTACAGACTGCAGGATGTTATATTCTCTCATTTTTGTTCACACCCCAAGCCTAACTGTAATTTAAGCTTCTTCTTAAAATAGGTCCTCGTGATTGGAAGTCTATAACTAACATAGTGATGCATTGTTGTTAATGTCAAAACTAGCAATCTCAAATCAAGTTCTAAACCAGGAGAGCCTTTTATTATATGAATGTCACACTTTTGGACAACATTATTGGACATCAATTTTGTTTTCTGTAGTCACAACGTAATGGCATCTGTATTTACTTTTTCAACTCATGCCAACATTTTTTCTCGTTTAGATGGTTGTAATATGATTAATTTTCTATATCTCCTCCACATCTCAGTCAACTGTAATTTATTTTGTATTCTGGTCTTTCTAGATTTTAATTTACTCAAGACGGATTATGGTGCATGTATTGTAAGATGAGCTTTTAAGTGTATTTTCCATAATATAATGTTAATCAATTGACCATTTATTTTTATGGAGTATTTTAAAGGTTTTTGGCATGATTGGGATGATATGTACTTTTGGCTTAATGCCTGATAGTTACAGAGTACAGACTGTATGGTTTTATTCTCTCATTTTTGTTCACAAAAAATATTCTCTCATTTTGCCATTCCTTTTCCCTCTAAATATGTATATTTATTGTTTCAGATTTCGGGTAGGTTATTTTCTGATTCTGGTCCTCGGCGTAGTTCAAGACTCTCTAGTGAAGCAAGTGTAAGTTCAAATGCTAATGCAACAGTTGTATCTGGAAACGTAACTAGTAACTCCTATAAAGGAGGGTCAAAGCATGCCCCTATGGCATTTCGTACCATGACAATTCGAAAGGGGCAGTCATGGGCCAATGAAAACATTGATGGAGGTGATAATTGCTTATATATCGCACTATTTATTATATAAATTTAATTCCTGTATTTGCATATGCCTTCTTAAGTAGTATCAGTGTAATGTTAATTAAGACATTCATTCACTTTAGCGAGTTGCTTCCTAGATGACGAGTTGCTTCACTCATATACTATTATCTTTCTATGGATAAATATCACAAAAAATTCAAATCATTGACGATTGTGCTGATGGATAAATGTCACATAAAATTCAAATCATTGATGATTGTGCTGATGCCTTTGACATCTGTTGATATAATTTGGTGATGCCTGATAGAACTATAAATCTGTGTCTACGTGCCAACCTTATATGTTGAACTCTAATTAGCTAAAGTTTTTTTGTTTCCCTTTGTAATTGTGATTTAAGGATATTCAATCTCAAGGTAGTTGTCTAAAATTTTCTTTATTTCAAATAATGATTCACATTTATTTATTTTAGGGATTCATAATGATGTTTTGGATGTTGGTCGTTTAAATATTGCATCAACAACTTCTTGTTCATCTGCTGCCATTGAGGCTAAATCTTATGAACAAGATGCAACAACTCTTCAAGTTAGTGGGCAAGTAACAAGTGATTCCAAATTCATCGCCGGTACAATGGAAATATTGACCCTTCTACGTGTTCTTGGTGAAGGCTATAGGCTGGCCTGCTTGTATAAGTGCCAGGTATGTATTAGACATTTGTTGAGTAAATCCAGATATCATTTATATAAACTATTATTATTGAGTCCCTTGTTATATGCATGCGATATAACCTAAGAAATGTTTATAAGTGTGAGGTAATAGAGGTATCCTATATCGTTGAGTTAATCTCAACCCAAATTGTAATAACTATTTATTAAATAACTTAAATTAGAAATAACTAAAAGGAAAAATGAAATCAGGAAAATGCCTTGTCAATTGCATATCTTTCTTAATGTTTGTTTATGGTGTAGGAAGCACTGGATACCTATCTGAAACTTCCACAGAGGCACTACAATACTGGATGGGTTCTTTCTCAGGTAATTTTAGTGGCTCCGCTCATGAAAAATATGTCATAACATCTTAATTGTATCTTAGAATATTTAATAGGTAAATCAGATTCTATTAGAATTGGTTTGTTGCATATATTTACTGGATAACAAGTATAATCTATTAATATGAATAAAAGATTAATGCCCCATCTTTTGAAATAATATGCTATATCACTCCATTGGTATCAATCCAGTTACTATTTTGAATACCTGAAGGACCAAACCCTAGCTCGTAATACATTCATTAATATGACATTCCCTAAGTGTTTATATTTTTAGTAGTTTTAAATTGATTTTTGGGGTCTGACTCTCAATATCCCTTTGCTTGACTCTAATTTTTTAACCTTGCCAAATTTGGTTTGAGGAATTTTTTAACTGCCATTGGTTCTCTCTGTGTGGGTGTATGGTTATTGGTTAATTTGATTCATTTTACTCCATTGGTGAGAAAGGTTTGGTTGTTGTTGTTGTTGTTGTTGTAAAAGCTGATTCGTTTTATATGCCATTTGATTCTCTGATGTTTTAGATGTGCATTATGCTATAATTACTTGAGATGTTACTTTGAATATGTTCTGATACAGGTTGGGAAGGCACACTACGAGTTAGTTGATAACTTAGAAGCCGATCGGGTTTTTAGTCTAGCTCGTCAAATTGCACCATATAGTTTGGAAGGGATGGATATTTACTCAACAGTTCTATATGTGAGTTGACATACATTTTCTTTATCAAAAGTAAACCTGTCTCTCCATTGCATTTGAGACTCACATTTTTGGACGCTTCTACTGGCAAAGTTTCTTGATTGAAGAATATTGCTCCTCTGGAATATGTTTGAGGCTACTATTAATTTGATGCTGCATGACTATTTATGTGAAAAAAGAATCCTTGTTTGATGATTGTCAAGTACAAATTACGAAAGGAGCCTGAACATTGATAATGATATATGACTACAACTTTTTAACAATACTTGTATTTCTTTAGCTTCCTTCCTTCAAATTTAGAATTTTACACGCGTACCTGCATATTTATTGCTTGACCAAAAAACTTATCTCTGGTTCAGCATTTAAAGGAAGATATGAAGCTAAGCTACCTCGCTCAGGAACTGATTTCAACTGATCGGTTAGCTCCTCAATCTTGGTAGGTGCACATGGAACATTCTATTTAGTATTTGGTATACTACCTTATATATACCTTTCCTCGTTTTTCTAAACTTCTTAAAACTGCATCTCTGACTTCTCATGTGTGTATGTGTGCACATGAGCGTGCATTTATGCCAATCCAATCTGCCTTGTTTTTACAACAAAAAAAAAACTTGCTTTTGGCTGTGTTACCAACTTACCACTTAGCAGAGTTATCGGTGCCAACTATTTATGTAGAGGATTTTCCATCAAACAGCCGTGTGTGTTTTTGCTCACTTAATAGATCTGCATGTGGAGCCTTTTTCCATAAATATGCTGTTGATAATATTATTTTTTTTCTTTTTCTCCTATTCAGTTTTGTTGTCTTTTGCTTTTTTTTTGAACTCAACATTTATCCGGTTTCTTATTTTGTTAAATGCTTGGGCAGGTGTGCCATGGGAAATTGCTACAGCCTGCAGAAAGATCATGAAACTGCACTGAAAAATTTTCAACGAGCTGTTCAACTGAATCCAAGATTTGCATATGCACACACCCTTTGTGGACACGAGTAAGAATCTTGTCCTTTTCTTTACCATACACTTGCCCACATGCTGTCATGTAAATATGTAATTCATTGCCACTTGTAGGTATGTTGCACAAGAAGATTACGAAAATGGGATTAAGAGCTATCAGAGTGCACTAATGGTTGACTCAAGGCACTATAACGCGTGGTATGGACTCGGAATGTTATATCTCCGCCAAGAGAAATTTGAGTTCTCAGAACATCATTTCCGTATGGCTTACCGAATCAACCCATATTCTTCTGTGATTTTGTCATACCTAGGAACTGCTTTGCATTCTTTGAAGGTTAATCTCTTGCTGAACATGTGGTAGAACAAACTAGATGTGTTTGTCGTTTACTTGTGCTTTTGTATCCAAGATTATGAAATTATGCTTTTCTATGACTTTTCAGAGAAGCGAGGAAGGGTTGGCCGTGATGGAGAAAGCTATTTTAGCAGATAAGAAAAATCTACTCCCCATGTATCAAAAGGCCAACATACTAATGGGCCTGGAAAGGTTTGACGAGGCTTTGGAAGTCCTAGAGGAGCTTAAAGAGTACGCACCTTACGAAAGTAGTGTATTTGCTCTGATGGGCAATATTTATAGACGGCGTAGCAAGAATGAAAGAGCAATGTTTCATTATGGTATTGCTTTAGATTTGAAACCATCTGCAACAGATGCTGCCACCATTAAGGTGATTAATTAGCTGACAATAGCAATTTCCCAATTCACTAAATTTTCTGCTCTCTCTGATTGCTTTGAAAAACGTTGATTGATCACTCTAAAACACTTGAAACTTCTGGTTATTGTCATTTTTCATGTATTTACCATTGTTGCCTGATGCTTCTTATTTTGTTCAAACAGGCTGCCATTGAGAAATTGCATCTCCCTGATGAGTTGGAAGACAACTTGTAGCTCAACATTTGAAGTGCAAGATTTGTACTATATATCCGCATTCGGCTAATTGTGTATAAAAAGCATCACAAATGCTGGAGGAGCATTCATTCATGCAACCATCACTCCCATCTAATTTCTGCGGATAACTAGGCCCGACTTCAGTTTTGTAGGACATTCATTCACATAGGGTTCGAGCATATAATGTAATGTAATAGGGTCACCGAGAAGCTCCAATGTTTTGTACAAAATTGTTGTATTAGTAAGAAATCCATGCAGCATTAGTAGTTTATCCATAATTCAACACCCGCACTGGTTTACATTTTAGTGACAAATTGCTCATTCCTTGTTATTTATTTATTCTTTGTTATTTATTGTTTTTTTTGTTAATGTTTTAGATGATGTTGGACCTTATGTCATGTTTGGGAGAATTTAACATGTCACTCCCAAAATTATTTATAGCACTCCCTCGATTTTTTTAATTCCACTTTTACTCTTGGATGAATTTAACACAATTTTCGGACGAAATTTCTGGTAGAAGGACTGAAATTTTCGATATCACTCAAATTTCTGATATATGCTTACGAAATTTCCGATAGTATATTTAAAATTTCTAGTGTATTGGAAATTTTAATTAAATTGAAATTTTTGATAGTAATAAAAACATGGTTTTTTGAACGGTTGAGATTTTGTCGATATATTTGGATGGTTCTGATTGCATCGATACATTTGTGTGGTCTAGTATGCATCACCATTTGTATAATTAGGGACATTTGGTACAGAGAAAATACATCTCAAAAAAATGTCTTTTCTTCAATTTTTGATTAAGGCAAAAGTCAAAAGTGTATTACAACGGCAACAACCTTCCTGTTGAATTCAAGCTTCCAAATGGCTTCAAATCCTTTGCCACCTTGAAAGAAGCGTTGAATAATTTGTTGTCTGATTTCAATAACAGAAGGGTGACAACTGTAGAGTTTCATGAGGATTGGATTGATACAAATGGAAGGGTGAAATACAACCTAATCGAGTTGAAGAATGATGTTGTGAAGGTCATGTGCAAATCATTTCGCCGTAGGATAACTAAAGGTCCGATCGAGTTAGATGCGCAGATTTGAAGATCTATCGACGATATAATGAAGTGTCTGAAACGTTCAGAATCATCGGATAATGCATAGGTTTTCTTGTTTAGTTATTTTCTGGTTTATGTTTGTTGTATTGTTTTATGATTGTTGTACTGTTCTAGGTTTTCATCAAAATGTTATGCAATAAATAAGATATTTGTTTCTCACAAAATATACATATTATACAACTAAAATAAAATAGATCTACATATGCCCTTCACGGGCTAGGTCGGCTAACCTAGCTAAACCTCTATAGATCTCACCATATGGGTTTACCAAACCCATGAGACTGTCAACATGAACTGTAATAAATTGGAGGCGGCTGTCCTAATCTCCTGTAGGTGGTGCATGTGGTGGAGGTGGTAGTGGTGGCTCGGTAGATGGGCTAGCACCAGAAGGCCCTGAAACATTAGATGTTACAGTCGGTGGTATGACCCGAGGGTATTACACACTGTGAAACCATTTCAGGTATCCATTTTTGCACTACCCAGGCTGCTCAACCTCGACGGCTGTATCCATGATCTTACAGAGGGAGGTGAGGATGTGACTCTGAAACCATCTATCAATTCCATCCGTTGGAGACTCTAAAACTAGACGAGAGATGCCCTGTATATAACCATACTGGCGTAGACACCTCTCAGGAAAGTGTCTAGCCACATGGCTCTCCCATCTAATATGCCCTGAATATAAAGTAGATACCTCAAATGGACGATGAGGACGATGAGATATATATGGTGTTCATACCACATCATCCAAGGTCAGAGCGTCAAGCCTTCTTCGATACTCCATCAAACCTCTTGAAATGACTTGTTTGGCCTTTCATCTCCTCGCACATGGCTCAGATGCCGTGACATGCTGGATCTTCGCTCACAGAGTGAAGGAAGTGCTCATATATCCAACACTGCATAAATGAAAACTAACAAATAAATACACACAAATAATTAATAAAAATCATCAAATAAATTATAGTATATCTGAAACAAGCTGAGATAACCAGCAAGCTGCCTGGTCTCATGACGAGAAGCAACGTCAAGTGACACGTACAACATGGTCAAGGCCACCACTCCCCAAGCCTAACATGTAGTGTCAAGTGCGCTGAAGAGAGACCAGTACTGAACATCAATACAAACTCCAGACTTGTTCGCAATGCCATCAGATGTAGTATGTACGCCCTAGCGACAACCTCGTCAGCCAAGACATCCGAAGGTGAAATCCCCGAGTCTCACCAAACTCCTCTAGCACCTCCAAATCCTCCATAACCATGCGCACCGCTGTGGCCTGGTTCCTATAAACTGGTGTAAAAAATGTACCAGCAATCGAAATGTGAAAGAGCGCGTCCACATCATCTAAAGTCATCGTCATCTCCTTAAATAGAAGATGGAAGAATGATGTCTCTGGGTGCCACCTCTCAACAAAAGGTGATAAAAGGGAGGCGTCCAACATGGTCAAGGAGCAATCAACAAACTCCAGGAGATAGAACTTGCTAACGATCCTCTTCACCTCCTTAGACATGAGACTCTTAGAGAAGTTCTTCAACTTCGAACCATGAGAAGCAACTTTCAACACCAGACGCTCTTGTAAGAAGCAAAAACAAATTATTATACATCAAATTTTGTAAGTAAAAATAAAATTTATGCAATTAAACAAAACCAAAAATATATACCTCGCCATGCCATACCCTATAAGCGACATGGTCCGCAAATCCTGTCAGCACGAACCTGTTTGAAGGTCCTCCAGGGAAACCTCCATCAGTGTGTACTGATGGCTCTATAAATGTACGAGTCGCGGTGTCTGTATCAGCGGGAGACACCTCATCAACTTGCTCAACAACAACCTCCTGCTCAGGCTCCAGCACCACAGACTCCACAATATGCTCCTCAGCTACCGGCTCCACAATAGGAGCAAGAGCATGTACCTCCCCAGTAGGAGCCTTTACCTCCTTCGTAGGAGCATGTACCTTCTAAGTAGTGGATACTTTAAGACCCTAGTGACAGGGTGTGCAGAACTGCAAATTCTACTCAACCATCTATTTCCAGTGAGAACCGGTCGGAGGACGACGACCATCCCATATCTCTGAAGCATGTACCTTGTCAGCACGGGCTTTAGCATCAACTCTACCAATGGTCCATCCCACAATAGAACCATATGTGCCTTTGGTCATCACTACAAAATAAGAAAATATCAGGAAAATATAAACTACCGGAAATTTCTAAATTTCCGATATTTTTCAAAAAAAACTGAACTACCAGAAATTTCAAAATTTCCGATATTCTGTGACGCACCAGAAATTTCAAAATTTCCAGTATAAATGATAAATTAAAATACCAGATATTTTGAAATTTCTGGTACGAAAATACCAGATATTTTAAAATTTTAGGTACAAAATATCAAAAATTTCACAAATTTACAGTAAATTCCTTACTATTTCACAAAATTTTTGGTATTGCCTTCGAAATTACTGGTATCGCCCAAAAATTTGAAAAATCTGGTTTGCAACGTGAATTTGAAGTCTGTGGTGAATGATTTGGGTCTGGACAATTTGGTTTTATCATACCATTTGGGGGGTGCCATGTATAATATGGGGGATGACAAGTTAATTTCTCCATGTTTGGATGGCCCACTTATGCATCTCGAAAGTTATTTACAAATATATCCCTGTCTTCAACCCTTCAAACTAAGTGCATCACTCTGAAAATAGAGAATAATGCACTAACTCACCCTCTTAGAGTTATTGCACAGTCTAGCATCATTAATGATCAAAATGTTTTTGAGGAACTGCTTAGTCTAAGGTGTTGTTTTAATCTTATTTTCTATCTAAGTGTTTTTCAATCTCTCAAATTTTATATATGAAACACTTGAGTAAATTCTAAATTTCAAGAACACGCTCTTTAAAATTTACCTTTGTTTTTCTAAGATTACAACAAGGATTCTCAAATTCTTCTCCCCATTTCTTTGTTTTTAGCTCTAAAATTTTGAAGATTTTGAATACAAGAATGATAGAAATCCAGATTTATAATGACTGAAATCCAACATATATATAATAAGTCTAAAATATAACTCACTAACGAACACCTCCACCAATCCAAACAACAAACTGAGAAAACTGAATCTGAGCTTAATCGACCGAATCGCCCGTTGGATCCACTATTTTTCCGTTGCAGCTAGCCACAATTTGCGCTTCCATGCCAACTTCAGAGCCAGTTTTGTTGCGCCATCTCCATTCCTGGTATCATTATATGCTGGCTCCACTACTAACTTCACTCGGTGTAGCCGTGTCAGTTCCACCATCAGCCTCACTTTGCAATGCTGTGTTAACTCTATTGTCGTGATAGCTCTGCTGTTAGCCTCCCCCATAACTATGTTGTCATCATTGACTTCTAAGCTGGTTTTTTATTTCTACAATCTCAAAACATGTTTCCTTTCTCTTCATCATTTAAGGTTTTAAGGCATACTTCTACAATATCCATCCTGACTTGAAATCATGATGATACTAATTTATCCATTAACCACCTTGATGCGCTTTGACAATTCAACATCTATTGAACAAGTTTTATCAAGTTCAAGCCTTTCTTGAACCTTGATTTTGCCACTTGAATCCATTTGTTTTCGACCACTTTTTAGTTCTTCTATAGTCTAAAAAACTCAAAAATATGTTTCTTTAACCATATTTGAATCCTCCTATTTTTGAATGCCTCCCATGAAGGTCATTATTGCTGAATTTCACAATCCTCTAGCCAAATTCAAAGCATAACATTCAAAAATAGCATAATCGTTCTTTTGTGATGGTACAATCTCTTTCATTACCTTACTATGAGTTAAATGATACTCAAGAGTCTATGTAATCACTTTATCATTACTACTAGTATTTGTAGTAGGAATCTCTACCTCAAACTGAATTTTTCAACCATAGTTTCTATAAGGTTTATCTCCAGGTTTTTACTTTTCTCCCCCTGACGAGACTCACACAAAGTAATACGTATGTGAATAACAAACTTTGATCCTTCAGGTTTCACTTATAACAACTCATAACTATTATTACCTCTTGGATAATCGTTGAAGATACAATCTAGAACTTTACTATCAAATTGGATTGACTTGATTTGATCAATAAACAAAGTTTTGACGACCTTAAAAGCAGAGCAAGTTACAATATTCATACTCCAAACCTCCATAAGTGTTTGGAAGTCTATTCTTGTAAATAGATATCTTTTAATTAGGTAATGAACACGTACTAATTAGGTGAGCTACTTTGGCACCAACCTTACCCCCAAAAACTCCATGATAATTTAACGATTAAATGTGTTTTAACCTAATGGCCTATGGAAAATTCATTAAATTGCTCAAAATCAACCTTCATGCATCCACCATGCTTTAACCTCAAACCGCATAACTTTTTCTTTTCATGAAAGTCTTCGCTAGACGATGATGAGTGAACACCAAAATTTTGAACCTTCTAAAATATATAAGCCACCTATTTTAGACTCTTTAGCTATTATCACTTCAACATGTAAAATTGTAATTACCCCATGATCAACTTTAGTGAAATATCCTATATCATCGAACATGCTTATGGGTAACAAATTTTTACTGAGTTCTGGAACATGTCTCACATTGTGGAGAGGAAACTCACGATCATCGATCATTTTAAGTCTCAGTGTATCAATACCATGAACCTCACAAGCCTTATTGTCACCAAGGTGAACTACTCCACCTTCCTTCAACTTTGAATTATGAAAGTATTATTTTTTGAACATGTGTGATAAGATCAACTTGAGTCTATGATTCATATATCTTGATTATCCAAACTTAACACCACTAGTGCACCAAAACTCTCATAATTATCCTCATCTGAGGTAATTACAATATGAACAGAATCATCATTGTTATTCCTCTTGGGAAAATCTCTCATTGAGTGAACCATTTTTTTTAAAATAAAGCATTTTAACTTAGACTTGTCACGCTCTCTTCCTACTCTTGATATACTCGGGGCATAACCACTATCGTCAATCTTCACATCTTTCACATTTGAAAATTAATTGGAGCTCATAGTCGTATGGACTTCATCCGAAGTAATAATATCTTCCTTAACATAGAACTTTAGCCCCGAGACAAGATAATGATACTTATGATATTATCCACCACCTTGATCTTCTCATCTTCTTTTACGCTGCAAGCATCAATGCCTAACTCATTAGTTCTTAAATACACTTCTCTTCAATTAAGATTGCTTGCATATTCACTTTTCACAATCTAAAACAGTTGTGTCTAGAAAACCTCTCAGTCTGTCATTTAGAACTCAGGATGCTAACATATAAACAAAACCCCCTTGCTTCACCGGAAACCCCTTTGCTCCAGGGGGCGCCACTTGTTGTGAAATTTCAAGGTTTAACCACACCAAGAAATGTGATTTGCAAGAACAAAGAATAATCTCAACCAAAATAAATATTTATGCAATAAGACATAAACTTAATTTGGCAGAAGAAGATAAAAGTCAAGAAACACAATAACTTTCACACTTAGTTCGACCAAAGACCTACTATGGAAAAGAGAACAACTCTCTGATTCACTTTACTTCTAAGAGTTGTTATAAAATATTACAAATAAGTTACAATAAAATACTAACCGAGTTTGCAAGAATAAACTCTATTTTCTACCAAAGTGTTTCCCAATCTGTCAAATGTTTTATATATGAATCACACAAGTCCGAAGTGTTTAAAAGTGTTTCTTCACCCCCTTAGATATCTCTAAGGGTTTCCTAAATTCTTAGGAATTTACCCTAAATTTGCACCGCTTCCCAATCCCACATTGTGTCACCATGCCAGCCTCCCCCCCAACTTGTCTTCGTCGAATTTCAAGCTGATTTCTGACTTTGACAATCTCAAAACATGTTTTATTTTTCTTCATCACTTACAATTTTAAGACATACTTCAACAATCTTCACTCTAACTTAAAATTATAATGAGGATAAATTATCATGTCAAGTATGGCTCGAAATTACCTAGGATTCATTTCTATCCCCATGTGATTATTCCTGCATGAACCACAAATGCACACTTTTATATATTTAAGTTTATGCTAAAACTCCTTAATAATTTTAAAGGCTTAACGCATATTTTGGTCTCTTAATTTAATTTCAAGTTTCAGTTCAGTCTCTTATGTAATAAATTTTACTTTCAGGTCCCTTATTTGTAATTCCGTTAGCCAATATCATCCTTTATGTTAAAAATTGTGTATTTCTGTTGGTTTTTGCTAGGGTGGCAGTCCAGTTAGGCTTCCTAAAGTGACATGGATTTATGATAAGCTATTTTGAATAAAAATTAAGTGAATTTCAACAGTTTCATTTTAACCCATCATTTTTGTTTTTGATTTCACTTCTTCACCTGAGCTATACGAGAAAACCCTAACGTAGTTATCTTCATCTTCGTTGTTCATTCTCAAAATAATCATAAATCTTCATCTTTGTTCGTAAAGGTATGATAATTTTTCTCCATTGTTAACTTCTTCCGTTTCATAAATTTTCGTTCATTCTCCCTTCTCAAACTTCAGCCATCTTCATTTTTAGGGTTTGTGGAAACTTCATTACTGAGAGGAACAAGAATATCTTCCAATATTTGTTTTAAGGTATGAATAATGCAAACTTTTTAGGGTTTTATCTTCCTTAACTGTATTTCTCATTTAGGGTTTTTTATTCCGTAGTTGTATTACTCATTTAGTTACTTCATCTAGGTCATGGATAGTCGTTTTGTATGCATTGCCATCACAGTGGTGAATTTGCCGAGTTGATGAAATTAATTATAATGGATTAGAGGAAACTTGAGATGTGGATCCTGATTTTTGGAGTTACTTCGAAGTAGGTGGGTTAAAAGATTTAGGTTATCCAAATATAGAGAGCATTTGAAGATTCTGATGATGATGTGGTTATGAGTGGAGATATAGCAGTTGCCGAGGCTGAAGGAATTAATGTGGAAAGCTGCTAAAACCAGTTATACAAATGCTTTTGAAAAAGCCACGTTGGAAATGAAGGTTGTTAATGAAAATTAATTCAAGCATTTAATAATGCTACCAACTAGATATTGGAGCAAGGCTTTCTTCAAGTCAAATCCTTTATATGATACTTTAGTGAATAACATATCAAAGGCTTTCAACTTTGTGTTTGTCATAGCTAGGGCCAAGCCAATCATAAAAATGGTTGAGGAAATCAGGGTGTATCTCATGCAAAGGTGGGAGTCAAACAGATAAAAAATTGTCAAGTTTGAAGGTGATATTTTACCCAATATCAAGAAAAAGATTGCAAAAGAATCTGACAAAACAAACAGTTGGATTATGAAGTATTTGTTCATTTTCATGCGTGTTATACAAATAATACATTAAATTGTGTGTCAAATTTTGTTATATTAAATAGGCGTGCATGTGAGTTTGATTATGGGGTGAGACACATCTCATATAATGGAGAAAAGTATGTTATGAATCTGTCCACCAAGGCGTGTTCTTGTAGGAGATGGATGCTGACGGGTTTACCATGATGTCATGCAATATCTTGCATGAAATCACAACAACTGGAAATTGAAAATTATGTGCGAGACTACTACAAAAAACAATTGTATGAGGAATGATATACATCTGTTATTTTTTCAGTGAATGGAGAAAGTCTTTGGGAGAAAAAAGACTATGTTGAATTACAACCACCACCAATCAAAAGGAAACTAGGAAGGCCAAAGAAAAAGAGGACTAGAGATACATCTGAGAGTATAAGGGATGAGACTCAGCTAAAGAGAGCTAACTTTAACATTAAGTGTAGTAGATGCCACATGATGTGGCACAACAAATCAAGCTGAAAACTACCATAACGAACTCATACAACTCAACCTGAACCAACTCAGTCCACTAAACCTGAACCAATTCAGCCTGGTCCTAGTTAGCCTGAAGCAAGTCATCCTCCACCAACTCAGCTTGCAGTAAATCAGCTTGAGGCAACTATAACTTGAGTCATTTTCATGTTTTTCTCTTTATGTAACTTAATGTCAATGAACACATAATTATGCGTTTATGCCCTTTTGTAACTTAGTGTTAATGAACACATAATTAGGCTTTTATTCCCTTTTGTAACTTAGTGTCAATGAACATATTATGCCAGTTTGTAGTAGTGTCAAAGAACACATACTTTTAAAATGCAAAATCTTTTGCTAAAGCAATATTCATCAACTACTTATTCACATAATTCAACATAAATCTACTTACAAGTACAAATAAAATAAAACCAAATAAAAAAACATACCCTATTTTATTCCATTGTTTTAATTAAGTCCCTTATGTAATAATTTTGTTTCACTTAAATCAACCTTCTGCAACATTACAGACCACTAAATAATACATGACAAAAATGGTAAAACACTGATAGCACTTCTATTATTGAACTCATTTCATTTAAGCAACATCAATCTTACATACTTTCATAACATTGCCCATAAATCTATTTAAAATACATGGTTACAAAAACTAAATTAAATCATAGACTAACAATGCCAAACACAATTCCATTTTTTAGCATTCCTCTTATGCTCAAAATCTCATTCTTCAACTTGGATATTTTCTTCCTTTGCCTTTCAATCTTAAAATCTCTTCCATCAACAACTTCATCACTTACCCACTTGAAAAAATTGCATCCCTTCTCCAATTGATTTATGTTATTCTTACAACCCCAAAACTTTTCCCAATATTGACATTATTCAAATTTGTAACAGTACGCATTACACACTCTTATTGGCACCAATAATCCATCCTTTTATTTCTTATCACCACAAATCCAAATGACCCACAACTTTGGGTGTTTGGTTTTGAGTAGTTACTAGATTTCATTGACATATTGGCAGAATTTTCATTGGAAAGTGTAATACGGTGGGAGAACTGACTTGGGTGTTTTGTATTTTATCACAAATGTTGCGGATAGCAAGAGTCGCCACTGACTTTTCTTTTATCCAATAAAGGAAAGGATGAAAAGAACAAGACAGACCTTTTGAAAATTTTCTTGAGTTCAGGGGGTAAGTTATGAAAAGGGAAGGTGTTAGCACCCTTTTCATCCGTAGTTATCTACAGGCTCTTAATTGCTAGCTCACTTTGAAATGCTTTGTGTTTGTGTAAGTTTGAAAATGCCTAAGTTCGGCAAACTTTGCAATGATTCTCGTATCATTGAGAATGTATAAAAAGTGTTGGTTTTTAAAATATTTTTTGAAAAGGTAATGTTTGGAAAGATGTTTGAAATATGCCAATGTAAGGTAATTTTATAATGATTCTCGTATCGTTGAGAATATGTACAAAATGTTTGTTTTGAAAAGTGTTTTGAAAGTATGAGGTATAAATGGTTTTGTTTGTGAGCAAGCAATTACGATATATCTACCTACTCAGAAATTATTTGTTCTTTTCCTCCTCCTTTAGATAGTGCTTGTCTACCATTAGTTGGTAGAGAGCCTTATCATTGGATATGAGGGACATGCGTAGATCATCGTACAGTCATAGAAGGCAACTTGTAAGATAGTTTAGTAATTTTTGTAAGGGACTAAGATCATTTACCGAAGACAACATTTGAAGGGTCATTGAGGGACTACGATCTTTTAATCGAGGGTCTTTGCTAAAACATATCACGTTCGAGGGACATGACTGCTTTTATCTGAGGCAACAAGTGTGGGTTACCTTAGAGGTGCATGTGTGCAAAGTGTGTTTGATTAAGTTATTTTATCTTGGATTAGGATTGTCTAATGCTTGATTTTAAGTCTTGTCATGCAAACCCTAATTACTAACAATAATAAGGAAAGTGATAAATTGTGGAATTTAAATGTCCTACACTATTACAATGCTTTGGGAATGGGGGTACAATTTGTGAATAGGGGGAGAAAGAAATAAAGCCTTAATTATCTATTACAAACCATTGAATCATGAATGATAATAGAATGTACAAAATGTAAGAGGAAGAAAGAAATTTGTTTTTTAGGGTTTTTGATAGAAAGGTTTAATATTAATTTAATCAACTAATTGATTTTAATTACAAGAAAAGTTAATTAATTATTGAATCAAAACTTAAAATCTAAGTTAATTAAAATAAAATCTAAGTCTAATTTAATTTGTTTAGAAAATAATTTTTGTTAATGTTAATTAAGAAAATGTTCTACAATGTAAAAGAAATAATAAAAAAATTATTTAATAAATAAAATAGAGTGTTAAAAAAAGATAATTTTAATTTAATAAAATATACATATTTGTATTTTTTAGTTAAAAATAAAAATAAGTAAAGAAATAGAAAATAAGAAAGTATAAGAAATGTTGAGTATGGGTGTTAAAAAGTGAAATGGGAGGTTAAATGTAGCAAAAGAGGCCCAAGTATATTTTTGTTGAAATCAAAAAATAAAAATAAAAAGAAAATGAATATGGGCCTGCGCACTATAAAGTAAAAAGGGGGGGGGGGGGTGAGAATTCAAAAATGTGATCCAGGCCCAGAACAAAGTCAAACGCTAGTATGATTCCATATGGTTTCTGATGGTCCATGGTGGGAAAGCACATTTAAGGCCTTAGATTAAATGGTTGGTAGATCTGATGGTCCAGTCACAAGGTTGCATAACATGTGCGCTGCTTGATGTATTGAATCTGCAAGGAAATATTAATAAAAAATCAAAAGGGTACCACTGGGGCTCGAATCCAGGTCCCTATAATTTAATGTCTTACGCGCGCTTTCTCTGCCAGTGGGGTGGCTGTTTCATCTGTGTATAAAAAAACATCTAATAAATATAAAATAAACGAATTTCTGAATTTGAAAATGATCTCATCTTCAATCTTGCACCCACAGTGAAGAACACCATTGTGATACGGTGGGAGAACTGACTTGGGTGTTTTGCGTTTGATCGCAAATGTTGCGATTAGCAAGAGTCGCCACCGACTTTTCTTTTATCCAAAAGTAAAGGTGGAAAAGCACAGGAAAGACCTTTGAGATTGTTTCTTGAGTTCGGGGGGTAGATTATGAAAAGAGAAGGTATTAGCACCCTTTTCATCCATGGTTTTCCATGGGCTCTTAGTTACTTGCTAGATCACTTGCTTTTGTTTGAATTTGTGCTTTGTGTGGTTTTTGAAAGTATTTTGTAAAGAGGCCATTGTTTAGGCAATCTTTGTAATGATTCTCGTTCGTAAGAATGTATACAAAGATGTTGGTCTTTTGAAAATGTTTTCTATTTTATAAGATGTTTGAAAGTATATGTGTTTGTTTTTGAAAATAGAAAGGATGTTTGTTTTGAAATAGATCAAGTAATTAGGAGCAATCTACCTACTCAAATGTATTTCTTGTTCATTTTCTCTTCTTTTGACATTGTTGTCTTACCATTGATTTGGTAAGCAACTCTATCTTTGGATATAAACGGGACGGGCGTGGGTCATCGTATAACCATGATTAGCAATGTTGCAAGGTATCTTAGCATTCTTTTTTAGGGACTAAGATCATTTGTAAGGCAACTTAGATAGCGTCATCGAGGGACTATGATCTTGTATTTGCTTGTTTTTGCTAAGATACCTTACATGCGTAATATGGCCATTTTGTATAAGGCAACCAAATGGGATAACCCTAGGGGTGCTTGTGTGCAAGTGTATTGTTTTCACACTTGATTTTTGTCTTGAATTAGGGTTTTCTATTTGGTTGGTTTTAAATTACTACGCTATTATATCATTTAAGGGAGGGGGTATACAAATTACAAATGGAGATTTGCAAGAAAATAAATCTATTTATCTATTACAACCATATTGAATTGCATATACAAGGAATGAAATGAATATAATATACAAGTATAAAAAATGAATAAATGTACAAGGACGCAAGATGTAAAGAAAATGAATTTTTGTTTGTTTTCTTTTATAAAAAGATTTTTGTCTTAGCCTAATTTCAATAAATAAAATAGTTAATTAAATTTGAATTTATTAAGAAAAAGATTTTAAAAGAAAAACCCTAATTCTATTAATCAATCAAAAGAAAATAATTTAAGGAAAGTATTTTTTTTGGCATTTTTTATCTTGAAAATATTTATAGCATTAAAAATATTTTTAGTCTTTTTTTTGGTATTTAAATAATATATTTTTAAATGGTATGAAGAAAAATAAACAATATAATATTAATCAAGTCTATAAGATTTAGTTAATAAAATAAATAAAGTATAGTAAATAAAATAATTTTTGTTTATGGACAAATAAAATATAATAAGTCAAAATATATAATATATCATTTTTGTATTTTTATGATTTTTTTTAGTATTTTAGAAAATATATTTAAAAAGAAAAATGCAATAAATAAATAAATAAACACAAATGAGCCAGGGGGTGCATGAAGTAGGCAGGGAGTTAATAAAAAAAAACAAAAAAAAAGAGCCAGGCCCAAAGGGCCCAGCGCCTGCAAACAAATCAGAAAATATCAAAAAATATGAAAAATGAAAAAAAAGGTACCACTGGGGCTCGAACCCAGGTCCCATAGGTTAACAGGCGCGCGTTTTACCACTGGGGTGACTATACATCCGTTTATATAAACAAAACAATAAATATGTAAGGCAAATCAAGTCCTGGTGACTTCATCTTCAACCTCCAGCCGTTGTACCTATAACTTCTTCATTTCTCAACAAAAATGGAAGATGACAAAATGAAAGTTGTTGAATTCTTCCTCACGAATTTAACCATGTAAATAACTAAAGCTAAAAGTCAAAGATGAATGAGAATTTCTCTGACCCTAATTTGAACCCTAAAAATTTCAGAAACTTCAACTCTAAAATTCTCTAAGCTCAGGCCATGTAAATGCAAACTATGGATATGTACAACTTTATGGCAATGAGGTCTACATTTTATCTTTACAAATGCAAGCCTAACAATACCTAAGTAATGAGATAGAAGTTCAAGAAAAATACCTCAAAACTGGAAATCGTGAAATGCAAATGAGCTTGATTTAAGGTGCTGCAAGGATCAGGTTAGCTTCCTTGAGGTCCCAGGAAGCTAATGCAATGATTAGCTTGAGCTGAAAGTGGCTGAGGAGCTATGGAGAAGTCAAGTTGCAGACCCCTGTTTTTAAAATGGAACTTGATGATGAAGGTGTTACAGTTGAGCAAATGGACTTTGGATGGTTTGTATTTGATGTTTAGAAGCTTTTGGAAGTGAAAGGCCAAAGAACGCACGAGGGGATTTGGAGTTTGGTAGGTAAAGTCAGAACTTGCACAACAATGGTGTTTTGAGACAATTTCTGGCTAGAGGGAATTTGAGTGAGTTTAAGGGTCTTTAAGCTCTCGTCCTAGCTTACAAATAGTGCTTCTATTTATAAGAAACAAGTTTAGAGACTTGTTGTTGATCAGAATTTGAAATTACATGTTTATGCATAACATGTGATTTTTGAGAAAACAAGTTTCAATGCCTTTTGTACTTGCTAAGATAGAGGGGTTATGCTTTAAAAAAGCTTGCTTATGACTTTGTGGGTGGAGTGTGATCAGAGGGAAAAAGTTAGAGGCTCAATGTGAACTTTATATCTTGCTTTACAAGAATGGCATTGTTAACTTTCTTCCCAAAATGGCAATGTGAATTGGATAAAGCTTAAACCACTTGGATTACAGCTCAAAAGTTTGTGTAATCCATTAATTATGGAGTAACAAACAATTTTGAGGCCTTCAAATCAAATATTATACAACCTAACATTGAAATTTCATTTGTGTTCATCATGAAAATGACCTATAATTCAAGTGACAAAACACCAACTTCATCTCTTCGATTCTCCATACTCAAGAATGACCTCAAGGAGTTCTTGGACATTTTGGAAAGCTTGCAATGTTCTCTACAACTCATATTTGAATTTCTTTTTAAGATTCCCCTTAGAACTATATGCAAAATTTCCATGAAGTTAGGTCAAAAATCTGCCTATCTAGGGCAAAATTTCACTAAGTCTTTTTTAGTTCATGAGCATGTATTCATAAAATTATAAATTGAGATCCAAGAATTTTTATGAGAAGTTGTGTGAAGAAAAGTTGTAGATTTCATGGAGATCTATAACTTTCATGTTGGAAGTTTCTTTTGAATCATCTTGCATCATAATGAAAAAATTGCTCAAAGTTATGAAAAAATAAGAAATTTTTGACACTTAGAAAAATTTCTAAGTTTAGAAATTTTGACTTTTCAAAATGAAATCTTGATTTCTTGATGAATAAGTTTCCTATTTGACATGTTTTGATGAATTGTGATCTTTGGTGCTTAAACTTGACCAAAAAGTCAAAGTTTGACTTTTCAGTTTACAGTTGACTGCAAAATTCATTTGTCAATCCAATGGATTTTCAATGTTTTGAATCATGTAATTAGGTCAAAATGATGAAATTAAACTCTTGAGATCATGCCTTAAACCAATTGACCATTTTCCAGGTCAAAAATCAGAAATTGCCATTTCCCAGTCAAAACCCTAATTTTGACCATTTTGCCCTTTTGGAGATTTGATCAAATTTCTTGAGGAATTATGGTCCAAACTTGATCAAATGATACACATGGGTTTAAAATCTTGATGTGGATAAAAAATTATGAAGTTTGACTGTAAATTGGCTATGGTTGACTTTTTCCCCAATACAGTTGATTTTTAGGTCAACTGTTCAATTGACTGATCAAAAGTGTGATCCAAGGCTTGAAACTTGACATGAGTAATCTTGGGGGTCCATAATGATCCATGATATTCATATGAAGCTTTGATAGTTCAAAAATCCTTGTGCAAATTCAAACCCTAATTTTGGTCATCAGTGTCTAAGGAGGTGTCTTGAGCTGATCAAACCCTAGTGCAGTCTTGAGCCTAAGAAGATCTTGTGAGCAAATTCTTGATAAGTGAGAGGGAAAATTTTGGGGTACAACAGCTTCCCCTGTTCAATCTTCTTAAGCCTGAAGAGTTAGATTGGCATGTTTTGCCAGTCGTGACTCGAAGGTGGAAGATAATTGGACACTAGAGTGCCCAGAAATTTGCACTCGGTGATGTGATGGTTGAGGGAATGGGCTTAAAGAGCCATTTGGAGAGGTGATAGAAAGTTTTTGGAGATGGGCTTGTAGATGCCATCCAAGATTGATTGTTGGTATTGTAATTTGTAAGCTGGAAGAATGAGTTTCAGGATGGCGTCCGTGTCTGGAGCATATCTGAAATGTAACTGGGAGCTGATTATCAGAATGGCAACCGTTTCTGGAGCGTATCTGAACTGTATCTGAAATCTAGTTTTGAATGAGTGTCAGAATGGAATCTGTGTCTAGAGCGTATCTAAACTGTATCTGAGAGTTGAATCTGAATGAGCATCAGAATGGTATCCGTGTCTGGAGAGTATCTGAACTGTATCTGAGAGTTGAAACTGATTGAGTATCAGAATGGCATCCGTGTCTGTAGCATATCTAAACTGTATCTGAAAGTTGAATAATGAATGAGTATCAGAATGGAATCCGTGTCTGGAGTGTATCTGAACTGTATCTGAAAGTTGAAACTGAATGAGTATCAGAATGGCATCCGTGCCTGGAGCGTATCTGAACTGTATCTGAAGAAGTTGAATCTGAATGAGTATCAGAATGGCATCCGTGTCTGGAGCGTATCTGAACTGTATCTGAGAAGTTGAATCTGAATGAGTATCCGAATGGCATCAGTGTCTGGAGCACATCTGAACTGTATCTGAGAGTTGAATCTGAATGACTATCAGAATGGCATCCGTGTTTGAAGCGTATCTGAACTGTATCTGAAGAAGTTGAATCTGAATGAGTATCAGAATGGCATTCGTGTCTAAAGCGTATCTGAACTATATATGAAGAAGTTGAATCTGAATGAGTATCAGAATGGCATCTGTGTCTAGAGCGTATCTGAACTGTATCTGATAAGTTGAATCTGAATGAGTATCAGAATGACATCTGTGTCTGGAGCGTATCTGAACTGTATCTGAAGAAGTTGAACATTGTTAATGATAGTTGTTAATCTTATCCTGAAAAGGGTAAAATGTTAGCTAAGATGAAAAGCCATGTTGTATGAAATATATGATATAATGCATTCGTTTTATCAATGTTTATGATATGCGGATGCAATGTATGCGTATGTGAGCTAGTTTGCTGCACTGCTGTTGGATTGGGGAAAATAAATTCCTGACTGCTGCTGAGGATATGGAGTATAAGTCTTCATGTTGTGAAGTCTAAGTGTTGATGAATTTCTTCTTAGAGAAATAAACTCTGTTGTAAAGGAAATGCCATGTACTGCTTGTAAAATCCTGTTGTGAAATCCTGAGAAAAAGAATGACTTCTATCGGGGATTAATAATTGGAAGCTCGTTCCGCTGGGAATTAAACTGCAAATTATGGGGGATTTATGGAAATAGCTTAGAGAGATTTCCCTACCTCTTAAAGCCATTAGTAATTGTCTTTTATCTTGTTTATTTGTAAACAGTAATTATGTTCAAATGCATATGTTCAACAATGAATCATTGGACATTTTTGTAAACAAAACACAAGAGTAAAGAAAAACAAATAGTTTTTCATTTTCAAGGAGATATCTTTGTATTGAATTTGAGTAAGTATTTTTGTACAATGAGACAAACATTCTAGTAAGAGAACTCCGTCGTAAAAAAAATGAAAATTTTAATACAAAGAAAAGATAGCTATGTGTAATAATCCCATGGGGGTCCCATTCTGCTATAGCCTCTGTATCTCCGAGCATCTTTTCTATTTGCTGCCTCGTCCAAAAATGATTGAATTGATCAGAACCTCTGAGTTTGTCAGTTGAAGCTAAAGGTTGTCCGCAAGGTGACCCAACGGGACATAGTCATACGCTTTACATTCCCTAACTTTTTCCTAGACCACCCTTTCAGGTTTTCAGTCCACCGGGAAACCCTTTTTTGCCCAAGTCGCCCTTTCGGGTTTTCAACTTGCCGGATGTACAAATTCTTTTGTTTTATCCCTAATTTTTTCCCGAACCTTTTTGGTTCGCCGGGATGCCCTTGTTTTGCTTAGGTATGTCAACCTAGCGGGTCTCTTATGCATAGTATCTTTTGACTATATCCGCGTTCGTAGGATGCGGCAGGTCGTCGCCATCCATGGTGGTTAAGATCATTTCCCCACCAGAGAAAATGTTTTTTTATTACAAATGGTCCTTCATAGGTAGGAGTCCATTTTCCCCTAGGATCACCTTGTGGCAGTATGATGCGTTTGATTACCAGATCCCCAACTTGATACACTTGGCGTCTGACCTTTTTGTTGAAAGCCTTGATCATCCGTTTTTGATACATTTGACCATGGCAAACAACAATAAGTCTCTTCTCATCAATCAAGTTTAGTTGATCAAGTCGAGTCTGAATCCAATCTTCTTCATTCAGCCCTGCATCCTTCATAATTCTTAGAGAGGTAATCTGAACATGAATAGGCAAGACAACTTTCATGCCGTAAACCAGAGAATAGGGTGTTGCCCCGGTTGATGTGCGAGCTGTGGTACGATATTCGTGGAGAGTGAATGGTAACATCTCATGCCAGTCTTTGTATGTGACTGTCATTTTCTGTATGATCTTTTTAATGTTCTTATTTGCAGCTTCGACAACACCATTCATCTTTGGCCGGTAAGGGGAAGAATTGTGATGCTGGATCTTGAATTGCTCGCTCAAGGCGGTGATCATAGTGTTGTTGAGATTTGTACCATTGTCAGTGATGATCCTTTTTGGGATACCGTACCGACAAATGAGATTTTGCTTGATGAAACGGGAAACAACATTCTTGGTAACGGAAGCGAAAGAAGCTGCCTCCACGCACTTTGTAAAATAATAAATGGCCACTAAGATGAAACGGTGTCCATTAGAGGCTGTCAGCTTGATTTCCCCAATCATATATATTCCCCATATAGCAAAGGGCCAAGGAGATGCCAAGACATTCAAAGGAACCGGAGGTACATGCACCTTCTCAGCATAAATCTGACACTTATGGAAAGTTCGAGAGTGTTGATAACAATCTGCTTCCATGGTAGACCAGTAATAGCCTGCCCGTAGAATTTTCTTTGCCATCGTATGCCCACTGGAATGGGTGCCAAAAGTTCCTTCATGCAATTCAGCCATGATCCTTTTAGCTTCAACCTTATCTACGCATCGAAGTAACACAGATTCATGGCTGCGTTTGTAAAGAATGCCATTACTAAGGAAGAATTTAGCAGAGAATCTCCTTAAGAACTTCTTATCATTGATTGAAGCTCCTTCTGGATATTCTTG
This sequence comes from Vicia faba, assembly GCA_948472305.1. NCBI lineage: Eukaryota > Viridiplantae > Streptophyta > Magnoliopsida > Fabales > Fabaceae > Vicia > Vicia faba. The sequence goes on along the minus strand of OX451735.1, from coordinate 868,530,599 downwards.
AGCTTCAAGATACTTCTTGACTTTGTGAAACCAAGACTGGTCCACTACTTCTTCAGTATTAATCTCGTGATAGTGCACTGGTTCCTCCATTCGTTCGATGATGATCTAGGGAGCCTCGTTATCCCAATTAAGTTTAAACATAAATGACATTGTGGCTAGAGCGTCTGCTAGCTGATTTTCTTCTCGCAGGAAATGCTCGAAGGTAATCTTCTCAAAATGTGGTAGCAATGTCAAAACATGTTCTTTGTAAGGGATAAGGTTTGGGTGTTTGGTGTCCCATTCCCTTTTGATCTGACTGATAACCAAAGCTGAATCTCCGAATACATCCAAGGATTTGATCCCCAAGTCTATGGCAGCTCTGAGACCAAAGATGCATGCTTCGTATTCTGCCATGTTGTTTGTACAATTGAAGCAAAGTTTTGCTGTAAAGAGAGTATGACACCCTTTCGGAGATATGAGTATAACACCGATACCATTGCCAAGTGCGTTGGATGCCCCATCAAATAACAGGGTCCATCGGGATCCTTGTTCAGGTCCGTCATATGGCCTGAATTTTTCACAGTTATTTACCGTCATGATGTCTTCATCTGGGAATTCAAACTTCATGGGCTGGTAGTCTTCCACAACTTGGCGAGCAAGGTGATCAGCTAATACAATTCCCTTTATTGCTTTCTGGGTAGTATACTGTATGTTATATTCTGTCAGGATCATCTTCCATCTCGCTATTCTCCCGGAGAGAGCAGGTTTCTCGAAGATGTATTTTATCAGATCCATTTTAGATATCAACAAAGTAGTATGAGTCAACATATACTGTCTTAGCTGACGAGCAACCCATGCCAGAGCGTAACAAGTTTTCTCGAGCAGTGAATATCTGGTTTCATAGTCGGTAAACTTTTTGCTCAGGTAATAAATAGCATGCTCTTTTCGGACAGACTCGTCATGCTGCCCCAATACACACCCCATTGAGTTTTCTAAAACAGTCATATACATGATCAATGGTCTTCCCTCGATTGGTGGCATCAACACAGGAGACTCTTGTAAGTATTCTTTGATTTTGTCAAAAGCAACTTGGCACTCGTCATTCCATTTGACTACTTGATCTTTCTTCAACAACTTGAAGATTGGTTCACAAGTAGCTGTCAGGTGAGAGATGAATCTGGCAATGTAGTTCAAACGCCCCAAGAATCCTATGACTTCCTTCTCAGTACGAGGAGCCGACATCTCTTGTATTGCTTTAACTTTGGCAGGATCCACCTTTATACCTTTGTTGCTGACGACAAAGCCTAGGAGTTTACCGTATCGTACCCCAAATGTGCATTTTTTTGGATTCAACCTCAGCTTGTACTTCTTCAGTCTCTCAAACAGTTTTTGTAAGTGATCAAGATGCTCTTCTTCTGTTTGAGATCTGGCTATCATGTCGTCCACATAGACCTCTATTTCGTGATGTATCATGTCATGAAACAAAGCTACCATGGCATGTTGATAGGTTGCCCCAGCATTCTTTAGTTCGAATGGCATCACCTTATAGCAGAAAGTGCCCCACTGTGTGACAAACGTTGTTTTCTCCATGTCCTTAGGTGCCATTTTGATTTGATTGTAACCTGAGAATCCGTCCATGAAGGAAAACACTTTGTGTTGTGCCGTATTGTCAACTAGAATATCAATGTGGGGGAGTGGAAAATCATCCTTAGGGCTTGCCCTTTTCAAATCTCTGTAGTCCACACACATTCGCACTTTGCCGTCCTTTTTGGGCACATGAACAACATTGGCAACCCATTATGGATAAGAGGTGACAGCCAAGAATTCGGCGTTGAATTGCTTCATGACTTCTGCTTTAATCTTTTCTGACATATCAGGCCTCATGCAGAGAACCTTTTGCTTTACTGGCGGACAATCCTCTTTTGTAGGCAGACGATGTACCACAATGTCTGCATCAAGTCCTGACATGTCTTCATACGACCAGGAAAACACTTCAACATAATCGTGTAACAACTGAATCAGACGCTCCTTGACACCGGGTTCCAGATTGGCACCCACCTTGACCTCTTTTTTGTCTTCTTCGGTACCTAGGTTGATTGTATCCACGGGTTCCTCGTGAGGCTGAATGGTTCTCTCTTCTTGTTGTAGTAGTCTGGAAAGTTCCCCTAGTACTTCACAATCTTCCTCACCTTCGTCTTCGGCCTGGTAGATTAGATTCTCATAGTCACAAAAGGCCCTAGCAATATAGTTACCCATGGGATCCCGAATGGATGTATACCTGCATTGTGAGTGTGAGTGTGTGTAAGGGTATAACTATCCTTGAAAAGAAATAAAAATGTAAAAAGAAAAACAATGAGTACAAAAGTTTGCATGCGAAAATGTCCATGATTCATTGATGTCATATGAAAATGAGATAATAACCCTTACAAATGGACCATTGTGCCTCGGGTAAGACACAAGGTTTTAAGAGTGCGAATTGTTTTAATATTACAGATCCAATCAAAATGTAAAGACAAATTACTGTGGGATAAAAGTGATCGGGACAAAATCTCTAGCCTCCCAGTTGCTGAGCCCTCCATTGACAGTTGGGAATATCCAGTCTTCCAAGTCGCAGCTATCTTCATCATCTTCTACGACGTTGATCTCGCAGTTGCTGATCTTCAGGGGTGGTCCTCCGGCACGAGCGCAACGTACAGCCTTCTGAGCACTTGAAGTGAAACCTAGGCCAAACTTGTCAAACTTATATGGGATATCTGAGAGTTGTCCCCAGATAGTGCACCCACCTTCTTCTACCACTGCTTTGGCATCCTTCAGAGATGACATCCGGAGTAGAGGCCTTGTGATCTTGGGAACAACCTTGGTTACTGCCACATCTTGCGAGACCTCTTCAAAGTGTTGGAATGGAGTTTCAATAAATTCACCATCTAATTCCATATATCTGAAGGAATTAAGATGGTTGATCATATACTCTTCTTCTCCATGAACGGTGATAATCTTCCCTTGAATCAGATATTTCAGCATTTGGTGCAATGTAGAAGTGACAGCGCCAAGATTGTGAATCCATGGTCGGCCTAGTAAGCAGGAATATGAGGGACGATATCCATTACGTAAAAATTTGAATCAAATGTTTGTGTTCCAACTTTTATAGGAATGTCTACCTCCCCATGTACGATCCTTTTCGAGCCGTCAAAAGCCCTTACTACTATGTTACTTGGCTTCAATGTCAATCCCTCACAATCAAGCCTATCAAGAGCTTTTTTAGGAAATACATTCAGAGATGAGCCAGTGTCTACCAAAACATGAGCCAGGGTTGCGCCCCTACATTCAACTGAGACATGCAATGCCTCATTATGCTTCCTTCCTCTTGGCGTTAAATCAGCATCCGAAAAACCTAGACCATTATCTGCAGTTAAGCTGGCTACGCAGTATTGAAACTGATCGACAGATGTCTCTTGGGGTACATGGGCAGTTTTCAGGAATTTTACCAAGGCTTTTGCATGCACTTCAGAACATAGTAGTAATGCCAACATGGAAATTTTAGAGGGAGTTTGCCCCAGTTGTTCAACTACATTGTATTCGCTTCTTTTAATGATATTTAGAATCTCCTCCATCTCTTTCTGGGAGGTCTCAGGGATAGCCAATGACTGAGCCTTCGTCCGGACATGCTTAATCAGAATACTTTTACCTCGAGTTTCGGTTAACTCGGCAGCAGGAGTGTCAGTAGGAATGATAACAGGGGTTGTAACAACTTTGTCAGTTGGAGTATTGGTAGAGATGATTGTAGGACTGGGAATAGCCTTCGGAGGAGTAACAACAAGAACTATTATGGGTCCAGAAACTTCTTTTGGGGGAGCAATTTCTGGAGAGAATATCCTTCTGCTTTGGGTAATCTTGCTAGTTCCTGCAATATTACTGATATTGGAGTTGACTTTCTCAGAACTTGAATCTTCGACGGCTGGCCAATCCTGCTTGACACCGTGGTAGTATACATCCCCTCCATAATTCCATGGTATGGTTTTGTCTGACGAATATGGGACTGGTCCAGGCATTGTGATTATTAAAGGAGTTACTTTCGGAATTGATGTAATTCTAATGGGTCTTTTGGTGGAGACCCTGGAAGAATTGGCGGAAATGGTAATGATAGAAACATCTTCAAAAGGAACAGGTGGAACAGAAGTCTTTTCAAAGAAAATTTCTTTGTCATCTATTAGGCACTAAACGCCTACTTTCAACAAAGGACAGCTGGTTGGTGAGGACAAACAGAAATGTCAGCCTTCATCACAACCCGGGAACACACCGGCATTCAACAAATTCACTTTAACAGTCAGGAGTGGGGTCATAACTTCATCAACTGAAGTAACAAACATTTCTTCTTCAATGGCATTGGTATTATGGCCATGTCTGGGCATAGGGGCAGAAATGACATTTGGCTTTTCAGGCGCATCAAATTCAATCTCTTTGGCTTCAATGAGGTATTGTATTTTGTTCTTTAGAGCCCAACAGTTATTAGTGTCATGGCCGGGACTTTCAGAGTGATATGCGCAACGGGCATTGGGATGATAGTGAGGAGATGTTGTGTTGGGGTTTTTCAGAGCTTCTTTCAAGGTCACCAAATTGGATCTTAGTAGATGTGGCAATACTTGAGATAGGGTCATGTTAATTCTGGTGAATTGTCTGACTGTTCTTTCCATCCCTGGTTGGTTATTTCTTTGTTGATCAGGCGCATGTTTAGGGATCATCACAACCCCAACCATTGGATGGTGTTCGGCCCTATTTTGATTTCTCTGAGGATAAACAACAACCACTTATTTCTTTCCGATAAATGGCTTCCTTATGGAAGCATAAGAGGATGTATATTTTTGGATCTTTCCATTCTTTATACCGGCTTCTACCCTTTCTCCGGTCAATATTAGTTCAGTAAAACCTGTAGATGAACTTCTAATTAAATGATTGAAGAAGGGACCAGACAAGGTGCCCAAGAACATGTCTACCAATTCTCTCTCAGATAGAGGGGGTTGAACTCTTCCAGCTAAATCTCTCCATTTTTGCGCATAGTCCTTAAAACCTTCATTGGTAACCATGGCCATACTTTGGAGTTGAGTACGGGTAGGCGTAAAATCATTATTGTATTGGTATTGTTTGTAAAAGTCTGCAACAAGATCTTCCCAATTGTGAACGTTGGCTCTTTCTAACTAGTAAAACCAACCAAGTTGAGTTCCAGACAGACTGTCTTGGAAGAAGTGTACCCATAAGTCCTTGTCAGCGGTATGGGGCTAGATTTTCCTCACATAGGACCGGAGATGCATTTTAGGGCATGAGACTCCGTCATACTTGGCGAACACAGGTGCTTTGAACTTCGGAGGAATGACAATCACCGATACTAACCCCAATTCCTCAAAGTCCAAGCCAGGCACTTTTTGGATTTCCATCGCACTCAGCCGCTCTTCGAGATATTTATACTTGTCATCAGATGGAGGGTATTGTTCTTCAGAATAGTCTTCTTCTTCCTCTTCCTCTTCTGATTCTGACTGGACAACTGTTTCCTTGCCCTTCCCATCTTGGATGTCTTTTTCACTGGATGTCCTTGCAAAGTCTAAAGTCCTTCTTGTCTGCCCATGAAATCTTCTTCCCATGTTTAGGACTCTGGTAACTTTCTTTGTCTTCTTTTTCTTCTTCTCAGCCAACAAAGTCTTCAACTCTTCTTGTCTTTTGGCTAGAGCCAAGAGCAACTCTTGAAACTGTGTATTCTGAGCTTGGAGGTCCTTCACTGTTTGCTCGAGATCCATCTTAATGAAATAAACAGTAGAGAGATGAGGAGACTTATTGCAAAAGACCTGCTTGTGTTATGATGAATGGTATACGTATATGCGATGATTTCAAGGATTTTAAAGATTCAAATTTGTTTCAGACAAAAAGGAAACACGTTATATTAATAGGTTAGAGCTTGAGTACATCAATGCCTTTTCGGGCAACATAATACAAAAACTCTAAGATAAAAAGGTAGTTCGCATCCTCTTTGGTGCGATGTAGGCATTCAGAGTCTGCTCCTCATGAAGTAGTCTAGTGAGTTCCAAAATATTCTTCTTGCTTGCGTAGAATTGGGCTTCAAAAGTATATCGCTCCCCCTTGAGTTGTATCCAATCTCTGTGTAGGCCTTCAAGAGAGGTGGGCATATCAGGATATAGGATAGTGTATGGAACATCTCCTTCTATGACAGGCTCAATGATTACCGGGAGAATGGAGGGGTAAGGCATCATAAGCCTCTGAGTACGAGTTCGTTCCCATTTGAGGTAAGGCTCAAGAGGTATGGAATTCTTGTGCCCCACAGTCTTTCTATCCACCTTATTCAACATCCTCCAAGCTCAAATGAATCTCCGGCGAAGACTTTGATCGTCGTTGTCGTAGTCAAATACCAAACCTTGAATCAGCATCTCATGCGGGCCATCCCTTTGGGCATAACCAAACTGTCTTAAGGCTAAGCTTGGGTTGTAGGTGACACCTCCCCTAATTCCAAGTAAAGGGACATTAGGGAATTCTCAACAACGGTCGACAATGATAACAGTCTCTTTAGATCGGGAGCACCAATGAATGTCCGAATGTTTGAGCGTCATCACCCTTTGTGACCACGTTGAACCTTGCTCATTTTTTAATACAGATTGGGGAAGATGCAAAATAAACCATCTTGCCAAGAGAGGAGTGCAACACATAAGAACACCTCTTTTCCTCATTGTGCGAGTGTGAAAAGAGTGTAGGATGTTTCCTAGCAATGTAGGCACCGGGTTGCGGGATATGGAGATTTAGACGGTGTTGATATCTATGAGTTGGTCAGGATTTGGAAACAAAACCATCCCATAGATGAGGAGAGCCACGATTTCCTCAAAGGCTTGCAGATCCAAGGAATTCCAACAAATTTGGGCTTTTTCAAACAATAACTTTGCTAGGAAGCCCTTGAAACCACTCCTGGTTTCCCAATGAATTGTGATATCAGATGAGTTAAAGTGCAGGGCTTGAGCAATATCTTCTAGCTTTGGGTCTCTTTCTGTACCATTGAAAGGTAGTTGATTGAGAATGGGAATCCTCAAGAGTTGGGAGAATTCTTCCAAAGTAGGCACAAGTTGATAGTCGAGAAATGTGAAGCAATGGTGTAAAGGATCAAAGAACTGAAAGAGCACCTTCATCATATCCTCATCTGTGTTGGAGGTGACCAAGTTGAGTAGGAGACCATGTCTCTCAGTGAATGGAGAGTTTTCAGGAATCCTTGAATCTAGCTCTTTAATTTATGGAGGGATCCTTACAGATTGACTTGAATAGTTTTCCTGCAAAGTGTATCCATATCCTACAAAACAAGAACAAAGATGAATCCCAAAAATCCTTGAAATGGTTAGTGGATGTATATGATGTTCATGATGTTATGTACAAGTATGCAAACAAAACAAATAAATCCTTAGGTTTAGGCTTGCATGGAGCTTTATAGGTAAGTATCCTCTTGAAGTTTAGTTGGCTCAAACCTGTCATAGTAATAGTAACCGGGTTCTAAGGAGCTCAATATCACGAGTTTATTTCTTTGGTTATTGTTTCAGCACAAGCCTCTTTAATGGCGACCGAAATATACCAAGAAACCAAACCTCAATGAGTGTAGTATCAAGTATCTACCAACTTCGGACTGCACCAAAGCCGGTCATCTCACTACATCCTAAAGGCCAAGTTGGTCAAGTAAAGGTTCTAAAAGTTCATTAGTGCTTCATGACATCACTCAGTGGCCCCGTATTCTCTTTGATTAACTCAAAGGCTACCGGTACCCACAAATATGTCGCACTAACGTAGCTATTGTTTAGACCATGTCGGTATACCCCACACAGTTTCCACAACGTATTGCTACTTACCTATAATGTATCCCAAATCCGGGTAGAGGATTCAAACCCAAATAAAGAACCATAATGTAAAACATACAAGTCAAACAATGTAAGCAAATAAATGTGATCTATCCCTAAGGTAACCCCACTTTTTTTACTTCCCTAGCAGAGTCGCCAGTTCTGTGATACAGTGGGAGACTGACTTGGGTGTTTTGCATTTGATCGCAAATGTGCGGTTAGCAAGAGTCTCTACTGACTTTTCTTTTATCCAAAAGGAAAGGTGGAAAAGCACAAGAAAGACCTTTGAGATTGTTTCTTGAGTTCGGGGGGTAGATTATGAAAAGGGAAGGTATTAGCACCCTTTTCATCCATGGTTTTCTATGGGCTCTTAGTTACTTTCTAGATCACTTGCTTTTGTTTGAATTTGTACTTTGTGTGGTTTTTGAAAGTATTTTGTAAAGAGGCCATTGTTTAGGCAATATTTGTAATGATTCTCGTTCGTAAGAATGTATACAAAGATGTTGATCTTTTGAAAATGTTTTCTATTTTGTAAGATGTTTGAAAGTGTATGTGTTTGTTTTTAAAAATAGAAAGGATGTTTGTTTTGAAATGGAGCAAGTAATTAGGAGCAATCTACCTACTCAAGTGTCTTTCTTGTTCATTTTCTCTTCTTTTGACATTGTTGTCTTACCATTGATTTGGTAAGCAACCCTATCTTTGGATATAAACGGGACAGGCGTGGGTCATCGTATAACCATGATTAGCAATGTTGCAAGGTATCTTAGCATTCTTTTTGAGGGACTAAGATCATTTGTAAGGCAACTTAGATAGCGTCATCGAGGGACTATGATCTTGTATTTGCTTGTTTTTGCTAAGATACCTTACATGCGTAATATGGCCATTTTGTATAAGGCAACCAAATGGGATAACCCTAGGGGTGCTTGTGTGCAAGTGTATTGTTTTCATACTTGATTTTTGTCTTGAATTAGAGTTTTCTATTTGGTTGGTTTTAATCTTTCCATACAAAACCCTAACGACTAACATTTGTTATATAAAGCGATAAGTTGCGGGAATTAAAATTACTATGCTATTACATCATTTAGGGGAGGGGGTATACAAATTACAAATGGGGATTTGCAAGAAAATAAATCTATTTATCTATTACAACCATATTGAATTGAATAAATATACAAGGAATGAAATGAATATAATATACAAGTATAAAAAATGAATAAATGTACAAGGACGCAAAATGTAAAGAAAATGTATTTTTGTTTGGTTTCTTTTATAAAAAGATTTTTGTCTTAGCCTAATTTCAATAAAGAAGATAGTTAATTAAATTTGAATTTATTAAGAAAAAGATTTTAAAAGAAAAACCCTAATTCTATTAATCAATCAAAAGAAAATAATTTAAGGAAAGTATTTTTTTTGGCATTTTTTATCTTGAAAATATTTATAGCATTAAAAATATTTTTAGTCTTTTTTTTGGTATTTAAATAATATATTTTTAAATGGTATGAAGAATAATAAATAATATAATATTAATTAAGTCTATAAGATTTAGTTAATAAAATAAATAAAGTATAGTAAATAAAATACTTTTTGTTTATGGACAAATAAAATAAAATAAGTCAAAATATAAAATATATCATTTTTGTATTTTTATGATTTTTTTAGTATTTTAGAAAATATATTTAAAAAGAAAAATGCAATAAATAAATAAATAAATACAAATGAGCCAGGGGGTGCATGAAGTAGGCAGGGAGTTAATCAGCAAAAACAAAAAAAAGGGCCAGGCCCAAAGGGCCCAGCGCCTGCAAACAAATCAGAAAATGTCAAAAAATATGAAAAATGAAAAAAAGGGTACCACTGGGGCTCGAACCCAGGTTCCATAGGTTAACAGGCGCGCGCTTTACCACTGGGGTGGCTATACATCCGTTTATATAAACAATAAAATAAATATGTAAGGCAAATCAAGTCCTGATGACTTCATCTTCAACCTCCAGCCGGTGTACCTGTAACTTCTTCATTTCTCAACAAAAATGGAAGATGACAAAATGAAAGTTGTTGCATTCTTCCTCATGAATTTAACCATGTAAATAACTAAAGCTAAAAGTCAAAGATAAATGAGAATTTCTCTGGCCCTAATTTGAACCCTAAAATTTTTAGAAACTTCAACTCTAAAATTCTCTAAGCTCAGGCCATGTAAATGCAAACTATGGATATGTATAGCTTCATGGCAATGGGGTCTACATTTTATCTTCACAAATGCAAGCCTAACAATGCCTAAGTAATGAGATAGAAGTTCAAGAAAAATACCTTAAAACTGGAAATTGTGAAATGCAAATGAGCTTGATTTAAGGTGCTACAAGGATCAGGTTAGCTTCCTTGAGGTCCCAGGAAGCTAATGCAATGATTAACTTGAGCTGAAAGTGGCTGAGGAGCTCTGGAGAAGTCAAGTTGCAGACCCCTGTTTTTAAAAATGGAATTTGATGATAGAGGTGTTACAATTGATCAAATGGACTTTGGATGGTTTGTATTTGATGTTTAGAAGCTTTTGGAAGTGAAAGGCCAAAGAACGCACTAGGGGATTTAAAGTTTGGTAGGTAAAGTCAGAACTTGCACAACAATGGTGTTTTGAGACAATTTCTGGCTAGAGGGAATTTGAGTGAGTTTAAGGGTCTTCAAGCTCTCGTCCTAGCTCACAAATAGTGCTTCTATTTATAAGCAACAAGTTTAGAGACTTGTTGTTGATCATAATTTGAAATTACATGTTTATGCATAACATGTGATTTTTGAGAAAACAAGTTTCAATGCCTTGTGTACTTGCTAAGATAGAGTGGTTATGCTTTAAACAAGCTTACTTCTGACTTTGTGGATGGAGTGTGATCAGAGGGAACAAGTTAGAGGCTCAATGTGAACTTTATACAAAAAGCTTGCTTTACAAGAATGACATTGTTAACTTTCTTCCCAAAATGGCAATGTGAATTGGATAAAGCTTAAACCACTTGGATTATAGATCAAAAGTTTGTGTAATCCATTAATTATGGAGTGAAAAATAAGTTTTAGGTCTGTAAAGCAAAGATTATGCAACCTAACATTGAAATTGCATTTGTGTTCATCATGAAAATGACCTATAATTCAAGTGACAAAACACCAACTTCATCTCTTCGATTCTCCCTACTCAAGAATGATCTCAAGGAGTTCTTGGACATTTTGGAAATTTTAAAATGTGCTATACAACTCATATTTGAATTGATTTTGAAGATTCCCATTGGAACTATGTGAAAAATTTCCATGAAGTTAGGTCAAAAATCTGCCTATCTAGGGCAAAATTTCACTAAGTCTTTTTTAGTTCATGAGCATGTATTCATAAAATTATTAATTGAGATCCAAGAATTTTTAGGAGAATTTGTTTGAAGAAAAGTTTTAGATTTCATGGAGATCTACAAATTTCATGTTGGAAGTTTCCTTTGAATCATCTTGCATCATAATGAAAAAATTGCTCAAAGTTATGAAAAAATAAGAAATTTTTGACACTTAGAAAATTTTCTAAGTTTAGAAATTTTGACTTTTCAAAATGAAATCTTGATTTCTTGATTTTTTGATGAATAAGTTTCCTATTTTGACATGTTTTGATGAATTATGATCTTTGGTGCTTAAATTTGACTAAAAAAGTCAAAGTTTGACTTTTCAGTATACAGTTGACTTTTGATCAGTTGACTGCAAAATTCATATGTCAATCCAATGGATTTGCAATGTTTTAAATCATGTCATTAGGTCAAAATGATAAAATTGGGCTCTTGAGATAATTCCTTAAACCAATTGACCATTTCCTAGGTCAAAAATCAGAAATTGCCCGTTCCCAATCAAAACCCTAATTTTGACCATTTTGCCCTTTTGGAGATTTGATCAAATTTCTTGAGGAATTGTGGTCAAAACTTGATCAAATGATACATATGGGTTTAAAATATTGATGTGGATAAAAAATTATGAAGTTTGACTGTAAATTGGCCATGGTTGACTTTTTCCCCAATACAGTTGATTTTTAGGTCAACTGTTCTATTGACTGATCAAAAGTGTGATCCAATGCTTGAAACTTGACATGAGTAATCTTGGGGGTCCATAATGATCCATGAAAGTCATATGAAGCTTTGATAGTTTAAGTGCAAATTCAAACCCTAATTTTGGTCATCAGTGTCTAAGGAGGTGTCTTGAGCTGATCAAACCCTAGTGCAGTCTTGATCCTAAGAAGATCTTGTGAGCAAATTCTTGATAAGTGAGAGGGCGAATTTTGGGGTACAACAACCACCATGGCCAAAACTGTAACTTCTTCATTTCTTAACCATTTTCAAAATTATAAACATGAAAGTTGTTCCATTTTTCACCACGAACTCAACCATATAAATAACTAAAGCTATAAATCAAAGATGAACATGAATTTTGTTTGGTACCAAATAAAACCTAATTTTTTCAGAAAGTTCAACCTCAAAATCCGCATCACTCAGGCAACATAAATGAAAACTAAAGGCAGGGTTAGCTTCAGGACTATGATGTCTACGTTTATCATTCACAAAGTAACTATTAATGATGCTTGTAGAGAGAGTTCAAAGTTAAGAAAACTTACCTCAAAACTGGAAATCGTGTATGGAGTTTGAGCACCACTGGAAGCGTGGTGATGATCTGGATAGCTTCACTGGACTCCTAGGAAGCTAATGCAACTCTTACTCTATGCTGAAAGTTCCTGAATCGTGATGGAAAAGTCAAGTTGCAGGTGGTTGTTTTTGAGTTTGGAAGATGACGAAAATGGAGCTACAGTTATTAAACAGGGACGGGGATGAGTTATATATGATGTATGGAAGCTTTGTGATTGATTTAGAGAGGAAACACATGAGTGGATTGTGAGTTTGAAGTTTTTGGCCAGAAGTTGCAACAATGGAGGTTTATGTGCAAGTTCTGGGTTTCAGGGAGTTTGAGGGCTTGTCAATTCATGTCTTAGCTTGCATATAACTTCTCTATTTATAGAGGAAAGGTTTGGGAGCTTGAAACAATCAGAATTAATAGATCACATGTTATGGTTATGTGACTTGATTTTGAAGCAAGTTTGACAAACATTGTTCCAATGCAATGGTACAAGGGATTGTAGGGTGGCTAGAGGCTTTAAACATGTTGCTTCTGAGCATACATGTTAAGTGTGATAAGAACAAACAAGTTAGAGGCTCAAGATAAGTCGGCTTTGTGATTAAAGTCACTTTTCCAAAATGGAAGTGTGAACTTTCTTCCCTAAATGGAATGATCACTTGGACAATGGCTCAAGCTCTTGGATCATAGCTCAGTTAGTTGTGTAAACATTTGATTATGGATAGATTTTCAAGTCAAGAGGCCTGCAAAGCAAGATTATGCAACATAGTTATGAGATTTGGTCAAGTGTTCTTCATGAAAGTGCCCTAAAATTCAAGAATGATTTCCCAACTTCTTCTCTTTGATTCTCCTAGCTCAAGCATGATCTCTTCAAGTTCTTGGACATTTTGGAAAGCCTAAAACATTGTATACAACCTTCATGTTGACCACTTTGGCTAAATCAACTTGGAACTTGGTGAAAAATTGCCAAGAAGTTGGGACAAATTTTTTGCCTAACTTGATGAAAATTTCACTAAGTGTTTTAGTAGAAATGTCATGACTTCATGAGCCTATATCTTCAAATATAAGCATTTTTTGGACATCAACCCTGAGGGACAAAGTTATAGAATTCATCAAGATCTACAACTTTCATTTTTGAAAGTTTTCCTTGAATCATCTTGCATCATGGTGAAAAATTGTCATGAAGTAATGAAATTATCAAAGTTAAAAACACTTAAGACATTTTTTTCTAAGTCTTGAAACTTTGACTTTTTATGGACTTTCTTGGATTTCTTGATTCTTGTTGACCAAGTTTTATATTTTTGAATGTCTTGATGAATCTTGATCTTTGAAATTCAATGTTGATCAAAAAGTCAAAGTTTGACTTTTGTGTATTAGTTGACTTTTCATCAGTTGATCCAATTCTCAACTATCAACCCTTTGATCTTGGGAAATGATTTGAGCTATGAAATTAGGAAATATGTTGTATTTGAGTCCTTGAGATTAGTATTTAAACCATTAGGTCATGTACTAGGTCAAAAGTCATTGATCAGTCATTCTCAGTCAAAACCCTAATTTTAACAATTTTACCCCTTTGATGATTTGAGTGCTTTTCTTGAGGCGTTGTGATCAAACCTTGATAAATTGATAATTATGACTTCAAAATGTTGATGTTGGCAAAAAATTATTAAGTTTGACTATATATTGACCACAATTGACTTTTTATCCAATACAGTTGATTTTCAATCATCTGAGCAATTGACTGGGAAAATTTGTGATGCAAGACTTGAAACTTGGTATGAGAAATATAGGAGACCTATAATGAATGATGAAAGTCATTTGAGGCATCAAAAGTACAATTGTCCTTGAGAAAACCAAAACCCTAATTTTGAGGCTCATTGCTTAGGAGGTGAGCTTGTCTGATCAAACCCTTGAGAACCCTTGAGCATTTGAGATCTATGATGAGAAATGAGAGGGAAAATTTTGGGGTACAACAGCTGCCCCTGTTCAATCTTCTTAAACCTGAAGAGTTATATTGGCTTGTCTGCCATTCGTGACTTGAAGGTGGGAGATGATTGAACACTTAAGTGCCCAGAAATTTGCGCTCGCTTGTGCACGAAGTAAACTGTTTGTTGATTATATCAGGAATAGGATTAAATATGCCATTTGGGGAGATGATGGAGAGTCACCGGAGATGGGCTTATAGATGCCATCCAAAATAACCATTGATAGAAATATCAGAATGAGTCTATGCTCGACTGTATCTGAAGAAGTATCAGAATAAACCTTTGGTCGATTTAATCTGAGCCAGAAAAAGGTCTACTGAGAGAAGTATCAGAATAAATCTTTGGTCGATTTAATTTGAGCCAGAAGAAGTATCTATCGAAAGAAGTATCAGAATAAACCTTTGGTCGATTTAAACTTAACCGACAAATGTCTGCATTATCTTTTAACTGGAAAAGGATCAGAATAAATCTTTAGTCGACTTAAACTGAACTAGCAGATGTCTTGTTTCATCTTTAACTGGAAAAGAATCAGAATAAATCTTTAGTTGATTTAAACTGAGCCAGAAAAAAATGTCTACTGGAAAAGTATCAGAATAAATCTTTGGTCGATTTAAACTGAACCAGCAGATGTCTGTGTTGTCTTTAACTTGAAAAGAATCAGAATAAATCCTTAGTCGATTTAAACTGAACCAGGAAAAGTATCTACTAGAAAAGTATCAGAATAAATCTTTGGTCGATTTAAACTGAGCCAACAGATGTCTGCGTTGTCTTTAACTGGAAAATAATCAGAATAAATCTTTAGTCGAATTAAATAGAACCAGAAAAGTGTCTACTGGAAAAGTATCATAATAAATCTTTGGTCGATTTAAACTGAACCAGCAGATGTCTGCGTTGTCTTTAACTAGAAAAGAATCAGAATAAATCTTTAGTTGATTTAAACTGAGCCAGAAAAAGTATCTACTGAAAAAGTATAAGAATAAATCTTTGGTTAATTTAAACTGAACCAGCTGATGTTTGCATTGTCTTTAACTGGAAAAAATCAGAATAAATCCTTAGTTGATTTAAACTGAACCAGAAAAGTGTCTACTGGAAAAGTATCAGAATAAATCTTTAGTCGATTTTAACTGAACCAACAGAGGTCTAAAGGAAGTGTTCGTCATGTAAATAGTCACCCCATCTTGTTTGAAGAATTGATCTTTATCTGAGCAGAGAGAAAGAAAGGAAGACAGTTTCCCCATCCTGTTTTGGGAGTTAATCTTCAATTTGCTTGTCCTTCACAGATAATTGCCCTGTCTTATTTCAGGGATTAATCTATGGCTGGTTATCCAGATAGTTTCACTGTCTTGTTTCGGGAATTAATCTGGAACTAGTTGAAATTTGTTGATGATATTTTTCCGTTGATTGATCTTTCCTGAAAAGGTAAAGAGTTATTTGTATGCAATGTTATGATGTATGCAATGTATTGCGTAATGACGTTCTCAAAATAAATGAGATTGTGCTATATGCGTTTTGTATGCATATGTTATGATGAATTAATGTGCAATGTGTTGAAGTGTATTTGTCTTGGAAAATAAATCCCTGACTATTGTTGGGGATGAAGAGTATGTGTATCTTCAATCTTGTCTAGAATGCTTCCGCTAAGGATTCCTGGTTACTTGTTTGAGGAAAATCTACAGGGGATGTATTGATTTATGTTTGGGGAGTAGAGTTAGGAACATTAGATGTCCTTTGCTCTATTGGGGAATTTATTTCTTATATACCCTGTCTGGGGATAAAAGAGATGGTTAAAATTCTGACTCGTTTTGGGAGGATAAAGTTAAATGGTATCTGGTCGGATTCTAAGCTTCGCAACAATTTTCTAGGGATAGTGATGACTTTACTGGGGAGAAGAATTTTGTCAGTGATTTTTAGTACTCTAAGGAATATACTCGAGTTGGGGAATTTATAGTTTGTTGGGGAAATAAACCCTGTTGGGGAAATAAACCCTTGTTGATCGAGAAATGCTCTGCTGAGGAAACAAACTCTCATGAGGAACTTGAATTTTCTAAAGAGAAGAAACTCTGTAGGGGTTTTACAGTTTTCAAACTCAGTTGGGGAATAGAATTTCCATGAATTGTATTGATTGGAAACTCTGTAGTTTGGTGATATTGCCGGGAAATAGATTATACTCCTTTATTTGTTAGAGTGGTCTATCGGGGAGATTATGGGGAATGTACCCTTATTTGTGAAGATCACTCTGTGGGAGATAATCTCATAGAATGGCTCTGGTGACTTCACTGGGGATAACCTTATGAAAGGGATTATGTGGGGATTCATGGGCAGCTTGAGTGTCATTCCAGCTCCTAGAGTTTTGAGTAAAGTCTTATTCTTGTTCTTATGCATATATTTGTTAACAGTTAATCATGTTCATATGCATATGTTTATTCCATTTAGTCATTGGACGCTTTCGCAAACAAAACAGAAAGAACAAAAACTTTGGACTTCAAAGTATATTTGTATTGATAATTTGCTTATAAACAGATGATTTTGTACAAAGAGACAGAAAACCTAGTAAGAGGAAGTCGTCGTGAAATGAAAAGAATACAAAGTGAAAACAAAATGTATAGCCATGTGGAAGTGATCTTATTGGGTTCCAACTCTGTTATTGCCCCTATGTCTTCGAACATCTCGTCCTTTGCCATTGGAAGAAGTTGATTGAAAAATTAGACCTTTCGACTTTGGTAATAAAGCTGGTTGTAAGTGATCTAATGGGACATAGTCGTACGCTTCAATCCCTAAATTTTTCCAGGACCGCCTTTTCGGATTTTCAGTCCACCAGGATACCCTTTTTTTCCTAAGCCGCCCTTTCAGGTTTTTGACTTGCTAGGTGTACAATCTTTTGTATATATCCCTAATTTTTGCCCGAACCCTTTTGGTTCATAGGGATGCCCTTATTTTTGCCTAGGTGTGTCAACCCAGCAGGACATTCTTGTGCGTAGTATTTTTTGACTATGTCCGCATTCACAGGATGCGGGAAATCTTCACCGTACATGGTGGTTAATATCATAGCACCGCCCGAGAATACTTGACAACAAATGGCCCTTCATAAGTGGGAGTCCATTTTCCCCTGGGATCACCTTATGGTAGAATGATGCGCTTTATTATCAAGTCACCAGCCTGGTATACTCGATGCTTGATCTTCTTGTTGAATGCCTTGACCATACATTTTTGATACATCTGACCATGGCAAACAACCGCAAGCCTCTTCTTGTACATCAGATTTAACTGATCCGACCTAGTCCGAATCCACTCATCTTCGTCCAAGTCTGCATCTTTCATGATTCTTAGAGAAGGAATTTGGACTTCGACAGGCAGGACAACTTCCATACTGTAGACTAGAGAGAATGGGGTTGCCCCAGTTGATGTTCGTGCCGAGGCATGATAGCCATGAAAAGAAAACGGTAACATCTCATGCCAGTCTTTGTAGGTCACCACCATCGTTTGCATAATCTTCTTTATATTGTTGTTGGCGGCTTCCACTGTGTCATTTGTCTTAGGTCTGTATGGAGAAGAGTTGTGATGCTTGATCTTGAACTGCATGCAGAGTTCAGTGATCATGGCGTTGTTAAGGTTGGTACCATTGTTAGTGATGATCCTCTCAGGGATACCATACCGGAAGATGAGGTTATGCTTGATGAATCGGGCCACGATGTTCTTGGTAACTGAGGCAAATGAAGCTACTTCAACCCACTTGGTAAAGTAGCCAATGGCGACAAGAATGAAACGATG
Source organism: Vicia faba (assembly GCA_948472305.1). Taxonomy (NCBI): domain Eukaryota; kingdom Viridiplantae; phylum Streptophyta; class Magnoliopsida; order Fabales; family Fabaceae; genus Vicia; species Vicia faba. The sequence continues at coordinate 868,512,373 of OX451735.1, read as the reverse complement.
TCCATTAGAGGCAGTAGGCTTGATTTCTTTGATCTTATTAATACCCCACATTGCAAATGGCCAAGGAGAATTCATGACATTCAAAGGAACTAGAGGCATGTGAACCATATCAGCATAAATTTGGCACTTATTGCAAGTTCTCGAATGGTGGTAACAATCGGTTTCCATGGTCGACCAATAGTAGCCAACTCTTAGAATCTTCCTGGCCATAGTATGTCCACTGGAGTGAGTACCAAAGATACCTTCATGCATATCCTCCATAATTTTCTCTTCTTTCTTCTTGTCCACACAATGAAGCAGGGTTGAGTCATGGTTGCGCTTGTATAAGATCCCATTGCACAGGAAGAACTTGGCTGAGAACCTCCACAGAAATTTCTTATCATTGATTGATGACCCCTCAGGATATTCTTGAGCTTCAAGATACCTTTTTACTTCGTGAAACCAAGGCTTCTCCTCTATTCCTTCAATGTCAATCTCAAAGTAGTGCACTGGTTCATCAAATCTTTCGACAGTAATTCGGGGAGCTTCATCGTCCCATTTGACTTTGAACATGGATGACATGGTAGCTAAGGCATCTGTTAACTGATTTTCTTCCCATGGGATATGTTCAAAGGTGATCTCTTTAAAGTACGGGATCAAGGTTAGCAAAATTTCTTTGTAAGGGGTAAGATTTAGATGTTTTGTATCCCACTCTCCTTTAACTTGACTGATTACTAAAGTTGGATCTCCATATACACTTAATAATTTGATTCTTAGTTCAATAGCAGCTTTAAGACCCAAGATGCACGCCTCATACTCAGCCATGTTGTTGGTACAGTCAAAGTAGAGTCTGGCACTGAAAGGCGTATGGCAACCTTCAGGGGAAATGATCACAACACCAATTCTGTTACCCAATGCGTTGGAAGCTCCATCCAAAACCATAGCCCATCGGGATCATTATTCAGGTCCTTCATACAATTGAGGCTTTTCACAATCATTAATCAACATGATATTCTCGTCCGGGAATTCAAAGTTTATAGATCAGTAGTTATCCACAGCTTGATGCGTTAAATGATCTGCTAGTACACTTCCTTTAATTTCTTTTTTAGTAGTGTACTGAATGTCGTATTCAATTAAGATCATTTGCCACTAGGATATTCTCCCGAAGAGAGTTGGCTTCTCAAAGATGTACTTGATGGGATCCATCTTAGAGATCAGTAGAGTGGTATGAGTCAACATATACTGTCTTAGTCGGCGAGCAGCCCATGTCAAAGCGTAACAATTTTTCTCAGGCAGTGAATATCTTGTTTCACAATCGTTAAACTTTTTGCTAAGGTAGTATATTGCATTCTCTTTTCGACTAGACTCGTCATGCTTCCCCATTACACACCCCATTGAATTCTCTAACACGGTTAAGTACATGATCAAAGGTCTTCCTTCAACTGGTGGCATCAGAATTGGAGGTTCATGTAAGTATTCTTTAATCTTGTCAAAAGCTATTTGGCAGCCGTCATTCCATCTGAATACTTGATCTTTCTTCAGCAGCTTGAAAATTGGCTTACAAGAAGCAGTCAGGTGAGAAATGAACTGGGAAATGTAATTGAGTCGTCCTAAGAACCTCTGACCTCCTTTTCAGTACAAGGAGCTAGCATTTCTTGGATAGCTTTAACTTTGGCAGGATCGACTTCAATTCTTTTGCCACTAACGACGAAGCCTGGGAGCTTTCCAGACCTTACCCCAAAGATGCATTTGTTTGGATTCAACCTCAACTTATATTTCTTCAACCTCTCAAGCAGCTTGTGCAGATGATCAATGTGCTCTTCTTTGGTTTGGGACCTCACTATCATGTCATCCACGTAGACTTCTATCTCATGATGAATCATGTCATGAAATAAAGCTACCATAGCCCGTTGATAAGTTGTGCCTGCATTATCCAGCCCAAAAGGCACGAACTTATAACAAGAAGGTGCCCCACTGTGTGACAAAGGTGGTCTTCTCCATGTCTTCAGGTGCCATTTTGATTTGTTTGTAACCTGATAAGCCATCCATGAAGGATAATACCTTGTGTTGAGTTGTGTTGTCAACCAAGACATCAATATATGGTAGTGGGAAGTTGTCTTTGGGGCTTGCCCTATTTAGATCCCTGTAGTCTACACACATACGGACCTTACCGTCTTTCTTCGGTAGTAGAACAACATTTGCAACCCATTGGGGATACGATGTTACTTCCAAGAAATTTGCATTGAACTGTTTCATTACCTCAACCTTAATCTTCCCAGGCATATCAGGATGCATGCGGCGAACCTTTTGTTTGATCGGAGAACAACCTTCTTTCATTGGAAGACGATGAACCAGAATATCAGTATCGAGTCCTGGCATGTCTTCGTATGACCAAGCGAATACCTCAACCTAGTCGTGCAACATCTGAACCAATCTTCTCTTGACACCATCTTCCAGGTTGGCGCCAATCTTGACTTCTTTATTATCTACCTCAGTACCTAAGTTTATCACTTCGACCGGTTCTTCGTGTGTTTGGATAACCTTTTCCTCTTATATCAGGAGTCTGGCGAGTTCTCCAAGTATCTCACAATCTTCTTCACCTTCGTCTTCAGCTTGATAGATTGGATTTTCGAAGTCATAAACGGCAATAACATAATCGTTGTCAATGATATCCAGAGTGGATGTGGATCTGTAAATGTGTGTATGCATGTATGGCTATTTGAAAATGCAGTGAAATAAAAGAAAGACAAGGAGTGCAAAATTTGAATGCAAAATCGTCCAATATTTTCATTAAATGAGCATATGATATATGAAATGACAACCCTTAATAAATGGACCATTGTGCCCCGGGCAAGGCACATGGTTTAAAGTCATTGTTTTAAACATAAATTATATAGACAAACTTCTTAAAGCAATAAAAATAGGAAATATCAATTACTCCTGGATGAAGGAGATTGAGATGAAGTCTTTGGTCTTCCAGTTGTTAAGTCAACCGTCAGTAGTTGGGAATATCCAATCCTCCAAGTCACCATCACTATCACTGTCTTCCAATGCATTTACTTCATTGTTGCTAATACGAAGAGGTGGTTTTCTAGCACGAACACGTTGAACCTCTTTCTGAGCCTTTAAAGTAAAACCCAACCAAAATTTTCAGATTTGTAAGGGATGTCAGGAAGTTGTCCCCAGATAGTGCAGACTCTGTCTTCTATAACAACCCTAACATCTTTCAAAGAGGCCATTCTTGGCGTGTCTTTAGCAATCTTAGGAGTAGCAGACATATCTTTAGCAACAACAATTGTTGGAGGGGTTACTTCAAATTCTTGGCAAGAGGTTTCAATGAATTCTCCATCCATTTCAACATATTTTAAAGAATTCAAATGACTGACCATATATTCTTCCTATCCACAGACTGTGACAATCTTCCCTTTCACCGGGTATTTCAGCTTTTGATGTAATATAGAGGTAACCGCACATGCCCCATGAATCCATGTGCGTCCTATCAAGCAAGAATAGGTCGGGCGGATATCCATTACATAAAAAGTTGAATTGAAGACTTGAGATCCCACCTTGACCGGGAGATCAACCTCTCCATGGACCATCCTTTTTGAACCGTCAAAGGCTCTTACCATAATATCACTAGGTTTCAGCACCAGCCCTTCACAATCCAATCTATCCAAAGCACCTTTAGGTAAAACATTGAGGGAGGACCCAATATCTACTAACACATGCGCTAGAGTGGTGCCTTTGCATTCAATAGAGTTGCGGAAAGCCTTGTTATGATTATTCCTTGCCAAAGTTAAATCTGCATAAGAAAATTCCAAGCCATTATCAGTAGTTAGGATTGCAACACAACTCTCAAATTGAATAGCAGTGGTCTCTTGTGGTACATGGGCATTCTTCAGGAATTTCAGTAGAGCTTGGGCATGTGCTTCGGAGCATAACAACAAGGGTAGCATGGATATCTTTGAGGGTGTCTGCCCCAGTTGCTCAACCATTTTGTAGTCACTTTTTCAGATGATCTTTAAAGCTTCTTCCATCTCTTGTCTAGACGGGTCCTCAATTGTAACATCTTTGGATGGTGCCTCCATCAGGGCAGGCTTAATAACTTTCTCTTTACCTCAGGCGTTGACATTTGGCCCAGCAGCAGGAATACGAATAGGTGTTGTTGTAGTTGTTGGAGGAAGATCTCCGGAGAGAAGACCATTCCTGTCCTAGTGACCTTACTAGTTCCGACAATGCTTGTAATTTCAAGATCTTCACTTTCATTAATCCATGGCTCTTTCTTGACACCGTGATAATTGATCTGACCTGATCAGAATTGGACCGTCACAGCTGGCTTCGAGCTAGATTTGAAGGAGATGGGGGGGGGTACCTGCAAGAAACTCTGATGGCAAAGTGAGAGATGAAATGAGCAAGCAAGTATGAATGTAGGTGTGAATGAATGAATACCTGGCCCTCTCATGAGAGATGGTATTTATAGCCCCCAGCATTGGGCCAAGGTCTCTTTATTGGGCTGATCAAACAGGCTTAACAAAGAGACTGACAGGTTCTACGTGAGTAGTGGGGACCCGCATGTGGCCCCCTACCTGGATGATGCCCTCCGCAAGACAGGGAGGATAAAGACGCGGTCTTTCCGGGACCATGAAGACTCCACGCAATCCGGAGAGGTTGAAAGTCAGCCCTACGAGGAGGGTGCTCGGTGGGAGTGCGTGCTCGTCAGGGACATTCTTCGCGAGCACTGGCGGGATGCAATCATGGCCGACCAGATACCTATGATCGAGGTGTGCTCGACGGGTACACTGTTCAACACAGTAGGTTGGAAAGCTTGGATTGGGCCTCACTGGTGGTTGGGCCAATGGAAGACCCAGTCTAGAACAGGAGCCCCCCAAGTCGCTGCTCCTAGTACGGGAGTTATGACTTGACTCAAGTTCACCCCTTCGCGAGACTCGCTTGCGCGACACAAGGGTTTTCAATCATGGATGTGAGACGTCGCCCCGTTCGTGATTTGCTCCGTGCAGCAGTCGAGGAGTGTTCGAGGCACACTCGCGGGGAGGTGGTGATACACTAGTCAGACACATGGCATGGCTCTTGGAAACCATAATGGCGGCCTAGGGAGTAGGGACATCATTGTCTATGCGAGTAGGCGTCGAGGATGAAGGCGGTTTGTGATTCCCTGATGCGATGTTCCATATTCCATGTCATCTTTATAAATAGGGCTTTAGGGCCCATAGATTGTTTTCACATCTTCATGTTCTCATATTTTCTCTGCCTCTAACATTGCGTGTTTTCCTAGTGTTGCTGAGACCGCCGCGCCGTTTTCCGTGTGTTCATCTCCACAACCGTCACTCCTCACTCTTCTTCCAAGTAAGTGTTCTTTTTCTTTGATATCTCATGTTGTATATATATTTTGATGTTGTTTAGTGGTAGAATTTCGTGTCTAGGGATTGTGCCCGAGAAATTCAAGCACTCTAGGCGTCTGATTCATGATCACGCCCATGGCATTCATAGGTTTAGGCATACGGTTTATGATCGTGCCTGTGATATTCATGCATTTGGCTTAGATTTGTGAACTTGGTCGAGGGATTCATCCTTTCGTTAGTATGTAGGCTAGTTTTCCCCATGGTATTCTTGTATCTGGCTAGCAATGTTATGAACTTAGTCGTGGGATTCATCCTTTGCTCGTGATATTCGTGCTATGCTCGTGACATTTATGATTGATATACGTCCGCCGTTAAGGTTGGTGTTTGGCCGAGGTCCACGTGTTCCCCGTCTTTCGTACGAATGGCCGTTGACTCGGTATGAGTGTTGCTTACTTCTCCCCGTCTGTGTGGCGGAAAAGCGGATTTGCTGTCGAATTCACCGGTTTCCTGTACTTTGCAGGTAAATGGCCGATATTCCAGAGTCCTCGGATCGTAACGATACCGAGGAAATAAGCACTGCCGACGAAAGCATTAATCTGGTCGACACCGTCGACGACCCTACTCTGGACTGGGTTGGTGTGGAACCCCGGGGAATAGCTTCGATCTATAGCTATACCGGTAGACAAGCTTACACTATCATCGAGTATGGTGGCGGCCAGAAGGGATTTCAGAGAAACTTTAAAATCATTAGGCCGACTAGGGATGCTCGCATCTGCTCGGAGTTTACACAGGACGCCTTTGCCATGTACGAGATCATATTTAAAGATCTCGGGCTCTGGTTTCCTTACAATGACTTCCAGGTGGGAGTGTTCAATCACTTGAACCTGGCCCCCTCCCAGATTCATCCTAACGCGATTTCCTTTATCCGGGCATTCGAACTCACTTGCCGCTTCCTGAGGATCGGGGCAACGATTCCCCTGTTCTTTAGGGTTTTTCACCTGCAACGGCATTCCCGAGGAGGGAAGCACAGCTGGGTATCCCTTAAGCAGTCGAAGAGACTTTTTAGGATGTATATGGATTATGTGCGAGATTTCAAGGATAAGTGGTATATTTTGCAACCGTCTACCCAGACAGCCGTGGATTCGCTGTTCGAACCGGCCGCTGTGGTGGAAGAGGACGGGGAGCCGTGTTTGGATGTTGAAGGTAATCCCGAGATTGGGAAAGTCTCAAAGTTTCCCATCCACTGGTGTTCGGGCCATTACGACCATGCACCTAGATACTACCACACTCCTGCTGGAGGTATGAGCATTGAGGACGAGGAAGTTTATGGCGTCCTAAACAAGTTTGTAGATGGTTTCTGTGATACGGTGGGAGAACTGACTTGAGGTTTTGCGTTTGTATTCGCAAATGTTGCGGTTAGCAAGAGTCGCCACCGACTTTTTATTTTATCCTAAGGAAAGGTTAAAAAGCACAGCAAAAACCTTTTGAGATGTTTTCTTGGGTTCGGGGAGTAGATTATAGAAAGGGAAGGTATTAGCACCCTTTCTATCCATGGTTATCCATGGGCTCTTAGTTACTTGCTTAGATCACTTGCCTTTTGTTTTCAATTGTTTTAAATGGTGCTTGAGTGTGTGGGTTTGAAAATATTTTGAAAAGAGGCCAATGTGGTGGCAACCTTTGTAATGATCCATGTTGGGATGTATACAAAGGTGTACGTCTTTTGAAAAGGTTTTAATTTTGTTTTTGAAAGTTTTGTTTTGAAAGTGTTGTGATGTGTGATTTTGAAATTAGGCAAGTGTTTTGTTTTGCAAGTTGGATTCAAGTAACTAAAAGGTTATCTACTCCTAAATTTCTCAAAAGATCATTGCTATACTTTAACCCTTTTAACAAGTTTGCTCCACCATTGTATTTGGTGGGCAACCTTGTGTTAGGATGTGAAAGGGACAGGCGCGGGTCATCGTTTAGACCATAATTGTAACGACGTTAAATGTCTTTGGGCAATTTCTTTAAGGGACTTGATCATTTGTTTTTGTTTGTTTTGAAAAGTTTTGTCTAGGGACTATGATCATTCAAATTGTTTGCTTTGCCCAAAGATGTTCAACATACAACATGGCCCATTTATTTGAAGGCAACAAGTGGAATACCCTAGGGGGTGCAAGTGTGATTTGTGTGTCCATTTTCATGCTTGTTTATCTTGTATTAGGTCAAACTATTTTTATCGTTTTTTCGCATACAAACCCTAATTCTAACATGTTATCATTAGAAAGCAATAAAGTGCGAAATTAAAATTACTAAGCTATTACAAAACCAAATATGGGAAGGGGGGTACAAATGTTCAAATGGGGATATTGACAAGAATTTAAATCTAAATTATTACATCAATTGAATATTTGCAATTTAAATAATGTATAAAAAATGCAAGATGCACAAAAATGTTTTGTATATGTATGAAAAATATTATTTATGTAAAAGAGAAAAGAAAGTAAAAAATGTATTATTTTTTTTGGGTATTTTGAACTTAGGGTAAAAACCCTAATTTTTAAAGAAAAAAAAGGTATTATTTTCTAATTTAAGGCAACTATTTATTCATTATTTATAAAAATAAAATAAAATGAAGTGTATTATGGAAAAAGGTATTTTTATATCAAATATTAATAAAAAAAAAAAATCAAGTATTTTTATATTTTTGTCTTAAATATATTAATAATCACATATATATATATATATATTAAACCCTAAATATGTATTATACACAAAATAAATATTTATTTAATATTTTAATAAAATAAATAAAAGAGTATTTTTTGTGTGAAATATTTTCAGAAAGTAAATAAAAATAAAAATGTATTTACACCTTTTTTCTATTTTATTCTAATAATGGTATATATATATATATATATTTATGTACAAACAAAGAAAATAAACAAATAAATATGCAATAAATGCAAAAAATGATGGAAAAAATATTTTTAATTTTTAAATGCCATGAGAAAAAATAAACAAAGCTAATCAAAAAAGAAAAAGTCAAAAATGTTAAGAAATGAACAAATGGGCTCAGGGGGGTGTGAATCAAAAAAGGTGGTGTGAAAAGTGAAATAACACAGGCCCAGCCCACTGATCATTGTCTTCAACCTCCAGCTTCAAACATTTGAAAAACGCGCGCCCCTGTTCCTCAATGTCTAACTCCTGATTCTTGGCTTTTCAGCAAAAACTCATAACACAAGAAATGTTCAGCATGAAGAGACGGTTTCAACCATATAAATAACTTGACCTATCTCTCTAAGATGAGGGAGAATTTCTCCTCCCCCAATTTCTGACCTAACTTTTCATCAATGTTCAGACATGAAATTCTCTAAGCACACGAAACATAAATGAAATCTAATCATATGAGCATGTTCAGGGCTATGATTGTGACATGTTTTCTTCAAAAACCTAAAGCTAACAATGCCTAATAAGAGAGATGGAACTCCATGAATATACCTGTTTAGTTGGAATCGAGCTTGGCAATGGAGGATGTTTCAGAGTGAAATGATGACTTGTACAGCTTCCTTGAAGTGTAAGGAAGCTTTTCCAATTCCTACTTTGTCTTGAAACTCCCTGAATCGAGCTAATGAACTCCAACTGCAAAACAGAAAATTAAAAATGGTGAAGTGGCTTGGAGGTGTTACAGGTCTGATTTTAGGACATGGTTAGCTTGCATATGTTGTAGGGAAGGTAGAGGAAAAGGTTTGGATCAAAATGCTCGAAGGGATTGAGAGTTTGCACTCAAACTGCAGGGGCTCCCCTGTTTGTACAGTTTTGAGGTGATTAGAGCAATGGGAGTGTTTCAGATGGCAAAGGCTCGTGTGTTAGCTTGGATTTTGTCTATGGAATGTGTTTGATAGCTTTTTTGTTGTGTGTCTAAGCTGAGATGAGAGATGGCATAAGTTATGGACTTTTCTTCTATCTTAAGCAACAAAAGCAAGCTGGTGGTTTTAGGTTAGTAGGGGGCCTCCTAATGTGCTGCATAAACATCTCTTGATCAGTGTGTTATGCACATAATCTTGTGCAAAGCAGATCTTTCATGTACTTGTTGGATTACAAACTTGACATAAAGCTAAACTTTTCAAAAATGGAAATTTCACTTTATCTAGTTTAGGATTAAACCATTATGCAATGTTAGAACACAAAGAACATGACCTTAACACATTGAATATGCATTAAATTATTGAGTATGGAATGGTTCAAGGACCTGTAATCAAGCATAAAGCAAACTGAATTCAAATTTGCAAGTTTGTGAACATGTTTGGATGAAGAACAAAAGTGAATTTTTGCCAACTTGTGAAATTCGAATCTCTCAAGTTATGAGGTTGTTTGATGAGTTCTTGGACATTTTGGAAAGCTTGGAATGTGTACTACAATCCATCTTTGAAATGCAAATCAAAATTCCAAGTGGAAGGGTATGAAAAGTGGCCTTGAAGTAGGGTAGAAAACCTTGTCAAAATAGGTCAAATTTCACTAAGTTAAAAGATGGTTTAGTGCCCTTATTCAAAAAATTATAACTTGAGATACAAGCTTCAAATGAGAAAACTTTGTGAATCAAAGTTGTAGATTATGCAACAAGCTACAACTTTCATGTTTTGACTTTTGTTTGAATCCAAATGGATCATGGTGAAAAGAGGGGGCAAAGTTGGGAAAAAATTAGGGTTTTTCATAACTTAGAAAAATTCTAAGTTATGAAAAATTCCATTTTCAAACCCTAATTTGCATTTTGAGATTTCTTGGTGAACAAGTTTCATGATTTGGCATGTTTTGATGAAAAATGAATCTTGACCCTTGATTTTGACCAAAAAGTCAAAGTTTGACTTTTCAGTATACAGTCAAAATTGATCAATTGACTGGGAAATTCAACTGTCAATCTTGTGTATTTGGGATCTTTTGAGCTTGATGAATGTGTCAAGACAATTCCATGGGGTTCTTGAGTCCATATGTTAGCTTGGTTTGCCATTGGCTAGGTCAAACAGTCAAAAATTTCCTTTGTGCAGTCAAAACCCTAAAAATGACCATTTTGCCCTTTTGGTGATCTGATCAAATTTCTTGTGGAATTGTGATCCAAACTTGATCAAATGGTCCATATGAGTTCAATATGTTGATGTGGATCAAATTTCATGAGGTTTGACTGTCAATTGGCCACAGTTGACTTTTTCCCCAATACAACTGATTTCTAGGTCAACTGTCCAATTGACTGGGCAAAACTTGGAATCAAGACTTGAAACTTGGTATGGGTAAACTTGGGAATCCAATATGAAGCATGAAAGTCATCTTAGGCATTTTAGGTCAAAACATCTTTAAGCAAACACAAACCCTAATTTGAGTCCACAGTGCAAGGAGAAGTCTTGAGCAGAGGAAACCCTAACTGAATCTTGATCTTCAAAGGTCTTGTGATGAAAAAATATTGAGGAAATGGGAGGGCAAATTTTGGGGTACAACAGTTGCCCCTGTTCAATCTTCTTGAACCTGAAGAGTTAGATTGGCAATTTTGCCTTTCGTGACTCGAGGGTAAAAGGAGATTGGACACTAGAGTGCCCGGAAATTTGCACTCGCATACTGAAGTATCAACAATGTGATGTCAGGAATGGGCTTACAGATGCCATTTGGAAGGATGGTGGATAGGGAGATGGGCTTATGGAGGTGTTGATCGCGTAAGAGATTCCTTAGCGAGAACTTGTGTATTTTGAGGAAGGAGGATGTTTTCCTGGCTTGTTACAAGTGTTTGATCTTCAGTCTCTTTATGCAGATATGCCCTGGCTAGATACAGGTATCGAATCTACAGTTAGTTGCTCACAGATATGCCCTGGCTGGATACAGGAGTCGAATATGGAAATAGTCGTTTAATAGATGTGCCCTGGCTGGATACAGGAATCGAATCTTCGAACTCTTCAGACGTGCCCTGGCTAGATACAGGAGTCGAGTCTGGAAATAGTCGTTTAATAGATATGCCCTGGCTGGATACAGGAATCGAATCTTCGAACTCTTCAGACGTGCCCTGGCTAGATACAGGAGTCGAGTCTGGAAACGTGGTCAACAGATATGCCCTGGCTGGATACAGGAATCGAATCTGGAGATGTTGTAGTTGATAGATGTGCCCTGGCTGGATACAGGAATCGAATCTTCGAACTCTTTAGACGTGCCCTGGCTAGATACAGGAATCGAGTCTAGAAACTGATCACTCTCAGATGTGCCCTGGCTAGATACAGGTATCGAATCTGGAATTGTGACAGTTGAAGGTAGTCGTTTTTGAGATTGTCTTTTTCCTGAAAAGGCAAAAACGTAAGTTGTATGCAATGTCACGATGTATGATATGCATGATATCATGATGTTCAACATGAGATGTTGTATGCGTTTCATCATGTATGTAAGCAAGATGTATGAAAATGTGAAATGTTTATGAGTGTAATTTCATCTTAGGAAAATAAATCCTTGACGAACGGCCGGGAAGCTGCTCTGTGGAAGAGATATTTGGCCGAAGTTTTGATGAGAGGCCTGCTGAGGACTTCAATGACGGATTCCGCTGGGGATAATGATGATAAAATCCACTGGGGAACTCCAAAGATAAGCTCTGCTTGGGAATACCAAAGATAGACTCCGCTGGGGACTGAAGGAACTTTGCCGAGAGCGATCTTCCGTGGCTTTTAGCTGAGGATAACCCAGTTATAAGTCCTTGTGAGGGAATAACTCTAAGTAAAACTCGGGTGAGACGTCCGTGCCTCGCAGGGGATAAGCTTACAGAATCTACTGGGGATGAGCCTTAAGACCCGCCGGGGAATGTTGTGCCTTTTCGGGATTGACGGGGAATCAACTCCGCTTGGGGAAAGTATTGTCGCGTCCTATTTTACTCTGCGGGGAATTGAGATGATTTGGCCACAATCTTCAGTTGAACCTACCTTGGTGTCTTGGCGGACAAAACAACCAGACTGCAATAGACAACTCCACATTGCCCCTGTCTTTGATGTCACCTGTAATTAATCTCTTGTTTCATATGCAAACATTTATGAATCAGCAATTTAATGTCAAATGCATATATCAAAAATGAACATTGGACGTTCTTCGCAAGACAAAACAAAAAAGGAAAACAATGGTAATTTGTATGGACAAGTGAATTTGTATTGATTTAAACTTTGCCTGTGAATAGGCGTTTTTGTACAAGAGGCTGACATCCTAGTAAGAGGACATCACCAAATAGTATAGAGTTTACAATTTGAAAAAGGAAACAAAACAGCTATGTGAACAATCCCACTGGGTTCCAACTCTGCTATCGCCTTTATGTCTTCGAACATCTCATCGCTTTGCTGCCTAATTTGAAGATGAAGCTGATTGGTTAATGCCGAAATCTGGAGCCAGATAGTTGATGCCGAGTTCCGGATGCGAAGTGATCCAATGAGACATAGTGTTACGCTTTTATCCCTAACTTTTGCCTGGACCGCCCTTTCGGGTTTTCAGTCCACCGGGATACCCATTTTTGCCCAAGCCGCCCTTTCAGGTTTTCGACTTGCCGGGTGTACAGATTTTTTTATTCATTTCATCCCTTACTTTTGCCCGAACCCTTTTGGTTCGCCGGGAAGCCCTTATTTTGCCTAGGTATGTCAACCTAGCGGGTCTTTTATTTATGCGTAGTATTTTTTCACTATGTCTGCATTGGCGGGGTGAGGAAGGTCGTCACCATCCATGGTGGTTAGGATCATGGCTCCTCCTGAGAACACACGTTTAACCACAAATGGCCCTTCATACGTAGGGGTCCATTTGCCCCTGGGATCACTTTGAGGAAGGATGATGCGTTTGATTACCAGGTCCCCAACTTGATATTCTTGTGGTCTGACTCTCTTGTTAAATGCCCTGATCATCCGTTTTTGATACGTTTGACCATGACAGATAGCAGTGAGCCTCTTTTCGTCAATCAGATTTAATTGATCAAGTCGAGTCTGGATCCAATCATCTTCATTCAAGTCTGCATCCTTCATTATCCGGAGAGAGGGTATCTGGATTTCGATTGGCAAGACTGCCTCCATGCCATAGACCAAGGAGAAGGGAGTTGCCCCGGTTGATGTCCTTGCTGAGGTGCGGTACCCATGAAGAGCGAACGGTAATATCTCGTGCCAATCTTTATAGGTCACTGTCATCTTCTGCACAATTTTCTTGATATTTTTATTGGCTGCCTCTACAGCCCCATTCATCTTCGGCCGGTAGGGAGAAGAATTGTGGTGCTGTATCTTGAATTGTTCACAGAGTTCAGTGATTATTTTGTTGTTAAGATTGGTACCATTGTCCGTAATGATTCTTTCTGGGACGCCGTATCGACAAATCAGATTATGTCGGATGAAACGTGCCACGACGCTCTTGGTTACTGTGGCGTAGGAAGCTGCCTCAACCCACTTCGTGAAGTAATCGATCGCCACCAAGATGAAGCGATGCCCGTTGGATGCCGTCGGTCGGATCTCACCGATCATATTGATGCCCCACATTGCGAAAGGCCACGGTGCCGTCAGGACATTCAAAGGAACCAGAGGGATATGCACCTTGTCAGCATAGATCTGGCATTTATGACAAGTTCGGGAGTGCTGGTAACAATCGGCTTCCATTGTGGACCAGAAATATCCTGCCCGAAGGATTTTCTTAGCCATGGTGTGTCCACTGGAATGTGTTCCAAATGTACCTTCATGCAGTTCCATCATGATTTTTTCCGCTTCAGCCTTATCCACACAACGCAGTAGAGTCGAATCATGATTCCGTTTGTAGAGAATGCCATTGCTGAGGAAGAATTTTGCAGCAAACCTTCTCATGAACTTCTTATCATTGACAGATGCACCTTCAGGGTATTCCTGAACTTCCAAGTACCTCTTTACCTCGTGATACCAGGGTTTTTCAGTCACCTTCTCAGCCTCGAGCTCGCAGCAGTATGCCGGTTCATCCAACTTCCAGATTATGATTCGGGGGGCCTCATTGTCCCATTTAACTTTGAACATTGAAGACATCGTGGCTAGTGCGTCCGCTAGCTGATTCTCCTCTCTGGGGAAATGCTCAAAAGTTATCTCTTCAAAGTGGGGAAGCAAGGTCGACACATACTCCTTGTAAGGAATAAGATTCGGGTGTTTCGTATCCCACTCGCCCTTGATCTGATTGATCACGAGAGCGGAATCTCCGAAGACACTTAGGAATTTTATCCTTAAGTCGATTGCAGCTTGTAAACCCATGATACATGCCTCATATTCTGCCATATTGTTGGTGCAGCTGAAACATAATCGGGCGGTGAGGGGAGTATGAGTTCCTTTGGGAGATATGATTACAGCGCCGACGCTGTTACCCAAAGCATTGGAGGCTCCATCAAAATGCATAGACCATCGGGATCCTTCCTCAGGTCCTTCATCCGGTCCAGGTACTTCACAGTCAGTTACCACCATGATGTCTTCGTCCGGAAAATCAAAGTTCAATGATTGGTAATCGTCCACAGGTTGGTGTGCCAAATGATCTGCCAGTACACTTCCCTTAATTGCTTTCTGAGTTGTATACTGGATATCATATTCTGTCAAGATCATTTGCCATCTCGCTATTCTTCCAGACAGATCGGGCTTTTCAAATATGTACTTGATGGGATCCATCTTTGAAATCAATAAAGTAGTGTGAGTCAGCATATACTGTCTCAGCCGGCGAGCAGCCCATACAAGAGCGCAGCAAGTTTTCTCAAGCATTGAGTAACGAGACTCACAGTCGGTAAACTTTTTGCTCAAGTAATAAATAGCGTGCTCTTTTCGGCCAGACTCATCATGCTGCCCCAGCACACACCCCATTGAATTGTCGAGTACTGTCAAGTATAGTATCAGAGGTCTTCCTTCCACTGGTGGCATAAGAATTGGTGGCTCTTGGAGATATTCCTTTATCCTTTCAAAGGCGGCCTGACATTCATCATTCCAGCGTACCACTTGATCTTTCTTCAGTAATTTGAAGATTGGCTCACAAGTAGCAGTTAGATGTGAGATGAATCGGGCAATGTAATTCAGTCGTCCTAGGAAACCTCTGACTTCTTTTTCTGTTTTTGGAGTCGGCATCTCTTGAATAGCTTTAACCTTGGCAGGGTCCACCTGGATACCTTTATCACTTACAATGAAACCTAGCAATTTTCCGGATCTTACCCCAAAGGTGCATTTGTTGGGATTCAACCTCAGCTTGTACAACTTGAGTCGGTCAAATAACTTCCTCAGATGGTCAAGGTGCTCCTCCTCAGTTTGAGACCTTGCAATCATGTCATCAACGTATACTTCAATCTCATGATGGATCATATCATGAAACAAAGCAACCATGGCACGTTGATAGGTTGCCCCAGCATTTTTCAATCCGAATGGCATGACCTTATAACAGAAGGTGCCCCACTGAGTCACAAATGTAGTCTTCTCCATATCCTCTGGAGCCATCTTAATCTGATTATACCCTGAAAAACCATCCATGAAGGAGAACACCTTGTGTTGAGCTGTATTGTCAACAAGGACATCGATGTGAGGTAGGGGGAAGTCATCCTTGGGGCTGGCCCTGTTCAAATCCCTGTAGTCGACACACATTCTGACTTTACCGTCCTTCTTCGGTACTGGCACCACATTGGCAACCCACTGAGGGTAAGAAGTCACTGCGAGGAACCCGGCATCAAACTGCTTCATAACCTCGGCCTTGATCTTTTCAGACATCTCGGGACGCATCCGTCGAACCTTCTGCTTTACCGGAGGGCAATCTTCCTTGGTTGGCAGGTGGTGAACTACAATGTCGGCGTCCAAACCAGGCATATCTTCATAGGACCAAGCAAAAATCTCCATATAGTCTTGTAGCATCTGGATCAATCGTTGCTTCACGCTGAGCTCTAGATTGGCACCAATCTTGACCTCTTTCCTATCTGTCTCAGTACCCAAGTTAATTGTCTCCACAGGCTCTTCATGTGGTTGAATAGCCCTCTCTTCCTGGAGTAGCAGTCTTGCGAGTTCACCAGGCACTTCGCAATCATCTTCACCTTCGTCTTCGGCTAAGTTGATCGGATTTTCGAAGTCATAACTGGCGGTAGCAGAGCTGTTACCAGTAAGATCCAGAGTGGATTGAAACCTGTATAAGTGAGTGTGTGTAAATATAGCTGTTTCGCAATATATATAACACAAAAAGGAAAAGAGCAAAAGATTTGAAATGCAACAAACGTCCAATGTTTTGATTGATGATATATGAAAATGTCATACAAAAAGCCCTCACAAATGGAGCTACGATGCCCCGGGTAGGACACCGAGCCAACAAAGTTTTAACATATTGTTTGTTACAAATTCGGAAATCAAAAGAAATCAATTACTGCGTGACAAATGTGATAGGGGTAAAATCCTTTGCCGTCCAGTTGCTTGGTCCGTTGCTGGTAGTCGGGTAGATCCAACTGTCAAACTCAACTTCCTTCATATCCTCCTCAATAGCATTCACCCTTGAGCTGGAAATAAACACCGGAGCCTTTCCGATCTTCTCTTTGCGTACCGCCTTCTGAGCCTCTGCAGTAAAGCCTAGCCCAAACTTGTCGTTCTTCTGAGTGAAGTCAGGAAGCTGACCCCAGTGTGCACAAATGCCTTTCTGAACCACAGCCCGGGCATCCCTTAGGGAAGCCATCTTCAAGGAATCATTCTCTTCGGCCATTGTCTCTGCAGCTGCTGAAATTGGGTGCACCTCCTCGAAATGCTGGAAGGGGTTTTTAATAAACTCTCCGTCCATCTCGATGTACCTGAAGGAATTCAAATGGCTCACCATATACTCCTCTTCTCCTTGCACAGTGACGATCTTCCCCCTGACGGGATATTTCAGCTTCTGGTGCAAGGTGGAGGTCACGGCCCCAGCTTTATGGATCCAAGGTCGACCCAACAGACAAGAGTACGATGGACGTATATCCATCACGTAAAAGGTAGAGTCGAACACTTGAGAGCCCACACGAATAGGGATGTTAACCTCTCCATGAACCATCCTTTTGGAACCGTCAAAGGCCCTGACGATGATATTGCTGGGTTTCAACTCCAGGCCTTCATAATCCAGACGATCTAAAGCCTTTTTCGGTAGAACATTCAAGGAAGAACCAGTATCCACCAATACATGTGCCAGAGTAGTGCCCCTGCATTCAATAGAGACATGCAGGGCATCATTGTGGTCTCTCCCTTTCGCGGTCAGGTCAGCATCTGAAAAACCCAAGCCGTTGTCTGCTGTTAGATTAGCTATGCAATCAGTGAACTGGACCGCAGACGTCTCCTGCGGCACATGGGCCGTCTTGAGAAATGAGATCAAGGCCTTAGCATGGGCCTCGGAGCATAGCAATAAGGAGAGCAGGGAGATCTTGGAGGGCGTATGCCTCAACTGCTCGACAACATTAAAATCACTCTTCTTTATTATTTTCAGAATCTCCTCCATTTCTTGTCGGGAGGCCTCAGCATTTACGGGTATTGGTGCCTCCATCCGGGCAGGCTCTTCTTCAATCCCTTTGCCCCGAGCATTTGATGACTCGGCAGCAGGGGAAACAGCTTGATCAGCAACAGGACCAGGTAAACTTGTAGGTTTTATGAGGAGGGGTTTTCGAATAGCGGGCGATGCAATGTCAGGCGAGAAGAGCCTGCCACTGCGGGTGACCTTGGCTGGACCAGTGATATCGCAGATACTGGCACTAGCGTCGAATTCTTGTTTGATTCCATTTACATACACGTCTGCCCCATAATGCCAGGGGACAGCTTTATCAGACACGTAAGAGAGGGGCCCCGGAACAGTAATGATCACAGGCGCAACTGTCATGATTTGAATAGGCTTCTTCGGGGGAGCCTTGATTGGATTTTTGAAGATGGTAATCACATAAACTTCTTTCATCGGAACCAATTGAACAGCAGTCTTTTTGAATAGAATTTCCTTGCTATCCATTAGGCCTTGGATGCCTAACCTCAGCAGGGGACAATCAGATAGGGAAATAGCACAGAACATGCAACCTTCACCGCAACCCGGAAATAAACCGGCCCGCAGTAGGTTCTTCTTAACAGTCTTCAGAGGGGTAACAACTTCATCTACCGAAACAGCGTACATTTCTTCTTCGATGGCATTTACCCTATGCTGGGGCATAGGAGCCGTTACAACATTTGGTCTCTCCGGCGCTTCAAACTGAATTTCCTTTGCGTCGATCAGATCTTGCACTTTGTTTCTCAAGGCCCAGCAATCATCAGTAGTGTGCCCGGGACTATCAGAATGATAAGCACACCGGGCATTTGGGTTATATTTAGGAGACGCAGTGTTGACGACCTTAGGAGCTTCTTTTAGGGTCACCAGGTTGGTGGACAACAGTTGGGGTAAAATTTGAGATAAGGTCATACTTAGTCGGGTATACTGCCTCTTGGGCCTTTCGCTTCTTTGTTGATTGTACTGCTGAGGAGCAGCAACAGGTTTGGAGATGACCAAAGCATTGACGGCTTGGCGACTTTCGGGCTTGACTTGTCTTCTAGGACCATAGACGACACTTGCTTCTTTCTTAAACGGCCTCTTCTCAGCACTTGTAGAGGCAGCCTTCTGTATCTTGCCTGACCTGATGCCAGCTTCAATTCTTTCTCCCGTTAATATCAAATCTGTAAATCCAGCGGAGGAGTTACCAACCAAATGATTGAAAAACGGACCAGACAACGTCCCCAGAAACATATCAACCAGCTCTCGATCAGTTAATGGAGGCTGCACCCTGCCAGCCAAATCTCTCCATTTTTGAGCGTACTCTTTGAACCCTTCACCCGTTCCTAGAGACATACCCTGAAGTTGGGTACGCGTAGGAGCGAGATCAGAATTGTATTGGTATTGTCTGTAGAATGCGGTTGCCAAGTCCTCCCAGTGTCGGATGCTATCTCCATCCAATTGGTAGAACCATTCAAGCTGTGACCCCGAGAGGCTATCTTGGAAGAAGTGAATCCAGAGATTCTTATCCGCCGTGTAAGGTTGGATTTTCCTTACGTACGACCTTAGATGTAGCTTTGGGCAGGAGACCCCATCATACTTGGCGAAGGCAGGCGCCTTAAACTTGTGTGGAATGACTACCCCAGAAGATAACCCCAAATCTCCGAAATCCAGTCCTGGCACGTTCTGAATTTCCATGGCGCTCAAGCGGTCCTCCAATTGCTTGTATCTGTCAGCAGCAGGTGGGTATTGTTCGTCGTTATAGTCCGTCTCGTTGTCGGAGACTGCGGGACTAGGAGCTCCTCCCCCTTGGGGACTGTTTTTCTCAGCAGAAGAAGTGGTTGGATCAGCTTCATTATGGAGTGTGTTCCCAAATCTGCGTCCGGTGTTGAACAATGCGGTCCTCTTTTTCTTCTTCTTCTTCAGGAGTAGAGTCTTCAACTCTTGCTGTCCTTGGGCTAGGCTTAGGACCATTTCTTGAAACTGTGCACTTTGGGCCTGAAGGGCCTTGATTGCTTGCTCACTGGATGAGTCTGGATTCATGATGACTGTTCAAACAAACAACGAAGAAGATTAAGCAACCTGTGAAATAGGGTACCTGCTATGCATATGGTGTAATGGAATGCGTATGTTTTATGTTTTCAAAGACAAACAAGATTCAACTTTGTAGACAAAAAGGGAAACACACTTCATTAGATTAAAATTTTCAATTGTTCAACAATTTTCCCTTAGGCATTACAGGAATGAAAAATACTGGAAAGGAAATAAACTATAAAAGGAAACATCCAAAGCTCATCAATGCTCCCATGGCCTCCTCTTTTCAGTGCTGATGTAGTTGTTCAGGACCCGTTCTTCCTCCAATTGCTTAGTCAGCCTCTGGATCTTCCTTTCCTGCTCGTTGAACTTCTCCCGATAGAAATCCCGTTCTTCCTTTAGCTGTGCCCAAGATCTCTTCATTGTATCAAAATCAGTGGGTATCTGAGGAGGGAGGACAGTTGGAGGAACCCCATCTTCATCGGGAGATTCAAGGATGATTGGTCTGACAGCTTCGTATGGCATACCCAACTTCTGAGCACGGATGCGGACCCATTTGCAATAGGGCTCCAATGGTAGAGAAGTCTTTGGTCCTAACTCATGTGGGTCAGCTTTGTGGATTCTGTCCCAAGCTTTAATGAATCCCTGGCGTAGTTTGTCACTGTCTGCCTGAAACTCAAAATGGAAGTGAGGAACCAGCATCTCATGAGGCCCATCTCCTCTGGCTCTTCCAAACTGACGGAGAGCTAAGCACGGATTGTAAGAGATTCCTCCTTGGATACCAATCAACGGGACATTAGGGTATTCTCCGCAACGGTCGATAACAGCTACCTCATCCAAACCCCTGAGAGTCCAGGTGATGTCACTATCAGTGAGAGACATTAACCTCCGAGCCCAGCCTTTTCCTTCATCATTCTTCAGCGCGAACTTAGGAAGGTGCGAAATAAACCACCTTACTAGTAAAGGAGCACAACACCACGGAGTTCCCCGTTTTCGAGCAGTACGATCATAGAGTTGTTGTAGAATATCACCCAAAAGAGTGGGTACCGGATTCCGAGACATGAAGATCCTTATAACATGGATACTGATAAAGGTGTCAGGGTTGGGAAACAGCACCAGACCATAGATCAAAAGAGCTAGAACATCCTCATATGCCTTGAAGTCCAAGTCATTCCAGAAATCATTAGCCTTGCCAACCAGAAATTTGACCAAAAAGCCCTTGACCCCATTTCTAGTTTCCCAGTTGGACAATATCTCTTCTTTGGTCAAGGGGAGAATTGCAGCAATCTCTTCAGGCCTAGGAGTCTTTTCCAAACCAGTGAAGGGAGTTTGTTCCAAGACAGGAATCCCAAGCAAATAAGAAAATTCTTCCAGGGTAGGAACCAGTTGGAAGTCTTGGAAGGTGAAACAGTGATGCAGAGGGTCATAAAACTGGGTCAGAACACTTATCAGTTGTTGGTCCCATTTTGCAGTGATCAAGCCAAGGAGAGAACCATGTCTGTTGATGAAGGAGGTAGTGTTTGGAATCCTTCCAACCAGATCCTTGAGTAAAACTGGTGGTTGAACAAAGTTGAGCCGGACAATATTTCTACGCACGGGCATCATAATGTCCTACAAAACAGAGCAAAGATGAAACCTTTTTGTCTTTGAAATGGGTTAGCCTTTTACACAGGATGCATGCAATGGTATGATGGCATGATGCTATGATGAAGCACAACACAAGTATTCACATAGGCAAATAAGGCACACAAGTCACACAAGACACCCTTAGGTTTCAGGCCAGCATGAGTTTCAGGTATTACCCTCTTTTGGTTTTGTTGGTTAAAACCTGTCCTATCAAAAGTAACCGGGTTCTAGAGGATCTCAAATCATTAGCTACCCTCAATCGGTCATAACTCCAGCATCGCAATCTTTTCTCGCGGCCAGAACCATCTCGAGAGTTTAGCCTCAATGAGTGTAGCATACTGCTACTGTCCTAATAGCCAAGTTGGTCAATTTAGGGTTCTAAGGTTGGTTGGTGTTTAATGACCCCTTAGAAGACCTATATTCTCCCCGTTGCAACACAAGGGATATAGGTACAGACTAAGATGCCACACCAACGTAGCCACTGCTTCACCCATGTCGGTCTACGCCGGACAGGTCCCTCACAGATTATGCTACCTAAAAAGGGTATTTCCCAGATCCGGGTTAGGATCTATGAAACTCCGATGCAAAGCCCACAAATGTAAAAGCAAACAAGACAATCAATTGAAAACAAAGGTGATCTAAGCCCTAAGGTTACTCCACTTTTAAATAAATTCCCCAGCAGAGTCGCCAGTTCTGTGATACGGTGGGAGAACTGACTTGAGGTTTTGCGTTTGTATTCGCAAATGTTGCGGTTAGCAAGAGTCGCCACCGACTTTTTATTTTATCCTAAGGAAAGGTTAAAAAGCACAGCAAAAACCTTTTGAGATGTTTTCTTGGGTTCGGGGAGTAGATTATAGAAAGGGAAGGTATTAGCACCCTTTCTATCCATGGTTATCCATGGGCTCTTAGTTACTTGCTTAGATCACTTGCCTTTTGTTTTCAATTGTTTTAAATGGTGCTTGAGTGTGTGGGTTTGAAAATATTTTGAAAAGAGGCCAATGTGGTGGCAACCTTTGTAATGATCCATGTTGGGATGTATACAAAGGTGTACGTCTTTTGAAAAGGTTTTCATTTTGTTTTTGAAAGTTTTGTTTTGAAAGTGTTGTGATGTGTGATTTTGAAATTAGGCAAGTGTTTTGTTTTGCAAGTTGGATTCAAGTAACTAAAAGGTTATCTACTCCTAAATTTCTCAAAAGATCATTGCTATACTTTGACCCTTTTAACAAGTTTGCTCCACCATTGTATTTGGTGGGCAACCTTGTGTTAGGATGTGAAAGGGACAGGCGCGGGTCATCGTTTAGACCATAATTGTAACGACGTTAAATGTCTTTGGGCAATTTCTTTAAGGGACTTGATCATTTGTTTTTGTTTGTTTTGAAAAGTTTTGTCTAGGGACTATGATCATTCAAATTGTTTGCTTTGCCCAAAGATGTTCAACATACAACATGGCCCATTTATTTGAAGGCAACAAGTGGAATACCCTAGGGGGTGCAAGTGTGATTTGTGTGTCCATTTTCATGCTTGTTTATCTTGTATTAGGTCAAACTATTTTTATCGTTTTTTCGCATACAAACCCTAATTCTAACATGTTATCATTAGAAAGCAATAAAGTGCGAAATTAAAATTACTAAGCTATTACAAAACCAAATATGGGAAGGGGGGTACAAATGTTCAAATGGGGATATTGACAAGAATTTAAATCTAAATTATTACATCAATTGAATATTTGCAATTTAAATAATGTATAAAAAATGCAAGATGCACAAAAATGTTTTGTATATGTATGAAAAATATTATTTATGTAAAAGAGAAAAGAAAGTAAAAAATGTATTATTTTTTTTGGGTATTTTGAACTTAGGGTAAAAACCCTAATTTTTAAAGAAAAAAAAAGGTATTATTTTCTAATTTAAGGCAACTATTTATTCATTATTTATAAAAATAAAATAAAATGAAGTGTATTATGGAAAAAGGTATTTTTATATCAAATATTAATAAAAATAAAAAAAAATCAAGTATTTTTATATTTTTGTCTTAAATATATTAATAATCACATATATATATATATTAAACCCTAAATATGTATTATACACAAAATAAATATTTATTTAATATTTTAATAAAATAAATAAAAGAGTATTTTTTGTGTGAAATATTTTCAGAAAGTAAATAAAAATAAAAATGTATTTACACCTTTTTTCTATTTTATTCTAATAATGGTATATATATATATATATATATATATATATATATATATATATATATATATATATATATATATATATATATATATATTTATGTACAAACAAAGAAAATAAACAAATAAATATGCAATAAATGCAAAAAATGATGGAAAAAATATTTTTAATTTTTAAATGCCATGAGAAAAAATAAACAAAGCTAATCAAAAAAGAAAAAGTCAAAAATGTTAAGAAATGAACAAATGGGCTCAGGGGGGTGTGAATCAAAAAAGGTGGTGTGAAAAGTGAAATAACACAGGCCCAGCCCACTGATCGTTGTCTTCAACCTCCAGCTTCAAACATTTGAAAAACGCGCGCCCCTGTTCCTCAATGTCTAACTCCTGATTCTTGGCTTTTCAGCAAAAACTCATAACACAAGAAATGTTCAGCATGAAGAGACGGTTTCAACCATATAAATAACTTGACCTATCTCTCTAAGATGAGGGAGAATTTCTCCTCCCCCAATTTCTGACCTAACTTTTCATCAATGTTCAGACATGAAATTCTCTAAGCACACGAAACATAAATGAAATCTAATCATATGAGCATGTTCAGGGCTATGATTGTGACATGTTTTCTTCAAAAACCTAAAGCTAACAATGCCTAATAAGAGAGATGGAACTCCATGAATATACCTGTTCAGTTGGAATCGAGCTTGGCAATGGAGGATGTTTCAGAGTGAAATGATGACTTGTACAGCTTCCTTGAAGTGTAAGGAAGCTTTTCCAATTCCTACTTTGTCTTGAAACTCCCTGAATCGAGCTAATGAACTCCAACTGCAAAACAAAAAATTAAAAATGGTGAAGTGGCTTGGAGGTGTTACAGGTCTGATTTTAGGACATGGTTAGCTTGCATATGTTGTAGGGAAGGTAGAGGAAAAGGTTTGGATCAAAATGCTCGAAGGGATTGGGAGTTTGCACTCAAACTGCAGGGGCTCCCCTGTTTGTACAGTTTTGAGGTGATTAGAGCAATGGGAGTGTTTCAGATGGCAAAGGCTCGTGTGTTAGCTTGGATTTTGTCTATGGAATGTGTTTGATAGCTTTTTTGTTGTGTGTCTAAGCTGAGATGAGAGATGGCATAAGTTATGGACTTTTCTTCTATCTTAAGCAACAAAAGCAAGCTGGTGGTTTTAGGTTAGTAGGGGGCCTCCTAATGTGCTGCATAAACATCTCTTGATCAGTGTGTTATGCACATAATCTTGTGCAAAGCAGATCTTTCATGTACTTGTTGGATTACAAACTTGACATAAAGCTAAACTTTTCAAAAATGGAAATTTCACTTTATCTAGTTTAGGATTAAACCATTATGCAATGTTAGAACACAAAGAACATGACCTTAACACATTGAATATGCATTAAATTATTGAGTATGGAATGGTTCAAGGACCTGTAATCAAGCATAAAGCAAACTGAATTCAAATTTGCAAGTTTGTGAACATGTTTGGATGAAGAACAAAAGTGAATTTTTGCCAACTTGTGAAATTCGAATCTCTCAAGTTATGAGGTTGTTTGATGAGTTCTTGGACATTTTGGAAAGCTTGGAATGTGTACTACAATCCATCTTTGAAATGCAAATCAAAATTCCAAGTGGAAGGGTATGAAAAGTGGCCTTGAAGTAGGGTAGAAAACCTTGTCAAAATAGGTCAAATTTCACTAAGTTAAAAGATGGTTTAGTGCCCTTATTCAAAAATTATAACTTGAGATACAAGCTTCAAATGAGAAAACTTTGTGAATCAAAGTTGTAGATTATGCAACAAGCTACAACTTTCATGTTTTGACTTTTGTTTGAATCCAAATGGATCATGGTGAAAAGAGGGGGCAAAGTTGGGAAAAAATTAGGGTTTTTCATAACTTAGAAAAATTCTAAGTTATGAAAAATTCCATTTTCAAACCCTAATTTGCATTTTGAGATTTCTTGGTGAACAAGTTTCATGATTTGGCATGTTTTGATGAAAAATGAATCTTGACCCTTGATTTTGACCAAAAAGTCAAAGTTTGACTTTTCAGTATACAGTCAAAATTGATCAATTGACTGGGAAATTCAACTGTCAATCTTGTGTATTTGGGATCTTTTGAGCTTGATGAATGTGTCAAGACAATTCCATGGGGTTCTTGAGTCCATATGTTAGCTTGGTTTGCCATTGGCTAGGTCAAACAGTCAAAAATTTCCTTTGTGCAGTCAAAACCCTAAAAATGACCATTTTGCCCTTTTGGTGATCTGATCAAATTTCTTGTGGAATTGTGATCCAAACTTGATCAAATGGTCCATATGAGTTCAATATGTTGATGTGGATCAAATTTCATGAGGTTTGACTGTCAATTGGCCACAGTTGACTTTTTCCCCAATACAACTGATTTCTAGGTCAACTGTCCAATTGACTGGGCAAAACTTGGAATCAAGACTTGAAACTTGGTATGGGTAAACTTGGGAATCCAATATGAAGCATGAAAGTCATCTTAGGCATTTTAGGTCAAAACATCTTTAAGCAAACACAAACCCTAATTTGAGTCCACAGTGCAAGGAGAAGTCTTGAGCAGAGGAAACCCTAACTGAATCTTGATCTTCAAAGGTCTTGTGATGAAAAAATATTGAGGAAATGGGAGGGCAAATTTTGGGGTACAACAGTTTCTTCCCTACTCGATGGGTTACGAGGGAAGGGGACAACGTTCTTGATGAGGATGGCGAGCCGACATTCGAGGCCCTTCCGATCAATACCAAGGCGCTCGTCGAAGGTCAGTCTTACGGGCAGGACGTAGAGCTCTTAGGTTTCTTGCTTTGCTCTATTGATATTCCTATTTATTTGTTTTCTTCAATGTGGATACGCCCCTGTACACTTCCTTTGCAGGTCACATGGTGGAGCGTCGCGAGAGGTTGTTGAAGCTGACTCAATACAAGAAGATCATCAAGAGGTTGGTAAAGCCGCAACAAGCCACACGAATGGGTACGACCCCTGAGTCGGGCAGGGAAGGATCTAGTGGGTCCTTGGGTTCCCTGGGCACCAAGCGCCAATCTGATTTGATTAGCAAGAAATGGAGTCGACCAGATGATGGGGTCGAAGTGACCGATGGAGGGGCGGGTGCCCGGGCCTTTAGCCTGCCACCCTGCTTTGTGGAAAAGGATTTCTTCAAGGGGTTTCCCTTGTCCGTATCTGACAACGAGGCCGATATCATCAGGCGGCTCGACAAGGAAGGTCGGAGGAAACACCCCGCTCCCAGCATGGTCAGGGTGGTGAAAATGGCCGAGATGACAGTTGTCCTCGCGGGCGAAGGGTTAGACTCCTTGGATCGGGTCAAGGAGCTGGAGTCGGAGAAGGCGACTCTTGTGGCCAAATCCCGCAAACTGAAGGCTGCTCTCGAACGCTCTGAGGAAATTTTTCGTGAGCAGTCTGACGTGTTGTCAGGGGAGAAGGAAAGGGCCGACAAAGCTCTTGAGGAAAAAGACTGCCTTCAGCTTGATAAGGAGCGGTTGGAGAGTGACAACCAACGGTTGTTGAGAGAGGTCGAAGACCTGAAGGCTGTTATGCTGCCCGCGGAGGGCGAGCCTAAAGGAATGGACGACTTACACACGCGTTCCGACATTATCGCTCACATTCAAATTATGGAGTCGGTCTGTGTTGGCGCTTTGGCCAATGGCTTTGAGTCTACGGTGAATCAGCTGTCCGTTCTAAATCCATAGTTGAATATCGAAGGGACTGGGGTTCTATCCCATATTGTCGATGGACGGGTCATGCCTCCTCCTGACTCTCCTGACGTCGATGTTGGTACTCTGGGGAGTGATTGATGCTTTTATTGGTGTTTGGGCCTGCGTGCCCGTTGTTGTTTTTGGGGCCTACGTGCCCACCTTTATTCTTTTAGTTTTCTGGCCGTCGTGCCTGAACTGTAATTTTGGACAACGCCGGCCCTTGTGGTCGGTATATTATTGATCTTTGTTTATGACTGCCTATTCGATGGATGCTTTGTTTACAGTTATCTGATAATATTTGATGTATATGCCCAACTGTTATCTTGGTAATGAATTTTTGACGAAGTTTGTGTTCGTATGGAGATATCCGTTCAACCACTATGTCGGTTCGACTCGTTTCGAAATGTGTCGAATGCACGAAGTGGGAATCCACGTGTCGGGCGTATGATCGGGATTGGGATGCTACGCCCATGGTGTGAACTTCCCATCTCAAGCTGGGTGTTCTGCCATGTGGGGTACTTCGACAGTGGAGCTCGATCAAGGTGTCCCTGCCGGGCATGTACGGTTGGTTTGTCGAAATGAACGACAATATACCCTCGTTGGTTGGTAGGTCGGGTCCGTACCTCGACTCGCCTACGTGGTCGAGCTATTCCCTTTGTCGACTGAAGGTGGCTATTCGACGGCGAAAGTCCTCCAGCAGGTGAGTGCTTTAGCTATTATATTGTTTTAGCTTTGCAGCATTCCAGGGTCATGGTAACGGTTCTCCGCTTAATTGCTCGAGATAATACACTCTGGTTCCCGTAGCTCCCTGGACGCGATAAGGTCCCTCCTAGTTTACGACCAATTTTCCTTCGCGGGAATCTTTCTGGTTTCTCTGCAAGACTAGGCTGTCGACCTGAAATTCATGTCTTATGACCATGTTGTCGTGGCATAGGGCTACCTGCTATTTCAGAGTGGCCTCGTGCAGGGCTGCTCCTGATCTGATTTCTTCGACAAGGTCGAGCTCATCTCTCAGAGCCTCATCATTCATCTCCTCGTCGAGAGGCATCTCAGTTCACCTAGATGGCTCCATGATCTCTACTGGGATGACTACCTCAGTGCCGTAGGTCAGTCAGAATGGGGTCTCACCCGTCGTTGAATGGGGCGTCGTGTGGTAAGCCTACAAAACGCTATGTAGTTCTTCAACCCATCCCCTCTTTGCTTTGCCTAACCTGCGCTTGAGTCCTCGCAAGATTACCCTGTTCACGGCCTCGGCTTTCCCGTTAGTTTGGGGATGCTCGACTGAGGTGAAATGTTGTTTGGTGTCGAGTTTGCAACAAAGCTTTGAAAGCTTTGGTAGGTGAATTGGGTATTGTTATCTGTGACGAGCGCATGCAGGATTCCGAACCGGGCGAGCATGTTTCGTTTGTAGAAGCGGAGGATGTTGTGCGAAGTGATTTTTGCGAGGGCTTCGGCCTCTATCCACTTTGTAAAATAATCTACGGCCATGATGAGGAATTTGTTTTGGTACGTCCCTTGCACGAATGGTCCGAGGATGTCCATTCCCCACCAGGCAAATGGCCATGGGGATGATAATATGTTTAGCTCGGGTGGTGGGGCGAGATGCATGTCGGCATGCCTTTGGCATTTATCACACCTCTTGACGTGGTCTTTAGCATCTTGCTGCATTGTCGGCCAGTAATACCCCGCTCGCAGCGCCTTCCTCGCTAGGGACTTGCTGCCCATGTGTTGGGCATTGATACCTTCGTGCATTTCCCGTAACATCTCGAGGACTGTGGATTCTTCGATACACTTCAAGAGTGGGATGGAAAATCCCCTACGATATAATTTATGCTCGAGTACCACGTAAGAGCATGCTCGTCGTTTGGTCGTGGCTGCTTCTCTTTGGTCCAGGGGGAGTTCCCCCTTCGTTAGGAAGTTGAATACCGGGGTCATCCAACACGATATGTCTCCGATGGCGTTTACCTCGGGTAGAGTCTTGGATTTTTCGATGCTCGAGCGAGATAGCGACTCTTGTATGATGGATTTGTTTCCGCCTTTCATTTTCGTGCTTGCTAGCTTCAAAAGTATATCGGCTCTTATGTTTTGCTCGCGTGGTACATGCGAAATTTCTACTCGGTCGAACCTTTTCATATGCTCTCTGACCAAGTTCAGATATTCGATGAGACTGTTGTTCTTATCCTGGTATTCCCCTTGGACTTGGGATGCGATGAGTTGAGAGTCGATGAAGATTTGTATCTCACGGGCGCCTAAATCCTCGGCCAGTCGTAGACCTGCGAGCAGAGCCTCGTATTCCTCCTGGTTGTTCGAGGTGGAAAAGGAGAGAGTGAGTGAATGCTCGACTACCACGCCTTCCTCGTTCTCTAGGAGGATTCCCACACCGCTCTCGGTCGAGCTGGAAGCTCCGTCGACGAAGATGATCCACTTGTGCTCTTTCCCCGTGGTGGGGTTATAAGCAGTCATCTCAGTGACGAAATCGGCCAGAGCTTGTGCCTTTAGGGCATTCCTTCTCTCGTATTGGATGTCGAATTTAGAAAGTTCTAAGGAGCACTTTAAGATTCAACCCTCCATGTCCAGTCGACCTAGGAGCTGTTTCACAGGCTGGTCCGTTTGCACCACAATCGTGTGCGCGAGGAAATAGTGCCTGAGCCTTCTTGCTGCGTTGACGAGGGTCAGATCCACCTTTTCTATCTGTTGGTATCTAACCTCGGGCCCTTGAAGCACCTTGCTCGTGAAATAAACGAGTTTTTGTCCGTCGTGCGTCTCACAAATGAGGGCTGCGCTGACGGTTTCGACCGAGACGGCTAGGTATAGAAACAAGGTTTGCCCGTCAACTGGTCGTGATAACACGGGTGACTGCGAGAGACTTTGTTTAAGATGGAGCAGCGCCTGCTTGCATTCCTCGGTCCATTCGAAGGCCGCTTCCTTGCAAAGAAGCTTGAAGAAAGGGAGGGCGTGTTGAGCAGATTTTGCAATGAAACGGGATAGTGAGGTGAGCATGCCATTCAAGACTTGTATGGATTTTTTCGACATAGGTGTGGGGAGGTCGAAGAAAGCTCGTCACTTGTCGGGGTTGGCTTCGATTCCTCGTTCTGTTAAGTAGAAGCCGAGGAACTTGCCCGCCTTGACCCTGAACGTGCACTTCTTGGGGTTAAACCTCATTTTGCATTGCCTCACTTGGGTAAAGACTTCCCTGAGATGAGTGGCATGGTTGGTGTCTTCTCTGGACTTGACGATCATGTCGTCCATGTATACCTCGAGCATATCCCCAATTTGGTTGCTGAAGACTTTGTTCATCATCTGCTGATACGTTGCTCCTATGTTTTTCAGACCGAAGGGCATTACGTTGTAGTAATAGTTGCCCGAGCTAGTCATGAAAGCGATGCAGTGTTTGTCGCCTATTTCCATTGGGATTTGGTTGTAGCCCGAATAGGCGTCCATAAATGATAGAATTTTATAGTCGGCCGAGTTATCGACCAGCATATCAATATTAGGTAAAGGAAATGCATCTTTGGGGCATGCCCGGTTAAGATCAGTGTAGTCAACGCACATTCTCCATTTTCCATTATTTTTCTTGACAAGTACAACATTTGACACCCAGGTTGAATACCGGGCTTCAGAAATAAAATTTGCCTCTAAGAGGTCTTTTACAGCTTTTTCAGCAGCCTCTGCTTTCTCCGGAGACTGCTTACGTCTACGTTGTACTATTGCCCTAGCGGCTGGATCAATGGCGAGTTGGTGACAGGCAACCTCATGGTCGAGACCGGGCATCTCCGCAGTGCTCCATGCGAACAGATCCGCATTCTCCCTCAAGCAAGCCTTAACCTGCTTCCTCGCCAAGTCAGGGAGTCTGGTGCCAATCTTCACTCCTCTGCTTGGGTCTTCACTAAGGAGGACGAGCTCGAAGTCCCCATACAGAATTGGTCGGAGGGGGACCTGCTCGCTGCTGGGAGGTTCATCTTGGTCGAAGAGAGTGTCTAGGGATATCGAGTCGACCTTTGAAGGGGCTCTCTGTTCTTCTGCTCTGACGGGCTCTGACCGCTGAAGTTCTGGTCGTGTAGTTGCAGCTTTCTTGGCGGGCCGTGTGCTGGTATCAACCATATTAAGTCCCTTGGGCGCCGCATTAAAACACCTTTGGGCAGCTGCCAGGTCACCTTGAATAGTGGCAACCCGGGCCCTCTTGGTGTAGAACTTCATTTTTAAATGGACGGTGGAGGGCACCGCTGTCAGCTCTGCTAGTGTCGGCCTTCCCAGAATGCAGTTGTAGAGGGACGAGCAATCAATGACGAGGAAGCGCACCTTGACTTGCCTAGTAGCAGTATCCTCGCTGAACGTGACCGTGAGCTCAACGTATCCCCAAGGCTTGGAGGTTGAGCCGTTAAAGCCCTGTAGGTCCGACCCCACGTATAAGGTGAGAGTCGTCGAGCTGCAGGGTTCAGAACAGATGGTTGTACATCACGTCGACGGAACATCCCTCGTTGACGAGGAACTGTGATGTACATCGAAGTTGGCCATTCTTGCCCTTATCAGTAGAGGGATGGCCGAATTGGGGGCCCCTCTGGAGATCTCCTCGAGGTAGAAGGTGATTGGCTCTAATATGCCTTTCACCCTTTCAGAGGTCACCGTTTGAAGGGGGGGGGGGGGGCGTGTTGACCAACTCATCCAGCTTCCTCTTAGCTGAATTTATGGTCAAATCATTGAACCCTACACCATTGATGACCATGGTGGAGGGGAAGTGTTCCCACCTACTTTTCATAGACAGAGGCTCTTGCAAATGTTCGGGGACGTAGAAGTTCTCGGGTCTTGTGACGGAGAACGCTGTTTGGATGAGAACTGACTCGTCAGATGGCCGGGAATCCTCTTATGCTTCCTTCGTCTCACGGGTATCCTGACGAGGAGCGTCGTTTCGCTGGTATTGTGCAAGTTTTCCCCCTTTTATGAGGGTATCGATGGCGTCCTTGAGGTGGACGCAGTCTTCGGTCTGGTGCCCGTGGCTCCGGTCGTATTGGAAGTATTTTCTTCGGTCCACCCCAGGTTTGGCAGGAGCTAGGCGGGGACGTTTGACGCCGTTGTCCTTGAAATCTGTACTTGCGCACTCTGCTAAGATGCGCTCGTAGGAAACTGTAAGCAGAGTGTATTCTATGAACCTCCCCGAGGGTCCCCTTTGTTCCCGGGCGTCTCGGGGTTTATCTTCCCTTCTCTTTTCTCCAGTTCGTCGAGGAGGGGCGATGTCTTGTCGCAGATTGCTGCTGGATCTGCGGTTTCTGGGGTCTCGGGCTCTGTTGGTCGCTTCTCTCTCCTCGTAGTCCATGTAGGCCCTGGCCTTTTCGAGAAGGGCATCAAACGTCCAGGGTGGTTCGATGCCCACAGCTTTTTTGAATTCGGTGCTGGGGAGGAGGCCCCTCTCCAGCATGTATCTCTTCATATGGTCCATGCAGGGGACCTGGATGGCTTCCCGGTTGAAGAGATTAATGAATTCTCTCAAGGTCTCATCGTGCTTCTGTATGATAGCCTCGAGCGCTGCTTCGGTCATTGGGTGTCGTCGCGAAGCAGTGAACAAGCTGGCGAACTGGTTCTTTAGGTTTCGCCAAGAGGTAATTGACCCCGGGGAGAGACCTTTGTACCAGTCCATACCCTCTTTCCTCAGAGTCGTGGGGAATAACCGGTATTTGATTGGTCCCCCGACGTTGTGGTAGTGCAGCATGGCTTCGAACCCGTCTATATGGTCGATCGGGTCGACGATGCCGTCATACTCCTTTAAGTGGGGAGGCTTCTCCATGCCCGGGGGAATGGGAGCCTCCATGATAGCTTGTGAGAAGGGACCGCAGGGGTCGTCCATGTCACTCTGCTTCGGAGAGTGGGATGGGGATCCAATGTAGTGGCGGCCATGATGGCCCTGGTCACGCGGAGCGTTCCTCGGGCAGTGTGACCGTTTATGGTTTCCCCCGTGTCTGTCTCCGGGTGGTCTTCTTCCTTGCCGCGAGGGGCCGTAGTCGCGCCTTCCCGCGTCGACGAGCGGTTCCCTCTCCAAAGGGGGTCGTTGCCCGAGTGGTCGGGGTGACGGGCTTCAAAAGATGTCCAGATTTTGTCTCTGCGGGGGAGATTGGGGATGTTCGTCCGCTTGTCGAGGGGGAGGAGATTGAGGTTTTTTGTGCCTTCTAGGGGGCCTTCGGTCGTCCTCGAGTGCTCTCAGTCTTTCTCCCTGGGCGAAGATGAGATAGTTTATTTAATTGATCTCCGTGAGCAATGCCCTGGTCGTGGCGTCTGCTGCCCCGGGGACAGGGACCTCGTGGAATTAGACGGTTGGGTAGTTCAGAGAAATTGGTTGATCTTCTTCAAGTCGAGGAGGGATTGATGAAGAAGAAGCCGTGGCTCCGTCCCAGTAGTTAGAAGGTCCGGGGATGTTGACGCTATGGACCGTATTATGGTCGGCGGTACCGGTGTTGTTGAGGTCGGTATTATTATCGGTGATGTTGTTGTTAACGTCGATGACATAGACGTTCTGGTTGTCTTGATTTTGGTCAGCCATGACAGTCGAGGATTGTTAGCTTTGGTATTTTAAATGGAAAGAAGACGCGAAAGCTTAGTTTCCCACAAACGGCACCACTGATCTGACCTGATCAGAGTTGGACCATCACAGTTGGCTTCGGGCTGGATTTGAAGGAGATGGGGGGGGGGGGGGGTACCTGCAAGACACTCCGATGGAAAAGTGAGAGACAAAATGAGCAAGCTAGTATGAATGTAGGTATGAATGAATGAATACCTGACCCTCTCATGAGAGAGGGTATTTATATCCCCCAGCGCTGGGCCAAGGTCTCTTATTTTGGCTGATCAAACAGACCCAACAAAGAGACTGCCAGGTTCTAAGTGAGTAGTGGGGACCCGCACGTGGCCCCCTACCTGGATGATGCCCTCCATAAGACAAGGAGGATAAAGACGCGGTCTTTCCGAGACCATGAAGACTCTGCACAATCCGGAGAGGTTAAAAGTCAGCCCTACGAGGAGGGTGCTCGGTGGGAGCGCATGCTCGTCGGGGACATTCTTCACGAGCACGAGCGGGATGCAATAATGGCCGACCAGATACCTATGATCGGGGTGTGCTCGGTGGGTACACTGCTCAACACAGTAGGTTGGCAAGCTTGGATTGGGCCTCACTGGTGGTACGGCCGAGGGCAGGCCCAGTCCAAAACAATAATAAACTTCTGCCCCATAGTTCCAAGGCACAACTTTGTAAGAGGAATAGGGAACTGGCCCTGGTGTAGTGATAATTAGGGGAGCCACTCTTGGCTCAGCATGAATCCTTATAGGGCCTTTAGAGGTGATCCTAACAGGAGTATTTGAAATGGTTATTATGGAAACATGTTCAAGTGTCAACTCTTGGAAAGTACTTTCAGAAAAACTCTTCACGGACAGAGTTTTCTCAAACATAATTTCATGGCTATCAATCAGGCGTTGAATACCTTTCTTCAGCCACATACAACCATTAGTTTGGGAAGCACAATGGTAACAATTTTCAAGGCAACCCGAAAATCAACCGACTTTTAACAGATTCTTCTTAACAACCAATAAAGGAGTAGTCAAATCACTGATGAAGGAGACATAAGAAACATTGTCAACAGCATTAACACCTTTACCATGACTGGACATGGGTGCAGTAATCACATTAGAGGTTTATGGAGGGTCAAACTCAATCACTTTGTTATCAATCAAATATTGGATATTGTTCTTTAATGCCCAATAGTTGTTGGTGTCATGTCTATGGCTATTTGAATGATAGGCGCATTTTACATTTGGGTTATATTTGGGAGAGGCAATATTGGGATTTGGAGGTGGATCTCGCAGCGTTACCAAATCTGCCTTCAACAGATGTTGTAGAGCTTGAGACAGTGGCATGTTAATCCTAGTGAATTGCCTCCTCAGGGCATTTGGCCTTTGTTGATTGTTTGATTGTTGTGGCCGTTGAACTGGGGTTGGGTTAGAAATCAACACTGCACTTACTGACTGATGATGATCATTCTTGTTACGTCTCCTTTGTCCATAAACATCATTAGTTTCCTTCTTACCAACAAATGATTTCTTTACAGCATTAGAGGTTGAGGCCATTGGGATCTTTCCACTTTTGATTCCACTTTCAACATGTTCACCAGTCAAAATCAACTCAGTAAACCCTGGGGAAGAACTCCCAATCAACAAATTAAAGAATAGACTAGTCAAAGTGCCCATGAACATGTCCACTAATTCTCTGTCAGTAAAAGGGGGTTACACCCTGTTGTACCCCAAAATTTTCCCTCTCATTTCTCAAATATTTTTCTCACAAAATTTCTACTAAGTCAAGGCTGCACAAATTTGCTTCGATTAGGCATCTAGCTTCCTTTGAGCAGGCTTGATTCAGGGGTTTTAATTGAGCACCTGACCTCCTTCATACTTGCTTCAAATTCCCAAGCATCAATTGAAGCATTGGCCTTTTCCTTGCTTGCTTTATACAAACTTTGACTGGGCATTTGTTTCCCTTTGAAACAACCTCCTTCGATTCAAAAAGGAAGGGCCTCCTGTTGGTGTCCTTCGATACAGAAGTTAGTGGCTTCCTACTTGCTTCTTTCGATTAAGAAGGCAATGACCTTCTGAAAGCTTCCTTTGATTAAAAGCAGGGATCTCCTACATGCAAGTTTCAATTACACCAATGACCCCTTACAAGCTGGCTTTTGGTGCACATGGCAATGGCCTCCTGTAGATTTCCTTCGATTCAGAAGCCATTGGCCTTCTGAAATATTTCCTTCAATTCATAAGGCAGGGACCTCCTACATGAAAGCTTCGATTCCACCCTTGAAAACCTTCAACACACATAGTTTCTACGCTATGACATACCTCGGTGTCCCATTCAAAGGACATGCATTGACATACATGGGTGCCCCTTTTAAAAGATACACAACTGGCGCATTCGAAGGATAGGCACATGGTCCATTCGAAGGACATACATTTTCCCCATTTGAAGGACATGTATTGATGGATTTAAAGGGGCATACATGGGTGTTCCATTCGAAGGATATACCTTGTTGGCCCATTCGAAGAAATTGCAATTGATGCACACAAGTGATGCATGTGGTCCCTTCAAAAGAACACACACATTGGTTCAAAACTAAGGATACACAAAGGACCCACTCGAAGGACACTTTAATTAGAAACAAATGTTGCTGTTTGAAGAGGAGTCTGGTCGAAGGATGGATCTAGTTGGTCAAAACGAAAGAAAAATATTCAAAGATGCTTGTTGGCCAGAGTCCTATGTGCTGAAAGTCCAGGCCTGCTGCACTAGCCACAACACTCTAAAACTGCTGCACAACAGTCCTGCTACGCTACTCCATATTTGCACCAATTTCCCATACAAATACTGCACCTTGAAAACTACAAGAACAACATACCTAATTTGTTCAAATTCTTTTGTTTTCCCTCTCAAATCTCAGCCAACTCCATCTATAAATAAGATGTTCCATAACACATCTAAGGGGGCTTGACAACACATCTAGAGGGCTTTGGTAGCTGGAGAAACTTTGGTTGTGTAAAAAATCATCAAACACTTAACACAATCTCAAACCCAGAATAAAAAAAACCACACTTTGTTCTTTCTTTCGAATCCAGCAAAAGAAACACTACACTTATTTCTTTTCCTTCGAATCCAGAAACAACAAACACAACTCCACTCTTCTTGACCTTCGAATCCAGTCAAAGAAACACCACACTTGTTTCTTTCCTTCGAATCCAGGACCCAGGGGAATACCAACCCAACACTTTTCTCTTTCTTTTGAATCCAGCACTAGAAACACCACCCTTGTTTCTTCCCTTTGAATCCCAGAGCATCCAGTCCAGTCACTCAAGATCCAGAAGCACCAACTTCAGATCCAAGGTAAGTCACCTTGTCCTTAACCCTTTCGTTTCAAGCATGTCAATTACATTTGTTTACTTTTCATTTTTTCCCTTTTCGTTTGTTTTTCTTGTCCAAATATATGGTAGAACTAACCTGTATAGGCTCAAACAAAAAAGAAAAGAAAACAAAGTTTATTGAATCGGAGCCTTAGACTTCCCCCCTGGCTGCTTCACAGTTGTAAACAGTGTGGTGTGAATTGAAGCCTTAGGCTTCGCCACGATGACTTCCAGGCCCAATCGAAAGAAGCAGCAAGAAAGGTGAATCAAAGAGTGCATACTAACACTGACTTCCAGCCCCAATCGAAAGATGGAAAAATGTGTGAAATCGAAAGGCACTTCCTTCGATCTAGGATGCCTTTTCTTTATCTCTTTTTACACTATTTTTTCCCTTTATATTTTCTATATATTTACATTCGATATGGTTGTAATAATTAGGACTTTTTATTTTTGCAACCCCAACTTGTACACTTGTATACCCCATCCCTCAAAAAACATGTAATAGCGTAGGACCTTTATTTTCCAAATTTTTATTGCTTTCATAAATGTTAGTAATTAGGGTGTATGGAAAGATAAAACCAACAATTAGACCACCCTAATCAAAGACTAAATGCATGCAAATCAAAAACAATTCACACATGCACCTCTAGGGTAATCTCACTTGTTGCCTCGGAAAATAGTCATGTCCCTCGAATATGGACATTTTAGCAAAGACCCTCGATAAAAGATCGTAGTCCCTCGATGACCCTCGATGTTGCCTTCGGTAAACGATCTAGTCCCTAACGACAATTGCTAAAACTTCTCATAGGTTGCCTTCTATGACTATACAAATAATTCACGGCCGTCCCTTCACATCCAACGATGGGGCTTCTTATCAATCAATGGTAAGATAGAAACATCTAAAGGAGGAGGAAAAGAACATTAGAAATTTTGAGTAGGTAGGACGCTCGTAGTTGCTTGCTTGCTCACAACTAAAAAACCATTTTCACATTAGCACCTTCAATTGAAACATTTTCAAAAGTCAAAGCTCTTTGTACGCATTCTTATAAAGACGAGAATCATTACAAAAGCACTTTTCAAAAACATCTTCCACAACAAACATCTCTTTGAACTATTTTCAAAACCAACACTTTGTAGGCATTCTTATAGAGACGAGAATCATTACAAAGATGTTTTCAAAATATTTTCAAAACCCACCACAAAGCACATTTTCAAACAAAGCAAGTGATCTACCAAGCAACTAAGAGCCCATAGATAACTACAGATGAAAAGGGTGCTAACACCTTCCCTTTTCATAACGTACCCCCCTGAACTCAAGAAAAAATCTCTAAAGGTCTTTCCTGTTCTTTTCAACCTTTCCTTTATTGGATAAAAGAAAAGTCGGTGGCGACTCTTGCTATCCGCAACAAATGCGATCAAACGCAAAACAAACCAAGTCAGTTCTCCCACCGTATTATACACCCTTCCAACCAGGTCCCTCCATTTTTGAGCATACTCCTTAAAGCCTTCGCTTGAGCCCATAGTCATATTTTGTAATTGCACACGAGTTGGTGCAAGATCAGCATTGTATTGGTATTGTCTGTAGAAGGCAACAGCCAGATCCTCCCGTGTGTGGATATTAGTCCCTTCTAGTTGATAGAACCATTCCAATTGTATCCCATATAAGCTTTGTTGGAAGAGATGAGCCCATAACTTCCTATCGGCGGTGTGTCATCGAATCTTGCGGATATAAGACCTCAAATGAATTTCAGGACAGGAGATTCCATCATACTTGGCAAATACAGGAACCTTGAATTTATGGGGAATGACCACCCCAGGGACCAAACCTAAATCTCCAAAGTGCAAACCAGGAACTGTTTGAATCTCTACAGCCTTAAGTCGATCTTCTAGCTGTTTGTATTTCTCATTCGTCAGTGGATAGTGCTCTATGGAATAGTCTTCGTCCTCAGTAATATGGTTATTTCTACCCCTAGCCCTAATGCTTCTAACATCCTTGTCTTGATTTTCTTCTTCCTCAGAAGAAACCTCTTCTATTTGGGCCAGTCGGGCGGGTCCCTTGAACCTTCTTCCCATGTTGTGGATAACAACCCGTTTCTTGGTCTTCTGTTTGGTGGAAAGGAGTGCCATCATTTCTTGTTGTCCTTTAGCTAAGTTGAGGAGAGTCTCTTGGAATCGTGCGTGTTGAGTTTGTAGATCTTTGACAGTTTTCTCTAGAGCCATCTTATACTGAAATAAACAGTAAAAGGATGAGGAAACTTGTATCGAAAAACCTGCTTATGATATGATGCATGCTAGGTGGATGCAATGTTTTCAAGAACCTCAAGAATTTAAAGTTGCTAGCCAAAAAGGAAACAGAAACAACAATTGCATTAATAAGTTCAAAATTACAATTGCCCCCTGGGCTTACAATGAAAAAGCAACAAGGGTCTCAAAGAGACAACAAAATGAACTCCTAAAACAAAAGACTCAAGTTTCCGACGGGCGTTTCCTCTTTGTGTCGAGGTAGGTGTTGTACCCCAAAATTTGCCCTCTCATGTTTTCCAAGATTTTCTCTTACATGGGTGATTACAAACACTTGCTTAAAGAAAACAAGAATTTTGAAGATAAACAAGGTATCTTTGATTGGTATTTAAACAAGGTATCTTCGATTGGCATTGAACCAAGGTGTCTTCGATTGGCATTGGGATAAGGTATCTTCGATTGGCATCTGAGCAGGTTGTCCTTCGATTGGTATCTGGAAAAGGAGCTTCGATTGGGTGTCTAAAATCCTTCAACACAAACTTGGTTCACAAGACTTCGACTGAGTATTGGTTGTTTCATGCCTGATTTGATTGACAAGGAAATGACTTTCCCTGTGCGTGCCTTCGGCACACAAGGCCAAGACTTCTTCAGATTTGCCTTCAATCCACTAGGAAATAACCTCTTTTATGCTTGCTTTGGCCTCCCTCATGTTAGCATCCACAAGGCACTGGCTTCATTTGTGCTAGTTTCGACTGGGCCATGACTCCCTCTGAAATGGCTTGCTTCGATTCCATATCTAAAATCCTTAACACACAGTTTTCCACCTTTCGACACCTAGTAAGGCCTATTCAAAGGACACACAAATGATGCCTTCGAAGGACATGCATTTGGTCCAGTCGAAAGACATACAATGGTTGGAAATAATTTTTGCTTGCTGACCAAAGTCTTGCATACTGCCAGGCCCAAGCCTCCTGGACAATCACATTCATGACAAAAGAAGTTTCAACTGGCCAGAAAAGAGCTTTCGATTGGGTTAGTTGAAGAATATCAGATCAAGCTACTAAGGCAAATAGTGGCTCAATCGAAGGCCACAATGCTGAAGCCTGGGTTAATTGAAGGAAAGGCAATCGAAGAAAGTAACGCTTGTGGTTGATCGAAGACACTTTGGTGAAGAAAATTCTGAGCAATTTGAATTTCTACAAGGCGCCAATTATCACCTGTCCAGGTTCATTCCCAATTCTAAAATGGCATGAAAATTCTCTAAATGGCAATCTTTAAATTGGTCTGATTTTATTTTCAAAGCCATGTTTAATGGCTAGTCTTTAAGGACATGTTTCTTTCCCCATTTTCTTGTCTCCTCCCACTCCTATAAATACAAGACACCAACACAAGCCAAAGGGGGGAGGATACTACATACATACATGTATACACACTGGAGACATACACCCAGGAACCACACACATATATTGCCTTACACGCACACACTGCCTCCTAAGCCACCCCAAAGTCATCAAAAACCTCCTAAGTAATCTAAACCGAAGGAACCTTCAACAACACTCCATTCACTCCTTAAAGTTTGAGGAGGTATTCCCAAGCAATTTGCAAGCCATCTCCATCTAAAGCGAAGCATCCCATTGGTAACAAACCTTCTATTCTAAGTTAATTATGATTGTTGCATGGCATATTAACATTTATAGTTCGATTTGTATTCAGACCTGGGTTCGACACCCAAGTTTGTATTTGTTTTTTTCCTAAAGCTTGTACTGCAGATCAAGCCTGAGCAGACCAACGCGCACAAGATTGAAGGACCTGGGTTCGACACCCAGGTCCTGCATCTTTATTTTTTCTAATACTTGTCTTGCAGATATGGATCAGAAAGCAGCTTGTCCCCCTGGATCGAAAGACAACCACCATTCATTGGATTGAAAACGACCTCTTCATTGGATTGAAATATACCTTTTCCTTTGGATTGAAAGACTTGCTTTCTTGCATTTTTTGTGTTACTTACTCCTTTCTTAACTTTTTTTTTTAAATTAACAATAAATAAAAATCACAAACAAAAAAACATTAGGCTAGTGTTTTATTAACCAAATTAATTTTGTTAATTAATTAATAAATTATTTTAACCTTTTTTTAATTAAAATTAAGTATACTTAGGCTTTGCTTTTTTCTTGTAAATAAAAACAAACAAAAAGAGTTTATTCTTAGGACTTAGACGTTATCTTCAGTTCACACGTTGTTTTTCTTTTGCACTATTTCATATTATTGTAACTGCCTAATGAGTTGTAATAGTTAGGACTTTATTCTCTGCTTCCATTTTCTCCCCAAGTTTGGAAATTATAATAATCCCCCTCCCCGAAGCATTGTAATAGCGTAGATTTAAGTTTCTGCACTTTAAATTATTGTATATATTACTGCTAGACTAATAGGATTGCATGACAAGAGCCTAATAATCAAACGTTAGCAAACTTAACACAAGACTAAAATAACTGAACACAACACACCTTGCAAATATACACCTCTAGGGTATGCCCACTTTGGTTGCCTTTCGAAAAATAAAACAGTCATGTCCCTCAAAAATGGGGATGCATTAGCAAAGACTCTTAAATCAAAAGATCATAGTCCCTCGATGACCCTACAGTGTTGCCTTTCAGTAAATTATCTAGTCCCTTAAATAAAATTGCTAAAGTGTCTCCATGTGTTGCCTTTATGACTGTACATCCCTTCGAATGTCCCTCAAACATCCAACGATAGGGCTACCTACTCACTAATAGTAGGATAGCACTATTTAAAGGATATGAGGAAAAGAATAAATATTTTGGAGTATAAGTAGATAGTTCCTAGATGCTTGCTCAAAACAAACTTTTGCACTTACACAAGACATTTTAAAAACACTTTCAAAAAAACGCTTTATCAACACTCTTGAGGACTGATACAACAGTTATCATAAAGCGAATCGCCACACTAAGGAATTTTCAAACTACTTTTTCAAAACAAAAAGCACAAGGTATTTAAAAAATGAGCTAAGCATCTAAGAGCCCGTAGAAAACTACGGATGGAAAGGGTGCTAACACCTTCCCTTTCCATAATATACCCCCCTTACTCAGAAAACTCTCGAAAGGTCGTTTTCTGTTATTTTTACCCTTTCCTTTGTTGGATAAAAGAAAATTCGGTGGAGACTCTTGCTTACCGCAACATTTGTGAACACAAATGCAAAATCAGTATAACAATAGGTTCTGCCACCGTATCACAGAACTGGCGACTCTGTTGGGAATCATGAATAAAAATTGGGGTTACCTTAAGAGTTAGTTAATTTTAAAATTGTTTTAATTGCTTGCTTTGTGTTGTACCCCAAAATTTGCCCTCCCATATTGTTCAAGGTTTGTCAAGAATCATCTTCAAATGGTTCAAGATTTCTCAAGGGTTGCACAGTCCAAATGCCCCCTAAGCCAGTCAAAATTAGGGTTTTGGTTCTTGCAAGGAATTTGAGGTTTTCAATGGTTCAATCAAGTCTCATAGGTCCATATACATCCTCAAGCATCTACATGTCAAGTCTCAAGATTCACAGTGCCAAATTCCACAGTCAAAAGCCCAATTTGATCCACAGTCAACTACAAGGGTAAAATGGTCATTTTACAGTCAAAAGTCAGAATGTTTGGTCAACATCTTATTTTGAGTCCACAATCATCATTTGATCAAGTCTTGATCATGATTCCACAAGCATGGCTCAAAAATCATCAAGACCAGGGCATAACTTTTTCATGGTTCATCAGAAATATTCCATCCAATGCTCATTTTGAAGGGGAGGACATTTCCTACAATCCATCTTCACATTCCAAGTCCAAGAAATGCTCTCACAAAAAGTTATCAATTTCTACATTATAGGTCAATTTCAAAGGTCAACAAAAATGCCTTTTAAGTCAAAGACCATAACTTGAGATTGGTAAATCCAAATGACATGGGACCAAAGGCATTGGTTATAGGACTTCAAGACCTTTCCAAAATGTCCAAGAACATGTTCATATGATCAAAATTGAGCAAGATATGCATTGGAGAAGTTGGGAAATTTTTATGAATTTGCAAAAGTCAACTTTGCCCAAAACACCTTGTTTTTGCTAATGGGCCTCAAATTCTTTCTTGAAACTTTATCCATGACTTATGCACGACCCATCAAGCCTATTTGAATTTATCTTCTTATTTTTATTAATTATTTGGATTTTTAATTGATTTTAATTCATTTAATTAATTTAAATTGTAGGAAATTCAAAGATATGGTTTTTCAATCTTTTTTTGAAGCAAGAATGACCTAATCAAGCTGGAAAATTTGTGTGCAAATCAAAGGGACAAAAATCTCCAAGTTTGGCAAGTTTCTTCAATCAAAAAGATTCAAAAAGATGTGATTGCAAATCAAATATTCAAACCATCATGCAATGGATTTTTTGTGCAAGATTTAACCTAATTCTCTTCTACTATATATACACAAGCAAAAGCTAATGCCATGGACGTGAATTTGCTGCAGAAAAACCATAACCACATTCAAGAAAATCCCAAGAAACTTGAAAAATGTTTTCCAGGTTCCAGGCCAATTCAAGGACTTTTGAGGATTCAAACACGTTGCTGGGAGTGTGAGGAACGTTTTGCAATCAAAACCACATGCTAAGGCTCAAAGAATCACCAAGAACAGTCACACGGTTTGATGATTTTTTCCATAATCGAAACTCATATTTCATGCATAATTAACATATTTTAATCATTGTTTTGTGTTGCTTGAATTCATATAAAGCTAATGGTACAGGTTAATTGAATTATAGAGCCCTAAATCAAAAGATACCATTGACAAATTCTAGGGTTCCTAAGCTTTGATTTTGGGGCTTTATTATCCAGGAAAAATTGGAGCCTTTAAGACCCATGGTTGAAACCGTTGCATCCAGACGAATCTAAGGAGACCATCGCGAAATATTTTTGTTGCTCATAGGCCTAATCGCTATTATTCGTGGTTGCAGGTTATGGGGGTTAAAAACCTCCGCTATCTAACTGTGTTTTTTACAGGCAAACGAAGAAGATGAGTATGTGGTGATATGCCATTGGAGCATTCAAAAAAACGCGCGTTTTACTTTGGTTTCAGCATATTATTTATTTATCATATATAATAATTGCCCTCTATATTAATAATGACTGAAGCGCGATGGTGTAGTGGCTGGTGAGTTGGCTGGTAATCATTGGGACCTGGGTTCGAATCCCAGGTCCACCCAAAACCATTATTTGTTATTTTTCTTCACCTAATCACGTGCAGGTTCCAATGGCAGGTTCACCATATGCCTCCAATCATCCAAG
Source organism: Vicia faba (assembly GCA_948472305.1). NCBI lineage: Eukaryota > Viridiplantae > Streptophyta > Magnoliopsida > Fabales > Fabaceae > Vicia > Vicia faba. The sequence goes on along the minus strand of OX451735.1, from coordinate 868,467,522 downwards.
CGCCATGTGGCTGCCAGTATAGATCCAATGGTCAGGAGATGGTGATCATGGTATTCCCAGTCAACACATGCTCTGGGGAATCAACAAGGTCAACGTGGCTAAAGAGCTTAGTGGGCCTGAGAATTGCAATCAACACCTCCATCTGGGCCCAACACCCCCTGGGTTTTGTTCTTATTTTTTCTCTTTTTATATTTTATCTTTAAGTATCTTACTTTTAATTATTATTATCATTAGTATTTAATTAACAAATTAATTATTTTCACAATAAATTCTGAAACCTAAAATATTATTTATTTTTATTATTTATTAATTTCACTATTAATTATTATTTTGTAAATAAATACTAACAAAATTGATTTAGTCTTTTAAATTAGGTTAACTTTAATCTTTTTCACAATAAATAAAATCAATCTAGAATTAGGGTTTTTCTTTTGACAATTTTAATCCTTTTTATTTTATTTTCATTAAGACATTAAAACACTAAAAAATACTTTTCTCTTTAATTATTTAATTAATTAGAATTAGGTTTAATTAATTGCAAAAAGGACCAAAATTTCATTCTTTTCTCAAAAAGGGTCAAAACCCTAAAGACTCTTCCCGATTCAATTTCTTTTCGCGCATATTCTTTTGATCATATTTATGTATCTGCTCTGAGAATGTAATAGATAATTAGGACCTTTTATCGCTTTCTTTATTTTCCCGCATTTACTTTTCAGGGGTTATGTTTTTGGCGATGTAAATACCCGACGCCTTGTAATAGCGTAGATTTACTTTTCGCAATTTATTTTCCGCACAATTATTAACTGTTAACTATGCATGACAAGACTTGCCTGAAAATTAAAATCAAAACGTAGCTCACCATAATACATGTGCAAAGATAATATAAACTGAAACTCGACACACTCGCACATGCCACTCTTAGGGTACGCCTCACTTGGTTGCCTCGACGTGGTCATTAAGTATAGGGTGTTTTAGAGGTCGCCCTCCTGTCTAAAGATCCAAGTTGCCTCAAAACGGTTGCCTCGGATAAAAAGGATCTAGGATATTAGGGTTACCGCTAAGGCGTCCTACTATTACTTTGGTGACCACACATGTCCCTATAATCGAATTGACCCGAATAACTCCAACGACGGTGCTTCCTACTTCTCAATAGTGGGATAGTATTGTCTAAAGGACATTTACACAGCTTAATTTCTTTTGAGTAGGTAGATAGTTCTAAGGTACTTGCTCTTTCAAAACAAAAACAACTTTTCGCACCTACACTTTCAAAAAGTTTTCAAATAAACACTTCATACACTCTTGAGGACTGATACAAGAGTTACCTAGAAGTTTTCAAAACGAAACTTTTTCGAAACCCACAAACACAAGAAAAGCAAACATTTCTGAAAACATAGTGAGCAAGTACCTAAGAGCCTGTGGATAACCACAGATAGAAAGGGTGCTAATACCTTCCCTTTCTATAATCTACCTCCCGAACCGAGAAACATCTCGAAAAGGAATTTTGCTGTGCTTTTGTCCTTTCCTTGTTGGAGAACATAAAAGACGGTGGTGACTCTTGCTTAACGCGACATTTCACGAACCATCATTCCAAAATAGCCAGTTCTATTTCCACCGATCACAGAACTGGCGACTCTGCTGGGGACAATTTTATAAGTGAGGTTTACCTTAGGATTAGACCACTCTTATGTTTTCAATTGTATGCTTTGTTTGCTTTAATATTGTGGGCTTGCATCGGAGTTTCATAGATCCTAACCCGGATCTGGGGGATACCCTTTTAGAAGTAGCAACAAACTGTAAGGGAACTGTGCGGGGTATACCGACACGGTTGAAGCAGTTGCTATGTTGATGCGGCACTTTGGTGAGTACCAGTAACCCTTGAGTCAAGTCAAGGAGAGTACGGGGCCACCGCGTGGTGTCGTGAAGCATCAACTGACCTAGAACCTTACTTGACCATCCTGGCCTCTTTAAGGGTAGTGAGATGACCGACTTTGATGCAGTCCGAAGTTGGTAGATACTCGATACTACACTCATTGAGGGTTGTTTTCTTGGAATATTTTGGTCGCCAGTTAAGTGGCTAAATCAAAACAATGAACATAGAAAACAACCCAATGATATTGAGCTCCTCTAGAACCCGGTTACTATTTTCTAGGACAGGTCTTAACCAACTAACTTCAAGAGGGTAGTACCTAAACTTCATGCTGGCCTGAAATCTAAGGGCTCTTTTATGTGACTTGTGTGCCTTCAAACTTGAACTACTTGCACATTCTTGTTATCTGACACATGAGTTCCTTGCAAGTTTTGTTTACAGTCCTTAATCTGGACTTATTACAGGGCTTACTTACACCTCACACCTTTGCATCCACGTGCATAACATCATACGCATCATAGCATCATACCATAGCATTTCCTTAACCATTTCAAGGATCTCAAGGGTTTGTGATGCAGGTCATGATGAATCAAATGTCTAGCAAGGGGCAAAGGGTATTTATTTTCCTCTAGCCAAGGTTGTGTGGAGATCAAAAAACATGATGACTTGAGTCAGGGGATATGACCCACTCGATATGGTGAGCTTTGACTCTTGAAGAAGGACTCTCAACAACATGAAGTTCCTTCAATCAAGCTACCAGATTCAAATTCTAACAAGTTTCTCTGTTTACCCCGCGAGATCCTTGAAAACATTGCATACATACATATCATTGCATTACAGGTACCCTTTTTACAGGTCACTTATCTTCTTCGCTGTTCATTTCAGCAATGGCTCTCCAACAAGACAACCAGGATCTCCATACTCAAGAGGCTCAATTTAGGGAGATCTTCCTAAACCTATCCAAGGGGCAGGAAGAATTGAGAACACTCCTCCTGGGGAATTTGGTCGAGAAAAGTCCTGAAGACAATAGGGACGAACAGCTGAAACATTTGCAAGCAGAGGTAGATGCAATGAGGACCCAGATGCTGGGGCAGATGGCTCTCATCCAAGGCTTAGCTCGGGAGCAAGAAGAGCTGAGAACCATTGTCAACCAGCTTCGTCAAGACAACAACATGAAGCAAACAGTCAAGGTTGAGGATCAAGTCACTAATCAACTTCCGAGAAGTCAAAGGTTTGGTTTGATGAAGAATAGGCCTCTCCAAGTTGCTACTACCTCACAGGTCCAACAACAACCTCGCCAAGAACAACGGGTTGATCAGAGCAAGCCAAACAAGCCTAGGAGGCAATTCACCAAGATCAACGTGTCACCGTCTCAAGCTTTACAACGCCTGTTGAGATTGAATTTGGTGACGTTAAGGGACCCTCCTAAGAATCCCAATACTTCCTCTTCCAAGTATAACCCGAGTGTGAGATGTGCCTACCATTCTGACAGTCCTGGACATGACACCGACGACTGTTGGAGTTTGAAGAACAAGATCTAAGACTTGATTGATGCCAAGGAGATCAAGTTTGATCACTGATCCTACACCAAATCATTGAGAATGTCTTTTGTTCATTAGAATTTTCAATTTGTAATCTTCTTTTGATTGTTCAAACATTTATTCATGTCAAACTTTATTACTTCATTAATGCATCGCATATGTCTGTTTTGAATCAATCCATTCGTATTCACTATATTCAAATTGCTTTCATTTTTTTATGTTCAACTCTCGATTAAAAATTCTAAGCCTTTTGAGGGAGGATGACGAAAACGATACCACGATCTTTACATTATGCTTTTGAATAGACCCCGCTGACGATGTACATGCATTGTTTCAAATCCTAAACAGTGGAGTTATAAGGAATATAATCCCTAGTCAACCCCTTTGAGCCAAAGAAGTTGGAGTTTTTCTTTTCAAAAATTAAAACCCTTAATCATAACCTGGGGTGGGGTAGTTCTCTCAGTTGATCCAGGTGCACAATGAATGGCATCAAAGAAGTCCTTCCAAAACAAGAGACAGTGATGGTTCCGAATAATCGTAAGGACAGGCAGTCATTATCTCTCAAAAAAAAAAAAGAGCCCATTAAGTCAAAACCTATGAAGGAGACTTACAAAAACTGGGGCATCCCGCTGACTGTAATCACAAGAGAAACAGTTCAGGCAAAACAAAAACAGGGATAATAAAAACCAAAAGGGAAGAGATCCTGCAAACTCCCAACAAAATGACCGCCTGGTCAAAATAAAACTTTCAGTATCCAAACCATCATCAGAATATCAGAGCAAAGACTCAAACAAGATCTAACACGCGATTAACTGAGTTTAGGATCGAAGAACATCACGAAGAGCGGGTGGATACAAATAAATTTTGAGCCTTTATCCTTTGTTTCTTAAACCGTGAACCAGGCCACGTTATAACCCTTAAAAGTCCTAGCTGAAGCATGGGTTAGTTCGAAAGCATACTGTTACAAAAGGTATCCTGACTCCTGTAGGGCTTGCTGTAAAATCCTGAGTTGACATCACATTTTACAAAAATTCACTTGTTTTATTGAAAACTGCATTTTCAAAAAACTTCAAGACAGACATAAGCTTTGCATTCTTAAAATAACATTGTTTGCATATGACTATTTGTTCGAACAACTGAGAAATTCACACGATGAATATCTTGTGAACAAAAACCTTTTCAATGAAAAAGATCACCTCAAGAGGAAGAAACACTTCCAACCAAGGGGCAGGCATGATCATTGTCCATCATCTGGGGCAGTCAAGTCAAGATTCAAGGAATCTCTCAAGATGCCAAATAGCCAGGGGCAAATCTCCATCTGAGTCACTTGGGGCATTGGACATGAATTCCAGCAACGAATCTTGCATGATCAAACGAAGATCTTCTGGTAGTATGGCAACACTACTGACAGTGACAACTCCCTACACTCTGAGAGCATGGACATAGTCAAAAAATACTACGCATAATCAAAGACCCGCTAGGTCGACTGACCTAGGCAAAAATAAGGGCTTCCCGGCGAACCAAAAGGGTTCGGGAAAAAATAAGGGATGAAAATGAAAAAATCTGTACACCCGGCAAGTCGAAAACCTAAAAAGGCGGCTTGGGCAAAAATGGGTATCCCGGTGGACTGAAAACCCGAAAGGGCGGTCCAGGAAAAAATTAGGGATCAAAGCGTACGACTATGTACCGTCATCTTGTCACTTACCTACCAGAAGAAGATTTGTCAATCGGCAGTTATCAAGCACCTCCACAGGTACCTTCTCCCACAAGAACTGGGGCAATAAGGATTGTCCGAACTGTACAAGCTGCTCTGTCCACCAGGTACAAGGTAAATTCAGCTGAAGAATGACCAAGATACCTTCACTCCTCGCAAAATAAGACAAGATTCAGCAATACTCTCCCCAAGCAGAGTTGGTCTCCCATCAACCCTAAAAAGGCACAGTATCCCCAGCAAGTCAACAATACTCTCCCCCGAGCAGAGTTAGTCTACTGTCAGCCCTAAGGAGTCGGGTATCCCTGGAAGATCTCAATATTCTCCAGCAGAGTATAAAGATATCCCTCAGCAAGCATCCCCGACAATCTTATTATTCCTCGACAGAAATATAAGATTGTTCCCCGGCGGAACACGGATACCCCCAGTGGAGCCATTTCCCTAGTGCAGTCCTCAAAAGTTTCCCCAGGAGAATTGAACCATCTCCCCAGTAGATTATGGAAGCTTGACCCCTGCAGAGTACAAATATCTCTCCCAGCCATATTCAGAGGTTATTCCCCACCAGAGTCTAACTGGGTTATCCTCAGCCAGTTGCAACGGAAAGATCGTCCTCAACGAGGTTCTTCATATCCCCGGCGGAGTTCATCAAATTCCCCAACAGAGCTTATCAACAGAATCCCCAGAGGAGTTATCGTTAAAACCTCAGCGAAGCATCTCTTCCCACAGAGTAATTCCCCGCAGAGTAATCTCTTCAAGTTTATTCCCCAACGGAGTCATCTTTTCCTACAGGTTTATTCACACAATCATCTTTGTTCACCATCCCCGGCGGAAACGAAGAAATCAACACTATTCTCCAGCAGCTCTAGGATTTATTTTCCCTGACGAAGATACATTCATGAACATCACACTGTCATACATCATGGTACATGCATATACGCATCATATCACACAATCTCATTTATTTCTTGAGAACATCTTGACATCATGCAGTTCATACATCATGACATTGCATACAACTAACGTTTTGGCCTTTTCAGGAAAAGGTCAATCAAAAGATGATTACCATCTACCTTTGCAGTTCCAGATCAACACCTGTAACAAACCAGGACTGTGGACGACTGATCGTGGGTTAATACCTGAAACCAGACAGGACAATTATCTACTTGACCAACATGAAGCAACCCTACACCGGTTCCTTCTTAATTTCAGATGTAGTTTTACACGGACTCATCATCAGGAAACCCTACACCAGTTCCTTCTCAACTTCAGATGTAGTTTTACATAGACTCATCATTAGGAAACCCTACACCGGTTCCTTCTCTCTCCAAGATGCAGTTTTACACGGGCTCATCAACAGGAAACCCTACACCGGTTCCTTCCTTTCAGACAGAGTTTTACACGGACTCGTCCTCAGGTAACCCTACATAGGTTCCTCCTCCCTCCCAAGACGAAGTTTTACACGGACTCGTCCTCAGGCAACCCTACACCGGTTCCTCCTCAGTTCCAAGATGAAGTTTTACACGAACTCATCGTCAAGATAACCTTACCCCGGTTCCTCCAGAAGTTTTACACGAACTTATCTCACAGTAACCTTACCCCGGTTCATCCTGAAGTTTTACACGAACTTATCTCAAAATAACCTTACCCCGGTTCATCTAGAAGTTTTACACGAACTTATCTCACAGTAACCTTACCCCGGTTCCTCCAGAAGTTTTACACGAACTTATCCCGAAGTAACCTTACCCCGGTTCCTCCAAAAGTTTTACACGAACTTATCCCGAAGTAACCTTACACCGGTTCCTTCTCAACTCCAGACGTAGTTTTACACGGACTCGTCATCAAGAAACCCTACACAGGTTCTCTCTTTCCAAAGACGTAGTTTTACACGGACTCGTCACCAAGAAACCCTACACAGGTTCTCTCTTTCCAAAGATGAAGTTTTACACGGACTCGTCACCAAGAAACCCTACACAGGTTCTCTCTTTCCAAAGATGAAGTTTCACACTGACTCATCATCAGTCAACCCTACACAGGTTTTCTTTCTTCCAGGATGCAGTTTTACACGGACTCATCATGAGGCGACCCTACACCGGTTCCCTTTCTCAATTCCAGATGCAGCTTCACACAGGATCATCATCAGTCAACCCTACACAGGTTTCCTTCCTTCAAAGATGCAGTTTTACACGGACTCATCATCAGTCAACCCTACACAGGTTTCCTTCCTTCAAAGATGCAGTTTCACACAGGCTCATCATCAGTCAACCCTACACAGGTTTCCTTCCTTCAAAGATGCAGTTTTACACAAACTCATCATCAGTCAACCCTACACAGGTTTCCTTCCTTCCAAGATGCAGTTTCACACGGACTCGTCATCAGTCAACCCTACACAGGTTTCCTTCCTTCCAAGGTGCAGTTTCACATGGACTCATCATCAGGCAACCCTATACAGGTTCCCTCGTTCAACTTACAAGATCACAATTCTACCAACAATCTCCAGATGGCATCTATAAGCCCATCCTCCTATCCATCATCTCTCCAAATGGCATCTGTAAGCCCATTCCCGACATCACATTGCTGATACTACACCATGCGAGTGCAAATTTCTGGGCACTCTAGTGTTCAATCATCTTCCACCTTCGGATCACGAAAGGCACGCAAGCCAATCTACATCCTCAGGTTTAAGAAGATTGAACAGGGGAAACTGTTGTACCCCAAAATTTTCCCTCCCATATTCTTCAAGGTTTGTCAAGAATCATCTTCAAATGGTTCAAGATTTCTCAAGGGTTGCACAGTCCAAATGCCCCCTAAGCCAGTCAAAATTAGGGTTTTGGTTCTTGCAAGGAATTTGAGGTTTTCAATGGTTCAATCAAGTCTCATAGGTCCATATACATCCTCAAGTATCTACATGTCAAGTCTCAAGATTCACAGTGCCAAATTCCACAGTCAAAAGCCCAATTTGATCCACAGTCAACTGCAGGGGTAAAATGGTCATTTTACAGTCAAAAGTCAGAATTTTTGGTCAACATCTTATTTTGAGTCCACAATCATCATTTTATCAAGTCTTGATCATGATTCCACAAGCATGGCTCAAAAATCATCAAGATGCAAAAAATTACTATTTTTGGACAGTAGAAAAGTCAACTGTATCTTGACCAGGGCATAACTTTTTCATGGTTCATCAAAAAAATTCCATCCAATGCTCATTTTGAAGGGGAGGACATTTCCTACAATCCATCTTCACATTCCAAGTCCAAGAAATGCTCTCACAAAAAGTTATCAATTACTACATTATAGGTCAATTTCAAAGGTCAACAAAAATGCCTTTTAAGTCAAAGACCATAACTTGAGATTGGTAAATCCAAATGACATGGGACCAAAGGCATTGGTTAGAGGACTTCAAGACCTTTCCAAAATGTCCAAGAACATATTCATATGATCAAAATTGAGCAAGATATGCATTAGAGAAGTTGGAAAATATTTATGAATTTGCAAAAGTCAACTTTGCCCAAAACACCTTGTTTTTGCTAATGGGCCTCAAATTCCTTCTTGAAACTTTATCCATGACTTATGCACGACCCATCAAGCCTATTTGAATTTATCTTCTTATTTTTATTAATTATTTGGATTTTTAATTGATTTTAATTCATTTAATTAATTTAAATTGTAGGAAATTCAAAGATATGGTTTTTCAATCTTTTTTTGAAGCAAGAATGACCTAATCAAGCTGGAAAATTCGTGTGCAAATCAAAGGGACAAAAATCTCCAAGTTTGGCAAGTTTCTTCAATTAAAAAGATTCAAAAAGATGTGATTGCAAATCAAATATTCAAACCATCATGCAATGGATTTTTTGTGCAAGATGTAACCTAATTCTCTTCTACTATATATACACAAGTAAAACCTAATGCCATGGATGTGAATTTGCTGCAGAAAAACCATAACCACATTCAAGAAAATCCCAAGAAACTTGAAAAATGTTTTCCAGGTTCAAGGCCAATTCAAGGACTTTTGAGGCTTCAAACACGTTGCTGGGAGTGTGAGGAACGTTTTGCAATCAAAACCACATGCTAAGGCTCAAAGAATCACCAAGAAAAGTCACACGGTTTGATGATTTTTTCCATAATCGAAACTCATATTTCATGCATAATTAACATGTTTTAATCATTGTTTTGTGTTGCTTGAATTCATATAAAGCTAATGGTACAGGTTAATTGAATTATAGAGCCCTAAATCAAAATATACCATTCACAAATTCTAGGGTTCCTAAGCTTTGATTTTGGGGCTTTATTATCCAGGAAAAATTGGAGCTTTTAAGACCCATGGTTGAAACCGTTGCATCCAGACGAATCTAAGGAGACCATCGCGAAATATTTTTGTTGCTCATAGGCCTAATCGCTATTATTCGTGGTTGCAGGTTATGGGGGTTAAAAAACCCCGCTATCTAACTGTGTTTTTTACAGGCAAACAAAGAAGATGAGTACGTGGTGATATGCCATTGGAGCATTCAAAAACACGCGCGTTTTACTTTGGTTTCAGCATATTATTTATTTATCATATATAATAATTTCCCTCTATATTAATAATGACTGAAGCGCGATGGTGTAGTGGCTGGTGAGTTGGCTGGTAATCATTAGGACCTGGGTTCGAATCCCAGGTCCACCCAAAACCATTATTTATTATTTTTCTTCACCTAATCACGTGCAGGTTCCAAAGGCAGGTTCATCATATGCCTCCAATCATCCAAGCGCCATGTGGCTGCCAGCATAGATCCAATGGTCAGGAGATGGTGATCATGGTATTCCCAGTCAACACATGCTCTGGGGAATCAGCAAGGTCAACGTGGCTAAAGAGCTTAGTGGGCCTGAGAATTGCAATCAGCACCTCCATCTGGGCCCAACACCCCCTGGGTTTTGTTCTTATTTTTTCTCTTTTTATATTTTATCTTTAATTATCTTACTTTTAATTATTATTATCATTAGTATTTAATTAAAAAATTAATTATTTTCACAATAAATTCAGAAACCTAAAATATTATTTATTTTTATTATTTATTAATTTCACTATTAATTATTATTTTGTAAATAAATACTAACAAAATTGATTTAGTCTTTTAAATTAGGTTAACTTTAATCTTTTTCACAATAAATAAAATCAATCTAGAATTAGGGTTTTTCTTTTGACAATTTTAATCCTTTTTATTTTATTTTCATTAAGACATTAAAACACTAAAAAATACTTTTCTCTTTAATTATTTAATTAATTAGAATTAGGTTTAATTAATTGCAAAAAGGACCAAAATTTCATTCTTTTCTCAAAAAGGGTCAAAACCCTAAAGACTCTTCCCGATTCAATTTCTTTTCACGCATATTCTTTTAATCATATTTATGTATCTGCTCCGAGAATGTAATAGATAATTAGGACCTTTTATCGCTTTCTTTATTTTCCCGCATTTACTTTTCAAGGGTTATGTTTTTGGAGATGTAAATACCCGACGCCTTGTAATAGCGTAGATTTACTTTCCGCAATTTATTTTCCGCACAATTATTAACTGTTAACTATGCATGACAAGACTTGCCTGAAAATTAAAATTAAAACGTAGCTCACCATAATACATGTGCAAAGATAATATAAACTGAAACTCGACACACTCGCACATGCCACTCTTAGGGTACGCCTCACTTGGTTGCCTCGACGTGGTCATTAAGTATAGGGTGTTTTAGAGGTCGCCCTCCTGTCTAAAGATCCAAGTTGCCTCAAAACGGTTGTGTGATCGGTGGAAATAGAACTGACTATTTTTAATTTGGTTCACGAAATGTCGCGGTAAGCAAGAGTCGCCACCTTCTTTTAAGTTCTCCAATATGGAAAGGACAAAAGCACAGCAAAATTCCTTTTTTGAGAATGTTTCTCGGTTCGGGAGGTAGATTTATAGAAAGGGAAGGTATTAGCACCCTTTCTATCCGTGGTTATCCATGGGCTCTTAGGTACTTGCTCTTATGTTTTCAAAAGATGTTTTCTTTTCAAGTGTGAGTGGGTTTTGAAAAAAGTTTCGTTTGAAAAATTTCTAAGTAACTCTTGTATCTGTTCTCAAGAGTGTATGAAAAATTTGTTTGAAAACTTTTAGAAAGTGTAGGTGCGAAAAGTTGTTTTGTTTGTTTGAAAAGAGAGCAAGTACCCAGGAGAATCTACCTACTCTAAGGAATTAGGTTGTGTAAGAGTCCTTTAGATAATGCTATCCCACCATTGAGAGGTAGGTAGCATCATCGTTGGAGGTGTTCGGGTCAATTCGATTAAGGGACAGTGTGGTCACCAAAGCAATGGTAGGACGCCTTAGCGGTAACCCTAATGTCCTAGATCCTTTTTATCCGAGGCAACCATTTCGAGGCAACTTGGATCTTTAGACAAGAGGGCGACCTCTAAAACACCCTATACTCAATGACCACGTTCGAGGCAACCAGTGAGGCGTACCCTAGGGGTGGCATGTGCTTTGTGTGTTGTTTTTCAGTTAATGTTTATCTTGTACATGTTATTTGTGAGCTACAGATTGATTTTATTATTCATACATTCTTGCAGGCATAATTAACAGTTAGGAGTGCGGAAAATAAATTGCAGAAATGTAAATCTAGCTATTACAAGGTGCGGGTCTATACATCGCCAAAAACTAAAACCCGTTTTGGAAAATAAAGTGCGAGAATTTAAATAAGGCGATAAAATCCTAATTAACTATTACATACTCTGTACAGATACATAAATATAATCAAAAGAAATAAATACGCGCGAATAGAAATTTAATCGGGAACGTCCTAAGGGTTTTGACCCTTTTTAGAATTAAATAAAGAAATTTTTAGTCCTTTTTTATTAAATTAATGAAATTAAGCCTAATTACTAATTAATTAATTAATTAAAGAAAGAAAAAAAATTTGTGTTTTTGTGTTTTTAATGAAAATAAAGAGGAAATAAATAGAAATTAAAAGTTAGCAAAAACCTAATTCTAAATTGTTTTTATTTATTGTAAAAAATTATTAAAGTTAATTGATTAAACTAATTTAATTTAATTTACATTTATTTACAAAATAATTTAATAAATAATAAAATGTTTTTTTTTGTTTTCTAAATTTTTATTTATAAAAATGTTAATTTGTTAATTAAATAATAATAATACTAATAATTAAAAAAAGAAATATAAAAGAAAAGAAAAATAAAAGAAATAACAAAACCAAGGGGGTGTTGACCCAAGAATGGAGGTGTGAAGCCTGAAAATTTTAGGCCCAATAAGCCAAGCCTGTTGACTTTCTGGATTCAGATGCGTATGGTTGACTGAAGAACATGGTGCTCCTTCTTCCCTGGCCTTTGGATGGCTGTTGAAGACACTTGGCACGCTGGATGAGTGAGGTTTATGGTGTTCACTTATTTGGAAGCCTGCATAGGAATTTGTTAGAAAAAATAATATTGAGTTTTGGGGGGACCTGGGAATCGAACCCAGGTCCCAAGGGATGATTCCTGTACGCCTTAGCCAGTTAAGCTGTGTGTTCAATTTGAAATAATAATAACAACTAAATATTATATTAGTAAATCAACGCATCCCCTGGAAGAAAAAAAAATAAAAAAAATAACGCGCTTTATTTATTTGAACCGACCAATCACGCTGCAACACCTAATCATCTTCTTCATCAAAATCCCTGGTTATTTATCTGCGGATTTTTATCCGCAGGTAGTTTCGTAGGCTTGTCCTAGAATCGTCCCTAGGCCATGAAAACCCATTCCAAGATCATGGTTGATCTCGTCTCCACCTCCTGAATCCATCCATGCTCATTATTTGCTCTGATTTCACCTGAAAATAAAATGCCTAAAAACAACCCACACAAACCCTAAGAGCAGATATCACCATATGAGGCCTAAAAACCAAATCAACTATTACAGTTATGTTGGAAATCAAGCAAGCAATATGATTATGCCAATATCTTTGAGAAAAAAAATGCAAGAATGGAGAGTATAGATTTCGTGTACAGGGGTGAGTTTGGAAGAACTTACATCGCTTGATATGGAGTCTTAGGATGTGGTATTTGTCTCTTTAGGTTCAGTGGATGGCAAGGAAGGAGGCCACGTGCTTACTTTGATCTGAAAATGCCTGCAACACAGTTTTTGATCTCTCACTTTTTGGACAATTTTTGAACTTTGCTCTGGCCGTTTGTGCACTTTCTAGGTCGTGTCTTAGGTTGGGAAGGCTTGCTTATGTATGTATGAATGAGAATTAAGTGACATGATGAGCCTTAACCTTGTGCAATTGTGTTTTGGATTCTTGTTGACCACCATTAAAGGACATTCCATCTTTGAAGCAAAACTTGGATTTTATGCTCAAAATGGCCCTAGCACGAATTTGGTAGCTGGAAAATGATACATGAAAGCTATTCAAACCACAAGATACTATTCCATTAATTTTTTTGATTTTATTTGAATTATTATGGATTTAAAATGAATTAAATCAATAAAAATTAAATAAAATGGAAAAATAAATGTTTGATCTTGAAATTAATCATGGGACACGTGTATGGCATGACAAGGCTGAATCAAGTGGAAGAAAGTGGGCCCTTTTGTCAAAAATTGAAGTTTCAAGGATAGTTGACTTTTGCCATTTCACAAAAATTTCCCAACTTCTCCAATGCACATCTTGCTCAATTTTGATCATATGAACATGTTCTTGGACATTTTGGAAAGGTCTTGAAGTCCTCTAACCAATGCCTTTGGTCCCATGTCATTTGGATTTACCAATCTCAAGTTATGGTCTTTGACTTAAAGTGCATTTTTATTGACTTTTGAAAATGACCTATAATGTTGAAATTGATAACTTTTTGTGAGAGCATTTCTTGGACTTGGAATGTGAAGATGAGTTGTAGGAAATGTCACCCCCTTAAAAATGATCATTGGATGGGATTTTTCTGATGAACCATGAAACAGTTATGCCCTGGTCAAGTTACAGTTGACTTTTCAACTGTCCAAAAATGGAAACTTTTGCATCTTGATGATTTTTGAGCCATGCTTGAGGAATCATGATCAAGACTTGATCAAATGATGATTGTGGCTTCAAAATAAGATGTTGACCAAATTTTTTGACTTTTGACTGCCAAATGACCATTTTACCCCTACAGTTGATTGTGAAGCAATTAGGGCTTTTGACTGTGCAACTTGATGCTGTGAGTCTTGAAACTTGACATATGGATGCTTGACAATGTATAGAGGCCTATGGGACTTGATTGGACCATTGAAAACCTCAAATTCACTGAAGGAACCAAAACCCTAATTTGACTGGCTTAAGAGGGTGTTTGAACTGTGCAACCCTTGAGTAACCTTGAACCAATTGAAGATGATTCTTGGAAAACTTGAAGAATATGGGAGGGATAATTTTGGGGTACAACAGTTGCCCCTGTTCAATCTTCTTAGACCTGAGGATGTAGATTGGCTGGCGTGCCTTTCGTGATCCGAAGGTGGAAGATGATTGAACACTAGAGTGCCCAGAAATTTGCATTCGCATAGTAGAGTATCAGCAGTGTGATGGCGGGAATGGGCTTATAGATGCCATTTGGAAAGATGGTGGATAGGGGGATGGGCTTATAGATGCCATCTGGAGATGTGACAGAACCTTGTCGGGAATGGGCTTATAGATGCCATTTGGAAGTGTAATGGATAGTGGTGGAGATGGGCTTAAAGATGCCATCGGGAGTGTCGATCGCGTAAGAGATTCCTTAGCGAGAACTTGCGTACTTGAGAAAGAAAGATGGTTTCCTGGCTTGCTACAGGTGTTGATCTTCAAACTCTTCATGCAGATATGCCCTGGCTAGATACAGGTATCAAATCTACAATCAATTTCTCACAGATGTGCCCTGGCTAGATACAGGAATCGAATCCGGAACTTCAAAAGGTTACTTACAGACGTGCCCTGGATGGATACAGGAATCGAATCTCTAAACTCTTCATGAAGACATGCCCTGTCTAGATACAGGTATCGAATCTACAATCAGTTACTCACATATATGCCCTGGCTAGATACAGGAATCGAATCTGGAATTTGTCGTCTACAGATATGCCCTGGCTGGATACAGGTATCGAATCTCTAAACTCATCATGCAGACATGCCCTGGCTGGATACAGGTATCGAATCTACAATTAGTTACTCACAGATATGCCCTGGCTAGATACAGGAATCGAATCCGGAATTCTTCGTCTATAGATATGCCCTGGCTGGATACAGGAATCGAATCTCTAAACTCTTCATGCAGACATGCCCTGGCCGGATACAGGTGTCGAATCTACAATTCATCGCTCAATAGATATGCCTTGGCTGGATACAAGCATCGAATCCGGAATTGCGACAGTTGATAGTAATCATCTTTGTATTGACCTTTTTCCTGAAAAGGCAAAACATCAGTTGTATGCAATGTCATGATGTATGAGATGCATGATGTCATGCTGTTCAAAAATAGTGTCGTATGCATTTTATCATATATATAAGCAGGATGTATGAAATGTGATATGTTTATGAATGTGTTTTCGTCTAGGAAAATAAATCCTTGACGAATGCCGGGAAATTGTGGAATCCTGGGCTGATGTTTGAAGAGTAGAATTCTTCATTTCCGCTGGGGATGATGGTTGCAAGAATAAACCGGTAGGAGAAGATGACTCCGTTGGGGAATAAACTTGATGAAGAGATTACTCTGTGGGGAGAGATATTTCGCTGAGGTTTTGATGATAACTCCGTTGGGGATACCGTTGATATGTTATGTTGGGGAATTAATGAACTCCGCCGGGGAATAGGAAGAAATTCGCCGAGGACGATCTTTCTGTGGTAATTAGCTGAGGATAACCCAGTTATAAGCTCTGGTGGGGAATAACTTTTGAATAAAGCCGGGGAGATGCGTTCGTATTTTGCAGGGGATAAGCTTCCAGAATCTACTAGGGATAAGCTTCCAGAATCTACTGGGGAGATTGATTCAACTCTCCTGGGGAAACTTTGGACTGTACTGGGGAATGGTTCCTACTGGGGTGCCTGGTATTCTGCCGGGGAACAATCTTAGATCAAGACTGCCGGGGATGCTTGCTTAGGAACATCTGTATACTCCGCTGGGAAATATTGAGATTTTCTGGGGATACCCAACTTCCTTAAGGCTGATAGTAGACTAACTCTGCTTGGGGAGAGTGTCGTTGACTTGCTGGAGATACTGTGCCTTTATAGGTCTTATGGGGGACCAACTCTGCTCGGAGGAGAGTACTGTTGAATCCTGTCTTATTCTGCCGGGAGTGGAGGTATCTTGGTTACATTCTTCGGCCGAACTTACCTTGGTACCCTGGTGGACAGAGCAACTAGATTGCTTGGGCAACTCATTATTGCCCCTGTTTCTGATGTCACCTGTAATTAATCTTTTATTTCGCATGCAAGTATTTATGATTTAGCAATTAGTGTTAAATGCATATATCAAAAATGAACATTGGACGTTCTTCGCAAGACAAAACAGAAAAAAGGAAAAACAATTGGCGATTTGTCTGAAAAATGAGCTTGTATTGATTTTGAAATTTGCCTGTAAATAGGCGTTTATGTACAAGAAGCTGACGTCCTAGTAAGAGAACGCTGCCGAACACCAGAGTTTATACAATTTTGTGAAAAGAAAACAAAACATCTATGTGAAAAATAATCCCACTGGGTTTCAACTCTGCTATCGCCTTTATGTCTTCAAGTGTCTCATCACTTGGCTGCTTAGTTGAAGATGAAGCTGATTGATTGATGCCGTCTGTACTTGATAGTTGATGCCGGATTCTGGACGCAAGGTGATCCAATGAGACATAGTATTACGCTTATCCCTAACTTTTGCCTGGACCGCCCTTTCGGGTTTTCAGTCCACCGGGATACCCATTTTTGCCCAAGCCGCCTTTTCAGGTTTTCGACTTGCCGGGTGTACATATTTTTTTCATTTCATCCCTTATTTTTGCCCCAACGCTTTTGGTTCGCCGGGAAGCCCATATTTTTGCCTAGGTGTGTCAACCTAGCGGGTCTTTAATCATGCGTAGTATCTTTTTACTATGTCTGCATTGGCGGGGTGAGGAAGGTCGTCACCATCCATGGTGGTTAGAATCATAGCTCCTCATGAGAAGATATTCTTAACCACGAATGGCCCTTCGTACGTAGGGGTCCATTTGCCCCTGGGATCACTTTGAGGAAGAATGATGCGCTTGATTACCAGGTCTCCGACTTGATATTCTTGTCGTATGACTTTCTTGTTAAATGCCCTGATCATCCGTTTTTGGTACGTTTGACCATGACAAATAGCAGTGAGTCTTTTTTCGTTAATTAGGTTTAATTAATCAAGCCGAGTCTGGATCCAGTCATCTTTGCTCAAATTTGCATCCTTCATTATCCGGAGAGAGGGTATCTGGACTTCGATAGGCAAGACTGCCTCTATGCCATAGACCAAGGAAAAGGATGTTGCCCCTGTTGACGTCCTTGCTGAGGTACGGTACCCATGAAGAGCAAACGGTAACATCTCGTGCCAATCTTTGTAGGTCACTGTCATCTTCTGCACAATCTTCTTGATATTCTTATTAGCTGCTTCTACAGCCCCATTCATCTTCGGTCGGTAAGGAGAAGAGTTGTGGTGCTGTATCTTGAATTGCTCGCAGAGCTCAGTGATCATCTTGTTGTTAAGATTGGTACCGTTGTCCGTAATGATCCTCTCTGGGATGCCGTACCGACAGATCAAGTTATGCCGAATGAACCGTGCCACGACGTTCTTGGTTACGGTAGCATAGGAAGCTGCTTCAACCCACTTCGTGAAGTAATCAATCGCTACCAGGATGAAGCGATGCCCGTTGGATGTCGTAGGTCTGATCTCGCCGATCATATCAATGCCCCACATTACAAAAGGCCAAGGTGCTGTCAAGACGTTCAGAGGAACTGGAGGAACGTGCACCTTATCAGCATAGATCTGGAATTTGTGACATGTCCGAGAATGTTGGTAGCAGTCGGCTTCCATTATGGACCAGAAATATCTTGCCCGAAGGATTTTCTTTGCCATGGTGTGTCCACTGGAATGTGTTCCGAAGGTACCTTCATGTAGCTCTGCCATGATCCTTTCTGCTTCAGTCTTATCCATACAACGCAGTAAGGTCGAATCATGATTTCGCTTGTATAGAATGCCATTGCTGAGGAATAACTTTGTCGCGAACCTTCTCAGAAACTTCTTGTCGTTAACAGATGCGCCTTCGGGGTATTCTTGAGCTTCCAAGTACCTCTTCACTTCATGATACCAAGGTTTTTCAGTTACCTCTTCAGCCTCAAGATCACAGCAATGTGCAGGTTCGTCCAATTTCCAGATAATGATCCGGGGAGCCTCGTTGTCCCATTTGACTTTGAACATAGAAGACATCGTAGCCAACGCGTCCGCCAACTGATTATCTTCTCTTGGGAAGTGTTCAAAAGTTATCTCCGTGAAATGGGGGATCAATGTCAACACACACTCTTTGTAAGGAATAAGATTTGGGTGTTTCGTATCCCACTCGCCTTTGATCTGATTGATTACGAGAGCGGAATCTCCGAAGACACTCAGAAACTTGATCCTTAAGTCAATTGCAGCTTGAAGACCCATGATGCATGCCTCATACTCCGCCATGTTGTTGGTGCAGTTGAAACATAGTCGGGCAGTGAGTGGAGTATGAGTGCCTTTAGGGGATATGATCACAGCGCCAATACCATTACCCAAAGCATTTGAGGCTCCATCAAAGTGCATATACCATCGGGATTCTTCCTCAGGTCCTTCATCCGGTCCAGGTACTTCACAATCAGTCACTACCATGATATCCTCGTCTGGAAATTCAAAGTTTATATAGTGGTAGTCGGCCACTGCCTGGTGTGCCAAATGGTCTGCTAGCACACTTCCCTTGATTGCTTTCTGAGTCGTGTACTGGATGTCGTATTCGTTCAAGATCATCTGCCATCTCGCTATTCTTCCGGACAGAGCAGGCTTTTCGAATATATACTTGATTGGATCCATTTTTGAAATCAACAGAGTAATGTGAGTCAACATATACTGTCTCAACCGGCGAGCAGCCCATACCAAAGCGCAGCAAGTTTTCTCGAGCAGTGAGTATCGGGTCTCACAGTCGGTAAACTTTTTGCTAAGGTAATAAATGGCGTGCTCTTTTCAGCCGGACTCGTCATGCTGCCCCAGCACACACCCCCATTGAACTGTCAAGCACTGTCAAGTATAGTATTAGAGGTCTCCCTTCAACCGGCGACATAAGAATGGGTGGTTCTTGGAGATACTCTTTGATTCTGTCGAAAGCGGCCTGACATTCATCGTTCCAACGTACCACTTGATCTTTCTTCAGCAGCTTGAAGATTGGTTCACAGGTAGCAGTTAGATGTGAGATGAATCGGGCAATGTAGTTCAGTCGTCCTAGAAATTCTCTGACTTCTTTCTCTGTCTTGGGAGCAGGCATCTCTTGTATGGCTTTCACCTTGGCAGGGTCCACTTGAATACCTTTGTCGCTCACGAAGAAACCTAGAAATTTTCCAGATCTTACCCCGAAGGTGCACTTGTTTGGGTTCAACCTCAGCTTGTACAACTTCAGACGGTCAAATAGCTTTTGTAGATGGTCAAGGTGTTCCTCCTCAGTTTGGGACCTCACAATCATATCGTCGACAGATACTTCAATCTCATGATGGATCATGTCATGAAGTAAAGCAACCATGGCACGTTGGTAGGTTATCCCAACATTCTTCAACCCAAAAGGCATGACTTTGCAGCAAAAGGTGCCCCACTGAGTGACAAAAGTGGTCTTCTCCATGTCTTCAGGAGCCATCTTGATTTGATTGTATCCGAAGAAGCCGTCCATGAAGGAGAATACCTTATGCTGAGCAGTTTTGTCAACCAGAACGTCGATGTGAGGCAGAGGGAAGTCATCCTTAGGGCTCGCCCTGTTCAAATTCCTGTAATCAACACACATTCTGACCTTACCATCTTTCTTTGGCACTGGAACCACGTTGGCAACCCACTGAGGGTAAGAAGTCACTGCTAGAAACCCGACATCAAATTGTTTCATAACCTCAGCCTTGATTTTCTCGGACATCTCTGGACGCATACGGCGGACCTTCTGTTTTACCGGAGGGGCATTCTTCCTTGGTAGGCAGGTGATGCACCACAATGTCGGTATCCAACCCAGGCATGTCTTCGTAAGACCAGGCGAAGATTTCCACGTAGTCATGCAGCATCTGAATCAACCGTTGTTTCACACTGAGCTCTAGATTGGCACCAATCTTGACTTCCTTTCTGTCTGTCTCCGTACCCAGATTTACCATTTCCACTGGCTCTTCATGTGGCTGAATGGCCCTCTCTTCCTGGAGTAGCAGTCTTGCAAGCTCACCAGGCACTTCACAATCATCTTCACCTTCATCTTCGGCTAAGTTGATCGGATTTTCGAAGTCATAACTGGCGGTAGCAGAGTCGTTACCAGTGAGATCCAGAGTGGATCAGAACCTGTATAGGTGAGTGTGTGTAAATATAGCTGTCTTGCAATATATAAGAAAGACAAGGAGCACAAGATTTGAAATGTAAAAAACGTTCAATGCTTTTATTCATGATATATGAAAGTGACACACAAAAGCCCTCACAAATGAAGCCACAGTGCCCCGGGTAAGACACTGGGCCATAAAGTTTCAAATTATTGTTTGTTACAAATTCAAAACAAAGGAGTTCATTACTGAGTGACAAAAGTAATAGGTGTAAAGTCTTTGGCAGTCCAGTTGCTTGATCCACCATTGGTTGTTGGGTAGATCCAGCTGTCAAATTCAGATTCCTCCACTTCGTCATCCATCCTGATAGCATTTACTCCATGGTTGGGCATGGGAGCTGTCACCATATTAGGTCTCTCGTGCGCCTTGAACTGAACCTCTTTAGCATCAATAAGGTCTTGAACCTTATTCCTCAGAGCCCAACAATCATCTGTGTTATGCCCCGGGCTGTCAGAGTGATAAGCGCAACGGGCGTTGGGGTTGTACTTTGGAGAGGTTGTGTTTACAACCTTCAGAGCTTCTTTGACAGTTACCAGATTGGTTGACAGCAGTTGCGGCAATATCTGAGACAGGGTCATGCTGAGCCGAGTGTACTATCTTTTGGGCCTCTCAACCCTTGGCTGGTTGTATTCTGAGGAGCAGCAGCATGCTTAGAAATTACCACTGCGTTGACAGCTTGGCGGCGTTCTGGTTTGTTCTGTCTCCTGGGACCATACACAGCACTAGCTTCCTTCTTGAAGGGCTTCTTTTCAGAGCTCGAGGAGGCACCTTTCTGTATCTTCCCCGATTTGATACCAGCTTCGATCCTCTCACCAGTCAGGATCAGGTATGTAAACCCAACAGAGGAATTACCAATCAGGTGGTTAAAGAACGGACCAGACAGGGTCCCCAAGAACATGTCCACGAGTTCATGGTCAGTCAACAGTGGCTGCACCCTGCCAGCCAGGTCTCTCCACTTCTGCGCGTACTCCTTAAAACCTTCTCTCGATCCTAGCGACATACCCTGGAGTTGGGTACGCGTAGGAGCGAGGTCGGAATTATACTGATACTGCTTATAAAAAGCAGTAGCCAAGTCCTCCCAGTTACGAATATTGGCTCCATCCAGCTGATAGAACCATTCGAGTTGAGTCCCTGAAAGACTCTCCTGGAAGAAATGGATCCATAAGTTCTTGTCTGCAGTGTAAGGCTGGATCTTCCTTACATATGATCTGAGGTGCATCTTAGGGCAGGAAGCCCCGTCGTATTTCACAAAGGCAGGTGCCTTAAACTTGTGTGGGATCACCACCCCAGAAGATAAGCCTAAGTCTCCAAAATCCAACCCAGGCACACGTTGAATCTCCATAGCATTTAACCGGTCCTCCAGCTGTTTGTACCTGTCCTCAGTAGGAGGGTACTGTTCATCATTGAAATCTGTCTCGGTGTCAGAGACCACGGGACTAGGGACCCTTCCCTCTTGGTGACTGCCTTCCCCAACAGATGGAGTAGTCAGCTCAGCTTCATTCTGCAGTGTATTCCTGAGTCTGCGTCCAGTGTTGAACATCACAATCCTCTTCTTCTTCTTCTTCTTCAGGAGAAAAGCCTTCAACTCCTGTTGTCCTTGGGCTAAGCTCATGACCAGCTCTTGAAACTGGGCGTTCTGGGCCTGGAGGGCCTTGATAGCTTGCTCGGTAGTAGGTTCAGGATTCATGATGACTGAGTGCTGAAATAAACAGCGAAGAAGATTAAGCAACCTGTAGAAAAAGGGTACCTGTTATGCACATGATGCATGATATGTTATTTATGCAATGCATTCAAGGGTTCGAAAGTTCAAATTCGTTGTAGACAAAAAGGAACACACACTGTATTAAGAAATAATTTGTTCGGTACATCAGGGCCTCGTGGGCAAAACATTACAAAATAATTAATCCCAAAAGACACTGCGCATCCTCTTTGGAGCTATGTAAGTGTTGAGAGTCTTTTCCTCGTGAAGTAGACGGGTGAGCTCCAAGACCTTCTTTTCACTGGCATGTAGACTGGTTTCAAGAGAATTCCGTTCTTCCTTGAGTTGGATCCAGCTTTTCTGCATCTCTTCCCAAGATGTTGGCATGTCAGGATGTAGAATGGTGTAGGGCACCTTTCCTTCCAAAACTGGCTCTTTGATCACAGGGAGAACATGAGGATATGGCATCACCAGCTTCTGGGAGCGGGCTCGTACCCACTTGAGATAAGGCTCCAGGGGGATGGAGTTCTTGTGCCCTAGTGTCTTGCTATCTACCCTGTTGGGCATCCTCCAAGCTCTGATAAATCTCTGGCAAAGTCCTTGTGCATCATTGTCGAAGTCAAAAACTATGTCAGGAATCAACATGTCATGAGGGCCATCCCTCTGAGCATATCTAAACTATCTCAAAGCCAGACATGGGTTGTAAGTAATGCCCCCTCTAATTCCAAGTAAAGGAACATTAGGAAACTCTCCGCAACGATCAATGATAGTGACATTCTCTCTGGACCAAGAACACCAATGTATATCAGCATGTGTGAGGGTCATTAATCGTTGTGACCATCTCAAACCCCGCTCGTTCTTCAAATGTGATTGTGGAAGGTGCGAAATAAACCACCATGCCAGGAGAGGAGTGCAGCACATAAGAACACCTCTTTTTCTCATGGTTCGAGTGTAACATGAGTGAAGGATATCCCCAAGCAACATAGGTATGGGATTCCTGGACATGAAGATCTTGACAGCATTGATATCTATAAGCTGATCTGGATTCGGGAACAACACCAACCCATAGACAAGGAGTGCCACAACTTCTTCAAAAGCTTGTAGGTCAAGGGAATTCCAACATTCTAGGGCCTTTTCAAACAGGAACTTTTCCAAGAATCCTTTGATGCCACTTCTAAATTCCCAATGTCCCTTGATGTCAGATGGTTGTAGGCATAATGCTTTAGCAACCTCTTCAAGTTTTGGCTCCTTTTCCGTACCGTTGTAGGGTAGTTGACTAAGGATAGGAACCCTCAGAAGCTGGGAAAACTCTTCCAAGGTAGGCACCAATTGATAATTCGGGAAAGTAAAACAGTGGTGCAAAGGGTCAAAGAATTGGAACAACATTTTCACCATATTCTCTTCAATGTTGGTATTGACCAAGCTGATGAGTCTACCATGCCTTTCACTGAAGGAAGAGTTCTCGGGAATCCTGGATGTAAGCTCCTTAAGCTGAGGAGGGATCCTTACAAGGTTGATCTGAATTGTCTTTCTGCGGATAGTTTCCATGTCCTACAAAACAAGAACAAAGATGAAGATTCGAACCCTTGAAGTGGTTAGTGGATGCATATGATGTTGTATGATGTTATGATGTTATGTTAAGGACACACCACAAGTATTCACAAAAAGCAAACATGATAAGGCACACAAGTCACACCAGACAACCCTTAGAGTTTAGGCCAGCATGAGGTTTGGGGTACTACCCTCTTGAAGTTGGTGGGCTCAAAAACCTGTCCTATCAAAAGTAACCGGGTTCTAAGGAGCTCAATATCATTGGGTTGTTTTCTATGTTCATTGTTTTGATTTAGCCACTGAACTGGCGATCAAAATATTCCAAGAAAACAACCCTCAATGAGTGTAGTATCGAGTATCTACCAACTTCGGACTGCACCAAAGTCGGTCATCTCACTACCCCTAAAGAGGCCAGGATGGTCAAGTAAGGTTCCTAAGGTCAGTTGATGCTTCACGACACCACGCGGCGGCCCCGTACTCTCCTTGACTTGACTCAAGGGTTACCGGTACTCACCAAAGTGACACATCAACGTAGCAAACTGCTTCAATCGTGTCGGTATACCCCGCACAGTTCCCTCACAGTTTGTTGCTACTTTCTAAGAGGTATCCCCCAGATCCGGGTTAGGATCTATGAAACTCCCAAAACAGGCCCACAATATTTAAAGCAGTCAAAACAAGCAATTGAAAACATAAGAGTGGTCTAATCCTAAGGTACACCTCACTTTTATTTATCCCCAGCGGAGTCGCCAGTTCTGTGATCGGTGGAAATAGAACTGACTGTTTTTAAGATGGTTCGCGAAATGTCGCGGTAAGCAAGAGTCGCCACCGTCTTTTATGTTCTCCAATATGGAAAGGACAAAAGCACAGCAAAATTCCTTCTTTGAGAATGTTTCTCGGTTCCGGAGGTAGATTTATAGAAAGGGAAGGTATTAGCACCCTTTCTATTCGTGGTTATCCATGGGCTCTTAGGTACTTGCTCTTATGTTTTCAAAAGATGTTTGCTTTTCAAGTGTGAGTGGGTTTTGAAAAAAGTTTCGTTTGAAAAATTTCTAAGTAACTCTTGTATCTGTCCTCAAGAGTGTATGAAAAATTTGTTTGAAAACTTTTAGAAAGTGTAGGTGCGAAAAGTTGTTTTGTTTATTTGAAAAGAGAGCAAGTACCTAGGAGAATCTACCTACTCTAAGGAATTAGGCTGTGCAAGAGTCCTTTAGATAATGCTATCCCACCATTGAGAGGTAGGTAGCATCATCGTTGGAGGTGTTCGGGTCAATTCGATTAAGGGACAGTGTGGTCACCAAAGCAATGGTAGGACGCCTTAGCGGTAACCCTAATGTCCTAGATCCTTTTTATTCGAGGCAACCGTTTCGAGGCAACTTGGATCTTTAGACAAGAGGGCGACCTCTAAAACACCCTATACTCAATGACCACGTTCGAGGCAACCAATGAGGCGTACCCTAGGGGTGGCATGTGCTTTGTGTGTTGTTTTTCAGTTAATGTTTATCTTGTACATGTTATTTGTGAGCTACAGATTGATTTTATTATTCATACATTCTTGCAGGCATAATTAACAGTTAGGAGTGCGGAAAATAAATTGCAGAAATGTAAATCTAGCTATTACAAGGTGCGGGTCTATACATCGCCAAAAACTAAAACCCGTTTTGGAAAATAAAGTGCGAGAATTTAAATAAGGCGATAAAATCCTAATTAACTATTACATACTCTATACAGATACATAAATATAATCAAAAGAAATAAATACGCGCGAATAGAAATTTAATCGGGAACGTCCTAAGGGTTTTGACCCTTTTTAGAATTAAATAAAGAAATTTTTAGTCCTTTTTTATTAAATTAATGAAATTAAGCCGAATTACTAATTAATTAATTAATTAAAGAAAAAAAATATTTTTGTGTTTTTAATGAAAATAAAGAGGAAATGAATAGAAATTAAAAGTTAGCAAAAACCTAATTCTAAATTGTTTTTATTTATTGTAAAAAAGTATTAAAGTTAATTGATTAAACTAATTTAATTTAATTTACATTTATTTGCAAAATAATTTAATAAATAATAAAATGTTTTTTTTTGTTTTCTGAATTTTTATTTGTAAAAATGTTAATTTGTTAATTAAATAATAATAATACTAATAATTGAAAAAAGAAATATAAAAGAAAAGAAAAATAAAAGAAATAACAAAACCAAGGGGGTGTTGACCCAGGAATGGAGGTGTGAAGCCTGGAAATTTTAGGCCCAATAAGCCAAGCCTGTTGACTTTCTAGATTCATATGCGTATGGTTAACTGAAGAACATGGTGCTCCTTCTTCCCTGGCCTTTGGATGGCTGTTGAAGACACTTGGCACGCTGGATGAGTGAGGTTTATGGTGTTCACTTATTTGGAAGCCTGCATAGGAATTTGTTAGAAAAAATAATATTGAGTTTTAGGGGGACCTGGGAATCGAACCCAGGTCCCAAGGGATGATTCCTGTACGCCTTAGCCAGTTGAGCTGTGTGTTCAATTTGAAATAATAATAACAACTAAATATTATATTAGTAAATCAACGCATCCCCTGGAAGAAAAAAAAATAAAAAAAAATAACGCGCGTTATTTATTTGAACCGGCCAATCACGCTGCAACACCTAATCATCTTCTTCATCAAAATCCCTGGTTATTTACCTGCGGATTTTTATCCGCGGGTAGTTTCGTAGGCTTGTCCTAGAATCGTCCCTAGGCCATGAAAACCCATTCCAAGATCATGGTTGATCTCGTCTCCACCTCTTGAATCCATCCATGCTCATTATTTGCTCTGATTTCACCTGAAAATAAAATGCCTAAAAACAACCCACACAAACCCTAAGAGCGGATATCACCATATGAGGCCTAAAAACCAAATCAGCTATTACAGTTATGTTGGAAATCAAGCAAGCAATATGATTATGCCAATATCTTTGAGAAAAAAAATGCAAGAATGGAGAGTATAGATTTCGTGTACAGGGGTGAGTTTGGAAGAACTTACAGCGCTTGATATGGAGTCTTAGGACGTGGTATTGGTCTCTTTAGGTTCAGTGGATGGCAAGGAAGGAGGCCACATGCTTACTTTGATCTGAAAAATGCCTGCAACACAGTTTTTGATCTCTCACTTTTTGGACAATTTTTGAACTTTGCTCTGGCCGTTTGTGCACTTTCTAGGCCGTGTCTTAGGTTGGGAAGGCTTGCTTATGTATGTATGTATGAATGAGAATTAAGTGACATGATGAGCCTTAACCTTGTGCAATTATGTTTTGGATTCTTGTTGACCACCATTAAAGGACATTCCATCTTTGAAGCAAAACTTGGATTTTATGCTCAAAATGGCCCTAGCACGAATTTGGTAGCTGGAAAATGATACATGAAAGCTATTCAAACCACAAGATATTATTCCATTAATTTTTTTTGATTTTATTTGAATTATTATGGATTTAAAATGAATTAAATCAATAAAAATTAAATAAAATGGAAAAATAAATGTTTGATCTTGAAATTAATCATGGGACACGTGTATGGCATGACAAGGCTGAATCAAGTTGAAGAAAGTGGGCCCTTTTGTCAAAAATTGAAGTTTCAAGGATAGTTGACTTTTGCCATTTCACAAAAATTTCCCAACTTCTCCAATGCATATCTTGCTCAATTTTGATCATATGAACATGTTCTTGGACATTTTGGAAAGGTCTTGAAGTCCTCTAACCAATGCCTTTGGTCCCATGTCATTTGGATTTACCAATCTCAAGTTATGGTCTTTGACTTAAAGTGCATTTTTGTTGACTTTTGAAAATGACCTATAATGTTGAAATTGATAACTTTTTGTGAGAGCATTTCTTGGACTTGGAATGTGAAGATGAGTTGTAGGAAATGTCACCCCCTTCAAAATGATCATTGTATGGGATTTTTCTGATGAACCATGAAAAAATTATGCCCTGGTCAAGTTACATTTGACTTTTCAGCTGTCCAAAAATGGAAACTTTTGCATCTTGATGATTTTTGAGCCATGCTTGAGGAATTATGATCAAGACTTGATCAAATGATGATTGTGGCTTCAAAATAAGATGTTGACCAAAAAATTTGAATTTTGACTGCCAAGTGACCATTTTACCCCTATAGTTGATTGTGAAGCAATTAGGGCTTTTGACTGTGCAACTTGATGCTGTGAGTCTTGAAACTTGACATATGGATGCTTGACAATGTATAGAGGCCTATGGGACTTGATTGGACCATTGAAAACCTCAAATTCACTGAAGGAACCAAAACCCTAATTTGATTGGCTTAGGAGGGTGTTTGAATTGTGCAACCCTTGAGTAACCTTGAACCAATTGAAGATGATTCTTGGCAAACTTGAAGAATATGGGAGGGCAAATTTTGGGATACAACAGGTTGCCTTGGATAAAAAGGATCTAGGACATTAGGGTTACCGCTAAGGCGTCCTACTATTTCTTTGGTGACCACACATGTCCCTATAATCGAATTGACCCGAATAACTCCAACGACGGTGCTTCCTACTTCTCAATAGTGGGATAGTACTGTCTAAAGGACATTTACACAGCTTAATTTCTTTTGAGTAGGTAGATAGTTCTAAGGTACTTGCTCTTTCAAAACAAAAACAACTTTTCGCACTTACACTTTCAAAAAGTTTTCAAACAAACACTTCATACACTCTTGAGGACTGATACAAGAGTTACCTAGAAGTTTTCAAAATGAAACTTTTTCGAAACCCACAAACACAGAAAAGAAAACATTTTTGAAAACATAGTGAGCAAGTACCTAAGAGCCCGTGGATAACCACGGATATAAAGGGTGCTAATACCTTCCCTTTCTATAATCTACCTCCCGAACCGAGAAACATCTCGAAAAGGAATTTTGCTGTGCTTTTGTCCTTTCCTTGTTGGAGAACATAAAAGACGGTGGCGACTCTTGCTTACCGCGACATTTTGCGAACCAGCATTCCAAAACTGTCAGTTCTATTTCCACCGATCACACTTTGTATGCTTTATCCTTGGAGGGTTGTTTGGGTTGTTACTATAGATCCTACACTCGGATCTGGGGGAATTTTTTTAGGTAAACAACAATAGATCGTGGAGACTGTATGGAGTAGACCGATATGGTTGAAGCGATAACTGTGTTGATGTGACACTTTGGTTGGTACCGGTATCCCTTGTATTGAATCGAGGAGAATACGGGGCCGCCGTGTGGTGTCGTGAAGCACTAATGGACCTTAGAACCTTAGTTGAACAAACTTGCCATTAGAAAGTAGTGAGATAGCCGGCCTCGATGTAAAGTTGGGGATTGGTTAATAATCGATGCTACACTCATTGAGATCAAACTTTCAGGATATTTCGGCCGCTAGAAAAGATCGCTTGAGCTGAAACAATGCCTGATAAAGAAAGATCAGTGATATTGAGACTCCTTAGAACCCAATTACTATTAATAGGACAAATTGAGCCAACTGAAACTTCAAGAGGGTACTTAGCTATGGAATCCATGAAAGCCCAAACGTAAGGCTACTTGTGTGACTTGTTTGCTTTCATTGCCTAACAACTTAAACTCATTGCAGGGATTTATTTGTACTCCTTGGAGAACTTGTTTGTATTCATTATCCAATAACTCGGATTTCCTGCAAGACATACTTGTCTTCATCACCTTACATTTTGTTTGCTTGATGCATAACATACACATCATAGCATCATACCATAGCATTTCCTTAACCATTTCAAGGATCTCAAGGGCTTGTGATGCAGGTTATGATAAAACAGACGTCTAGCAAGGGGCAAGGGGATTTATTTTCCTCTAACCAATGTCGTCAAAAGGTCCAAACACAACAACTTGAGTCAGAGGCTATGGCCCACTCGATATGGTGAGCTTGTTTCTCATAGAAGGGCATTCAATAATACGAAGTTCTTCCGTCAAAGCTGCAGTCAAAATTCAAATCCTAACTTCTTGTGTTTACCCCGCGAGACCCTTTGAAAACATCTCATAAGTATATCATACATGTCATTTCATAGTAGGTATTTTAAGACAGGTTTCTTATCTTTTCGCTGTTTATTTCAGCAAAAGAAATGGCTCTTGAACAAACAATAAAAGACCTTCAAGCCCAAAATGCTCAGTTCCAACAAATGTTCCTGGCTCTGGCTAAGGGGCAGGAAGAACTGAAAGCTATCGTCATCAAAGAGAAGAAGAAGAAGGAAAAGAAACCAGCTGGTGTTTTGAATTTGGGAAGACTCAGAGGACCAACCAAGAGAGCTCTAGATCTCTCAACTCCATCAAATGAGGGGGATAATCACGAAGATGATAATAACCCGGGGACTGATGAAGATGAAGCTGATTACTCCGAGGAACAATATCCTCATGCTGATGATAAGTACAAATAGTTAGAGGATCGTCTCAACACCATGGAAATTCAAAGGGTACCTAGCTTGGACTTTGAAGAGTTAGGGTTGGTTTATGGAGTGGTCATCCCACCAAAGTTCAAGGTTCCCACATTTGCTAAATATGACGGGGTCTCTTGTCCTAAACTTTATTTGAGATCATACGTCAGAAAGATCCAGCCTCGCACTACTGATCGGAAGTTATGGGTCAATTTCTTCAAAGAAAGTCTGGCCGACACTCAACTGGAGTGGTTCTATCTGTTAGAAGGAACCGACATTCATGCCTGGGAAGACTTGGCTGCTGCTTTCTATAGGCAGTACCAATATAATGCCGAGCTCGCTCCAACCCGTACACAATTGCAAAGTATGTCTATGGGTTCCAGCGAGGGTTTCAAAGACTATGCCCAGAAATGGAGGGATCTTGCAGGGAGAGTCCAGCCTCCTCTGTCTGATAGGGAGCTGGTAGACATGTTCTTGGGCACTTTGTCTGGTCCATTCTTCAACCACTTGATTGGAAGGTCTTCGGCTGGGTTCACCGAGCTGATACTAACAGGTGAAAGAGTCGAAAGGGTTATTAAGAGTGGGAAGATTCCAATGGTTGTACCTTCTAATGCTAAGAAGAAGCCATTCGGTGGAAAGAAGGAAGTTAATGTTGTATATGGCTAGGAGGGACGTGCTAGAGGTAACCACAACCCATCTGTGGGGGAAGTACTGGTCTCTAGTCCTACACATGTGCAACGACATCAATAAGGGAATCAGCATAAGGAGGTCGCGCCTAAGAGACAATTCACCAAAATCAACATGTCACTAGCTCAAGCATTATAACACATGTTGAAAGCAGGATTGATTACGTTAAAGGCTCCTCTACAGAATCCTAATACCTTTGCTCCTAGCTACCACCCCAACGAAAGGTGTGCATACCATTCTGATAGTCCTGGACATGATACGAATGGCTGCTAGGCTCTGAAGAACAAAATTCAGGACATGATTGACGCCAAGGAGATTGAATTCGACCCTCCAGAGACTCACCATGTGATCACTACTTCTAGGCCAAATCATTGAGAGCGTCTAGTTCATTTGTTATTTTTCAATTGTAATTTCCTTTGCTTGTTCAAATAATTACTGTCAGGTCAAACTTTGGTTTTCCCATTAATGCATTACATATGTTTGTCTTGAATTATGTCATTTTCATTATATTTAAACTGATTTCTTACTTCCTTTTTGTGATGTTCAACTCTCTATTAGAAGTTGTAAGCTTTTAGAGGGAGGATGATGAAAATAATACCATGATCTCTACAGTACGCTTTTGAAAAGACCCTGCTAACGATGTACAGGCGTTGTTTCAAATCCCAAACAATGGAGTTATAAGAAAGATAATCCCTAGTCAACCTCTTTGAGCCTAAGAAGTATGAGTTTTTCTTTTCACACAAATTAAAACCCTTAATCATAACTCAGGGCAAGGTAGTTTTCTCAGTTAATTCATATTCGCGTTCAGTCGCAATCTTCCACTTCATATATAATGAATGACATCAAAGACGTCCTTCCAAATCAGAAGATGGTGATGGTTCCGCATAATCATTAAAGTCGACAGTCATTATCTCTTAAAATAAAATCCCGCTAAGTCAAAACCTATGAAGGAGACTTAAGAAAAAAACGGGGGCATCCCACTGACTATAATCACAAAAGAACCAGTTCAGGAAAAAGTAGGGATAACGAAAACAAAAAAGACGTTACTACAAATCCTCTACAAAAAGAAGATTACAAAAATGACTGCCTCTTTAAAATAAACTTTCAGTATCCGAACCATCACTGGAACATCAAGGATAAGATCCCAGACTCAATCGGGATTTAAACACATAATTAACTGAGCATAGGGCTGAAGAACATCACGAAGAGCGGGTTGGGTACAAATAAAATTTGAGCCTTTATCCTTTGTTTCTTAAAATCGTGAACCAGGCCACGCTACAACCCTTAAAAGTCCTAACTGAAGCATGGGTTAGTTCGGAAGCCTACTGTTACAAAAGGTATCCTGACTCCTGTAAGGTTTGCTATTAAATCCTGAGTTGATATCACACTCCTACAAATTTGTTTGTTTTACTAAAAAATGAATTTTCAAACTTCAAGACAGACATAAGCTTTGCATTTTTTAAATATCATTGCTTGCATATGACTATTTGTTCAACAACAGAGAAATTTGCAGACGAATATTCAATGAACGAAAATCCTCTCGATGAACATAATCACCTCAGGTGGAAAAAAAACATTTCCAGTAACAGGCCTTCCATAATCAGGGGCATGACATAGTGCCTAACACATCTAGGGCCGTCAAGTCAAATTCCAAGAAAATATCTTAAATTCTGAATAGCCGGAGCAGGTCTCCATCACTTGGGGCATCAAATGTGATTCCCGTCAAAAAAGCACATACAATCAAACAAGATCAATGTTCCTCAACAGATTTCTTCTCAAAACAACAAAACAGGAATTCCCAGCGAAAACATTCTAAATAAAGCAGATTCTATTCCAGAAATAGTTCAGGTACGATCCAGAGGCGGATGTCATCCTGACACTTATTCCAGATTCTCCTCTAGAAATGGTTCAGGTACGATCCAGAGATGGATGTCATCCTAACACTTATTCCAGATTCTCGTCTAGAAACGGTGCAGATACGATCCAGAGACGGATGTCATTCTGACACTTATTCCAGATTTTCTTCTAGAAACGGTTCAGGTACAATCCAGAGATGGATGTCATCCTGATACTTATTCAAGATTCTCTTCTAGAAACGGTTCATGCACGATCCAGAGACGGATGTCATCCTGATACTTATTCCAGATTCTCTTTTAGAAACGATTCAGGTACGATCTAGAGATATATGTCATCCTAATACTTATTCCAGATTCTCTTCTGGAAACAGTTCAGATACGATCCAGAGACGGATGTCATCCTGATACTTATTCCAGATTCTCTTCTAGAAATAGTTCAGATACGATCCAGAGACGGATGTCATCCTGATACTTATTCCAGATTCTCTTCTAGAAATAATTCAGATACGATCCAGAGACGGATGTCATCCTGATACTTATTCCAGATTCTCCTCTAAAAATGGTTCAGATACGATCCAGAGACGAATGTCATTCTGACACTTATTTCAACACATCTTCAAGTACAATCACGACATAGATTCATCCATAAAATCCCCGCAGATGTTTTCTACAACAGATACCTTCTCCAGCAGGTACAGAGGCAGGGGCATCCTACTATAAAGTCACTGCCATATTCTCAACATGCAACCTAATAGGGTCAAGTTCTCATATCCCTGGCAGAGCAAAATATCCAAGTTACTGTTCCAATAAAAGATCCCCCAGTGAAGTCTCCAAGCTTCTCAAGATCCCCCAAGTAGGATTTCATAAAATCCCCAGACAATGCATAAAGTTTCCTTTCCCTAACATAGTTTATTTCTCTAATAGCCGAAATCCGTCTCCCAACATGTCAACTTCAAACAAAATATGAAGACATACATTCTTCATCCCCCTGTTGCGATTAGGGATTTATTTTCCCTAGTTCAACAACACTGCAATAAAACAATTGACACGTTCATACATTGCACTCATGCATAATTTTACAAACATCATAACATATGCAACACAAATGCATATATCACAATCTCATTTAGTTTGAGAGTGTCAAGCAATTCATACATCATGACATCGCATGAAATTCATTTTATCCTTTCAGGTTAAATTAGTAGACAGACAAACACGATCAACTCATGCAGCAAGTCAAAGATTAATGCCCAAAACCAGACGGGAAAACTATCTACACGACCAAGTGGTATGAACTCCCGAAGAAAGACGAGTTTACCAACAAATACAGCAGGCCATAGATTAATGCCCGAAACCAGACGGGGAAACTATCTATTTTACAAATGTTGCTAAGTCCCAAATTAATACCTGTAACAAGCCAGGACAACTATTTGTGGATGACTAACTGTAGATTAATACCTGTAACAAGCCAGGAAAACTATCTACATGAGGATATTGATGATTAGTACCTGTAACAAGCCAGGAAAACTATCTTTCTTTCTCAGGTCAGAGATTAATACCTGAAACCAGATAAGACAACTATCTCAACGACCGATAAAAGCAAGTTCCAGATTAATACCTGTAACAAGCCAGGACAACTATCTGTGGATGATCGATTGTAGATTAATACCTGTAACAAGCCAGGAAAACTATCTACATGAGCAGGTTGAAGATTAATACATGTAACAAGCCAAGAAAACTATATTTCTTTCTCAGGTCAGAGATTAATACCTGAAACCAGACATGACAACTATCTCAACGACCGACAAGTTCCATATTAATACCTGTAACAAGCCAGGATAACTATCTGTGGATGATCGACTGTAGGTTAATACCTGTAACAAGCCAAGAAAACTATCTACATGAAGAGATTGAAGATTAATACCTGTAACAAGCCAGGAAAACTATCTTTCTTTCTCAGGTTAGAGATTAATACCTGAAACCAGACAATACAACTATCTCAACGACCGACAAAAACAAGTTCCAGATTAATACCTGTAATAAGCCAGGACAACTATCTGTGGACGACTGATTGTAGATTAATACCTGTAACAAGCAAGGAAAACTATCTACATGAGTAGATTGAAGATTAATACCTGTAATAAGCCAGGAAAACTATCTTTCTTTCTCAGGTTAGAGATTAATACCTGAAACCAGACAGGACAACTATCTCAATGACCGACAAGTTCCAGATTAACACTTGTAACAAACCAGGACAACTATATGTGGATGACCGACTGTAGGTTAATACCTGTAACAAGCCAGGAAAACTATCTACATGAAGAGATTGAATATTAACACCCGAAACCAGACGGGAAAACTATCTTTCTTTCTCGGGTCAAAGATTAATATCTGAAACCAGCCAGGACAACTATCTCAACGACCGAGAATTTTCAAGTTCCAGATTAAAACCTGAAACAAGATAGGACAACTATCTGTGAATAGCTAATTGTAGATTAACACCTGAAACCAGACAAGAAAACTATCTACATGACCAGATGAAGCAATCTTACACGGGTTCCTTCTCAACTTCCCAGATGCAGTCTAACACGGACTCATCCTGAAGCATCCCCACACAGGCTCCTTCTCATATATCTCTAGATGCAGACTAACACGGGCTCATCCTAACAGCCATACACATGCTCTTTTATTACATTTTCAAGCAACGATTAACTTCTTTACCCCTAGCAAGTCGATGTGAAGCCTGGATTCCAACCAGAAAGCAACAAACTCTCATCTCTCTAGTACAAAGATAACTCCTCAGTAGATCCTTGGACAACTGAAGTTCCTAGATTCTATTCCCCACAGAGTTTTCCTCAAACAGGAGAACAACAGAAACCCATATTCCCCATCGGAGTCCTCCTCAGACAGCAAGAGTAAGAATTCCCCACAAAGGGGCCATTTATGAAATCAGCATCTACTTTGGATGACATCTTTAAGCCCATCTCCGACGACTCTCAGTCATCTTCTCCAAATGGCATCTGTAATCCCATTCCCGCCATCATCAACCATTAGTTTTACCTCATGTGAGTGTAAATTTCTGGGCACTCTAGTGTTCAATCATCTTCCACCTTCAGATTACGAAAGGCAAATAAGCCAATCTAAATCTTCAGGTTTAAGAAGATTGAACAGGGGCAGCTGTTGTACCCCAAAATTTTCCCTCTCATATTTTCCAAGATTTTCTCTTACATGGGTGATTACAAACACTTGCTTAAAGAAAATAAGAATTTTGAAGAAAAACAAGGTATCTTCGATTGGCATTTAAACAAGGTATCTTCAATTAGCATTGAACCAAGGTGTCTTCGATTGGCATTGGGACAAGGTGTCTTCAATTGGCATCTGAGCAGGTTATCCTTTGATTGGTATCTGGACAAGGAGCTTTAATTGGGTGTCTAAAATCCTTCGACACAAACTTGGTTCAGAAGACTTCGACTGAGTATTGGCTATTTCATGCCTGATTCGATTGACAAGGAAATGACTTTCCTTGTGCGTGCCTTCGGAACACAAGGCCAAGACTTCTTCAGATTTTCCTTCAACCCACTAGGCAATGGCCTCTTTTATGCTTGCTTTGGCCTCCCTCATGTTAGCATCCACAAGGAATTGGCTTCCTTTGTGCTAGTTTCGACTGGGCCATGACTCCCTCTGAAATGGCTTGCTTCGATTCCACATCTAAAATCCTTAACACACAGTTTTCCACCTTTCGACACCTAGTAAGTCCTATTCGAAGGACACACAAATGATGCCTTCGAAGAAGATGCATTTGGTCTAGTCGAAAGACATACAATGGTTAGAAACAATTTTTGCTTGCTGGCTAAAGTCTTGCATACTTCCAAGCCCAAGCCTCTTGCACAATCACATTCATGACAAAAGAAGTTTCGACTGGCCAGAAAAGAGCTTTCAATTAGGTTAGTTGAAGAGTTTCAGATCAAGCTACTAAGGCAAATAGTGGCTCAATCGAAGGCCACAATACTGAAGTCTGGGGAAATTCTAAGGAAGGTGAGGAGGCTTCTATAAAGCCTCCGATTGATAAAAAGCTGAAGCAGCATTCGACTAGTAAAAAAGGAAGAGTTGATGTTTCGATTGGTTTGAATTGAAGGAAAGGAAATCGAAGAAAGTAATGTTTAGGGGCTGATCAAAGACACTCTGGTGAAGAAAATTCTGAGCAATTTGAATTCGTACAAGGCGCCAATTATCACCTGTCCAGGTTCATTCCCAATTCCAAAATGACATGAAAATTCTCTAAATGGCAATCTTTAAATTGGTCATATTTTATTTTCAAAGCCATGTTTAATGGCTAGTATTTAAGGACATGTTTCTTTTACCATTTTCTTGTCTTCTCCCACTCCTATAAATATAAGACACCAACACAAGCTAAAGGTGGGGGGGGGGGATACTACATACATACATGTATACACACTGGAGACATACGCCCAGAAACCACACACATACATTGCCTTACACGTACACACTGCCTCCTAAGCCACCCAAAGTTATCAAAAACCTCTTAAGTAATCCAAATCGAAGGAACCTTCAACAACACTCCATTCACTCCTTGAAGTTTGCAGGAGGCATTCCCAAGCACTTTGCAAGCCATATCCATCCAAAGCAAAGCATCCCATTGGTAACAAACCTTCGATCCTAAGTTAATTATGATTGTTGCATGGTGTGATATGGTGGGAGAACTGACTTGTGGTTTTGCGTTTGTTTTCTCACTTGTTCAGTTTAGCAAGAGTCGCCACCGAATTTTTATTTTATCTTAAGGAAAGGTCAAAAAGCACAGGAAAGACCTTTGAGATGTTTTCGTGGGTTCGGGGGGTAGATTATGAAAAAGGAAGGTGCTAGCACCCTTTTCATCCATGGTTATCCATGGGCTCTTAGTTACTTGTTTTAGATCACTTGTCTTTGCTTTTCTATTGTTTGAAATAGTGCTTTGTGTGTGTGGTTTTGAAAATGTTTTGAAAAAGATGTCTTGTCTAGGCAACCTTTGTAATGATTCTTGTTTGAATATATACAAAGGTGTGTGTCTTTTTGAAAAGATAATTCAATGTTTTGAAAGTTGTTTTGAAATTGTTTTTGAAGTTGTGTTGTGATGTGTGTTTGAAAAATGGCAAGGATGTTTTGCAAGATTTTTGATCAAGTAACTAAGAGTTTGTCTACCCTATTTTACTCAAAGATTTTTCTTATGTTTTAACCCTTTTAACAGTGTTGTTTCACCATTGTGTTTGGTGAACAACCTTGCGTTAGGATATTGAACGGGACGGGCGCGGGTCATCGTATGCAATCATTGAAGGCAACTTGTGAGACGCTCTAGAAATTTTGTAAGGGACGAGATCGTTTTATCAAAGGCAACATCGAGGGTCATCAAGGGACTACGATCTGTGTTTATCGAAGGGACATTTGGTTAGAGTGTCTCATACTCGAGGGACATGATTGCATTTTCCGAGGCAACAGGCGAGGTTACCCTAGAGGTGCAAGTGTGAATTGTGTATTGATTTTCATACATTTATCTTGTATTAAGTTATCTAGCGGTTGATTTTGAATCTTCGCATACAAACCCTAATTACTATACAGTATATGGAAAGCGATAAATTGCGGGAATTTAAAGTCTAAGTTATTACAAATAAGTATTCGGGGATGGGGGTACAAATGTTTACAAATGGGGATGAATCTTATCAGAATAGTAATGTCCAAATATTATATTTACAACCAAATCGAATCGTCGCATTCTCGATGTAAAAATATAATCAGGTATAAGAATCAAAGAAAATCAAAAGTACTGTGAAATGCATATGGTTATTTACAAATGATTAAATAAAATATTAACCTAACAAAATAAGTATTATTATTTTTGTGTTTTTGTTAGTTTTATATAAACAAAAAGTTTTTAAAGAAAGAATTATTTAACTTGAAAAAAACTAATATTTATATATTTATTTAGAATGTGATAATTATTAGGAAAAGATTATTAAGAAAAACTATTTAATATGTATATATATTTTTTAATAAAAGAAACGAAAAATTATATTACAAAAGATGAAAATAAAATGATGAAAAAGAGTATTAGTTTTAAAGACATTTTTTTAAAAAGAAGGAAAAGGTAATGGGCCTAAAAAAGGATTCTTGAATGGCCAAAATAAAAAAAGATAAAATAAAGAAAGAGGAAAGGGGGGTGTAGGCGCCAGAATACAATTGGGCTTGAGAGTTTAGTTTATGGGGCAAGCCCAGTTGCTTTGACAAAGTTTTTGCGTTAGGGTTTGGTTTTGTTTGGCTCAGAACCTAGGTTTACAGTTTGAAACGGCGCCGCTCTCCTCTCATCTTCTTCGCCTCTTCATCGTTCTCAAACAGAGCTTCTGAATGAACTCTCTCCTCGCCTTAGGCTACCAGAGCGATGCCTCCACTTCCTCCTCCTCGTGGTTGTACCAGGCGGCGAGGAAAAAGGTATTGTTTTCCTTTGTTCTTGACGCGTTTTAGACTTAGATTTTATTCTTTGCATGTTTAAGCTTTTACATGTTTTGATCTTGGATGCTTGTGTTTGTGTGAGGTGTAAAATAGAAAGAAGGAAATTGATACCTCGGGGTTTGTTTCTGGAGAGGAGGCGGAAGGTTGGACGGCGGCGCTCTCAGGTGGTCGGAGAAGGGAGGATGTGTGAAGACGACTTTTCTGGTATTTGTACCTTTCTCTTCGTTTTGTGATGAAAATATTTCTGAAAATGCTACTTCTGAAAATGCTTGCTTCTGAGCTTTTCTCTTCTTTTTCTAATTTTGTTGATTCTGATGATGAGTTTTGTTCTGAGATATTGCTAATTTTCTTCAGACTTTTCTCTCTTCTTTGAGTATGTTAGTGATGATTGAATCTGAAACGTTGCCTTTGATATGTTCTTCTGTGTTGGCTTTGGTTATGTTTATGTTGATTCTGATGATGGATAATTCTGAAGATTGTTGATTTGCTTATGACTTTTCCCTCTTCTTTGGATTTTGTGGGCTTTTGATGAGGAACTTTGTTCTGAGATGCTTGTTTATTATTGCTGTTATATTTGGTGTTTGGATTTGTTTGAGTTTTGGTTTTGACAGGTTTTTGCAAGTTTGATAACTTGCAGACTTGGCTTTTGTTGTGCAAGTTTTTATGGTAGTTTTGGGGAAGCAGGCTTGTTGAGCATTTTGTGTTTTGCAGTTTGAAACAGGTTTGTTGTATATGGTAGTTTTGATGCAGGCTTGGATCTATTGTTTGTGGTTTTGCAAGTTTGAGACTTGTCTGTTTGGTGAGGAAGGCAGGTTGGTGTTTTGCTGGTTTTAGGCAGGCTACTGTAGGCTTGTTTATCTGGTACAGGCAGGCTTGAGTTTGGCTTTAGGTAGGCTTTGAGGCTTCCTGTTGGTTTTGTTTGTCTTTACAGGTTTGAGTTTGCTTGTTTTGGTACAGGCAGGCTTGAGCTTTTCTTTGATAACTTGTAGTTTGCTTTAGGCAGGCTTGAAGTTTATGCAGGCTTGGAGGAAGCAGGCCCCAAGGCTTGTTGTGCCTTAGGCTTGTATTTGTAACACATGTTTGGATTTGTTGTTTGGAGGTTTTGATGCAGGTTACAAGTTTGCTTGTGTTTTAGTAACTTGCAGTTTTTGCTTGCAGTTCAGTTTGTGGTTTTTTCTCTTTGTGAACTGCCCTCTCCTATGAACTATTAGAACAATGTTATATTTATTTTCTTTCTTCCTGCTCTGTATAGCCTGCCAAACTGCAAAGCCTACTTCACTCTCTCTTTCTCCCTCTATAAAAAGCATATTTTATTGCTTAATATATTTTTAATTCTGAAAAGGTTGTTGGCTTG
The DNA here is from genome assembly GCA_948472305.1 of Vicia faba. NCBI lineage: Eukaryota > Viridiplantae > Streptophyta > Magnoliopsida > Fabales > Fabaceae > Vicia > Vicia faba. The sequence continues at coordinate 868,426,819 of OX451735.1, read as the reverse complement.
AGAAATGATGAAAAGTTTTGACAAAGTTGCTTGCTTGCATCTTGGTTTTCCTTTGTAATGTACTTCTATATTTCCTGCCTTGACAGTTTTGTGTACTTTGACAGCTTGGTTGACAGCTTCTTAACAACTTCTTGACAGCTTGGTTTGCTTAGTTTGAACTTGTGCAGCTTGTGCAACTTGGTTGTGCAACTTGGTTTGCTTAGTTTAAACTTGTGCAGCTTTGTGCCTTGTATTATATGCAGCCTTGTGCCTTCTATTTAATTGATTTATATGTTTGCAAAATAATTTTACTTTCCTCTTTGTGAACCAAGAATCTTCTTGTGATTTGCAAAGAGGATGAGCAAAATATGATGAAACCAAAACAATCTGATTCCGGCCAACAATCTTTAATGATGAGCTTTTTATTTATCTGCCTGAAAATACTTTTCAATTTAACTGTATTGACTTCTTTTTCTGTCTTTGCAGGTAAATACCAGTTGGGGTAAGGGAAGCAACAGTAGAAGATGAAGACTTCAAGAGACTTAGAATATAGATTTATTTTCTTTTCAATTATTTGTAATAAATATCATTGTAAATATTGTAAATAAATTTACAGTATCCAAATAACATTTGTAACAACAATTAAAATAAATAAAAATCTTTTATCAGATATTTCATTCTTTCTTTAACACTGTTTATTTAATTATTTAAATCTCTTGAATTAAAATGACTGGAAATGCATCCCAATTATTTTAACTTAGATAAAATAAATAATCAACAAACGTTGTAGTCTCACAATCTTGCATTAACCACAATACGCCCGACATTCCAATCAATCACATGCTTTGCGCAGTTAAACAAACAAACATCCATACACCTTTCACTTCACTTGATCAAACCAATGCTTCAAACTTTCAATCAAAAGCCTCAGCTCCTAGCCCAGATGTTCAGGTTTTGAGAAACAAACAACAATCTTGAACAAGCGTAAAACAAAGTAACAGTTAATTTGAAATACTGTGGACTCAAATTCTTCTGAGAAATACGAGTGAAAAACCCTAATTCCAGATTTGCCGTCAAAGAAAAGTCCGCTTGATCAAACCCTGAGCCAAACTCAACCAAATCAATAGAAACCCTAATTTTTGATAGACTGATAAGAAAAATCTGTTTGACTGATTCAAAATCAATGGAAACCCTATTGACTGACTCAAAATCAATGGAAACCCTAATTTTGGATAGACTGATAAGAAAAGTCTGTTTGACCAATTTTTGAGCCAATCTGAAAAATCAGGGAAAACCCGAAGCTGTGATTTCTTGTGAAAAAGGGAGGGCAAATTTTGGGGTACAACACATGGCATATTAACATTTATAGTTCAATTTTTATTCAGGACTAAGGACCTGGGTTTGACACCCAGGTTTATATTTGTTTTTTTCCTAACGCTTGTACTGTAGATCAAGCCTGAGCAGACCAACACGCACATGATCGAAGGACCTGGGTTCGACACCCAGATCCTGCATCTTTATTTTTTCTAATACTTATCTTACAGATATGGATCGAAAAGCAGCTTGCCCCCTAGATCGAAAGATAACCACCATTCATTGGATTGAAAATGGCCTCTTCATTGGATTGAAGGCTACCTTTTCCTCTGGATCGAAAGACTTGCTTTCTTGCATTTTTTGTGTTACTTAGTCCTTTCTTAATTTTTTTTTTAAATTATCAATAAATAAAAATCACAAAAAAAATATTAGGCTAGTGTTTTATTAACCAAATTAATTTTGTTAATTAATAAATAAATTATTTTAACCTTTTTTAATTAAAATTAAGTAGACTTAGGCTTTGCTTTCTTTTATAAATAAAAACAAACAAAAGTATTTTATTCTTAGGACTTAGACGTTATGTTCAGTTCGCGCGTTATTTTTCTTTTGCACTATTTCATATTATTGTAACTGCCTAATGAGTTGTAATAGTGAGGACTTTATTCTCTGCTTTCCATTTTCTCCCCAAGTTTGGAAATTGTAATAATCCCCCTCCCCAAAGCATTGTAATAGCGTAGATTTAAGTTTCTGCACTTTAAATTACTGTATATATTACTTCTAGACTAATAGGATTGCATGACAAGAGACTAGTAATCAAAGGTCAGCAAACTTAACACAAGGCTAAAATAACTGAACACAACACACCTTGCACATATACACCTCTAGGGTATGCCCACTTTGGTTGTCTTTCGGAAAATAAAACAGTCATGTCCCTTGAAAATGGGGACGCTTTAGCAAAGACTCTTAAATCAAAAGATCATAGTCCCTCGATGACCCTACAGTGTTGCCTTTCAGTAAATGATCTAGTCCCTTAAACAAAATTGTTAAAGCGTCTCCATGTGTTGCCTTTATGACTGTACGTCCCTTCGAATGTCCCTCAAACATCCAATGATAGGGCTACCTACTCACTAATAGTAGGATAGCACTGTCTAAAGGATAGGAGGAAAATAAAGAATCTTTTCGAGTATAAGTAGATAGTTCCTAGATGCTTGTTCAAAACAAACTTTTGCACTTACACAAGACATTTCAAAAACACTTTCAAAAAAACTCTTTATCAACACTCTTGAGGACTGATACAAGAGTTATCATAAAATGAATCACCACACTAAGGCATTTTGAAACTACTTTTTCAAAACACAAAGCACATGGTATTTAAAAAATGAGCTAAGAATATAAGAGCCCGTAGAAAACTACGGATGGAAAGGGTGATAGCACCTTCCCTTTCCATAATCTACCCCCTTACTCAGAAAACTCTCTAAAGTTCTTTTTCTATTCTTTTTACCCTTTCCTTTGTTGGATAAAAGAAAAGTTGATGGAGACTCTTGCTTACCGCAATATTTGCAAACACAAATGCAAAACCAGTATAAAAGTCAGTTTTGCCACCGTATCACAGTAGGCATTCAGGCTTTGCTCCTAGTGAAGTTGCTTGGTGAGTTCCAACACTTTCTTCTCGCTTGTGTAGAATCGAGCTTCAAAGGTGTCTCGTTCCCCCTTGCGTTGAATCCAAGATCTCTGCAATTCTCCAAGGTCGGTTGGCATGTCAGGATGGAGAATGGTAAAAGGAATATCCCCCTCAGCAATAGGCTCCACAACTATCGGTAGGATAGCTGAATATGGCATCATGATACTTTGAGCACGAGCTCGTACCCATTTGAGAAAAGGCTTAAGAGGGATGAAATTCTTATGCCCCAAAGTCTTGCTATCAACCTTGCTTACCATGCCCCAAGCATGTACAAACCTTCGATGATAACCTTGGACATTGTTATCATAGTCAAATACAATACCTTGAATGAGTGCATCATAGGGACCATCTCTTTGAGCATAACTAAATTTTTGTAGAGCTAGAGAAGGGTTGTAAGTAATAACTCCCCTAATGCCTAAGAGTGGAACATTAGGGAACTCCCCACAATGGTCAATGATAGTAATGTCCTCTTGAGATCGAGAGAACCAACGAATATCTGTATGAGAAAGCGACATTATTCTTTGCGACCACCTCAAACCTTGCTCATTCTTCAATACTGATCGGCGAAGGTGCGAAATAAACCACATGGACAACAAAGGCAAGCAACACATAAGATTCCCTCGCTTCCTCATAGTGCGAGTATGAAGAGAGTACAAAACGTCTCCAAGCAATGTAGGCATAGGTTTACGAGTAAGGAAAACTTTGACAGCATTCACATCTATGAGTTGGTCAGGGTTAGGAAAAAGAACCAACCCATAGATTAGAAGAGCCAAGATCTCCTCAAAAGCTTGTAAATCCATAGCATCCTAAAATAGTCGAGCCTTCACCATCAGGAATTTAGCCTAAAAGCCTTTGACCCCACTTCTTGTCTCCCAATTGGCTACAATGTCAGAACTCTTCAAATGTAAGGCCTTGGAAATGACTTCAGGTCTTGGAGTTTCCTCTAAACCGGTGAAGGGTATTTGATTAAGAACAGATACTCCTAGTAGTTGAGAGAATTCTTCCATTTTGGGCACCAATTTATAATCGGGAAAGGTGAAACAATGATGTACAGGGTCAAAGAACTATAAGAGTACCCTTATCATGTCTTCTTCAAAGCTTGAGGTAACCAGACTGAGAAGTCGACCATATGTTTTTGTGAAAGGAGAATTTTCAGGAACCCTTGATGCTAACTCTTTGAGTTGAGGAGGCACTCTTACAAAGTTGATTCGGATGATATTTCTGCGAGTGGAAGCCATATCCTATAAAACAGAACAAAGGTAAATCCCTAGGTCCTTGAAACGGTTAGTGAAAATGCTATGGCATGATGCTATGATGTCATGAACAAATAATCACACACAAACAAAGCATACTAGGCCTTAGGTTTAGGCTTGCATGGGGTGTATAGGTAAGTACCCTCTTGAACTTTAGTTGGTTCAAGCTGTCCTAAAAGAAGTAATTGGGTTCTAGGAGCCTCAATATTAGTGATCTTTCTTCATTGGGCATTGTTTTAGCTCAAGCATCCAAACTGCAGCTAAAATATCCCAAAAGTCCGATCTCAATGAGTGTAGTATCGTGTATCAACCAACTTTAGTATTGCACCAAAGCCAACTATCTCACTACTTTCTAATAGCCAAGTTGTTCAACTAAGGTTCTACTGTCAGTTAGTGCTTCATGACACCACACAGCGGCCCCGTATTCTCCTTGACTGGACTCAAGGGACACCGGGTACCAACAAACGTGTCACACTAACATAGCCATCGCTTTAACCATATCGATATTACACCGCATAGTCCCCATGATCTATTACTACTTACCTAATATGCCCCAGATCCAAGTATAGGATCTTTTCAAGAAATAGACCCAAGGATAACCCACAAATGTAAAGCGAACAGGGCAAACAAGTAAATCAAATAAAGGTGATCTAGATCTTAAGGTAATCCCACTTTTAGTTTATATATCCCAAGCAGAGTCACTAGTTCTATAATACGACAGGAGAACTAACTTGGGTGTTTTGCGTTTGATCACAAATGTTGTAGATAGCAAGAGTCGCCACCGACTTTTATTTTATCCAATAAAGTAAAGGGTGAAAAGAACAGGAAAGACCGTTTGAAAATTTTCTTGAGTTCGGGGGGTAAGTTAGGAAAAGGGAAGGTGTTAGCACCGTTTTCATCCGTAGTTATCTACGGGCTCTTAATTGCTAGCTCACTTTGAAATGCTTTGTGTTTCTGTAAGTTTAAAAACATTTTGAAAATGCCTAAGTTCGACAAACTTTGCAATGATTCTCGTATCATTGAGAATGTATACAAAGTATTGGTTTCGAAAATAATTGTTGAAAAGGGAATGTTTGGAAATATGCCAATGTAAGGCAATTTTGTAATGATTCTCGTATCGTTGAGAATGTATACAAAATGTTTGTTTTGAAAAGTGTTTTGAAAGTGTGAGGTGTAAATGGTTTTGTTTGTGAGTAAGCAATTACGAGAAATCTACCTACTCGGAAAGTCTTTATTCTTTTCCTCCTCCTTTAGATAGTGCTTGTCTATCATTAGTTGGTAGAGAGCCTTATCGTTGGATGTGAGGGACAAGCGTGGATCATCGTACAATCATAAAAGGAAATTTGTAAGATGTTTTAGCAATTGTTGTAAGGGACTAAGATCATTTACCGAAGGCAACATTTGAAGGGTCATTGAGGGACTACGATCTTTTAATCGAGGGTCTTTTCTAAAACATCTCACGTTCGAGGGACATGATTGTTTTTATCCGAGGAAACAAGTGTGGTTACCCTAGAGGTGCATGTATGCAAAATGTGTTTGATTCAATTATTTTATCTTGGATTAGGATTGTCTAATGCTTGATTTTAAGTCTTGTCATGAAAACCCTAATTACTAACAATAATAAGGAAAATGATAGATTGCAGAACTTAAATGTCCTACGCTATTATAATGCTTTGGGAATGGGGGTACAATTTGTGAATAGGGGGAAGAAAGCAACAAAGCCCTAATTATCTATTACAAACCATTGAATCATGAATAATAATAGAATGTACAAAATGTAAGAGGAAGAAAGAAATTTGTTTTTTAGGGTTTTTGATAGAAAGGTTTAATATTAATTTAATCAACTAATTGATTTTAATTACAAGAAAAGTTAATTAGTTATTTAATTAAAACTTAAAATCTAAGTTAGTTAAAATAAAACCTAAGTCTAACTTAATTTGTTTAGAAAATAATTTTTGTTAATGTTAATTAAGAAAATATTCTACAATGTAAAAGAAATAATAAAAAAATTTATTTAATAAATAAAATAGAGTGTTAAAAAGATATTTTTAATTTAATAAAATATACATTTTTGTATTTTTTAGTTAAAAATAAAAATAAGTAAAGAAATAGAAAATAATAAAGTATAAGAAATATTGAGTATGGGTGTTAAAAAGTGAAATGGGAGGTTAAATGTAGCAAAAGAGGCCCAAGTCTGTTTTTGTTAAAATCAGAAAGTAAAAATAAAAAGAAAATGCATATGGGCCTGCACATTATAAAGTAAAAGGGGGGGGGGGGGTGAGAATTCAAAAATGTGATCCAGGCCCAGAATAAAGTCCAGCGTGAGTATGATTCCATATGGTTAACTTCTGATGGTCCATGGTGGGCAAGCACATTTGAGGCCTTGGATTAAATGGCTGGTAGATCTGATGGTCCAATCACAAGGTTGTATAACATGCTCGTGCTGCTTGATGTATTGAATCTGCAAGGAAATATTAAGAAAAAACCAAAAGGGTACCACTAAGGCTCGAACTCAGGTCCCTATAGTTTAATGCCTTATGCGCGCTTCCTCTGCCACTGGGGTGGCTGTTTCATTCGTGTACAAATTAACTTGTAATAAATATAAAATAAACGCATTTTTAAATTTGAAATGACTTCTGTTGTACCCCAAAATTTTCCCTCCCATTTCCTCAACATTTTCTCATCACAAGACCCTTGGAACTCAAGATCCAGTTAGGGTTTCCTCTGCTCCAGACTCCCCCTTTGCACTGTTGACCCAAATTAGGGTTTGAGTTTGCACAAAGATGTTTTGACCTAAAAGGCCCAAAGTGACTTTCATGCTTCATGTTGGACTCACAAGTTTATCCATACCAAATTTCAAGTCTTGATTCCAATCTTTGCCCAGTCAATTGGACAGTTGACCTAGAAATCAGCTGTATTGGGGAAAAAGTCAACTGTGGCCAATTGACAGTCAAACCTCATGATTTTTGACCCCCATCAACATTATGAACTCATATGGACCATTTGATCAAGTTTGGATCATAATTCCACAAGAAATTTGATCAGATCACTAAAAGGGCAAAATGGTCATTTTTAGGGTTTTGACTGCACAAAGGAAATTTTTTACTGTTTGACCTAACCAATGGAAAACCAAGCTCACATATGGACTCAAGGACTCAATGACATGGTCTTTACACATTCAACAAGTTCAAAAGATCCCAAATGCACAAGATTGACAGATAAATTTTCCAGTCAATTGATCAATTTTTGACTGTATACTGAAAAGTCAAACTTTGACTTTTTGGTCAAAATCAAGTGTCAAGATTCATTTTCCATCAAAACATGCCAAATTATGAAACTTGTTCATCAAGAAATCAAAAATTGCAAATTAGGTTTTAAAATGAAGAATTTTCATAACTTAGAATTTTTCTAAGTTATGAAAATCCCTAATTTTTTCCTAACTTTATCCAATTTTTTCATCAAGATACATTTGGATTCAAGGAAAACTCAAAACATGAAAGTTGTAGTCCATTGCAAAATCTACAACTTTTATTCACAAAGTTTCCTCAAAAGAAGCTTGTAGCTCAAGTTATGATTTTTGGAACAAGGGTGCAAAACATTCTTAACTTAGAAAAATTTTGACCTATTCTAGACAGGATTTTTGCCTAACTTCATGGCCACTTTTCACATGATTCCACTTGTAATTTCAATTTTCATTACAAAGATGGATTGTATTACACATTCCAAGCTTTCCAAAATGTCCAAGAACTCATCAAACAACCTTGTGGTTAGGGAGAATCGAATTTGGCAATTTGAGCAAAAGTCACTTTGATTCATTGCCATGTACATGTTCATACACTTTGCAATTTTTCAAATCAGCATGAGCAAGGTAGTTACAGGCCTCTAATCCTTTTCTTACTCAATAATTAAATTCCAATCCATTGTGTTTTAGCTTTGTTTTGTTCATATAGTCATTACACAAAGAATTAAGCCTTAATTTGAAAAAGTGATTTATCCATTTTTGTAAAGTAGAACTTTATGTCAAGTTTGCAAATCAAGAGGTACAATGCATATCTTTGGACACAAGATTCATGGACATAACACACTGATCAAGACTAAAAGATGCAGCACATTTGAGGGGCCTTTACAAGCCTAGAAACCAAGTTGGCATTTCCTTGCTTCACATAGAAGAAACCTTGCATTTTTTTGAAACACAACTCTCATTGCTGCAAGAACTAGCTTAGACAAACTTGTTAGACACATTCTAAACAACATAACTGAGCTAAGGCCCGACCAAAACACCTTCCAAACCTCATCAAACCTCAAAACACCATCCTACTGCAGAAAACAGAGTCACCTCTGCAGTTGGACTTCCATAAGCAAATCCACTCGTGCATTCTTGCTAAAACCAGTTCATACACATTTCATATCACATATACAAGCTATCCCAAGCATTGGACACGACCTGTAACACCTCTAACCAACTTCACCATTTTCACATTTTCTGTTTTGCAGGTGGATTGCTATAGCTTGATTCACTTGGTTTCAAAGCAAACTAAAGGTTGGAGAAGCATCCCTGACCTTCAAGCAAGCTGTACAAGTCCTCACATTGCCTTGAAAGTGCCTCCATCACCAGACACGATCCAAGCTGAACAGGTAAGTTCATGGACTTCTATCTCTCAATCTAGGAAGAGTTAGCTTTAAGTTTATGAATGAAAAATGTTCTATTCATGGCCCTGAAGCTATACTTATCCTCACTTTCCATTTATATTGCATATGCTGAGAGTATTTTGAACCTGAACATTGACAAAAACTTAGGTTAAGAATTAGGGATGGAGAAATTCTCTCTCATTTCTGAGAGTTAAGTTGAGTTTTTTATATGTATGGAATCGTGGCTTGATACTTGACATCTTTCATGTTATAAGTTTGTGCTAAAAGTCCAGGAATCAGGAGTTGTGTTTGAAGCAAGAAAAGGCGCGTTTTTCAAATGTTTTTGTCTGAAGGTTGAAGACAACCTTTCATGGGCTGGGCCTGGGATGTTTTCCTTTCAACACCATTGCATTTCACATGCACCCCCTTGGCCCATTTTGAGATATACTTGTCATTTTTCATTTTTTCCTTTTGATTTTGTTTCCATATTTTTATTTAAGCATGAAAAAATATTAAAATTATTTTTCCCACATTTTTTGCATTTTTATTTGATATTTATTTGGCTTTATTTAGTTTTGTATATAAATAAACATAAATATACTATTATTTAAAATAACTAAAAATAATACAAAACACTTTTATTTTCTGATTTTATTTTATTTTATCTTTTGAAAACATTTTATAAAAAATATACTTTTTTTTAATAATATTAAATATTTTATTTTTGTACACATAATATATATTTAATAAATAATGTAAATACTTATATATTTATTAGTATATTTAGGTTAAAAACATAAAAAAATAATACATTTTTATTTTTATTAATATTTAACTTGAAAATCATTTTTTTGACAATATACTTTCTTTTTATTTATTTTTTACACATGATTAATAAATATTGTATATAATACTTAATAAATAATTAATACCTTTTATTTAGCAAAATTAGGGTTTTTGCCCTAAACATGAAAATATTCAAAAATTAACTTTCTTTTAATCATTTTTATTTTATTTGTGAATAAAATAGACACTTACACAAAAAAAAACCTTCACATACATATTGCTTTATTCTTATACATCTTTATATTTATATTTGCGCAATTCGATTTGGTTGTAAATATTGACACTATCCTCCTATGAAGTCTCATCCCCATTTGAACATTTGTACCCTCATTCCCATGATCATTGTGTAATAACTTAGGACTTTTAATTTCGCATTTTTAAGCTTTCTAATTATACCATGATAGACTTAGGGTTTTGTATGCAAAAAAACCAACCAAATAGTTTGACCTAAATTCAATATAAACAAGCATGAAAATGGACAACACAAATCACACTTGCACCCCTAGGGTACTCCACTTGTTGCCTTCAATAATGGGCCATGTTGCATGTTAGGTATCTTTGGCAAAAACAAAAATCAAATGATCATAGTCCCTCGATGACGCTTTCAAAAGTTGCCTAAAAATGATCAAGTCCCTTAAAGGAAAAATTGCCCAAAGATACTTGGCACCATTGCAATCATGGTCTAAACGATGACCCGCGCCCGTCCCGTTCACATCCTAACACAAGTTTGTCCATCAAATACAATGGTGGAACAAAATTGTTAAAAGGGTTAAAACATAGCAAAGATCTTTGAGAAATTTAGGGTAGATAGCTCTTAATTGCTTGCCAACTTGCAAAACAAAAACACTTGCCTATTTTTCAAAACCATACTTCACAATACACTTTCAAAACAACTTTCAAAAACATGTAAAACTTTTCAAAAGACATACACCTTTGTATACATCCCAACATGGATCATTACAAAGGTTGCCACCACATTGGCCTCTTTTCAAAACATTTTCAAAACCCACACACAAAGCACCATTTCAAACAATTGAAAATCAAAGGCAAGTGATCTAAGTAAGTAACTAAGAGTCCATGGATAACCATGGATAGAAAGGGTTCTAATACCTTCCCTTTCTATAATCTACTCCCCGAACCCAAGAAAACATCTCAAAGGTTTTTGCTGTGCTTTTTAACCTTTCCTTAGGATAAAATAAAAAGTCGGTGGCGACTCTTGCTCAACCGAAACATTTGCGAATACAAGACGCAAAACTCAAGTCAGTTCTCCCACCGTATCACAGAACTGGCGACTCTGCTGGGGAAAACTTAAAAGTGGAGTAACCTTAGGGCTTAGATCACCTTTGTTTTCAATTGTTTGCTTTGTTTGCTTTTATATTTGTGGGCTTTGCATCGGAGTTTCATAGATCCTAACCCGGATCTGGGGAATACCCTTTTTGGTAGCATAATCTGTGAGGGACCTGTCCGGCATAGACCGACATGGGTGAAGCAGTGGCTACGTTGGTGTGACACCTTGGCCTGTACCGATATCCCTTGTGTTGCAACGAGGAGAATATGGGTCTTCTAAGCAGTCATTAAACACCAACCGACCTTAGAACCCTAAATTGACCAAACTTGGCCATAGAACAGTAGCAGCATGCTACACTCATTGAGGCTAAACTCTCGCGATGGTTCTGGCCGCAAGAAAAGATTGCGATGCTGGAGTTATGACCGATTGAGGGTAGTCAATGATTTGAGATCCTCTAGAACCCGGTTACCTTTGATAGGATAGGTTTTTAACCAACGAAACTAAAAGAGGGTAATACCTAAACTTCATGCTGGCCTAAACCCTAAGGGTTGTCTTGTGTGACTTGTGTGCCTTATCATGTTTGCCTTTGTGAATACTTGCGGTGTGCTTCATCATAGCATCATAGCATCATAACATTGCATACATCCTGCATAAGGACTGACCCATTTCAAAGACAAGAGGGTTTCATCTTTGCTCTGTTTTGTAGGACATCATGATGCCCGTGCGTAGGAATACTATCCGGCTCAACTTTGTTCAACCACCTACCTTGCTAAAAGAGTTGGTTGATAGGATTCCAAACACTACTTCCTTCATCAAGAGGCATGGTTCTCTCCTTGGTTTGATCACTTCAAAGTGGGACCCACAACTGATAAGTGTCCTGACCCAGTTTTACGATCCCCTGTTTCATTGCTTCACCTTTCAAGACTTCCAGCTGGTCCCTACCCTAGAAGAATTCTCTGATTTGCTTGGTATCCCTGTTTTGGAGCAGACTCCATTCACTGGTGGGGAGAAGACTCTTAGGCCTGAAGAGATTGCTGCAGTCCTTCCCTTGACTAAAGAAGAGGTAATGGCTAACTGGGAAACTAGAAGTGGAGTTAAGGGCTTTTTGGTTAAGTTTCTGGTTGGCAAAGCTAATAGTTTCTGGAATGACTTAGACTTCAAGGCGTACAAAGACATTCTGGCTCTTTTAATCTATGGTCTGGTATTGTTTCCAAATCCTGATACCTTTATCAATATCTATGCCATAAGGATCTTCATGTCTCGGAACCCTGTACCCACTCTTTTGGGTGATATCCTGCAACAACTCTATGCTCGTACTGCCCGAAGACGGGGAACTCCATGGTGTTGTGCTCCTTTGCTAGTGAGGTGGTTTATTTCGCACCTTCCTAAGTTCGTGCTGAAGAATGAAGAAGGAAAGGGTTGGGCTCATAGGTTAATGTCTCTCACTGATAATGACATCACTTGGACTCTCAGAGGTTTGGATGAAGTAGCTGTTATTGATCGTTGCAGAGAATACCCTAATGTTCCATTGATCGGCACCCAGGGAGGAATCTCTTATAATCCTTGTTTAGCTCTCCGTCAGTTTGGAAGAGCCAGAAGAGCAGGGCCTCATGAGATGTTAGTTCCTCACTTCCATTTTGAATTTCAGGTAGGCAGTGACAAACTACGCCATGGATTCATTAAGGCTTGGGACAGAATTCACAAAGCTGACCCACATGAGTTAGGACCAAAGACTTCTCTACCAATGGAACCCTATTGCAAATGGGTCCGTCTCCGTGCTCAGAAGTTAGGTATGCCATACGAAGCTGTCAGGCCTATCATTCTTGAATCTCCTAATGAAGACGGGGTTCCTCCAATTGTCCTCCCTCCCCAGATACCCACTGATGTTGATACACTAAAGAGATCTTGGGCGCAGCTACAGGAAGAACGGGATTTTTATCGGGAAAAGTTCAACGAACAAGAACGGAAGATCCAGAAGCTGACTAAGCAATTGGAGGAAGAGCGGATCCTGAACAACTATATCAGTACTGAGAAGAGAAGGCCATGGGAGCACTGATGGGCTTTGAATGTTTCCTTTTACAGTTTTTTATTTTCTTTTCAGTATTTTTTCATTCTTGTAATGCCTAAGGGCAAGTTGTTGAACAATTTAAAGTTTGAATCTAATGAAGTGTATTTCCTTTTTGTCTACAAAGTTGAATCTCGTTTGTCTTTGAAAACATAAATCATACGCATCTCATTGCATCATATGCATAACAAGTACCCTTTTTCCATAGGTTGCTTAATCTTCTTTGCTGTTTATTTGAACAGTCATCATGAATCCTGAATCATCCAACGAACAAGCTATCAAGGCCCTCCAGGCCCAGAACGCCCAGTTTCAAGAGCTGGTCATGAGCTTAGCCCAAGGTCAACAAGAGTTGAAGACTCTGCTCTTGAAGAAGAAGAAGAAGAAGAGGACTGCGTTGTTCAACACTGGACGCAGGTTTGGGAATACACTCCATAATGAGGCTGATCAGGCTACTTCCTCTGCAGAGAAAGACAGTCCCCAAGGGGGGAGGGCTCCTAGTCCTGCAGTCTCCGACAACGAGACGGATTACAATGACGAACAGTACCCTCCTGATGCAGATAGATACAAGCAACTAGAGGATCGTTTAAGCGCCATGGAGATTCAAAATGTGCCGGGGTTAGATTTTGGAGATTTAGGTTTATCTTCTGGGGTGGTGATCCCACACAAGTTCAAGGCGCCTGCCTTTGCGAAGTACGACGGGGCTTCCTGTCCTAAGCTGCATCTCAGATCATATGTAAGGAAGATCCAACCTTACACTGCAGACAAGAACCTATGGATCCATTTCTTTCAGGATAGCCTTTCGGGGTCTCAACTCGAATGGTTCTATCAGCTAGATGGAGCCAGTATCCGAAACTGGGAGGACTTAGCTACTGCGTTTTATAGACAGTATCAGTACAATTCTGACCTCGCTCCCACGCGTACCCAACTTCAGGGTATGTCACTGGGAACGGGCGAAGGATTCAAGGAGTATGCGCAAAAGTGGAGAGACTTGGATGGCAGGGTGCAGCCTCCTTTGACTGACCGTGAACTTGTTGACATGTTCCTAGGGACCCTGTCTGGTCCATTCTTCAATCATCTGATTGGTAATTCCTCTGCTGGGTTTACAGATTTGATCTTGACTGGTGAGAGAATAGAAGCTGGTATCAAGTCGGGAAAGATACAGAAGGGTGCCTCCGCGAGTACTGAGAAGAAGCCCTTCAATAAGGAAGCTAGTGCTGTTTATGGTTCCCGAAGACAGATTAAACCGGAACGCCACCAAGTTGTCAATGCATTAGTAATTTCAAAGCCTGTTGTTGCTCCTCAGCAATATAATCAACAAAGGGGTGAGAGGCCCAAAAGGCAGTACACTCGGCTTAGCATGACCTTGTCTCAGATTTTTCCGCAACTACTGTCAACCAATCTGGTAACTGTCTAGGAAGCTCCGAAGGTGGTGAACACAGCTTCTCCAAAGTACAACCCCAACGCCCGTTGCGCTTATCACTCCGATAGCCCCGAGCATACTACAGACGATTGCTGGGCTCTGAGGAATAAGGTTCAAGACCTTATTGATGCTAAGGAAATACAGTTTGAGGCGCCCGAAAGACCCAATGTTGTGACTGCTCCCATGCCCCAGCATGGAGTGAATGCTGTGGAAGAAGATCGGTATGTAGCCTCCGTGGAAGAGATTGTTACTCCGTTATCGACTGTTAAAAGGAATCTGTTGCTAGCCGGTTTATTTCCGGGATGTGATGAAGATTGCCTTCTATGTGTTGTTTCGCCTTTTGGTTGTCCTTTGCTGAAATCAGGTATCCAAAGCCTGATGGATAGCAAGGAAATCTTGTTTGAGAAGATTGATGTTCCTGCTGTCCCTGCCGAAGAAGTTTCTATCGTCACTATTTTCAACAAACCTCCTAAGGCTCTTTCAAAAAAGCCTGTCAAAATCATGTCCACTCAGAAGACTGCTCCTATCATCATCACTGTTCCAGGACCCCTCCCTTATACATCCGACAAAGCTGTCCCATGGCACTATGGGGCAGATGTTTATGTTCTTGGAGTAAAGCAAGAGTTTGATACAAGTATCGGTGTCAGTAACATCACCGGGCCTGCCAAAATTACTCGCAGTGGTAGGTTGTTTTCGCCAGATATCGCACCACCAGCTATTCATAAACCCCTTATCATCACACCCGCAAGTGTGCATGTTTCACTTTCCAATCAAGTTCCTGTTTCTACCCCTGCTGCCGAGTCCTCTGATGCTCGGGGCAAAGGGATTGTTGCTGATTTGCCTTCCTTGACGGAGGCGCCGAAGACAACCACTGTTGAAGCCTCCCAGCAAGAGATGGAGGAGATCCTCAAAATTATCAAGAAAAGTGATTTTAATGTTGTTGAGCAGTTGGGGCACACCCCATCAAAAATTTATATGCTATCACTGTTGTTATGTTGAGAGGCCTATGCCAATGCCCTGATCTCCTTCCTAAAGACGGCCCATGTTCCACAAGAAACGTCTGCTGATCAATTCACTGATTGTGTGGCCAACTTGACTGCCGATAATGATTTGGGCTTCTCTGATGCCGATCTAACTGCAAAAGGAAAGAACCATAATGACGCCCTACATGTCTCTATTAAATGCAGGGGCACTACTCTTGCCCATGTGTTGGTAGACACCGGTTCTTCATTGAATGTATTGCCCAAGAAGGCCCTAGACAGATTGGATTGTGAGGGTTTGGAGCTCAAGCCTAGTAACATTGTTGTCCGAGCCTTTGACGGTTCGAAGAGGATGGTACATGGTGAAGTTGACATCCCAATCAGGGTTGGTTCTCAAGTCTTTGATTCAACATTCTATGTGATGGATATCCGTCCATCCTATTCCTGTTTGTTGGGTCGTCCGTGGATCCATAAGGCTGGAGCTGTGACCTCCACACTACATCAAAAGCTTAAGTACCCAGTCAGAGGAAAGATTGTTACAGTTCAAGGGGAAGAGGAATATATGGTCAGCCACTTAAACTCGTTCCGGTACATAGAAATGGATGGGGAATTCATTGAAACCCCATTTCAACACTTTGAAGAGGTGCCTCAGACACTGGCGTCAGCTAAAACTGTGATTGAAGACCCTCCTTTGAAGATGGCTTCCTTAAAGGATACCCGGGCTGTGATTGAGAAAGGCGAGTGCGCAAACTGGGGCCGACTTCCTGACTTCACTCCAAAGACTGACAAGTTTGGGTTGGGCTTCACTGCAGAGGCTCAGAGGGCTGTTCGCAAAGCAAGGATCGAAAGACCTCCTGTGTTCATCACCAACCCAGGAGTGAATGCTATTGAGGACGACGTGGAGGAAGCGGAATTTGACAGCTGGATCTACCCAACAACCGACAGTGGACCAAGCAACTGGACTGCCAAAGACTTTACACCTATTACTTTTGTCACTCAGTAACGAACTCTCTTGTTTTCAATTTGTAACAAACAATATGTTGAAACTTCTATGGCTTGGTGTCCTACCCGGGGCACCGCGGCTCCATTTGTGAGGGCTTTTGTATGACATTTTCATATATCATTAATCAAAACATTGGACGTTTGTTGCATTTCAAATCTTGTGCTCCTTTTCTTTCTTTATTTATATATCGCAAAACAGCTATATTTACACACACTCACTTATACAGGTTCCAATCCACTCTGGATCTCACTGGTAACGATTTTGCTACTGCCAGTTATGACTTTGAAAATCCGATCAACTTAGCCGAAGACGAAGGTGAAGAGGATTGCGAAGTGCCTGGTGAACTTGCAAGACTGCTACTCCAGGAAGAGAGGGCCATTCAGCCACATGAAGAGCCAGTGGAAACGGTAAATCTGGGTACTGAGACGAACAGAAAGGAAGTCAAGATTGGTGCCAGTCTAGAGCTCAGTGTGAAGCAACGGTTGATTCAGATGCTGCATGACTATGTGGAAATCTTTGCATGGTCTTACGAAGACATGCCTGGATTGGATACCGACATTGTGGTTCATCACCTGCCTACCAAGGAAGATTGCCCTCCAGTAAAACAGAAGGTCCGCCGTATGCGTCCAGAAATGTCCGAGAAAATTAAAGCTGAGGTTATGAAACAATTTGATGCCGGGTTTCTAGCTGTAACTTCTTACCCTCAGTGGGTTGCCAACGTGGTTCCAGTGCCGAAGAAAGATGGTAAGGTCCGAATGTGTGTTGATTACAGGGATTTGAACAGGGCCAGCCCTAAGGACGATTTCCCTCTGCCTCACATTGACGTTCTGGTTGACAACACTGCTCAGCATAAAGTATTCTCCTTCATGGACGACTTCTCCGGTTATAATCAGATCAAGACGGCCCCTGAAGATATGGAGAAGACCACTTTTGTCACTCAGTGGGGCACCTTTTGCTACAAGGTCATGCCTTTTGGGTTGAAAAATGCTGGGGAAACCTACCAACGTGCCATGGTTGCTTTATTTCATGATATGATCCATCATGAGATAGAAGTGTACGTTGACGACATGATTGCAAGGTCCCAAACCGAGGAGGAACACCTTGACCATCTACGGAAGCTGTTTGATCGTCTGAAGTTGTACAAGCTGAGGTTGAATCCAAACAAGTGCACCTTTGGGGTGAGATCTGGAAAACTATTAGGTTTCATTGTAAGCGACAAAGGTATTCAAGTGGACCCTGCCAAAGTGAAAGCCATACAAGAGATGCCAGCTCCCAAGACAGAGAAAGAAGTCATAGACTTTCTAGGACGTTTGAACTACATTGCCCGATTCATCTCACATCTAATTGCTACCTGTGAACCAATCTTCAAACTGCTGAAGAAAGATCAAGTAGTACGTTGGAACGATGAATGTCAGGCCGCTTTTGAAAAGATCAAAGAATATCTCCAAGAACCACCCATTCTTATGCCACCGGTTGAAGGGAGACCTCTAATACTATACTTGACAGTACTTGACAATTCCATGGGGTGCGTGCTGGGGCAGCATGACGAGTCTGGCCGAAAAGAGCACGCTATTTATTACCTGAGAAAAAAGTTTACCGACTGTGAGACTCGGTATGCACTGCTTGATAAAACTTACTGCGCTCTGGTATGGGCTGCTCGCCGGCTGAGACAGTATATGTTGACTCACACTACTCTGTTGATTTCAAAAATGGATCCAATCAAATACATATTCGAAAAGCCTGCTCTGTCGGGAAGAATAGCAAGGTGGCAAATGATCTTGCGGAATATGACATCCAGTATACGACTCAAAAAGCAATCAAGGGAAGTGTATTGGCAGACCATTTGGCACACCAACCGGTGGACGATTACCAATCGTTGAACTTTGAATTTCCGGACGAAGATATCATGGTAGTGACTGATTGTGAAGTACCCGGACCGGATGAAGGACCTGAGGAAGGATCCCGATGGTCTATGCACTTCGACGGAGCCTCAAACGCTTTGGGTAATGGTATCGGTGCTGTGATCATATCTCCAAGAGGCACTCATACTCCGCTCACCGCCCGGCTATGTTTCAACTGCACCAACAACATGGCGGAGTATGAGGCATGTATCATGGGTCTTTAAGCTGCAATCGACTTAAGGATCAAGTTTCTGAGTGTATTCGGAGATTCCGCTCTCGTGATCAATCAGGTCAAAGGCGAGTGGGATACGAAACACCCGAATCTTATTCCTTACAAGGAGTATGTATTAACATTGCTTCCCCACTTCGAAGAGATAACTTTTGAACACTTCCCGAGAGAGGAGAATCAGTTGGCGGACGCGTTGGCTACAATGTCTTCTATGTTCAAAGTCAAATGGGATAACGAGGCTCCTCGGATCATTATCTGGAAATTGGATGAACCTGCACACTGCTGTGATCTTGAGGCTGAAGAGGTAACTGAGAAACCTTGGTATCATGAAGTAAAGAGGTACTTGGAAGCTCAAGAATACCCCGAAGGCGCATCAGTTAATGACAAGAAGTTCCTGAGAAGATTTGCGGCAAGTTCTTTCTCAGCAATGGCATTCTTTACAAGCGAAACCATGATTCAACCTTACTGCGTTGTGTGGATAAGACCGAAGCAGAAAAGATCATGGCAGAGCTACATGAAGGCACATTCGGAACACATTCCAGTGGACATACCATGGCAAAGAAAATCCTTCGGGCAGGATATTTCTGGTCCACAATGGAAGCCGACTGTTATCAGCATTCGCGAACTTGTCATAAATGCCAGATCTATGCTGATAAGGTGCATATTCCTCCGGTTCCTCTGAACTTCTTGACAGCACCTTGGCCTTTTGCAATGTGGGGCATAGATATGATCGGCGAGATCCGACCGACGGCATCCAACGGGCACCACTTCATCTTGGTAGCAATTGATTACTTCACAAAATGGGTTGAAGCAGCTTCTTATGCTACGGTAACCAAGAGTGTCGTGGCACGATTCATTCGGCACAACCTGATATTTCGATACGGTGTACCAGAGAGGATCATTACGGACAATGGTACCAATCTTAACAACAAGATGATCACTGAGCTCTGCGATCAATTCAAGATACAGCACCACAACTCTTCTCCTTATCGGCCGAAGATGAATGGGGCTGTCGAAGCAGCAAATAAGAATTTCAAGAAGATTGTGCAGAAGATGACAGTGACCTATAAAGATTGGCACGAAATGTTGCCGTTTGCTCTTCATGGGTACCGTACCTCGGCACGGACATCAACAGGGGCAACCCCTTTTTCCTTAGTCTATGGCATGGAGGCAGTCTTGCCTATTGAAGTCCAGATACCCTCTCTCCGGATAATGAAGGATGCAGACTTGAGCGGAGATGACTGGATCCAGACTCGACTTGATCAATTAAATGTAATTGACGAAAAGAGACTCACTGCTATTTGTCATGGTCAGACGTACCAAAAACGGATGATCAGGGCATTTAACAAGAAAGTCAGACGACAAGAGTATCAAGTCGGAGACCTGGTGTTGTACCCCAAAATTTTCCCTCCCATATTCTTCAAAGTTTTGACAAGTATCATCTCAATTTGCTCAAGGTCTACTCAAGGGCTACACAGTCAACCATCCTCCTAAGCCAGTCAAATTAGGGTTTTTTTTTCTTGCAAAGAAGTTGAGGTTTTCAAGGGCTCAATCAAGTCCCATATGCTCATAAACATTGTCAAGCACCTATATGTCAAGTTTCAAGACTCACAGCATCAAGTTGCACAGTCAAAAGCCCTAATTGCTTCACAGTCAACTGCAGAGGTAAAATGGTCATTTGACAGTCAAAAGTCAAAAATTTTGGTCAACATCTTATTTTGAAGCCACAAGAATCATTTGATCAATTCTTGATCATGATTCCACAAGCATGGCTCAAAAAGTCTCAAGATGTCAAAAGTTACTATTTTAGGACAGTTGAAAAGTCAACTGCAAATTGACCAAGGCATAAATTTTTCATGGTTTATCATAAAAATCCCATCCAATGCTCATTTTGAAGGGGATGACATTTCCTACAACTCATCTTCACATTCCAAATCCAAGAAATGCTCTCACAAAAAGTTATCAATTTCTACATTATAGGTCATTTTCAAAAGTCAACAAAAAGGCACTTTAAGTCAAAGACCATAACTTGAGATTGGTAACTCAAAATGACATGGTACCAAAGGCATTGGTTAGAGGACTTCAAGACCTTTCCAAAATGTCCAAGAACATATTCATAGCTTCAAAATTGAGCAAGATATGCATTGATGAAGTTGGGAAATTTTTGGGAACTTTCAAAAGTCAACTTTGCCTAAAACACTTCATTTTTGCTAATGGGCCTCAAATTCCTTCTTGAATCTTTACCCAAGGCTTATGCACGACCCATTAAGATTAATTGGAATTATTTTCTTATTTTTATTAATTATTTGGATTTTTAATTGATTATTAATCTATTTAATTAATTTAATTATAGGAAAATATCAAAACATGGTTGTCAAATCTTTTTATGAAGCAAATACACTCCACACATGCTGAAGATCTCGTGCATCACTCAAGGGGACAAGATCTCCCAATTTTGCAAGGTTTTCATTCAAAAAAGATTGGAAATTATATGATTGAAAATCAAAGATTGAAAACATAATTTCATGGACTTTTGGGCCAAGGTTTTAACCTAATTCTCTTCACATACATATGCTGAAGCAAACCCTATTCTTGGACACATGAAAGCTGCCATAGAAAACCATAACCAAATTGCAAAAATTCAAGAAATATTGTGAAACTGAATTCTTATTTGCAGGTGAATTCAAAGCCCAAAAGTGATTCAAACATATTGCATGAGTCTCCAGGAAGCCATTGCCATCAAGAACAAGTCCAAATACGCAAAGAATCAAAGAACACGAGTCACTCGGTTTGCCTTATTTTTTCAAATCTGCATATCATATTACATGCGTTTTTAATCCATTTTCTTGGTTGGTTTGTGTTGTTAGGAACATTCTGAAGCTAATGGGATAGTTTAATTGTGTTGAAACTTCCTGAATCGGAAATCACCATGGAAGAACATTAGGGTTCCGAAGCTGTTAAATTAGGGCTTTACTCATAAGGAAAAATTGGACCTTGAGACAAGCATGGTTGAATTCGTCAAGGCCAGACGAATTCAACCAAACCCTCGCGCTCTTTTTATATGATCCATAGCTCTAATCGCTATTCTTAGCACTTTTGTTTTGTGGGGGTTTAAAACCCCCCGCTATCTTGTTTATGTTTGCAGGAAAAACGAAGAAGACAATAGGCGTGGCAACGTGTGACTGGGTGATTCAAATGAGTGGCGCGCTTTTTTTTGTGTTCCCAGCATAATTATTACTTTTCATATATTATGTTTATTAGTTATTATGTTTATAAACAATTGCAGATGGCGTAGTGGTGGTGGACGTGTCTTGCAAACACTGGGACATGGGTTTGATTCCCAGGTCCCCCCATATAATTGTTAATTTTTGTTCTAACGTGTTCCAATACAGCAATCATCCAATGTTCTATCATGTACGCCCAGCATCAGCTAGCCAGGTGCCTCTCAGCTTCCAATCCAGTGGCCAGGAGATGTGGAGCATGGTACACCCTAGTCAAACAGCATGCACGTGACCATGAAAAGTCAAACGTGGCTTGGTCTTCTTGGGCCAGAATTGCTTCAGTTTTACCTCCACTTTGGGCCATCACACCCCCTTTGGTTTGCATTTTTTTAATTTTGTTTTCTTTTCCTTTAAATTCTTTTAATTGTTTAATTATTGTTATTAATTCACCACAAATTAATTTTTCCTAATAAAAATCAGAAAATCAAAATTGTGAATATATTTTAATTATTTATTAATTTCACCATTAACTTATTTTTGTAAATAAATGCTAACAATTAACTTAGTTTAATTTAGGTTTAACTTTTAATCTTTTTCTCAATAAATAAAAATTGTATAGAATTAGGGTTTTACATTTTTAATCATTTTCTTAATTAATTATTATTATCATCATTATTAATTATTATTATTTTTTGTAAATAACATGTAAATTAATTAATTAGTTTAAATTAGTTTAACTTTAATATTTTCATTAATAATTAAAATAAACTTAGAACTAGGGTTTTCTTTTGATTTTAATTTCTTTATTTTCATTAAATACAAAAATATAAAAAAAAAATATCTTTCTTGTAAATAATTAATTAAATTAGTATTAGGTTTACTTTTTCATATAATACAAAGGACAAAAAGCTCTAATTTCTCAAAAGGGTCAAAAACCCTAAGACGTCTTGATTTTAATTCTTTTCGCGCGTTATTTTTTACATATTATGTAACTGCTTCCAAGGATGTAATAGTAATTAGGTTTATTGCTTTTTTTTTACTTACCGCATCTTTATCAAAAACAGGTCTTTGTTTTTTGGCGATGTATATACCCGCGCCTTGTAATAGCGTAGCTTTTACCTTTCCGTATTTTATTTTCCGCACTCCTAACTGCTAAATTGCATGAAGGAATGTATGATAATTAAAAACAACTCGTAGCTCACGATTGTATGACCAAAGATAAATGTTAACATGAAAACAACACACAATGCACATGCCACTTCTAGGGTACGCCTCACTCGTTGCCTCGAAAGTGGTCGTCAAGTATAGGGTGTTTTAGCGGTCACCCTTATGTCTAAGATCCAGTTGCCTCGAAACGGTTGCCTTGGATTAAAAAGGATCTAGGACATTAGGGTTGCTTCTAAGGTGTCCTACTATTGCTTCGGTGACCACACTGTCCCTAAAATCGAATTGACCCGAACACCTCCAACGGTGGTGCTACCTACCTCTCAATGGTGGGATGGCACTACCTTAAGGACTCTTACACAGCCTAATTCCTTAGGGTAGGTAGATGACTCATGGGTACTTGCTCTCTAAAAAACAAACAAAACAATCTTTTCACACTGACACTTTCTAAAAGATTTCAAAACAAATTTTTCAAACACTCTTGAGGACAGATACAAGAGTTACTTAGGAATTTTTCAATGAAACTTTTTTTCAAACCCACTCACATTTTGAAAAGCAAACACATTTTCAAAACATAACAGCAAGTACCTAAGAGCCCGTGGATAACCACGGATAGAAAGGGTGCTAACACCTTCCCTTTCTATAAATCTACCTCCCGAACCGAGAGACATTCTCAATAAGGAATTTTGCTGTGCTTTTGTCCTTTCCATGTTAGAGAACATAAAAGACGGTGGCGACTCTTGCTTACCGCGACATACGCGATCCAGCTTTAAACAGTCAGTTCTATTTCCACCGATCACAGAACTGGCGACTCTGCTGGGGATATTTATAAATGAGGTGTACCTTAGGATAGATCATACTTGTGTTTTCAATTGAATGTTTGTTTGCTTTATTATTGTGGGCATTGTCTTGGAGTTTCATAGATCCTAACCCGGATCTGGGGATACCCTTTTAGGTAGCATAAGCTGTGAGGGACCTGTCCAGCGTAGACCGACACGGGTGAAGCAATGGCTACGTTGGTGTGGCACCTTGGTCTGTACCGATATCCCTTGTGTTGCAACGAGGAGAATATGGGTCTTCTGAGGAGTCATTAAGCACCAACCGACCTTAGAACCCTAATTTGACCCAACTTGGCCATAGAACAGTAGCAGTATGCTACACCCATTGAGGCTAAACTCTCGTGATGGTTCTGGCTGCAAGAAAAGATTGTGATGCTGGAGTTATGACCGATTGAGGGTAGTCAGTGATATTGGGATCCTCTAGAACCCGGTTACTTTTGATAGGACAGGTCTTAACCAACGAAACTGAAAGAGGGTAGTACCTAAACTTCATGCTGGCCTAAACTCTAAGGGCTATCTTGTGTGACTTGTGTGCCTTATCATGTTTGCCTTTGTGAATACTTGTGGTGTGCTTTATCATGACATCATACCATCATAGACATTGCATGCATCCTGCATAAGGACTGACCTATTTCAAAGACAAGAGGGTTTCACCTTTGCTCTGTTTTGTAGGACATCATGATGCGTGTGCGAAGGAACACTATCCGGCTCAATTTTGTTCACCCACCTGAGTTGCTTGAAGAATTGGTTAGCAGAATTCCAAACACTACTTCCTTCATCCAGAGGCATGGTTCTCTTCTCGGTTTAGTCACTGCAAAGTGGGACCAACAACTGATGAGTGTCTTGACCTAGTTTTATGATCCCTTGTATACTTGCTTCACCTTTCAAGACTTCCAGCTGGTCCCTACCCTGGAAGAATTCTCTGATTTGCTTGGTATCCCTATCTTGGATCAGACTCCCTTTACTGGTTGGGAAAAGACTCTTAGGCTTGAGGAGATTGCTGCAGCCCTCCCTTTGACCACCAAAGAGGTAATGGACAACTGGGTGACTAGAAGCAGAGTTAAGGGCCTTTTGGCTAAATTCCTGATTAGTAAAGCTAATAGTTACTGGAATGACTTAGACTTCAGGGCGTACGAAGACACTCTGGCTCTCTTAATCTATGGTCTGGTTCTATTTCCAAATCCTGATAACTTTGTTAATATCAATGCCATAATGATCTTCACATCTCGGAACCCTGTGCCCACTCTCTTGGGTGATATCCTGCAACAACTCTATGCTCGTACTGCCCGAAGACGAGGAACTCTGTGGTGTTGTACTCCTTTGTTAGTGAGGTGGTTTATTTCTCACCTCCCTAAGTTCGTGCTGAAGAACAAAGAAGGAAGAGGTTGGGCTCATAGGTTAATGTCTCTCACTGATAATGACATCATTTGGACTCTCAGAGGTTTGGATGAGGTAGCTGTTATTGATCGTTGCGGAGAGTATCCTAATGTTCCTTTGATTGGTACCCAAGGAGGCATCTCTTACAATCCATGTTTAGCTCTCTGTCAGTTTGGAAGAGCCAGAAGAGCAGGGCCTCATGAGATGTTGGTGCCTCACATCAGTTTTGAGTTTCAGGTAGATAGTGACGAGCTGCGTTGTAGATTTATCAAGGCTTGGGACAGAATTCACAAAGTTGACCCACATGAGTTAGGGCCGAAGAGTTCTCTACCTATGGAATCCTACTACAGATGGGTCCGCATCCGTGCTCAGAAGTTAGGTATGCCATACGAAGCTGTCAGACCCATCATTCTTGAATATCCTGATAGAGGCGGGGCTCCTCCAACTGTTCTCCCTCCTCAGATACCTACTGATGTTGATACACTAAAGAGGTATTGGGCGCAACTACAAGAAGAACGGGATTCTTATCGGGAAAAGTTCAACGAGCAGGAATTGAAGATCCAGAAGCTGACAAAGCAGTTGGAGAACGAGCGGACCTTGAATGACTACATCCGTACTGAGAAGAAGAGACCCTGGGATCACTGATGAGCTTTGGATGTTCTTTTACATTTTTTATTTCCCTTTTCAGTATTTCCATTTTATGTAACGCCTAAGGGCAATCTGTGGAACAATTTAAATTTCAAAGTTGAATCTAATAAAGTGCGCTTCCTTTTTGTTTACAAAGTTGAATCCCGATTGTCTTTGAAAACATAAATCATACGCATTCCATTCATCATATGCATCACAGGTACTCTTCTTTTCAGGTTGCTTAATGATCTTCGCTGTTTATTTCAGCAATCATCATGAACCCTGAATCGTCTACTGAGCAATCCATCAAGGCCCTACAGGCTCAGAACGCCCAGTTCCAAGAGTTGATCATGAGTTTAGCACAAGGTCAAGAGGAATTGAAGGCTCTGCTGGTAAAAAAGAAGAAGAAGAGAACTGTACTATTCAACACTGGACGGAGGTTTGGCAATACACTGCAAAATGAGGCTGACCAAGCTACTTCCTCTGTAGGCAAAGGCAGTCCCCAAGGGGGAAGGGTTCCTAGTCCTGTGGTCTCTGACAACAAGACTGATTTCAACGATGAGCAGTACCCTCCCGCTGAAGACAGGTACAAGCAGTTAGAGGATCGTCTGAGTGCCATGGAAATTCAACAGGTGCCTAGGTTGGATTTTGGAGATCTGGGTTGGTGATCCCACACAAGTTCAAGGCACCATCTTTTGCGAAGTATGACGGGGCTTCCTGCCCTAAGCTACATCTCAGATCTTATGTGCGGAAGATCCAACCGTATACTATGGACAAGAACTTATGGATCCATTTCTTCCAAGATAGCCTTTCAGGGGCTCAACTCGAGTGGTTCTATCAGCTGGATGGAGCCAGTATTCGAAAATGGGAGGACTTGGCTACTGCTTTTTATAAGCAGTATCAGTACAATGCCGACCTCGCTCCTACACGTACCCAACTCCAGGGTATGTCGCTAGGATCGGGAGAAGGTTTTAAAGAGTACGCGCAAAAGTGGAGGGACCTGGCTGGCAGGGTGCAGCCATCGTTGACCGACCGTGAACTCGTGGACATGTTCTTGGGGACCCTGTCTGGGCCGTTCTTCAACCACCTGATTGGCAATTCTTCTGCAGGGTTCACAGACCTCATTCTGACTGGTGAGAGGATAGAAGCTGGTATGAAATCGGGAAAGATACAGAAAAGTGCATCCTCAAGTTCCGAAAAGAAGCCTTTCAAGAAGGAAGCCAGTGCTGTGTATGGTCCCAGAAGACAAAATAAACCAGAACGCCACCAAGATGTCAACACGGTGGTGATTTCAAAGCCTGTTGCCGCTTCTCGGCAACCTAACCAACCAAGGGGTGAGAGACCCAGAAGAGAATACACTCGGCTTAGTATGACCTTGTCGCAGATCTTGCCGCAACTGCTATCAACCAACTTGGTAACTGTCAGAGAAGCCCTGAAGGTGGTAAACACAGCCTCTCCGAAGTATAATCCCAATGCCCGCTGTGCTTATCACTCTGATAGCCCAGGGCATTCTACTGATGATAGCTGGCCCCTGAGGAATAAGGTCTAGGACCTTATTGATGCCAAGTAAATACAGTCCGAGGCGCCCGAAAGGCCAAATGTTGTGACCGCTCCCATGCCCCAGCATGGAGTGAATGTTGTTGAGGAGGATCTGTATGTAGCTTTTGTGGATGATGTTGCTACTCCGCTGCTGACCATCAAAAGGAACCTGTTGCTAGCCAGTTTATTTCCGGGATGTAGCAAGGGTTGCCTTCTATGTGCTGTTGCACCTGCTGGTTGTCCGTTGCTGAAGTCAGGCGTCCAAAACCTGATGGATAGCAAAGAGATCTTGTTCAAGAAGACCGTTGTTCCTTTTGTTCCTACTGAAGAAGTATCAGTTGTCACCATTTTCAACAATCCTACCAAGGCTCCCCCGAGGAAGCCCGTCAAAATCATGTCTGTTGCACCTATCATCATTACTGTTCTGGGACCCCTCCCCTATAAATCTGACAAGGCTGTCCCGTGGCACTATGGGGCAGATGTGTATGTGCTCGGAGTAAAGCAAGAGTTCAATACTAGTACCGGCATCAGTAACATCACCGGTCCTACTAAAGTTACTCGCAGTGGCAGGCTCTTCTCGCCTGATATTGCACCTCCAGCTATTCAAAGACCTCTTGTTATCACACCTGCCAGTGTGCCTGTTTCCCCTCCTGATCAAGTTTCTACCCCTGCTGCCGAGTCATCTGACACTCGGGACAAAGGGATTGCTGATGTGCCTGCCCAGATGGAGGCACTGAAGACTGTTAATGTTGAAGCTTCCCAGCAAGAGATGGAAGAAATCCTTAAGATTATCAAGAAAAGTGATTTCAACGTCGTTGAACAGCTGGGGCACACCCCCTCTAAGATCTCTATGCTATCACTGTTGTTGTGTTCAAAGGCCCACGCCAAGGCTCTGATCTCCTTCCTGAAGACGGCCCATGTGCCACAAGAGACGTCTGATGATCAATTTACTGATTGTGTGGCCAACTTAACCGCTGATAATGGTATGGGTTTCTCTGACGCTGATCTGACCGCCAAAGGAAAGAACCACAACGGTGCCCTGCATGTCTCCATTGAATGCAGGGGCACTACTCTCGCCCATGTGTTGGTAGACACAGGTTCTTCGCTGAATGTATTGCCGAAGAAGGCCTTAGACAGGTTGGATTGTGAGGGTTTGGAGTTGAAGCCTAGTAATATTATTGTCCGGGCCTTTGACGGGTCGAAGAGGATGGTACATGGTGAAGTGGACATTCCAATCCGGGTTGGTTCTCAAGTCTTTGACTCAACATTCTATGTGATGGACATTCGTCCATCCTATTCTTGTTTGCTGGGTCGTCCTTGGATCCACAAAGCTGGAGCTGTGACCTCAACTCTACATCAGAAACTCAAGTACCCGGTCAGAGGGAAAATTGTTACAGTGCAGGGGGAGGAAGAATACATGGTTAGCCATCTTAACTCATTCCGGTATATAGAGATGGACGGGGAGTTCATTGAGACCCCCTTAGCAGAAACTATAACCGAAGAAGACTCTCCTTTGAAGATGGCTTCCTTGAAGGATGCCCGGGCTGTGGTTGAGAAGGGTGAATGTGCAAAATGGGGCAGACTTCCTGATTTTACTCCAAAGACTGACAATTTTGGGCTGGGTTTCACTGCAGAGGCTCAGAGGGCTGTACGTAAAGCAAGGATTGGAAGACCTCCCGTATTCATCACCAACCCGGGAGTGAATGCTATTGAAGGCGAGGCGGAGGAATCTGAATTTGACAGCTGGATCTACCTGACGACCGACGGTGGACTGAACAATTGGACTTCCAAAGACTACATATCTGTTACTTTTGTTACTCAGTAATGAATTCCTTTGTTTTTAAATTTGTAACGAACAATAATTTGAAACTTTATGGCCCGGTGTCTTACCCGGGGCACCGTGGCTTCATTTGTGAGGGCTTATTACTTGTCATTTCCATATATCATGAATAAAAACATTGGACGTTTTTTCGCATTTCGAATCTTGTGCTCCCTTTCTTTCTTTATATATTGCAAAATAGCTATATTTACACACACTCACCTATACAGGTTTCAATCCACTCTGGATCTCACTGGTAACGACTCTGCTACTGCCAGTTATGACTTCGAAAATCTGATCAACTTAGCCGAAGACGAAGGTGAAGATGATTGTGAAGTGCCTGGTGAGCTTGCAAGACTGCTACTCCAGGAAGAGAGGGCCATTCAGCCACATGAAGAGCCAGTGGAAACGGTAAATCTGGGTACTGAGGCAGACAAAAAGGAAGTCAAGATTGGTGCCAATCTAGAGCTCAGCGTGAAACAACGGTTGGTTCAGATGTTGCATGATTATGTGGAAATCTTTGCCTGGTCCTACGAAGACATGCCTGGGTTGGATACCAACATCGTGGTCCATCACCTTCCTACCAAGGAAGACTGCCCTCCGGTTAAACAAAAGGTCCGCTGTATGCGTCCAGAGATGTCCGAGAAGATCAAAGTTAAGGTTATGAAACAATTTGATGTCGGGTTTCTAGCAGTGACTTCTTACCCTCAGTGGGTTGCCAACGTGGTTCCGGTGCCGAAGAAAGATGGTAAAGTCAGAATGTGTGTTGATTACAGGGATTTGAACAGGGCCAGCCCTAAAGATGACTTCCCTCTGCCTCACATCGACGTTCTGGTTGACAATACTACTCAGCACAAGGTGTTCTCCTTCATGGACGGCTTTTCAGGTTATAATCATATCAAGATGGCTCCTGAAGACATGGAAAAGACTACCTTTGTTACTCAGTGGGGCACCTTCTGCTACAAGGTCATGCCTTTTGGGTTGAAAAATGTTGGGGCAACCTACCAACGTGCCATGGTTGCTTTGTTTCATGACATGATCCACCATGAAATTGAAGTATATGTCGATGATATGATTGCAAGGTCTCAAACTGAGGAGGAACACCTTGACCATCTGCAGAAGCTGTTTGACCGTCTGAAGTTATACAAGCTAAGATTGAATCCGAACAAATGCACATTTGGGGTTAAGTCAAGTTCTTTATATGTCTGGATTCGTCTCTTAATGCTCTACATTTTTCATGTTGTGAGTTTTGCTTGAAAGTCCAGGAATTGGGAGATAGAAAACGCGTGTTGATTGTTGTTCATACAGGTTCAGAGGTTGAAGAAGGACTTTTTGGGCTGGGCTTTGTTTCAGTTTCCTATTTGCACCCTTTTGTTACTTTTAAACCCCCTTGGCCCATTATGCTTATTTTCATGATTTTTTGATATTTTCTTTTTTTTTCTGACTTATTTATTTTTCCTCACAATATTAAAAATATAAAAAAATATTTTTACACCATTTTTATATTTATTAGGCTTTTATTTGTTTAAATTGATATTTGTACATAAATAAATACTTATATACTATTATTTAAAAATACTAAAATTAATACCAATACATTTTATTTTTCTGATTTTTATTTTATTTTATCTTGTGAAAATATTTTATGAAAATATACTTTTCTTGTAAATATTAAATATTTTATTTTTATACATGTTTAATATATTTATCATATAATATAAATACATACATATTTATTAGCATATTTAGAAAAAAAATACAAAATATATACATTTTTATTCTTATTAATATTTAATATTAAAAATACCTTTTTACAAATATACTTCATTTATATTTTATTTTTGTATATAATAAATAAATATTGTACATATTAAATAATTAATACTTTTATTTAATAAATTAGGGTTTTGCCCTAAATACATAAAAAATCCAAAAATTAATACTTTTTCTATTTTTGTTTGTTTGACACATAAAAAATACCTTTTGTTCATACACATAAAAAACATTTTTTTTCTTTTTTGCATCTTGCATATTTATTCCATTTTTATTTAATTATTGTATATTAAATAATTTGTATAATTCAATATTTGATGTAATAGTCTAGGTTTAAATTCCTTGTCAAAATACCCTCATTTGAACGTTTGTACCCCCCTTCCCATATATTGTGTTGTAATAACTTAGGAACTTTATTTTTCGCACTTTAATGCTTTCTAATTATACCATGCTAGAATTAGGGTTTGTATGCAAATCAATTAACCAAAAATAGTTTGACCTAAATTCAAGATAAACAAGCATGAAAATGGACAGCACTAATCACACTTGCACCCCTAGGGTATTCCACTTATTGCCTTCAATAATGGGCCATATTGCATGTTAGGTCTCTTTGGGCAAAACAAAACAATCAAATGATCATAGTCCCTCGATGACGCTTTCGAAAGTTGCCTAAAAAATGATCAAGTCCCTTAAAGGAAAAATTGCCCAAATATACTTGGCACCAATGCAATTATGGTCTAAACGATGACCCGCGCCCGTCCCTTTCACATCCTAACACAAGATTGTCCACCAAATGCAATGGTGGAACAAAATTGTTAAAAGGGTTAAAACATATCAATAATCTTTGAGAACTTTAGGGTAGATAGCTCTTAAGTACTTGTCAACTTGCAAAACAAAAACACTTGCCTATTTTTTAAACCACACTTCACAAACACTTTCAAAACAAACTCTCAAAAAACCTTGAAACATCTTTTCAAAAAGACAAACACCTTTTGTAAAACATTCGAGTAAAGAATTGTTACAAGGGTAGCCTAGACAAGGCATCTTTTTCAAAACATTTTCAAAACCACGCACAAAGCACCATTTCAAACAATTGAAAATTAAGGCAAGTTGATCTAAGCAAGTAACTAAGAGCCCATGGATAACCATGGATAGAAAGGGTGCTAATACCTTCCCTTTCTATAATCTACTCCCCGAACCCACGAAATATCTCAAAGGTTTTTGCTGTTCTTTTTAAACCTTTCCTTAGGATAAAATAAAAAGTCGGTGGCGACTCTTGCTCAACCGAAACATTTGTAAAAACAAACGCAAAACCCTAGTCAGTTCTCCCACCGTATCACAGAACTGGCGACTCTGCTGGGGATCGATAGCCTGAGTGGAGTAACCTTAGGGCTTAGATCACCCTCTTGCATGATTAATTGTTTGTTTTGATTGCTTTATATCTTGGCTCTTTTGTTTGGGTTTGCAATCCTACACCCGGATTTTGGGAAACATTCATAGATAGCAATACGTTGTGGAAACTGTGCGGGGTATACCGACACGGTCGAAGCAATAGCTATATTAGTGCGACATATTTGTGAGTACCGGTAACCCTTGAGTTCAATCAAGGAGAGTACGGGGCCGCTGAGTGATGTCACTAAGCACTAATGACCTAGAACCTTACTTGACCATCTTGGCCTTTTATTAGGGGTAGTGAGATGACCGGCTTTGGTGCAGTCCGAAGTTGGTAGATACTCGATACTACACTCATTGAGGGTTGTTTTCTTGGAATATTTTGGTCGCTAGTTAAGTGGCTAAACCAAAACCATGAACGATGAAAACAATCCAATGATATTGAGCTCCTTAGAACCCAGTTACTATTTATAGGACAGGTTTTTAAGCCAACTACACTCAAGAGGGTACTTACCTATGAAACCTCATGAAAGCCTGAAACTAGGGTTTGGTGTGAATTGCTTGTACATATGTTTTGTGCATACATCATAAACATCATAAAGCATCATATGCATTCACTAACCATTTCAAGGGTTTAGATCTTCATCTTTGTTCTTGTTTTGTAGGTCATGGAAATTCTTCGAAGAAAAACCATCCAAGTCAACCTTGTGAGAATCCCTCCTCAACTCAAGGAGCTCACATCAAGGATTCCGGAAAGCTCGCCCTTCAGTGAAAGACATGGTAGACTGCTCAGCTTAGTCAACACCAACATTGAAGAGGACATGTTGAAAGTGCTATTCCAGTTCTTTGACCCTCTTCATCACTGCTTCACTTTCCCCGATTACCAATTGGTGCCCACTTTGGAGGAGTTTTCTCAACTCCTAAGAATCCCCACCCTTAATCAACTACCCTTCAACGGTATGGAAAAGGAACCAAAGCCTGAAGATGTTGCTCGAGCATTACATCTACAGCCTTCTGACATCAAGGGGCATTGGGAAACCAGAAGCAGCGTCAAAGGATTCTTAGCAAAATTCTTGTTTGAGAAGGCACAAGAATGTTGGAATTCATTGGACCTACAAGCCTTTGAAGAAGTTGTGGCACTCCTTATCTATGGGTTGGTCTT
The DNA here is from genome assembly GCA_948472305.1 of Vicia faba. NCBI lineage: Eukaryota > Viridiplantae > Streptophyta > Magnoliopsida > Fabales > Fabaceae > Vicia > Vicia faba. Next base: position 868,393,318 of record OX451735.1, on the reverse strand, counting down.
GTTCCCAAATCCTGACCAGCTCATAGATGTCAATGCCGTCAAAATCTTCTTATCCAGAAATCCAATACCAACATTGCTTGGGGACATTCTTCACTCATTTTACACACGAACAATGAGAAAGAGGGGTGTTCTCATGTGCTGTACTCCTCTCCTTGCAAGGTGGTTTATTTCGCACCTTCCACAATCTGTCCTGAAGAATGACCAAGGCTCAAGGTGGTCCCAACGGTTGATGACTCTTACTCACTCTGATGTACATTGGTGTTCTCGGTCCAGAGAAAATGTCATCATCATCGATCATTGTGGAGAGTTCCCTAATGTTCCATTACTTGGCATTAGAGGGGGCATTACCTACAACCCTTGCCTAGCTTTGAGGCAATTTGGATATGCACGGAGGGATGGCCCTCACGACATGTTGATTCCTGACCTAGTTTTTGACTTCGACAACGATGCGCAAGGACTTCGCCAAAGGTTCATCAGAGCTTGGAGGATGCCCAACAAGGTTGATAGCAAGACACTGGGGCACAAGAACTCCATCCCTCTTGAGCCTTATCTCAAATGGGTACGAGCCCGAGCCCAGAGTCTAATGATGCCTTATCCTCATGTTCTCCATGTGATTAAAGAGCCCGTCAAGGAAGGAGAGGTTCCCTACACCATCCTACATCCTGACATGCCTACATCGTGGGAGGAGATGCAGAAGAGTTGGATCCAACTCAAGGAGGAACGGAACACTTTTGAAGCCAGCTTCTACGCTAGTGAGAAGAAGGTTCTAGAGCTTACCCGCCGACTCCATGAGGAAGAGACCCTCAACACCTACATCGCACCAAAGAGGATGCGCAATATCTTTTTACCTTGAGAAGTTGTTTTTGTAATATTTGGCCCATGGGGCATTTATGTACTAACAAATTTCTTCTTATTAATATGACGTGCGTTCTTTTTTGTCTGCAACAAGTTTGAATATTCTAAATCCTTGAATGCATTGCATACATAAACATACCATTCATCATGTGCATAAGCAGGTCTCATGCCAGGTTTCCTTATCTGTCTGCTGTTTATTTCAGTAGGATGGATCTCGAGCAAACAGTCAAAGACTTACAGGCTCAAAATGCACAGTTTCAGCAACTCCTGATGACCTTGGCTAAGGGTCAGGAGGATCTAAAGACCTTGCTGGGGAATAAAGACCCAGTGAAAAAGAAGAAAAAGAGACTCGGGGTGGCTACTTTAGGAAGAAGATTTGAAGGAGAGGCCAGAAGAGTGCTTGAATTTCCTCCTACTTCTGAGGAGGGAACCAGTAAAGGGGGTGCGGCTGCGGTACCTTCCGAGTCTGATATGGAAGAAGAGGAGGATGAAGAGGATGAAGACTACTCTGATCAACAATACCCTCCGGCTGATGATAAATACAAAGGTTTAGAAGACAGGTTGGCAGCCATGGAGCTACAGAGGGTGCCGGGTTTGGATTTCGAAGACTTGGGTTTAGTTGCCGGGATTGTGATTCCCCCAAAGTTCAAAGTGCCAGTTTTTGTAAGGTACGACGGGTTGTCCTGTCCAAAAATGCATCTCAGGTCCTACGTAAGGAAGATCTAACCTTATACGGCAGATAAGAACCTTTGGATCCATTTCTTTCAAGACAGCCTTTCTGGGGCTCAACTGGAGTGGTTCTATCAGCTAGAGGGAACCAGCGTCCGAAATTGGGAAGACTTGGCCACCGCCTTTTACAAACAATATCAGTATAATTCTGACCTTGCTCCCACGCGTACCCAACTTCAAGGTATGTCACTGGGAACAAGCGAAGGATTCAAAGAATATGCACAAAAATGGAGGGATTTGGCTGGCAGGGTGCAGCCTCCTTTAACCGACCGTGAACTTGTTGACATGTTTCTAGGGACCCTGTCTGGTCCATTTTTCAACCATCTAATTGGTAACTCTTCCGCGGGGTTTACCGATTTGATCTTAACAGGCGAGAGAATAGAAGCTGGCATCAAGTCAAGGAAGATTCAGAAGGGTGCCGCTGCAAGTGTTGAGAAGAAGCCTTTCAAGAAGGAAACAACTGTGGTATACTCTCAGAGAAGAGCAGGGAAGACTGAACGTCGGCCAACTGTGGGGGCCGTAATGATTCAAAACCCTTCAAGTGAGCAGCCTCGCTATAACCAGTCCAGACCAAATCAACAACGGGTGGAACGGCCACAACGACAGTTCACCCGCATTAATATGACGCCAGCGCAAGTGCTTCCCCATCTGTTAAAGTTGAATCTCGCCACTATCAAAGAGGCACCAAAAAATGTGAATACGTCCTCTCCGCATTATCATCCTAATGCTAAATGCGCCTACCATTCTGACAGTGTCGGGCACGACACCAACGATTGTTGGGAACTCGAGCATAAAATCCAAGACCTGATAGAGGCGAAGGAAGTGGAGTTCGACGCTCTGGAGAAGCCGAACGTGATATCTGCTCCAATGCCGAAGCACGGCCGAAATGTCAATGCCATTGAAGAAGATTTGTATGTTGCTGATGTCAATGATCTGATAACTCCGTTGCTAACCATCAAGTTGAATCTGTTAAAGGCCGGGATTTTCCCGGGATGTAAAGAAGATTGCTACTGCTGTTACTCTCTGCCGTTTGATTGTCCGTTACTAAAGAAAGGCATCCAAGGCCTAATGGACAGTCGACAAATATTGTTTGAAAAAGTTTCTGCTATTCCAACCCATACTGAAGATGTCTCAATCATAACCATTCACGCCAATCTTTCCAAGGCCGTCAGAAAGCCTGTTAAGATTACACCAACTACGAAATCTGTTCCTTTGAAGATAACAATGCCAGGGCCTGTCCCCTACATTTCTGAGAAGTCGATACCATGGAACTACGGCGGTGACGTCTACTACCATGGTATTAAACAAATTGAAATAACTGAAGAAAGTTCGGATGAAGAAGAAGCCAGCATTGGTAACATTGCGGGCACAAGCAAAATCACCCGGAGCGGGAGAATATTTTCTCCAGAGATTGCCCCTTCAAGAGCAATCTTTGGACCCTCATCTGCTGACAAGGTTATTCCTGCACCAATAAAACTCTCCGCTAGAACCCCATTGATTGAAGATGTTGTTGTTCCTAGTATTGTCCCTCCTACCGCTGCTGATAAAGGTAAGGGAATCCAAGTTGAGCTCGTCAGGACGAGGGCTCAACCCTTGGTCATCCCGGAGACCTCCAAGAAAGAAATGGAAGAGATCTTGAAAATAATCAAAAGGAGTGATTACGATGTGGTAGAACAACTTGGGAAAACCCCCTCAAAGATCTCCATGTTGGCACTACTACTTTGCTCAGAATCGCACGCTAAAGCTTTGATAAAATTCCTAAAGGCAGCCCATGTGCCCCAGGAAACCTCTGCAGACCAGTTCCAAAATTGTGTGGCCAGCCTTACTGCGGACAATGGATTAGGTTTCTCTGATGCCGACCTAACTCCTAAAGGTAGAAACCACAATGATGCTTTGCACATTTCAGTCGAGTGCCGAGGAACTACTCTCGCACATGTCTTGGTCGACACTGGTTCGTCGCTGAATGTACTGCCTAAGAAAGCTTTGGACCGACTAGATTGTGAAGGGTTAGAGCTGAAGCCGAGTGATATTGTTGTCAGAGCTTTCGATGGTTCGAAGAGGATGGTCCATGGGGAGGTTGATATTCCCATCAAGGTGGGCACTGAGGTGTTTAAATCTACTTTCTATGTGATGGACATCCGTCCGTCATACTCTTGGTTGTTGGGTAGGCCTTGGATACACAATGTCGGGGCAGTCACCTCTTCCTTGCATCAAATGTTGAAGTACCCTGTCAAGGGGAAGATCATAACCGTCCATGGCGAAGAGGAGTATATGATCAGCCACCTGAACTCCTTCCGGTATGTGGAGGTAGAGGGTGAGTTCATTGAGACGCCTTTCCAGCACTTCGAAGAAGTCCCTCCTGAGATAACAGTAGCAAAGTTGGCAGCTGAAGTACCAAAGCAGATGGCCAGGATGGCATCTCTGGAGGACGCAAAGGCCGCAATAAAGGAGGGGAAGAGTTCAGCATGGGGGCAGTTGCCTGATATTCCACATAAAACAGACAAATTTGGATTAGGGTTCACTGCCGCGGGCCAGAAAGCTATGCGCCGTTTGAAGATTGGAAGAGCGCCAATCTAAATTTCTCCCTACGGAATCAACGCTTTGGAGGATGAAGACGAAGAGAGCAGCATCGAAGAGTGGATTTACCCAACTATCAAAGGAGGATTATGCAACTGGGAGGCAAAAGACTTTGTCCCCATCACTTTTATTCATCAGTAATTTATCTGTCAAACATTTCCTATTGGTCTGTAATATTTATTTTCGAACAATCCGTACACTATCTTTTTACCTCATGCCTTGCCCGGGGCATGTAGGTCCATTTGTAAGGGTTTTGATTATTTTCATATCCATATGCCATGTTTAATGATTCATTGGACGTTTTTCATTTGATAAACTGCTGTGTTCATTTTCTTTCCTTTTGCATTTTTTGTTTAAGGATGGCTATCCCTCACACACACCCACACTCACAAATGCAGGTACCCATCCACTCTGGATTTCATGGGTGACTATTCTGCTAAGATCTGGTCAATCAAGCCGAGTATGAAGATGACGAAGGTTATGAAGTACCAGGGGAACTAGCCAGACTTCTACAGCAAGAGGAAAGAGCCATCCTACCTCATAAAGAGTTGTTGGAGACTGTCAACTTAGGAACCGAGGAAGACCGGAAGGAGGTGCAAGTGGGTGCCAATCTGGAACCAAGTGTCAAGGAGCGCCTGATATAGTTGTTAAATGAGTATGTTGAAATCTTCGCTTGGTCTTATGAAGACATGTCGGGTTTAGACACAGACATCGTGGTTCACCGTCTCCCCACAAGAGAGGATTGTCCACCGATCAAGCAAAAAGTCCGCCGAATGAGGCCTGACATATCTGGAAAGATCAAAGCAGAAGTGATGAAGCAATTCGACGTTGGTTTTCTGGCTGTTACATCCTATCCTCAATGGGTTGCTAACATCGTGCCAGTACCTAAAAAAGATGGCAAAGTCAGGATGTGTGTGGACTACCGGGATTTGAATAGGGCCAGCCCCAAAGATGATTTTCCGCTACCACACATCGATATTTTAATCGACAATACAGCTCAGCATAAAGTGTTTTCCTTCATGGATGGATTCTCGGGCTACAATCAAATCAAAATGGCCCCCGAGGATATGGAGAAAACAACTTTTGTCACACAATGGGGCACTTTCTGTTACAAGGTGATGCCGTTCGGGCTGAAGAACGCAGGGGCAACTTATCAACGCGCCATGGTAGCTTTGTTTCATGATATGATACATCATGAGATTGAAGTTTACGTAGACGATATGATAGCTCGGTCGCAAACAGAGGAGGAGCACCTTGAACATCTAGAAAAGCTGTTTGCCAGGTTGAAAGAATACAAACTCAGGCTGAATCCAAGTAAGTGCACTTTTGGAGTTAGGTCTGGTAAACTTCTAGGATTCATTGTAAGCAATAAAGGCATTGAAGTAGATCCAGCAAAAGTGAAAGCAATACAAGAGATGCCTGCTCCCCGTACTGAAAAGGAGGTTAGAGGGTTCTTGGGGCGCTTGAACTATATTGCCAGATTCATCTCTCATCTGACTTTTACCTGTGAGCCAATTTTCAAACTCTTGAAGAAAGATCAGGTAGTCAAATGGAACGACGATTGCCAAGCTGCTTTTGATAAGATCAAGGAGTATTTTCTAGAACCTCCTATTCTGATGCCACCCGTCGAAGGAAGACCATTGATCATGTATCTGACCGTTTTGGATAACTCAATGGGGTGTGTTTTGGGCCAGCATGATGAGTCTGGTCGAAAAGAGCATGCTATTTATTACCTTAGCAAAAAGTTTACTGACTGTGAGACTCGCTACTCACTGCTCGAGAAAACTTGTTGCGCTTTGGTATGGGCTGCTCGCCGACTAAGGCAGTATATGTTGACTCATACTACCTTGTTGATTTCCAAAATGGATCCTATCAAGTATATCTTCGAAAAGCCCGCCTTATCTGGAAGAATAGCTAGATGGCAAATGATCCTAACTGAGTATGACATCCAGTACACCACCCAAAAAGCTATAAAAGGGAGTGTGCTAGCTGACCATCTGGCTCATCAAGCTATCGAAGATTATCAACCCATGAGATTCGACTTCCCAGACGAGGACATCATGAATTTGGACAATATTGAAGGTAACGGACCATATGACAGACCCGAAAAAGGATCCCGATGGATCCTGTACTTTGATGGTGCTTCAAATGCACTCGGAAACGGTATCGGTGCGATACTCATTTCCCCGGAAGGTTGTCACACACCTTTCACGGCCCGACTTTGCTTCAGCTGCACAAACAACATGGCTGAGTATGAAGCTTGCATCTTTGGTCTCAAGGCTGCTATAGACTTGGGGATCAAATCTTTGATCGTATTTGGGGACTCGGCTTTGGTTATCAGCCAAATCAAAGGAGAGTGGGATACCAAGCATCCTAATCTTATCCCATACAAAGAACATGTCTTGACATTGTTGCCTTATTTCGAGCAAATTACCTTCGAGCATTTCTCGCGAGAAGAGAATCAGCTAGCGGATGCTCTGGCTACAATGTCCTCCATGTTTAAACTCAACTGGGATAATGAGGCTCCCCAAATCACCATCGAGCGAATGGATGAACCTGCACATTGTCACGAGATTAATACCGAAGAAGTAGTGGAACAACCCTGGTTCCATGAAATCAAAAGGTATCTCCAGACTAGAGATTATCCCGAAGGAGCTTCCGTAAATGACAAGAAGTTCTTAAGGAAATTTGCTGCCAAATTCTTCCTGAGCAACGGCATCTTTTACAAACGAAGCCATGATTGTGTATTACTCCGATGCATAGACAAAGCTGAAGCAAAGTTGATCATGACTGAGATACACAGCGGCACATTTGGCACTCACTTGAGCGGGCATACAATGGCTAAGAAGATCCTAAGGGCAGGCTATTACTGGTCTACCATGGAAGCTGACTGCCATCAACATTCCCGTACTTGCCACAAATGTCAAGTCTATGCTGACAAGGTCCATATCCCTCCAGTTCCTCTTAACGTTTTGACAGCTCCATGGTCGTTTGCAATGTGGGGCATCGACATGATTGGAGAGATTAAGCCCACGGCTTCCAACGGACATCGTTTCATCCTGGTTGCCATTGACTATTTCACCAAATGGGTCGAAGCAGCTTCCTTCGCCTCTGTTACTAAAAATGTGGTTGCCCGCTTCATCAAGCAAAATATCATATGCCGGTATGGTGTTCCAGACAGGATCATCACAGACAACGGTACAAATCTGAATAACACGATGATCACCGCTTTGTGTGAACAGTTCAAGATTTATCATCACAATTCATCTCCCTATCGGCCGAAGATGAACGGTACTGTTGAAGCTGCGAACAAAAACATTAAGAAGATCATTCAGAAAATGACAGTCACTTATAAAGACTGGCATGAGATGTTACCGTTTGCTCTACACGGATACCGCACGACGACACGTACTTCAACCGGGGCAACCCCATTTTCCTTGGTATATGGCATGGAAGCTGTCCTGCCTATGGAGGTTCAGATTCCTTCTCTAAGGATTATGAAGGACACAGGTTTGAATGAAGATGATTGGATTCAGACCCGACTTGATCAACTAAATCTGATCGACGAGAAGCGACTCGCTGCTATATGCCATGGTCAGATGTATCAAAAACGGATGATCAAGGCCTTCAATAAGAAAGTCAGACGTCAAGTGTATCAAGTCGGAGATCTCGTAATCAAGCGGATTATCTTGCCGCAAAGTGATCCCAGGGGCAAATGGACTCCTACATATGAAGGACCATTTGTGATCAAGAGCATATTTTCTGGTGGTGCAATGATTCTGACCACCATGGACGGCGACGATTTGCCGCACCCTGCGAATGCAGGTATAGTCAAAAGATACTACGCATAAAATAACCCGACAAGTCGAAAACCCGAAAGGGCGGCTTGGGCAAAAATGGGCATCCCGGTGAACCAAAAACCCGAAAGGGCGGTTCAGGCAAAAATTAGGGATAAAAACAAAAAAAAATCTGTACACCCGGCAAGTTGAAAACCCGAAAGGGCGGCTTGGGCAAAAAGGGGTTTCCCGATGGATCGAAAACCCGAAAGGGTGATTCAGGCAAAAGTTAGGGAATTAAAGCGTATGACTATGTCTCGTCGGATCACTTCAAAGACAATCTCTTCATCAACCAGTTCCAGGCTTCTGATCAATCCAGTCATCGGCAGACGAAGCATTGAATGGACAGCTATTTAGAGTTGTGAAGGCTATAGCGGAATGGAATCCCATGGAATTATTTCACATAGCCATCTTTCTTTTATATAAATCTTTCAATATTTACGACGAAATCCTCTTACTAGGATGATTGTCTCCTTTGTACAAATATACTCATAGAAAGTTAATACAAATACTTTTCCCAGAAATTTGTGTCGTTTCCTTTTTCTTTTCTCTTGCACTAATTGTTTTATTTTGAGAAACGTCCAATGTTTTGTTAAATAGGAATATGCATTTGAACATAATCATTTCCTTATGAATCAAGAAAGAGGATTACTGATAGGTTGAAGGTGCAATTGGATATCTCGATATCCTTTCAAAGGAAATCCCGAGCAGATTCGAAATCCACATTCCTTAGTCAGAACTTAATTCCCTGAACAGAGTCAGACTTCAGAATCCTCATCAGCGAAAGCTCTCTCAAAAAACTGATTTCCCCAGCCAGAGAATCCTCCAGAACTTAATTCCCCTCAAAATTAAGTTTCAATATCCTCAGCAGAGCTAAAACTTCAGGCTATCGATCCCCAGCGGAGCCAGACTAGTGAACCTTCTCCCCACAGAGATGCTTCTCACTAGGCTAGAGATTCTCAGTCTTACCTCCCCAGCTTAAGTCTACCAGGTTCTAAAATCCCCAGTAGAAATCATCAGAATTTCTCTTACCCTGCAAGTCACCAAGGAAATTCCAAGTCCCCGCAAGTGGTTCTAAGGCCCCTCGACGTTTGAAGGTCTGGTATTCCCAAAGCAAATCTGAAGACTTTCAGTTTTCAGTTCCTCATTGTATATTCGAAGATTCTCCAGTGAAGATCTCCTCAAGACAGGAATTCCCCAGAAGATTAGTATACAACCCAAGCTCCTTATTCCCCAGCAACAGCCAAGAATTTTTTCTTCCCGGCAGCAGTCAAGATGCTTTTATCTTCAGCCATCTCGGATTCATCTATCCTCCGCAAGACAGCTCTCCAGCTTACATGCGCATTCATTTACATTCATATAACATACATCGCATTATGCATCATGACATTGCATACAACTAACTCTTTACCTTTTCAGGTAAGATCAGTCAACAGACAAAAATCATTATCTTCCGAGATTCTTTTTAGAAATAGTTCAGATGTGACCCAGACATGGCGACATTCTGATGCTTATTCCAGATTCATCCAGATGCAGTTTCATACGAGCTCATCATCAGGAAACCCTACACCGGTTCCTCCTCAACTTCAAGATTTCTGAAAACAGTTCACGGGTTCTCCAAGTAATGGATGTTAACCTATCGCTTGTTCAGTTTCTTCTCAAGACTTCTGAAAACAGTTTATGGATTCTTCCCCACAACGGATGTTAATCTATCGCTTGTTCAGATGCAACTTTTGAAAACAGTTTACGGACGCTTCCCAACAACGGATGCTGCTCTATTGCTTATTCAACTTCAAGACTTCTGAAAACAGTTTATGGATTCTTCCCCACAACGGATGTTAATCTATCGCTTGTTCAGATGCAACTTTTGAAAACAGTTTACGGACGCTTCCCAACAATGGATGCTGCTCTATTGCTTATTCAACTTCAAGACTTCTGAAAACAGTTTATGGATTCTTCCCCATAATGGATGTTAATCTATCGCTTGTTCAGATGCAACTTTTGAAAATAGTTTACGGACGCTTCCCAACAACGGATGCTGCTCTATTGCTTATTCAACTTCAAGATTTCTGAAAACAGTTCACGGGTTCTCCAAGTAACGGATGTTAACCTATCGCTTGTTTAGTTTCTTCTCAAGACTTCTGGAAACAGTTTATGGATTCTTCCCCACAACGGATGTTAATCTATCGCTTGTTCAGATGTAACTTTTGAAAACAGTTTACGGACGCTTCCCAACAACGGATGTTGCTCTATTGCTTATTCAACTTCAAGACTTCTGAAAACAGTTTATGGATTCTTCCCCACAACGGATGTTAATCTATCGCTTGTTCAGATGCAACTTTTGAAAACAGTTTACGGACGCTTCCCAACAACGGATGCTGCTCTATTGCTTATTCAACTTCAAGATTTCTGAAAACAGTTCACGGGTTCTCCAAGTAACGGATGTTAACCTATCGCTTGTTCAGATTCTTCTCAAGACTTCTGAAAACAGTTTATGGATTCTTCCCCACAACGGATGTTAATATATCGCTTGTTCAGACTCTTCTCAACTTTTGAAAACAGTTTATGGATGCCTCCAGATACGGATGTCAATCTATTGATTATTCAGACCCCCAGTTTGGAGATGGTCCAAAGCATGGACACCTTTCCGATACTCATTCCAGATGGCATCTTTAAGCCCATCCCCGACAAGTTTCTGTCACTCCTCCCGATGGAATCGTTAAGCCCATCTCCAAATGGTATCTCTAAGCCCATTCCCGCATCCATTGCTTTGACGAGTGCAAATTTAAGGGCACTCTAGTGTCCAATCTCCTTTTACCCTCGAGTCACGAAAGGCAAACTTGCCAATCTAACTCTTCGGATTCAAGAAGATTGAACAGGGGCAACTGTTGTACCCCAAAATTTGCCCTCCCATTTTCTCAATAATTTCTCATCACAAAGCCCTTGGAGCTCAAGATCCAGTTAGGGTTTCATCTGCTCAAGACTTCTCCTTGCACTGTTGACCCAAATTAGGGTTTGTGTTTGCACAAAGATGTTTTGACCTAAAATGCCTAAGATGACTTTCATGCTTCATATTGGACTCCCAAGTTTATCCACATCAAGTTTCAAGCCTTAATTCCAATCTTTGCCCAGTCAATTGGACAGTTGACCTAGAAATCAGCTGTATTGGGGAAAAAGTCAACTGTGGCCAATTGACAGTCAAATCTAATGAAAATTGACCCACATCAACATTATTAACTCACATGGACCATTTGATCAAGTTTGGATCACAATTCCACAAGAAATTTGATCAGATCACCAAAAGGGCAAAATCGTCATTTTTAGGGTTTTGACTGCACAAAGGCAATTTTTGACTGTTTGACCTAGCCAATGGCAAACCAAACTCACATATGGACTCAAGGACCCCATGGAATTGTCTTGACATACTCAACAAGTTCAAAAGATCCCAAGTGCACAAGATTGACAATTGAATTTCCCAGTCAATTGATCAATTTTGACTGTATACTGAAAAGTCAAACTTTGACTTTTTGGTCAAAATCAAGTGTCAAGATTCATTTTTCATCAAAACATGCCAAATCATGAAACTTGTTCATCAAGAAATCAAGAATTGCAAATTAGGGTTTGAAATGAAGATTTTTCATAACTTAGAATTTTTCTAAGTTATGAAAAACCCTAATTTTTTCCTAACTTTGTCCCACTTTCTCACCAAGATTCATTTGGATTCAAGCAAAAGTCAAAACATGAAAGTTGTATCCTATTGCAAAATCTACAACTTTGATTCACAAAGTTTTCCCAAAATAAGCTTGTAGCTCAAGTTACAATTTTTGGAACAAGGGTACTAAACCATTCTTAACTTAGAGAAAATTTGACCTATTTTAGGCAAGGTTTTTACCTAACTTCAAGACCATTTTTCACATACTTCCACTTGTAATTTCCATTTTCATTTCAAAGATGGATTGTATTACACATTCCAAGCTTTCCAAAATGTCCAAGAACTCATTAAACAACCTCATGGTTAGAGAGAATCAAATTTGGCAAGTTGGGAAAAACTCACTTTTGATTTGGCCAAGTTACATGTTCATACATCTAGGCCATTTTGAAATCAGCTTGCACAACTTGATTACAGATCCTATGTCCCTTTTGCACTCATAAATTTAATGCAAACTCATTATGCCAAGACCATATTTTATGTGTTCAAGCATTACATAAAGGTTTAGTCCCAAAATAGAAAAAGCATAATGTCCATTTTTGCAAAAGTAAGCTTTATGTCAATTAGCAATCCAAGCAAGTACAGTGCAAATCTCTTTGGCACAAGTTTATGAGCTAATTACACTGATCAAGGCCAAGGTATGCAGCACATTAGGGGGCCTCTATCAGTCTAAAAACTCAAGTGGACATTTGTTGCTTAAAAGTTGAAGAAACATAGCATAACCATACACAACTCTCATCTCAGCTAACACAGGCTTAAGAAAACTTGTCAAACACATTCTAAACATCCATCCTGACCTGGGACACGAGCCTATCATCTCCAATACCTCCCCATTCACAGAATCACCCTCAAACTGCCAAAACAGGGGACCTGCTGCAGATTGAGTTCCATAGCTCAATCCTTTCATGCATTCTTGCTAAAAACACTTCAAACACATCCCACAACATCCCTTGAAGCTATTCCAAACCTCAAACACGGCCTGTAACACTCCCATTCAACATCACCATTTTCATTCTTCTATTTTGCAGGTGGAGTTCTATAACTCGATTCAGCTAGTTTCAAAGCAAAGTAAAACTTGGAATAGCATCCCTGGACATCAAGGAAGCTGTACCAATCATCACCTTGCACTGAAAGTACCTCCATCACCAGATACGATTCCAACTGAACAGGTAAGTTCATGAACTCATACCTCTCTATCCAGGCATTGTTAGCTTTAGGTTTGTGAAGAAAATATGTCACATTCATAGCCCTGAACATGCCCATGTAATTAGTTTTCATTTATATTATGTGTGCTGTGAGAATTTAATGTCTGAACATGGAACAAAAACTAGGTCAGGAATTGGGGGAGAAGAAATTATCTCTCATCTTAGAGAGTTAAGTCAAGTTCTTTATATGTCTGGATTCGTCTCTTAATGCTCTACATTTTTCATGTTGTGAGTTTTGCTTGAAAGTCCAGGAATTGGGAGATAGAAAACGCGTGTTGATTGTTGTTCATACAGGTTCAGAGGTTGAAGAAGGACTTTTTGGGCTGGGCTTTGTTTCAGTTTCCTATTTGCACCCTTTTGTTACTTTTAAACCCCCTTGGCCCATTATGCTTATTTTCATGATTTTTTGACATTTTCTTTTTTGTTCTGACTTATTTATTTTTCCTCACAATATTTAAAATATAAAAAAAAATTTACACCATTTTTATATTTATTAGGCTTTTATTTGTTTAAATTGATATTTGTACATAAATAAATACTTATATACTATTATTTAAAAATACTAAAATTAATACCAATACATTTTATTTTTCTGATTTTTATTTTATTTTATCTTGTGAAAATATTTTATGAAAATATACTTTTCTTGTAAATATTAAATATTTTATTTTTATACATGTTTAATATATTTATCATATAATATAAATACATACATATTTATTAGCATATTTAGAAAAAAAAATACAAAATATATACATTTTTATTCTTATTAATATTTAATATTAAAAATACCTTTTTACAAATATACTTCATTTATATTTTATTTTTGTATATAATAAATAAATATTGTACATATTAAATAATTAATACTTTTATTTAATAAATTAGGGTTTTGCCCTAAATACATAAAAAAATCCAAAAATTAATACTTTTTCTATTTTTGTTTGTTTGACACATAAAAAATACCTTTTGTTCATACACATAAAAAACATTTTTTTCTTTTTTGCATCTTGCATATTTATTCCATTTTTATTTAATTATTGTATATTAAATAATTTGTATAATTCAATATTTGATGTAATAGTCTAGGTTTAAATTCCTTGTCAAAATACCCCCATTTGAACGTTTGTACCCCCCTTCCCATATATTGTGTTGTAATAACTTAGGAACTTTATTTTTCGCACTTTAATGCTTTCTAATTATACCATGCTAGAATTAGGGTTTGTATGCAAATCAATTAACCAAAAATAGTTTGACCTAAATTCAAGATAAACAAGCATGAAAATGGATAACACTAATCACACTTGCACCCCTAGGGTATTCCACTTGTTGCCTTCAATAATGGGTCATATTGCATGTTAGGTCTCTTTGGGCAAAACAAAACAATCAAATGATCATAGTCCCTCGATGACGCTTTCGAAAGTTGCCTAAAAAATGATCAAGTCCCTTAAAGGAAAAATTGCCCAAAGATACTTGGCACCATTGCAATTATGGTCTAAACGATGACCCGCGCCCGTCCCTTTCACATCCTAACACAAGATTGTCCACCAAATGCAATGGTGGAACAAAATTGTTAAAAGGGTTAAAACATAGCAATAATCTTTGAGAACTTTAGGGTAGATAGCTCTTAAGTACTTGTCAACTTGCAAAACAAAAACACTTGCCTATTTTTTAAACCACACTTCACAAACACTTTCAAAACAAACTCTCAAAAAACCTTGAAACATCTTTTCAAAAAGACAAACACCTTTTGTAAAACATTCGAGTAAAGAATTGTTACAAGGGTAGCCTAGACAAGGCATCTTTTTCAAAACATTTTCAAAACCACGCACAAAGCACCATTTCAAACAATTGAAAATTAAGGCAAGTTGATATAAGCAAGTAACTAAGAGCCCATGGATAACCATGGATAGAAAGGGTGCTAATACCTTCCCTTTTTATAATCTACTCCTCGAACCCACGAAATATCTCAAAGGTTTTTGCTGTGCTTTTTAAACCTTTCCTTAGGATAAAATAAAAAGTCGGTGGCGACTCTTGCTCAACCGAAACATTTGCGAAAACAAACGCAAAACCCTAGTCAGTTCTCCCACCGTATCACACTTGGTATACTGAGTTGCCTTGAAATGATTGATATGTTGATTTCTGATATGTTTGCTTGAGGAAATGCTTGTGTCTGTATTATTTGATGATGATTTTGAGTATGGTTGCCCCCTATGATGAAAGTTTTCTGAGGGTGTGTGTTGCCTGACTTTGAGTTGCCTTGAATGCTTGATATGCTGGTTGTTGCCTTGTATGCTTGTATGCTGATATTGATGCTTGCCCCTGTATGTTAACCCAGTGATGACAACATTCTGAGGGTTTAGAGTTTTGGTTGGGTTTTGTTGATATGTTTAGGTTGAGCAGTTTGAAAGGCTTAGACAAGTTGTTTGGTATGGCTTTGATGCAGTCTAAGGCTTGGACAGGTTAAGCTTGGCTTCAGCAGGTTTTAGACTTGTATGGATTTTATTTCAGTGTAAGGCAGGCTTGGCTTGCTGTTTGTAATCTTGAACACAGGTTGATGTTTTAGGCTTTTTGTGAGAGGCAGGTTATGCTTATGCAGCTTAGAGGCAGGTTTGATGTTTTGAATGTTTGTGGTGAGCTTGCAGGTTTAGGCTCTTGGGCTTGGTGCTCTTATTTGAGCTTGGACAGGTTTACTGGCTTTGAATGCAGGTTTAGAGGCAGTCTTGAAAGGCCTTTTGGATTTTAGGCTTGTAGTCTTGACAGTTTGATATGAGTTATGCAGGTGAAGGCCTTTTGAGGTTTGGAAGCAGCTCTATTTTTCTTGACAGTTTGTGAAGTTCTATTTTCTTTTTGATATTTCTGCCTCCTATTTCTACTGTTCTATCTCAGTTTTGTTTTATATCCCTCAAGCCTAAAGCCTGTAAGCCCTTTCTTTTCTCCTTTTTCTCTCTCTCTTGACAGATTAAAAGCATTTAATATTGCTTATGTTTGTCCTTTACTGAAAAGGTAGCTGCTGGAAAATGATGTATTTTAACATGCTTGCTTGTACATTAGTTTTTCTCTGCATACTTCTTTTCTCTGTGTACTTTGTTGACAGCATTTTGTACTTTGATATCTTTCCATATCCTTTTGGACAGCTTTTGATATCTTTGGCTTTGGGCAGCTCTAGTTGACTTTGGATTTTGTAGTTCAGTTTGGACTTTGTTGGCAATGATTTTGAAACTTTGAAATGTGCAGTTTGTTGACAATGCAGTATGTTTGAAAATTTGAATTTGTGCAATTATAACTTTTGTGCATTTCATGTCTTTTTGCAAGCATTATTTTCATCCCTCTTTGTGAACAGGGAGAAATCTCGTGATTTGCAGAGAGGGCAAACTGATTTCGGCCAGTTGCTTTTAATGATGAATCCATTTTTTTATCTGTCTGTCTTTTTAATTTTATCTGCTTTTGACTTCTTCTTTTCTTTTTGCAGATAAAAATCAAATGGAGAGGAGTAGCAGTAGAAGCTGAAGATTTGAAGATTTTTAGGACATAGCTTTGTTTCCATTTTAATTATTTGTAATAGTATTAATGTAAATAACTGTAAATAAATTTACAGTATTTAAATAATATATGTAACAAACAATTCAAAATAAATAAACATCCCTCTTTTTATCAGTTAATTCTTCTTCCAATTCATTGTTCATTTAATTATTTATAATTCTTAAAATTATAATAACTGGAAATAAATCCCAATCATTTTAACTCAGAATAATAAATAATCAATAAACGTCCGGAATCTTGAATAATCAAAGCACTGCACAGCTAAACAACACACGTCCACATGTCCCTTTTTTATTTGATTAAATCCAACACTGCAAACTCAAATCAAATGCCTCAGTTCACATCTCAGAATAACTTGAAAAGCACTGTAGAATTAATTCGTTCTGAGAAATATGCGCACAAAAACCCTAGTTTTGTTTTAATTGTCAGAGAAGCGTCCGTCTGATCAAAACCTGAGCCAACTCAAACAAACCCTAAGCAATCTGTTTGAACTGCTTTAAAATCAAAGAAAACCCTAAATCTTGTCTGACTGACGAGAAAAATCTGTTTGACCGATTCTTGAGCCAGTCTGGAAAAAAAATCAAGAAAAGCCCGAAGCTGTGATTTCTTGTGGAAAAATACGAGGGAAAATTTTGGGGTACAACAGTTGCCCCTGTTCAATCTTCTTGAACCTGAAGAGTTAGATTGGCAAGTTTGCCTTTCGCGACTCGAAGGTAAAAGGAGATTGGACACTAGAGTGCCCAAAAATTTGCGCTCGGTGATGTGATGGTAGAGGGAATGGGCTTACAGGTGCCATTTGATGATGGGCTTAACGATGCCATCTAGGGATGTGAAAGAACCTTGTTGGGAATGGGCTTATAGATGCCATTTGGAAGTGTAATGGATAGTTGTGGAGATGGGCTTACAGATGCCATCGGGAGGTGTGACGGAACTTTGTCGAGAATAGGCTTATAGATGCCATTGTGTGTCGATCGCGTAAGAGATTCCTTAGCGAGAACTTGCGTACTTGAGAAAGAAAGATAATTTCCTGGCCTGTTACAGGGGTTGACCTTCAAACTTTTCATGCAGATATGCCCTAGCTAGATACAGGTATCGAATCTACAATCAATCGCTCACAAATATGCCCTGGCTGGATACAGGTATCGAATCTGGAATTTGTTGCTCACAGATATGCCCTGGCTAGATACAGGAATCGAATCTGGAATTAGTCGTCTACATATATGCCCTGGCTGGATACAGGTATCGAATCTTGAATTTGTTGTCTACAGATATGCCCTGGCTGGATACAGGTGTCGAATCTAGAAATTATCGTCTACAGATATGCCCTGGCTGGATACAGGTGTCGAATCCGGAAATTGTCGTCTATAGATATGCCCTGGATGGATACAGGTATCGAATCTGGAAACTCTTCATGCAGACATGCCCTGGCTAGATACAGGTGTCGAATTTACAATCAATCACTCACAGATATGCCCTGGCTAGATACAGGAATCGAATCTGGAATTGGTAGTTGATAGTAATCATCTTTGGATTGACCTTTTCCTGAAAAGGCAAAACATTAGTTGTATGCAATGTCATGATGTATGAGATGCATGATGTCATGATGTTCTTAAAAATAAATGAGATCGTGTGATATGATGCATATATGTATGTAAGCAGGATGTGTGAAATGTTTATGAATGTATTTTCGTCTGGGAAAATAAATCCTTGACGAATGTCGGGAGCTTGTTGAATCCTGGGCTGATGTTGAAGAGTAGAGTTCTTCGTTTCTGTTGGGGATGATGGTTGCAAGAATAAACCGGTAGGAGAAGATGACTCCGTTTGGGGAATAAACTTGTTGGAGAGATTACTCTGCGGGGAATTAATCTGTGGGAAGAGATACTTCGCTGAGGTTTTGATGAGAGCTCCTCTGGGGATTCCACTGGTAAGTTATGTTGGGGAATTTGATGAACTCCGCTGGGGATAGGAGAATCTTGACTGATGTCGGGGAAAGTGAATCCTTGACTGCTGTAGGGGAGGGAAAGAATCTTTTGATTGTTGAAAGTGAGAAATCCTGGGACCGCTGTTGGGGAATCCGGAGCTTGGGTTGTATGCCAATCTACTGGGGATTCTTGTCTTGAGGACATCTTCACTGGAGAATATCCGAATATCCTGTGAGGAACTGAGAACGAGAGTCTTCACTCTGCTTGGGGATTGATAGTTGGAAGTTTTAGCTCCGCTGGGGATTTTGTTTTGGCTCCACTGGGGATTTTGAACTTGACTCTGAGGGGAGTTAGCTTCTGGAAGGCTCTCTGGCTGGGGATTGCGAGAATCTTTTGAGTTTGAAAAGGAACTAGTGTAGGGTTTCCTGATGATGAGTCCGTGTAAAATTGCATCTGGTTTGAGAAGGAACC
Source organism: Vicia faba (assembly GCA_948472305.1). Lineage (NCBI taxonomy): Eukaryota > Viridiplantae > Streptophyta > Magnoliopsida > Fabales > Fabaceae > Vicia > Vicia faba. The sequence continues at coordinate 868,374,471 of OX451735.1, read as the reverse complement.
TGTGTAGGGTTGCTTCATGATGAGTCCGTGTAAAACTGCATCTTGGATTTGAGAAGGAACCTGCGTAGGGTTGCTTCATGATGAGTCCGTGTAAAACTGCATCTTCCAACAGGTGATGAAGGAATTGTTGAACACTTTTGACATTCGAATGCTCCAAGTGGTGATGAAGGAGACTTTTCATGTAGATAATTTCCTGGCTAGTTACAGGTGTTGATCCATAATCAGTCATCCACAGATATTTTCCTGGCTTGTTACAGGTGTTGATCTGGAACTTAAGAAAGGTTGGTCGAGTAGATACTGTCCTGGCTTGTTACAGGTGTTGATCTCTGACCTGAGAAAGAAAGATGGCTCCCTGGCTTGTTACAGGTGTTGATCTTCAATCTCTTCATGTAGATGATTTCCTGGCTTGTTACAGGTGTTAATCCATAATCAGTCGTTCACAGATATGCCCTGTGTTGTACCCCAAAATTTGCCCTCCCATATTCTTCAAGATTTGACAAGCATCACCTCCAATGGTTCAAAGTCTACTCAAGGGCTACACAGTCAACCATCCTCCTAAGCCAGCCAAATTAGGGTTTTGGTTCTTGCAAGGAAGTTGAGGTTTCCAAGGGCTCAATCAAGTCACATATGCTCATATACATTGTCAAGCACCTACATGTCAAGTTTCAAGGCTCACAAGGTCAAATTGCACAGTCAAAAACCCTAAATGCTTCACAGTCAACTGCAGGGGTAATATGGTCATTTGACAGTCAAAAGTCAAGATTTTTGGTCAACATCTTATTTTGAAGCCACAATCATCATTTGATCAAGTCTTGATCATGATTTCACAAGAATGGCTCAAAAATCATCAAGATGCAAAAGTTTCTATTTTTGGACAGTTGAAAAGTCAACTGTAACTTGACCAAGGCATAACTTTTTCATGGTTCATCATAAAAATCCCATCCAATGCTCATCTTGAAGGGGAGGACATTTCCTATAACTCATCTTCACATTCCAAGTCCAAGAAATGCTCTCACAAAAAGTTATCAATTTCAACATTATAGGTCATTTTCAAAAGTCAACAAAAAGGCACTTTAAGTCAAAGACCATAACTTGAGATTGGTAAATCAAAATGACATGGGACTAAAGACATTGTTTAGATGACTTCAAGACCTTTCCAAAATGTCCAAGAACATGTTCATAGCTTTAAAATTGAGCAAGATATGCATTGGAGAAGTTGGGGAATTTTTGTGAAATGGCCAAAGTCAATTATCCTTGAAACTTCATTTTTGACAAAAGGGGCCCACTTTTCCCACTTGATTCAGCTTGGCCATGCTTCCCACGTGTCCCACAATTTATTTCAAGATTTAAAATTAATTTTTCCATTTTTATTTAATTTTATTTGATTTAATTCATTTTAAATCTTTAAAATTCAAATAAAAATCAAAGAAATTAATGGAGGGATATATTTTGTGATGATTAGCTTTGATACACCTTAAAACACATTCCAAATTCGTACAAGGCCTAATACAAGCAAGAAATTCAAATTTTGACACAAAAGGCAAGTTGGTTCAATGTTGGTTATGGAGGAAATCAAGAACATAATTGCATAAGCTTAATGACCATAATTCTGATTGAGATTCATTACATAACATATATGCAAGCATTCCTTGTACAGACACGACCTAGAAACCCTCAAAACGGCCAAACACATTTCAAACTTTCAAGAGAAAAAAGCAAAACTGAAAACCTATTTGCAGCCTGTTCCAAGCCTCCATTTCAATCCAAATACATTCCTTGTATCCCTAGGAACCTTTGGCAATCAGAACCAAGCGCAATCACTCAAGGAATCATCCCATACAACTCACTCGGTTTGCTTCATTTCTCAAAACTGTATATCATATTTCATGAGCATTTGATCCATTTTTTTTATTGGTTTGTATTGTTAGGGGCCTTCTGAAGCTAATGGAATAATCTAATTGCATTCTAACGCGTTAAATCATGATTTACCATTAAAGCATTTTAGGGTTTTCAAGGTTTAAAATTGGGGGTTTCACCATACTGTAAAATCAGGGTCCCAAACAGGCATGGACGAATTCAGCTGGACAAGACGAATAAAATGGACCCATCGCGCCTAATTTATGCTTCACGAGGAGCTAATCGCTATTATTGAAATACCTGTATTTTGTGGGGGTTTAAAACCCCCGCTATATGTTTTGTATTTTGCAGAAAAAAGCTTGAAGATGACTGCGTGGCAGCCAGGCATAGGTGTATTCAAATTCGCGCGCGTTGTTTCAGCCTATAGGGCACTTATTCCATACATGTTTTGTTCCTATTATGTTTACAACTAATTGCGTTTGGTGTAGTGGCTGGCAGCGTGTCATGTAATCTTTGGGACCTGGGTTCGATTCCCAGGTCCCCTTATAATTTCCATATTATTTTCTTCAACGTTTTCCTGTGCAGATTCCAATATGAGGTGCATCATAAGTCTCACCCATCCAACAAGCCAAGTGTCATCAACGCAGATCCAAAGGACAAAAAGTGAGGGACACCATGGTCTGGAGTCAACGCACGTGTAGGCAACCAAAAAAAGTCAAGCAGGCCTTGTTCAAATGGGCCAGAATCTCAGTCCAACACCCCCCATTTCAGTCCACACCCCTTGGGTTTTTACTCTTCTTTTTATTTTATTTTGACATTTTCTTCTTTTTTTTATTTACTTGCTTTATTTTATTTTATTTTATTAACAAATTAACTTAATTAGCATATTTTCATAAAATCAAAAAAATAGAATTACATCATCATTATTATTATTATTTTATTTTGTAAATAAACATTAACTAAAATAATTTAATTAGGCCATTTTAATTCCTTTTCTTAAATAATTAAAATAGATCTAGAATTAGGTAAAGTTCACTTTTAATTTTATTTCATTTATTTTATTTCAATAAAACACAAAAAAAAACAAAAAATATTTTCTTTTAATTAAATTAATTAATTAGTCATTAATTAACTTTAATTTCACTTTAATTACAAAAAGACCAAAAAATCAATTTCTTTTCTAAAAAAGGGTCAACACCCTTAGACATTCCCGATCAATTTATTCGCGCGCATTTACTTTATTTGATTATTATGTAATTGCCTTCAAGAATGTAATAGTTAAATAGGTTTATCGCTTTATTTAATTTCCGTACTTATTTACCAAAAAACGGGTCTTTGTAATTTTTGGCGATGTATAGACCCGCGCCTTGTAATAGCGTAGGATTTATTTTTCCGCAATTTACTTTCCGCACCCCTTAACTATTAACTTGCATGAAAGAATATATGTAAATAAAAACAACCCGTAGCTCACTAATTAACCAGACAAACATTAACTGAATACAACACACAAATACACACACCACTTCTAGGGTACGTCTCACTTGTTGCCTTCGAAACGTGGTCGTCAAGTATAGGACGTCTTAGCGGTCCTTATGTCCATGATCCAGTTGCCTCGAAACAGTTGCCTCGAACCAGTTGCCTCGGAACAGTTACCTCGAAACGGTTGCCTCGGATTAAAAAAGGATCAAGGACATAAGGGTAGCTTCTAAGGTGTCCTGCTGTTGCTTCGGTGACCACACTGTCCCTAAACTCGAATTGACCCGAACACCTCCAACGGTGGTGCTACCTACCTCTCAATGGCGGGATGGCACTACCTAAAGGACTTATACACAGCCTAATTCCTTAGGGTAGGTAGATGACTCATAGATACTTGCTCTCTCTAAAAAACAAAACAAAAACCTTTTCACATCGACACTTTCAAAAAGCTTTCAAAACAATTTTTCAAACACTCTTTAGGACTGATACAAGAGTTATTCAGAAATCTTTCAAAGAAACTTTTTCAAACCCACTCACATTTTGAAAAGCAAACATTTTGAAAACATAAGAGCAAGTATCTAAGAGCCCGTGGATAACCACGGATAGAAAGGGTGCTAACACCTTCCCTTTCTATAAATCTACCTCCCGAACCGAGAAACAATCTCATAAGGAATTTTGCTGTGCTTTTGTCCTGTCCATGTTGGAGAAAATAAAAGACGGTGGCGACTCTTGCTTCCGCGACATTTCGTGAAACCAGCTTTAAACAGTCAGTTCTAAATCCACCGATCACAGAACTGGTGACTCTGCTGGGGATGATTTTAAGTGAGGTGTACCTTAGGATAGCTCATGCTTGTGTTTTCAATTGCTTTGTTTTGCTTGCTTTAATATTATTGGTCCTGTCTTGGGAGTTCTATAGATCCTAACCCGGATCTGGGGGATACCTTCTTAGAAAGTAGCAACAAGACTGTGAGGGAACTGTGCGGGGTATACCGACACGGTTGAAGCAGTCTGCTACATTGATGTGGCACTTTGGTGAGTACCAGTAACCCTTGAGTCAAGTCAAGGAGAGTACGAGGCCGCCGCATGGTGTCGTGAAGCATCAACTGACCTTAGGAACCTTAATTGAACCATCTTGGCCTCTTTAGGGTAGTGAGATGACTACTTTGGTGCAATCTGAAGTTGGTTGATACTCGATACTACACTCAGTTGAGGGTTGTTTTCTTGGGATATTTTGATCGCCAGTTCAGTGGCTAAATCGAAACGATGAATACAGAAAGCAATCCAATGATATTGAGATCCTTAAAACCCGGTTACTTTGATAGGACAGGTTTGAGCCCACCAACTTCAAGAGGGTAGTACCCCAAACTTCATGCTGGCCTAAACTCTAAGGGTTGTGGTGTGACTTGTGTGCCTTATCATGTTTGCTTTTGTGAATACTTGTGGTGTGCTCTTATCATAGCATCATAACATCATACAGCATCATATGAATCCACTAACCACTTCAGGGGTTCGAATCTTCATCTTTGTTCTTGTTTTGTAGGACATGGAAACTATCCGCAGAAAGACAATTCAGGTCAACCTTGTAAGGGTCCCTCCTCAGCTTAAGTAGCTTATATCCAGGATTCCCGAGAACTCTTCATTCAGTGAAAGACATGGTAGACTCATCAGCTTGGTCAATACCCACATTGAGGAGGATATGGTGAAAGTGTTGTTCCAGTTCTTTGACCCTCTGCACCACTGTTTTACTTTCCTGGATTATCAACTGGTGCCTACATTGGAATAGTTCTCCCAGCTTCTGAAGATCCCTATCCTCAGTCAACTACCCTACAACGGTACGGAAAGGGACCCAAAACTTGAAGAGGTTGCTAAAGCATTATGCCTACAACCATCTGACATCAAGGGACATTGGGAAACCAAAAGTGGTATCAAAGGGTTCTTGGCCAAGTTTCTGTTTGAGAAAGCACAAGAATGTTGGAATTCCCTTGACCTACAAGCCTTTGAAGAAGTTGTAGCCCTCCTTGTTTATGGGTTGGTGATGTTCCCTAAGCCAGATCAGCTTATAGATATCAATGCTGTCAAGATCTTCATGTCCAGGAATCCTATACCTACGTTGCTTGGGGACATCCTTCACTCATGTTACACTCGAACCATGAGAAAGAAAGGTGTTCTTATGTGTTGCACTCCTCTCCTGGGAAGGTGGTTTATTTCGCACCTTCCACAATCAGTTTTGAAGAACGAACGGGGTTTGAGATGGTCACAACGATTAATGACTCTTACGCATGCTGATATACATTGGTGTTCTCGGTCCAGAGAAGACGTCACTATCATTGATCGTTGCGGGGAGTTTCCTAATGTTCCTTTACTTGGAATTAGAGGAGGTATTACTTACAACCCATGATTGGTTTTGAGACAATTTGGATATGCTCGGAGGGATGGCCCTCATGATATGCTGATTCCTGACATAGTTTTTGACTTCGACAACGATGCACAAGGACTTCGCCAGAGATTTATCAGAGCTTGGAGGATGCCCAACAGGGTAGACAGCAAGACACTGGGGCACAGGAACTCCATCCCCCTGGAGCCTTATCTCAAGTGGGTCCAAGCCCACTCCCAGAAGTTGGTGATGCCATATCCTCATGTTCTCCCCGTGATCAAAGAGCCAGTCTTGGAAGGAGAGGTGCCCTACACCATTCAACATCCTGACATGCCTACATCCTGGGAAGAAATGCAGAAAAGCTGGATCCAACTCAAGGAAGAACGGAATTCTCTTTAAACCAGTCTACATGCCAGTGAGAAGAAGGTCTTGGAGCTCACGCGTCTACTGCCCGGGGAAAAGGCTCTCAACACTTACATTGCTCCAAAGAGGATGCGCAGTGTCTTTTGGGATTAATTATTTTGTAATGTTTCACCCATGAGGCCCTGATGTACTGAACAATTTATTTCCTAATAAAAAGTGTGTTCTTTTTGGCTACAACGAATTTGAACTTTCGAACCCTTGAATGCATTGCATAAATAGCATATCATGCATCATGTGCATAACAGGTACCCCTCTTTCTATAGGTTGCTTAATCTTCTTCGCTGTTTATTTCAGCACTCAAGCATCATGAATCCTGAACTCACTACCGAGCAAGCTATCAAGGCCCTTCAGGCCCAGAATGCCCAATTTCAGGAGATGGTCATGAACTTGGCCCAGGGACAACAAGAGCTGAAGGCTTTGCTCCTGAAGAAGAATAAGAAGAAGAAGAGGAATGTGCTATTCAACACTGGGCGCAGACTCGGGAATACATTGCAGAATGAAGCTGAGAGGACTACTCCATCTGTGGGGGAAGGCAATCACCAAGGGAGAGAGGTCCCTAGTCCTGTGGTCTCTGACACCGAGACAGACTTCAACGACGAACAGTACCCTCCTGCTAAGGACCGGTACAAACAACTGGAGGACAGGTTAAATGCTATGGAGATTCAACGTGTGCCTGGGTTGGATTTCGGAGACTTGGGGTTATCTTCTGGGGTGGTGATCCCACACAAGTTCAAGGCGCCTGCCTTTGTGAAATATGACGGGGCTTCTTGTCCTAAAATGCACCTCCGTTCTTATGTAAGGAAGATCCAGCCTTACACAGCAGACAAGAACTTATGGATCCACTTCTTCCAGGAGAGTCTTTCAGGGACTCATCTCGAATGGTTCTATCAGCTGGATGGAACCAACATTCGTAACTGGGAGGATCTGGCCACTGCTTTTTACAAGCAGTATCAATATAATTCCGACCTCTCTCCCACGCGTACCCAACTCCAGGGTATGTCACTGGGAACGGGTGAAGGTTTTAAGGAGTACACACAGAAATGGAGGGATCTGGCTGGCAGGGTATAGTCACCGTTGACGGATCGTGAGCTAGTGGACATGTTCTTGGGGACCCTATCTGGTCCATTCTTCAACCATCTCATTGGTAATTCCTCTGCTGGGTTTACTGACCTGATCCTGACTGGTGAAAGGATCGAAGCTGGTATAAAATCATGGAAGATACAGAAGGGTGCCTCCTCAAATACTGAAAAGAAGCCCTTCAAGAAGGAGGCCAGTGCTGTGTACGGTCCCAGAAGATAGAACAAACCAGAACGCCGCCAAGCTGTCAACGCGGTGGTTATTTCTAAGCCTGCTGCTACTCCTCAGCAATACAACCAACCCAGAGCTGAGAGGCCCAAACGACAGTATACTCGGCTCAGCATGACTCTCTCTCAGATCCTGCTGCAACTGCTGTCAACCAGCCTGGTAACAGTCAAGGAAGCTCCGAAGATGGTAAATACAGCGTCTCCGAAATACAACCCCAACGCCCGTTGCGCTTATCACTCTGATAGCCCGGGACATTCCACTGATGATTGTTAGGCCCTAAGGAATAAGGTTCAGGACATTATTGATGCTAAGGAGATACAGTTCGAGGCGCCCGAGAGGCCAAATGTTGTGACCGCTCCCATGCCCCAGCATGGAGTGAACGCTGTTGAGGAGGATCTGTATGTAGCTTCTGTGGATGATGTTGCTACTCTGCTGCTGACCGTCAAGGGGAACCTATTGCTAGCCGGTTTATTTCCGGGATGTAGTAAAGGTTGCCATCTGTGTGCTAATTCCCCTGCTGGTTGTCCTTTGCTGAAGTTAGGCGTCCAAAACCTGATGGATAGTAAAGAGATCTTGTTCAAGAAGACCGCTGTTCCTGCTGCCCCTGTTGAAGAAGTTTCAATTGATACCATTTTCAACAACCCTTCCAAGGCTCCTTCAAAGAAGCCTGTCCAAATTTTGCCTGTTCACAAGATTGCTCCTATAACCATTACTGTTCCGGGGCCCATCCCCTACAAGTCTGATAAAGCTGTCCCGTGGCACTATGGGGTAGATGTTTATGTCCTGGGAGTGAAACAAGAGTTCAACACTGGTACCGGTGTCACCAATATCACCGGTCCTGCTAAAGTCACTCGTAGTGGAAGACTGTTCTCACCAGACATTGCACCTCCGGCAATTCAAAGGCCTCTCGTCATCACACCTGCCAGTGTGCCTGTTTCCCCCCTGATCAAGTTTCTACCCCTGCTGCCGAGTCATCTGACGCTTAGGGCAAGGGGATTGCTGCTGATGTGCCTGCCCGGACGGAGGCACCAAAGACCACTGTTGAGGCTTCCAAGCAAGAGATGGAAGAGATCCTCAAAATTATAAAGAAAAGTGATTTCAACGTCGTTGAACAGCTGGGGCACACCCCCTCTAAAATCTCCATGCTATCACTGTTGCTGTGTTCAGAGGCCTATGCCAAGGCCCTGATTGCTTTCCTGAAGACGGCCCACGTGCCCCAAGAAACGTCTGCTGATCAATTCACTGATTGCGTGGCCAACTTGACCGCTGACAATGGATTGGGTTTCTCTGACGCTGATCTGACGGCCAAGGGGAAGAACCATAATGATGCCCTGCATGTCTCCATTGAATGCAGGGGCACTACTCTTGCTCACGTGCTGGTTGACACGGGTTCTTCACTGAACGTGCTACCCAAGAAGGCTCTAGACAGGTTGGACTGTGAAGGTTTAGAGCTCAAACCAAGTAACATTGTTGTTCGGGCCTTTGACGGGTCCAAAAGGATGGTACATGGTGAGGTTGACATCCCGATCAGGGTTGGTTCGCAGGTATTTGATTCAAAATTCTATGTGATGGACATCCGTCCATCTTATTCTTGTTTGCTGGGTCGCCCGTGGATCCACAAGGCTGGAGCTGTGACTTCAACTTTACATCAGAAGCTCAAATACCCGGCCAGGGGGAAGATTGTAACAGTGCAAGGGGAAGAGGAATACATGGTCAGCCACCTCAACTCCTTCAGGTACGTGGAAATAGACGGGGAGTTCATTGAGACCCCCTTTCAACATTTTGAAGAGGTGCCACAAACATTGGCAGCAGCAGAAACAGTGACTGAAGAGGGTTCTCCCTTGAAGATGGCCTCCTTAAAGGACGCCCGGGCTGTGATCGAAAAAGGTGAATGTGCAAATTGGGGCAGGCTCCCTGATTTTACTCCTGAGACTGACAAGTTTGGGCTGGGTTTCACTGCAGAGGCTCAGAAGGTTGTGCGCAAGGCAAGGATTGGAAGACCTCATGTATTTATCACCAACCCGGGAGTGAATGCTATTGAGGATGAAGCGGACGAATCTGAATTCGACAGCTGGATCTACCCAACGACCAATGGTGGACCTATCAACTGGACTGCAAAAGACTTTACACCCATTACTTTTGTCACCCAGTAATGAACTTCTTTGTTTTGGATTTATAATAAACATTAATTCTAAACTTTATGGCCCGGTGTCTTACCCGGAGCACCGTGGTTTTATTTGTGAGGGCTTTTGTTTGTCACTTTCATATATCATGAATAAAAGCATTGGACGTTTTTCACATTTCAAATCTTGCGCTCCCTTTCTTTCTTTATATATATATTGCAAAACAGCTGTATTTACACACACTCACTCATACAGGTTTCAATCCACTCTGGATCTCACTGGTAACGACTCTGCTACTGCCAGTTATGACTTCAAAAATCCGATCAACTTAGCCGAAGACGAAGGTGAAGATGATTGCGAAGTTCCTGGCGAACTTGCAAGACTGTTACTCCAGGAAGAGAGGGTCATTCATCTACATGAAGAGCCTGTGGAAACGGTAAATCTGGGTACTGAGACAGACAGAAAGGAAGTCAAGATTGGTGCCAATCTGGAGCTCAGCGTGAAACAACGGTTGATTCAGATGTTGCATGATTATGTAGAGATCTTTGCCTGGTCCTACGAAGACATGTCTGGGTTGGATACTGACATTGTGGTCCATCATTTGCCTACCAAGGAAGACTGCCCTCCGGTTAAACAGAAGGTCCGCCGTATGCGTCCAGAGATGTCCAAGAAAATCAAGGCTGAGGTTATGAAGCAATTTGATGCTGGTTTTCTAGCAGTGACTTCTTACCCTCAGTGGGTTGCCAACGTGGTTCCGGTGCCGAAGAAAGATGGCAAGGTCCGAATGTGTGTTGATTACAGGGATTTGAACAGGGCGAGCCCCAAGGATGATTTCCCTCTACCTCACATCGACATTCTGGTTGACAATACTGCTCAGCACAAGGTGTTCTCCTTCATGGATGGTTTTTCAGGTTATAATCAGATCAAGATGGCTCCTGAAGATATGGAAAAGACTACTTTTGTCACTCAGTGGGGCACCTTCTGCTACAAGGTCATGCCTTTCGGGTTGAAAAATGCTGGGGCAACCTACCAACGTGCCATGGTTGCTTTGTTTCATGACATGATCCATCATGAAATCGAAGTATACGTCGACGATATGATTGCAAGGTCTCAAACTGAGGAGGAACACCTTGACCATCTATAGAAGCTGTTTGACCGTCTGAAATTGTACAAGCTGAGGTTGAATCCGAACAAGTGCACATTTGGGGTAAGATTTGGAAAGTTTCTAGGCTTCGTCGTGAGCGACAAAGGTATTCAAGTGGACCCTGCCAAGGTTAAAGCCATACAAGAGATGCCAGTTCCCAAGACAGAGAAAGAAGTCAAAGGCTTTCTAGGACGTCTGAACTACATTGCCCGATTCATCTCACACCTAACTGCTACCTGTGAACCAATCTTCAAGCTGCTGAAGAAAGATCAAGTAGTACGTTGGAACGATGAATGTCAGGCTGCTTTCGACAGAATCAAAGAGTATCTCCAAGAACCACCCATTCTTATGCCACCGGTTGAAGGGAGACCTCTAATACTATACTTGACGGTACTTGACAACTCAATGGGGTGTGTGTTGGGGCAGCATGACGAGTCTGGCTGAAAAGAGCACGCTATTTATTACCTTAGCAAAAAGTTTACCGACTGTGAGACCGGATACTCACTGCTCGAGAAAACTTGTTGCGCTTTGGTATGGGCTGCTCGCCGGCTGAGACAGTATATGCTGACTCACACTACTCTGTTGATCTCTAAAATGGATCCGATCAAGTACATCTTCGAAAAGCCTGCTCTGTCTGGAAGAATAGCAAGATGGCAGATGATCTTGACGGAATACGACATCCAGTACACGACTCAGAAAGCTATCAAAGGAAGTGTATTGGCACACCAGGCAGTAGACGACTACCAATCAATGAACTTTGAATTTCCTGACGAGAGCATCATGATAGTGACTGATTATGAAGTACCTGGACCGGATGAAGGACCTGAGAAAGGATCCCGATGGTCTATGCACTTTGACGGAGCCTCCAACGCTTTGGGTAATGGTATCGGCGCTGTGATCATATCCCCTCAAGGCACTCATACTCCACTCACTGCCCGGCTATGCTTCAACTGCACCAATAACATGGCGGAGTATGAGGCATGCATTATGGGTCTTCAAGCTGCGATTGACTTAAGGATCAAGTTTCTGAGTGTCTTCGGAGATTCCGCTCTCGTGGTCAATCAAATCAAAGGCGAGTGGGATACGAAACACCCAAACCTTATTCCTTACAAAGAGTGTGTGTTGACATTGATCCCCCATTTCACAAAGATAACTTTTGAACATTTCCCAAGAGAGGAGAATCAGTTGGCGGACGCGTTAGCTACGATGTCTTCCATGTTCAAAGTCAAATGGGACAATGAGGCTCCCCGGATCATCATCTGGAAGTTGGACGAACCGGCATATTGTTGTGATCTTGAGGCTGAGATAGTAACTGAAAAACCTTGGTATCATGAGGTGAAGAGGTATCTGGAAGCTCAAGAATATCCCGAGGGTGCATCTGTCAATGACAAAAAGTTTCTGAGAAGGTTCGCAACAAAGTTCTTCCTCAGCAATGGCATTCTATACAAGCGAAACCATGATTCAACCTTACTGCGTTGTGTGGATAAGACTGAAGCAGAAAGGATCATGGCAGAGCTACATGAAGGTACCTTCGGAACACATTCCAGTGGACACACCATGGCGAAGAAAATCCTTCGGGCAGGATATTTCTGGTCCACAATGGAAGCCGACTGTTACCAACATTCTCGGACATGTCACAAGTGCCAGATTTATGCAGATAAGGTGCACGTTCCTCCAGTTCCTCTGAATGTCTTGACTGCTGTGATACGGTGGGAGAACTGACTATGGTTTTGCGTTTGAATTCGCAAATGTTTCGGTTGAGCAAGAGTCGCCACCAACTTTTTATTTTATCCTAAGGAAAGGTTTAAAAAGCACAGCAAAAACCTTTGAGATGTTTTCTTGGGTTCGGGGAGTAGATTATAGAAAGGGAAGGTATTAGAACCCTTTCTATCCATGGTTATCCACGGGCTCTTAGTTACTTGCTTAGATCAACTTGCCTTATTTTTTTTAATTGTTTGAAATGGTGCTTTGTGTGTGTGGGTTTGAAAATGTTTTGAAAAGAATCCAATGTGGTGGCAACCTTTGTAATGATCCATGTTGGGATGTATACAAAGGTGTATGTCTTTTGAAAAGGTTTTCATTTGTTTTTGAAAGTGTTGTGAGGTGTGGTTTTAGAAAATGGGCAAGTGTTTTGTTTTGCAAGTTTGATTCAAGTAACTAAGAGGTTATCTACTCCTAAATTTCTCAAAGATTATTGCTATGTTTTAACCCTTTTAACAATTTTGTTCCACCATTGCATTTGGTGGACAATCTTGTGTTAGGATGTGAAAGGGACGGGTGCGGGTCATCGTTTAGACCATAATTGCAATGGTGGCAAGTATCTTTGGGAAATTTTCTTTTAAGGGACTTGATCATTTTTAGGCAACTTTCGAAAGCGTCATCGAGGGACTATGATCATTTGATTGTTTGTTTTGTTTTTTTGCCCAAAGAGACCTAACATGCAATATGGCCCATTTATTGAAGGCAACAAGTGGAATACCCTAGGGGTGCAAGTGTGATTAGTGTTGTCCATTTTCATGCTTGTTTATCTTGAAATTAGGTCAAACTATTTTTGTCGTTTTTGATTCGCATACAAACCCTAATTCTAGCATGGTATATTTAGAAAGCAATAAAGTGCGAAAAATAAAGTCCTAAACTATTACAACACAATATATGGGAAGGGGGGTACAAATGTTCAAATGGGGGTATTTTGACAAGGAATTTAAACCTAGACTATTACATCAATATTGAATTATTTACAAGATAATTGATTGCACAAATTAAATGGAAATAAAATAAATATGCAAGATGCAAAAAGGTTTTTTATATGTATGAAAAAAAAAGTATTTTTATATGTCAAATAAACAAAATAAAAAGTATTATTTTTTTGGAGTTTTTTATGTTTTTAGGGCAAAACCCTAATTCATTAAATAAAAGTATTAATTATTTAATATGTACAAAATTTATCAATTATGTACAAAAATAAAATAAAAATGAAGTATATTGGTCAAAAGGTATTTTTTTTAATGTTAAATATTAATAAAAAATAAAATGTATATATTTTGTATTTTTAACCTAAATATACTAATATATATATATATATATATATATATATATATATATATATATATATATATATATATATATATATATATATATATATATATATATATATATATATATATATATATATATATATATATATATATATATATATATATATATATATATATATATATATATATATATATATATATATATATATATATATATATATATATATATATATATATATATATATATATATATATATATATATATATATATATATATATATATATATATATATATATATATATATATATATATATATATATAAATATTTGTATTATTTACTAAATATATATTATATATAAAAATAATAATATTTAATATTTATAATAAAAAGTATATTTTATATAAAATATTTTCAGAAGATAAAATAAAATAAATATGGAAAATAAAATGTGTTTGCATTATTTTAGTATTTTTCAAACAAAAGTAAGTTTATATATTTATTTATGTACAAATATTAATCTAAACAAATAAATACCTAATAAATATGAAAATGGTGTAAAAAATATTTTTTATATTTTTAATATTATAAGAAAAAATAAATAAGTCAGAACAAAAAAGAAAAAATCAAGAAGTCATAAAAATAAGCAAAATGGGCCTAGGGGGTGTAAAAGTGAAAACATGGTGCAAAAAGAAAAGGGAAACAGGCCCAGCCCAGAATCCAGTCATCTTCAACCTCAGAACATTTTTGTTCAAGAAAACACGCGTTTTCTATCTTCCAATTCCTTGATCTTTTTCCAAATCTTCCAACATGAAACATGTAGAGCTTGAAGCCACGATTCCAGACATATAAAGAAATCAATCTAACTCTCAGAAATGAGAGAGAATTTCTTCTCCCCCAATTCCTGACCTAGTTTTTGTTCAATGTTCAGACTTAAAATTCTCTAAGCATACATAATATAAATGAAACCTAATTACATGGGCATGTTCAGGGCTATGAATGTGACATGTTTTCTTCATAAACCTAAAGCTAACAATGCCTATATTAAGAGATAGAACTTCATGAATATACCTGTTCAGTTGGAATCGTGTCTTGCAATGGAGGAGCTTTCAGGGCAAGATGAAGATTTGTACAGCTTGCCTGAAGTGTAGTGATGCTATTCCAATGCTTGGTGTGTTTTGAATCGTGCCAAATCAAGCTGCAGAAGTCCACCTGCAAGATAGAAAAATGGAAATGGCAAATGGTGTTATGGCTGTTACAGTCTCAGTTCAAGGTTTGGAATAGTTTATATGGATATTATGGAATGTGTTTGAAGTGTTTTTAGCAAGAATGCATGGAAGGTTTGAGCTATGGAACTCAAACTGCAGGGATGCCCTGTTTTGGGCAGTTCAATGGTGATTATGTGAATGAGAGGGTGTCGGGGATGGTTGGCTCGTGTTCTAGCTCATAATGGATGTTTAGAATATGTTTGACAAGTTTGCTTAAGGTTGTGTTAGCTGGGATGAGAGTTGGTATCTGTTATGGCAAGTTTCTTACACTTTAAGCAAGAGATGGCAAGTTGGTGTTCTAAACAGGTAGAGGCCTCCAATCTATGCTGCACAACTTAGTCTTGATCAGTGCAATTAGTCCATAAACTTGTGCCAAAGAGATCTTAATTGTACTTGCTTGGATTTGCTTTAGACATAAAGTGCAACTTTTCCAAAATGGATATAATGCTTTATCTAAAAATGGATTAAACTTGCATACAATGTCCAAACTCATAGAACAACACCTTGGCACAAAGTATTGGCATTAAATTAAGGAGTGTAATTGAGATAAAAGACTTGTAATCAAGGAAAGCATGCTGAATTCAAAATGGCACAAATGTATGAACATGTAACTTGGCCAAATCAAAAGTGAGTTTTTCCCAACTTGCCAAATTCGATTCTCTCTAACCATGAGATTGTTTGATGAGTTCTTGGACATTTTGGAAAGCTTGGAATATTTACTACAATCCATCTTTGAAATGCAAATTGAAATTCCAAGTGGAAGTATGTGAAAAATGGTCTTGAAGTTAGGTAAAAACCTTGTCTAAAATAGGTCAAATTTTCTCTAAGTTAAGAATGGTTTGGTACCCTTGTTCCAAAAATTGTAACTTGAGCTACAAGCTTCTTTTCGGAAAACTTTGTGAATCAAAGTTGTAGATTTTGCAATAGGCTACAACTTTCATGTTTTGACTTTTGCTTGAATCCAAATGAATCTTGGTGAGAAAGTGGGGCAAAGTTAGGAAAAAATTAGGGTTTTTCATAACTTAGAAAAATTCTAAGTTATGAAAAATCTTCATTTCAAACCCTAATTTGCAATTCTTGATTTCTTGATGAACAAGTTTCATGATTTGGCATGTTTTGATGAAAAATGAATCTTTACACTTGATTTTGACCAAAAAGTCAAAGTTTGACTTTTCAGTCTACAGTCAAAATTGATCAATTGATTGGGAAATTCAACTGTCAATCTTGTGTATTTGGGATCTTTTGAACTTGTTGAGCATGTCAAGACAATTCCATGGGGTCCTTGAGTCCATATGTGAGCTTGGTTTGCCATTGTCTAGGTCAAACAGTCAAAAATTGCCTTTGTGCAGTCAAAATCCTAAAAATGACCATTTTGCCCTTTTGGTGATCTGATCAAATTTCTTGTGGAATTGTGATCCAAACTTGATCAAATGGTCCATGTGAGTTCATAATGTTGATGTGGGTCAATTTTCATGAGATTTGACTGTCAATTGGCCAAAGTTGGCTTTTTCCCCAATACAGCTGATTTCTAGGTCAACTGTCCAATTGACTGGGCAAAATTTGGAATCAAGACCTGAAACTTGGTATGGATAAACTTGGGAGTCCAACATGAAGCATGAAAGTCATCTTAGGCATTTTAGATCAAAATATCTTTGTGCAAACACAAACCCTAATTTGGGTCAACAGTGCAAGGAGAAGTCTTGAGCAGAGGAAACCCTAACTGGATCTTGAGCTCCAAGGGTCTTGTGATGAGAAAATGTTGAGGAAATGGGAGGGCAAATTTTGGGGTACAACAGTTGCCCCTGTTCAATCTTCTTGAACCTGAAGAGTTAGATTGGCAAGTTTGCCTTTCGTGACTCGAAGGTAAAAGGAGATTGGACACTAGAGTGCCCGGAAATTTGCACTCGCATGTTGGAGTATCAGCAATGTGATGTTGGGAATGGGCTTATAGATGCCATTTGGAGAGATGGTGGATAGGGAGATGGGCTTATAGATGCCATCTGGAGATGTGACAGAACCTTGTCGGGAATGGGCTTATAGATGCCATTTGGAAGTGTTGATCGCATAAGAGATTCCTTAGCGAGAACTTGTGTATTTGAGAAAGACAGATGTTTTCCTGGCTTGTTACAGGTGTTTGATCTTCAATCTCCTCATGCAGATATGCCCTGGCTAGATACAGGTGTCGAATCTACAATCGGTTGCTCACAGATGTGCCCTGGCTGGATATAGGAATCGAATCCGGAAATAGTCGTCAACAGATATGCCCTGGCTGGATACAGGAATCGAATCTTTGAACTCTTCAGGCGTGCCCTGGCTAGATACAGGAATCGAGTCTGGAAATGTTGTGGTTGATAAATATGCCCTGGCTGGATACAGGAATCGAATCTTCAAATTCTTCAGACGTGCCCTGGCTAGATACAGGAATCGAGTCTGGAAATGTTGTGGTTGATAGATGTGCCCTGGCTGGATACAGGAATCGAATCTTCAAATTCTTCAGACGTGCCCTGGCTAGATACAGGAATCGAGTCTGGAAATGTTGTGGTTGATAGATGTGCCCTGGCTGGATACAGGAATCGAATCTTCAAACTCTTCAGACGTGCCCTGGCTAGATACAGGAATCGAGTCTGGAAACTGATCACTCACAGATGTGCCCTGGCCAGATACAGGAATCGAATCTGGAAATTGTGACAGTTGTAGGTAGTTGTCTTTTGGGTTGTCTTTTTTCTGAAAAGGCAAAAACATCAGTTGTATGCAATGTCATGATGTATGAAATGCATGATGTCATGATGTTCAACATGAGATAGTGTTGTATGCACTTTATCATGCATGTAAGCAAGATGTATGAAATGTGAAATGTTTATGAATGTATTTTCGTCTAGGAAAATAAATCCTTGACGACCGGCCGGGGAATTAAATCCTGGGCTGACATTGAAGAGTAGAGCTCTTCATTTCCGTTGGGGATGACGGTTGCAAGAATACACCGGTAGGAGAAGATGACTCCGTTGAGGAATAAACTTGTTGGAGAGATTACCGTGCGAGGAATTGCTCTGTGGAAGAGATACTTTGCTGAAGTTTGACGAGAGCTTCACTGAGGATTTCAATGATGGATTCCGCTGGGGATAATGATGATAAACTCCGCTGGGGATACCAAAGATAAACTCCGCTGGGGATTGTGTTGATAAGTTATGTTGGGGAACTTTGATGAACTCCGCTGGGGATAGGAAGAACTTTGCCGAGGGCGATCTTCCGCGGCAATTAGCTGAGGATAACCCAGTTATAAACCCTTATGAGGAATAACTTTGAACAAATCTCGGGAGAGACGTCCGTACTCTGCAGGGGATAAGCTTCCAGAATCTACTGGGGATAAGCTTCAAAACTTGCTGGGGATAAGAATTCCACTTTCCTGGGGAAACTTTTGGAATTACACTGGGGTATTGATATTCCGCCGGGGAACCATCTTAGGTCAAGACTGTCGGGGATGCTTGCTAATGAATGCCTATACTCCACTGGGGAATGTTGCTATCTTGTCTTACTCTGTGGGGAGTTGAGAGAACTTGATCACATCCTTCAGTTAGATCTACCTTGGTACCTTGGCGGACAAAGCAACCAGACTGCATCAGACAACTTTACATTGCCCCTGTTTCTGATGTCACCTGTAATTAGTCTTTTGTTTCATATGCAAATATTTATGAATCAACAATTTAATGTCAAATGCATATATCAAAAATGAACATTGGACGTTCTTCGCAAGACAAAACAGAAAAAGGAAAAATAATGGGCAATTTGTTTGGAAAAGTGAACTTGTATTGATTTTGAAATTTGCCTGTGAATAGGCGTTTTTGTACAAGAGGCTGACATCCTAGTAAGAGAATGCCGCCGAATAACATAGAGTTTATACAATTTTGAAAAGGAAACAAAACAGCTATGTGCACAATATTCCCACTGGGTTCCAACTCTGCTATCGCCTTTATGTCTTCAAGCGTCTCATCACTTTGCTGCTTAGTTGAAGATAAAGCTGATTGGTCGATGCCGAAGTCTGAGCCAGATAGTTGATGCCGAATTCTGGATGCAAGGTGATCCAATGAGACATAGTGTTACGCTTTATCCCTAACTTTTGCCTGGACCGCCCTTTCGGGTTTTCAGTCCACCGGGATACCCATTTTTGCCCAAGCCGCCTTTTCAGGTTTTCGACTTGCCGGGTGTACAGAGATTTTTTTTTCATTTCATCCCTTATTTTTGCTCGAACCCTTTTGGTTCGCCGGGAAGCCCTTATTTTTGCCTAGGTATGTCAACCTAGCGGGTCTTTTATTCATGCGTGGTATCTTTTTACTATGTCTGCATTGGCGGGGTGAGGAAGGTCGTCACCATCCATAGTGGTCAGAATCATGGCTCCTCCTGAGAACACATGTTTAACCACAAATGGCCCTTCGTACGTAGGGGTCCATTTGCCCCGGGGATCACTTTGAGGAAGGATGATGCGTTTGATTACCAGGTCCCCAACTTGATACTCTTGTGGTCTGACTTTCTTGTTAAATGCCCTGATCATCCGTTTTTGGTACGTATGACCATGACAGATAGCGGTGAGTCTCTTTTCGTCAATCAGGTTTAATTGATCAAGTCGAGTCTGGATCCAGTCATCTTCACTCAGATCTGCATCCTTCATTATCCAGAGAGAGGGTATCTGGACTTCAATTGGCAAGACTGCCTCCATGCCATAGACCAAGGAAAAAGGTGTTGCCCCGGTTAACGTCCTTGCTGAGGTACGGTACCCATGAAGAGCAAACGGTAACATCTCGTGCCAATATTTATAGGTCACTGTCATCTTCTGCACAATCTTTTTGATATTCTTATTAGCTGCCTCTACAGCCCCATTCATCTTCGGCCGGTAAGGAGAAGAGTTATGGTGTTGTATCTTGAATTGCTCGCAGAGCTCAATGATTATCTTGTTATTGAGATTGGTACCATTGTCCGTAATGATTATTTCCGGGACGCCGTTCCGACAGATCAGGTTATGCCAGATGAAACGTGCCACGACGCTCTTGGTTACCGTGGCGTAGGAAGCTGCCTCAACCCACTTCGTGAAGTAATCAATCGCTACCAAGATGAAGCGATGCCCGTTGGATGCCGTCGGTCGGATCTCACCGATCATATCAATGCCCCACATTACAAAAGGCCAAGGTGCCGTCAGGATGTTCAGAGGAACCGGAGGGATGTGCACCTTATCAGCATAGATCTGGCATTTATGACAAGTTCGAGAATGTTGGTAACAATTGGCTTCCATTGTGGACCAGAAATATCCTGCCCTAAGGATTTTCTTTGCCATGGTGTGTCCACTGGAATGTGTTTCGAATGTACCTTCATGCAGTTCTATCATGATCTTCTCTGCTTCGGCCTTATCCATACAACGCAGTAGAGTTGAATCATGATTCCGTTTGTAGAGAATGTCGTTGCTGAGGAAGAATTTTGCCGCAAACCTTCTCATGAACTTCTTGTCATTGACATATGCACCTTCAGGGTATTCCTGAGCTTCCAAGTATCTCTTCACCTCATGATACCAGGGTTTTTCAGTCACTTTTTCGGCCTCAAGATCGCAGCAGTATGCCGGTTCGTCCAATTTCCAGATAATGATCCGGGGAGCCTCATTGTCCCATTTGACTTTGAACATTGAAGACGTCGTAACTAGTGCGTCCGCTAGCTGATTCTCCTCTCTTGGGAAGTGTTCGAAAGTTATTTCTTCAAAGTGGGGAAGCAAAGTCAACACATACTCCTTGTAAGGAATAAGATTTGGGTGTTTCGTATCCCACTCACCTTTGATCTGATTGATCACGAGGGCGGAATCTCCGAAGACACTCAGAAACTTGATCCTTAAATCGATTGCAGCTTGAAGACCCATGATACATGCCTCATATTCTGCCATGTTGTTGGTGCAGTTGAAACACAATCGGGCGATGAGTGGAGTATGAGTTCCTTTGGGAGATATGATCACAGCGCCGATGTAGTTACCCAAAGTGTTGGAGGCTCCATCAAAATGCATAGACCATCGGGATCCTTCCTCAGGTCCTTCATCCGGTCCAGGCACTTCACAATCAGTTACCACCATGATATCTTCGTCCAGAAATTCAAAGTTCAATGACTGGTAATCATCCACAGGTTGGTGTGCCAAATGATCTGCCAATACACTTCCCTTGATTGCTTTTTGAGTTGTGTACTGGATATCATATTCTGTCAAGATCATTTGCCATCTTGCTATTCTTCCAGACAGAGCAGGCTTTTCGAATATGTACTTGATGGGATCCATCTTTGAAATCAACAAGGTAGTGTGAGTCAACATATATTGTCTCAGCCGGCGAGCAGCCCATACCAGAGCGCAGCAAGTTTTCTCGAGCAGTGAGTATCGAGACTCACAGTCGGTAAACTTTTTGCTCAGGTAATAGATAGCGTGCTCTTTTCAGCCAGACTCGTCATGCTGCCCCAGCACACACCCCATTGAATTGTCAAGCACAGTCAAGTATAGTATTAGAGGTCTCCCTTCCACTGGTGGCATAAGAATGGGTGGCTCTTGGAGATACTCTTTTATCTTTTCAAAAGCGGCCTGACATTCATCGTTCCAACGTACTACTTGATCTTTCTTCAGTAATTTGAAGATTGGCTCACAAGTAGCAGTTAGATGTGAGATGAATCGGGCAATGTAATTCAAGCGTCCCAGAAAGCCTCTGACTTCTTTCTCTGTCTTGGGAGTCGGCATCTCTTGTATGGCTTTTACCTTGGCCGGGTCCACCTGAATACCTTTATCGCTTACAATGAAGCCTAGCAATTTTCCGGACCTCACCCCAAAGGTGCATTTGTTTGGGTTCAACCTCAGCTTGTATAACTTCAGTCGGTCAAACAGCTTCCGCAGATGGTCAAGGTGTTCCTCCTCAGTTTGGGACCTTGCAATCATGTCATCAACATATACCTCAATCTCATGATGGATCATATCATGAAATAGAGCAACCATGGCGCTTTGGTAGGCTGCCCCAGCATTTTTCAATCCGAACGGCATGACCTTGTAGCAGAAGGTGCCCCACTGAGTCACAAAGGTAGTCTTTTCCATATCTTCCGGAGCCATCTTGATCTGATTATACCCTGAAAAACCATCCATGAAGGAGAACACCTTGTGTTGAGCAGTATTGTCAACAAGAACGTCGATGTGAGGTAGAGGAAAATCATCTTTGGGGCTTGCCCTGTTCAAATCCCTGTAGTCGACACACATTCTGACCTTACCGTCCTTCTTCGGCACTGGCACCACGTTGGCAACCCATTGAGGGTAAGAAGTTACTGCTAGAAACCCGGCATCGAATTGCTTCATAACCTCAGCCTTGATCTTTTCGGACATCTCTGGACGCATGCGGCGGACCTTTTGCTTTACCGGGGGGCAGTCTTCCTTGGTAGGCAGGTGATGAACTACAATGTCAGCATCCAAACCAAGCATGTCTTCGTAAAACCAGGCAAATATCTCCATGTAATCATGTAGCATTTGGATCAATCGTTGCTTCACGCTGAGCTCTAGATTGGCACCAATCTTGACTTCTTTTCTATCTGTCTCAGTACCCAGGTTCACTGTTTCCACCGGCTCTTCATGCGGCTGAATGGCCCTCTCTTCCTGGAGTAGCAGTATTGCGAGTTCACCAGGCACTTCGCAATCATCTTCACCTTCGTCTTCGGCCAAGTTGATCGGATTCTCGAAGTCATAACTGGTGGTAGCAGGGCTGTTACCAGTGAGATCCAGAGTGGATTGAAACCTGTATAAGTGAGTGTGTGTAAATATAGCTGTTTTGCAATATATAACACAGAAAGAAAAAGAGAGCAAGATTTGAAATGCAACAAACGTCCAATGTTTTGATTAATGATATATGGAAATGTCATACAAAAAAGCCCTCACAAATGGAGCTACGATGCCCCGGGTAGGACACCGAGCCAATAAAAGTTTCAACATATTGTTTGTTACAAATTGAAAATCAAAAGAGTTAATTACTGCGTGACAAATGTAATTGGTGTAAAATCCTTTGTCGTCCAGTTGCTTGGTCCGTTGCTGGTGGTTGGATAGATCCAACTGTCAAACTCTGCTTCCTCTACGTCCTCCTCGATAGCATTCACCCTTGGGTTGGTGATAAACACCGGAGCCTTTCTGATCCTTTCTTTGCGCACAGCCCTCTGAGCCTCTGTAGTGAAGCCCAGCCCAAACTTGTCGTTCTTTTGAGTGAAGTCAGGAAGCTGACCCCAGTTTTCACATTTGCCTTTCTCGATTACAGCCCAGGCATCCTTCAAGGATGCCATCTTCAACAGAAAGTCTTCTTCAACCACTGTTTCAGCCGATGCCAACGTTGGAGGTACTTCCTCAAAATGCTGAAAGGGGGTTTCAATAAACTCCCCATCCATCTTGATATACCGGAATGAATTCAAGTGACTAACCATGTATTCCTCCTCACCCTGCACAGTAACAATTTTCCCTTTGACAGGGTATTTGAGCTTTTGGTGTAGAGTGGATGTTACTGCCCCAGCCTTGTGAATCCAGGGTCGACCCAACAGGCAGGAATAAGATGGACGAATATCCATTACATAGAACGTTGAGTCAAAGACTTGGGAACCCACAGGAATAGGAATGTCTACCTCATTATGCACCATCCTCTTAGAACCGTCGAAGGCTCTAACAATGATGTTACTAGGTTTCAATTCCAGGCCCTCACAATCCAAGCGATCCAATGCCTTCTTGGGAAAAACATTCAGGGAAGAACCGGTATCCACCAACACGTGTGCGAGAGTAGTGCCCCTGCACTCTATAGAGACGTGCAGGGCATCGTTGTGATTTTTCCATTTGGCGGTGAGGTCAGCATCCGAGAACCCCAAACCATTGTCAGCTGTCAAATTAACCACACAGTCAGTGAATTGATCTACAGAGGTCTCTTGCGGCACGTGGGCCGTTTTCAGAAATGAAATCAGGGCCTTTGCATGGGCCTCTGAGCATAGCAGCAATGATAGCATAGAGATTTTGGAGGGGGTATGCCCCAACTGTTCAACAACATTGAAGTCACTCTTTTTAATGATTTTAAGGATTTCCTCCATCTCTTGTTGGGAGGCTTCAACAACAGTCTTTTTTGGTGCCTCCGTCCTGGCAGGCAAATCGGTAGCAACTTCTTTGCCCCGAGCATCAGAGGACTCGGCGGCAGTAGTAGACACAGGAACTTGATTTGGAACATGCACATTTGTGGGTGTGATGATAAGAGGCTTTCGGATAACTGGCGGTGCAATGTCAGGCGAGAAGAGCCTGCCACTGCGAGTAATCTTGGCGGGACCAGTGATGTTACTGATACTGGTACCGGTGTTGAACTCCTGCTTCACTCCAAGCACATACACGTCTTCCCCATAGTGCCATGGGACAGCCTTGTTAGATTCATAGGGGAGAGGCCCCGGAACAGTAATAGTAATGGGTGCAACAGACATAATTTGGACTGGCTTCCTCGGGGGAGCTTTGGTAGGATTGTAAATTGTGACAACAGATACTTCTTCAGCGGAAAAAAATGGAACAGCAGTTTTCTTGAACAGAATTTCTTTGCTATCCATCAGGCTTTGGATGCCTGATTTCAGCAGCGGACAACCGGTAGGGATAACAGCACACAGGAGGCAACCCTCGCTACAACCCGGAAATAAATCGGCTAGTAGTAAGTTCCTCTTAACAGTCAAAAGAGGGGTAGCAACATCATTCACCGAAACAGCATACAAATCTTTCTCGATGGCATTTACTCTATACTGGGGCATAGGAGCAGTTACAACATTTGGCCTCTCACGCGCCTCAAACTGAATTTCCTTCGCGTCGATAAGGTCTTGCACTTTATTTCTCAAGGCCCAGCAATCATCAGTAGTATGCCCGGGGCTATCGGAATGATAAGCACAACGGGCATTTGGGTTATACTTAGGAGATGCAGTATTCACGACCTTCGGAGCCTCTTTGATGGTCACCAAGTTGGTTGATAACAGTTGCGGTAAAATTTGTGACAAGGTCATACTCAGCCGAGTATACTGCCTCTTGGGCCTTTCACCTCTTTGTTGGTTGTACTGCTGAGGAGCAGCAACAAGTTTTGAAATGACCAAGGCATTGACGGCTTGGCGACTTTCTGGCTTGACTTGTCTTCTAGGATCATAGACGGCACTTGCTTCTTTCTTGAAAGGCCTCTTCTCAGTACTTGTGGAGGCAGCTTTTTGTATCTTTCCTGACCTGATGCCAGCTTCTATCCTTTCACCCGTCAGAATCAAATCCGTAAACTCAGCGGAGGAGTTACCAACCAAATGATTGAAAAATGGACCAGACAAGGTCCCTAGAAACATATCAACCAGCTCACAATCAGTCAATGGAGGCTGCACCCTGCCAGCCAAATCTCTCCATTTTTGTGCATATTCTTTGAACCCTTCGCCCGTTCCTAGAGACATACCCTGAAGTTGGGTACGCGTAGGAGCGAGATCAGAATTGTATTGATATTGTCTATAAAATGCGGTTGCCAAATCTTCCCAGTGTCGGATACTAGTTCCATCTAGTTGATAGAACCACTCAAGTTGTGACCCCTAAAGGCTATCTTGGAAAAAGTGGATCCAAAGGTTCTTATCTGCCGTGTAAGGTTGGATCTTCCTTACGTACGACCTTAGATGCAGCTTTGGACAGGAAGCCCCGTCATATTTGGCAAAGGCAGGCGCCTTAAACTTGTGTGGGATTACTACCCCAGAAGATAAGCCCAAATCTCCAAAATCCAGCCCCGGCACATTCTGAATCTCCATGGCGCTCAAGCGGTCCTCTAATTGCTTGTATCTGTCAGCAGCGGGTGGGTATTGTTCGTCATTGTAGTCCGTCTCGTTGTCAGAGACTGCAGGACTAGGAGCCCTTCCCCCTTGGGGACTATCTTTCTCTGCGGAGGAAGTAGTTGGATCAGCCTCATTATGGAGTGTGTTCCCAAACCTGCGTCTGGTGTTGAATAACGCAGTCCTCTTTTTCTTCTTCTTCTTCAGGAGTAGAGCCTTCAACTCTTGCTGACCTTGGGCCAGGCTCAGGACCATTTCTTGAAACTGGGCACTTTGGGCCTGAAGGGCCTTGATTGCTTGCTCATTGGATGAATCTGGATTCATGATGACTGTTCAAATAAACAGCGAAGAAGATTAAGCAACCTGTGGAAAAAGGGTACCTGTTATGCATATGGTGCAATGAGATGCGTATGTTTTATGTTTTCAAAGACAAACAAGATTCAACTTTGTAGACAAAAGGGAAACACACTTCATTAGATTCAAATTTTAAATTGTTCAATAACTTGCCCTTAGGCATTACAGGAATGAAAAATACTAAAAAGGAAATAAAAGCTGTAAAAAGGAAACATCCAAAGCCCATTAGTGCTCCCATGGCCTCCTCTTCTCAGTATGGATATAGTCATTCAGAACCCGCTCCTCCTCCAATTGCTTAGTCAGCCTCTGGATCTTCCGTTCATGCTCGTTGAACTTTTCCCGATAAAAATCCCGTTCTTCCTTTAGCTGCGCCCAAGATCTCTTCAGTGTGTCAAAATCAGTGGGTATCTGAGGAGGGAGGACAGTTGGAGGAACCCCATCTTCATCAGGAGATTCAAGAATGATAGGTCTGACCGCTTCGTACGGCATACCTAACTTCTGAGCACGGATGCGGACCCATCTGCAATAGGGTTCCATTGGTAGAGAAGTTTTTGGTCCCAACTCATGTGGGTCAGCTTTGTGAATTTTGTCCCAAGCCTTAATGAATCCATGGCGTAGTTTGTCACTGTCTACCTGAAATTCAAAATGGAAGTGAGGAACCAACATTTCATGAGGCCCTACTCTTCTGGCTCTTCCGAACTGGCGGAGAGCTAAACATGGATTATAAGAGATTCCTCCTTGGATACCAATCAACGGAACATTAGGGTATTCTCCGCAACGATCAATAACAGCTACCTCATCCAAACCTCTGAGAGTCCAAGTGATGTCATTATCAGTGAGAGACATTAACCTATGAGCCCAACCCTTTCCTTCTTCATTCTTCAGCACGAACTTAGGAAGGTGCGAAATAAACCACCTCACTAGCAAAGGAGCACAACACCATGGAGTTCCCCGTTTTCGGGCAGTACGAGCGTAGAGTTGTTGCAGGATATCACCCAAAAGAGTGGGTACAGGATTCCGAGACGTGAAGATCCTTATGGCATAGATACTGATAAAGGTGTCAGGATTTGGGAACAATACCAGACCATAGATTAAAAGAGCCAGAATGTCTTCGTACGCCTTGAAGTCTAAGTCATTCCAGAAATCATTAGCTTTGCCAACCAGAAATTTGACCAAAAAGCCCTTAACTCCACTTCTAGTTTCCCAGTTAGCCAATACCTCTTCTTTGGTCAAGGGGAGAACTGCAGCAACCTCTTCAGGCCTAGGAGTCTTTTCCCAACCAGTGAATGGAGTTTGCTCCAAAACAGGGATACCGAGCAAATCAGAGAATTCTTCCAGGGTAGGGACCAGCTGGAAGTCTTGAAAGGTAAAGCAATGATACAGGGGGTCATAAAACTGGGTCAGGACACTTATCAACTGTTGGTCCCACTTTGCAGTGATCAAGCCAAGGAGAGAACCATGCCTTTTGATGAAGGAAGTAGTGTTTGGAATCCTACCAACCAAATCTTTGAGCAGAGCTAGTGGTTGAACAAAGTTGAGACGGATAGTATTCCTACGCACGGGCATCATGATGTCCTACAAAACAGAGCAAAGATGAAACCTTTTTTGTCTTTGAAATGGGTTAGTCCTTATACAGGATGCATGCAATGGTATGATGGCATGATGCTATGATGAAGCACACCACAAGTATTCACACAGGCAAGCATGATAAGGCATACAAGTCACACAAGACAACCCTTAGGTTTCAGGCCAGCATGAAGTTTAGGTATTACCCTCTTTTGGTTTCGTTGGTTAAAACCTGTCCTATCAAAAGTAACCGGGTTCTAGAGGATCTCAAATCATTGACTACCCTCAATCGGTCATAACTCCAGCATCGCAATCTTTTCTTGCGGCCAGAACCATCGCGAGAGTTTAGCCTCAATGAGTGTAGCATACTGCTACTGTTCTATGGCCAAGTTTGGTCAATTTAGGGTTCTAAGGTTAGTTGGTGTTTAATGACTCCTTAGAAGACCCATATTCTCCTCGTTGCAACACAAGGGATATAGGTACAGACCAAGGTGCCACACCAACGTAGCCACTGCTTCACCCATGTCGGTCTACGCCGGACAGGTCCCTCACAGATTATGCTACCTAAAAAGGGTATTCCCCATATCCGAGTTAGGATCTATGAAACTCCGATGCAAAGCCCACAAATATAAAAGCAAACAAGGCAAACAATTGAAAACAAAGGTGATCTAAGCCCTAAGGTTACTCCATTTTTTAATTTTATCCCCAGCAGAATCGCGAGTTCTGTGATACGGTGGGAGAACTGACTATGGTTTTGCGTTTGTATTCGCAAATGTTTCGGTTGAGCAAGAGTCGCCACCGACTTTTTATTTTATCCTAAGGAAAGGTTTAAAAAGCACAGCAAAAACCTTTGAGATGTTTTCTTGGGTTCGAGGAGTAGATTATAGAAAGGGAAGGTATTAGCACCCTTTCTATCCATGGTTATCCACGGGCTCTTAGTTACTTGCTTAGATCAACTTGCCTTATTTTTTTTTAATTGTTTGAAATGGTGCTTTGTGTGTGTGGGTTTGAAAATGTTTTGAAAAGAAGCCAATGTGGTGGCAACCTTTGTAATGATCCATGTTGGGATGTATACAAAGGTGTATGTCTTTTGAAAAGGTTTTCATTTGTTTTTGAAAGTTTGTTTTTGAAAGTGTTGTGAGGTGTGGTTTTAGAAAATAGGCAAGTGTTTTGTTTTGCAAGTTTGATTCAAGTAACTAAGAGGTTATCTACTCCTAAATTTCTCAAAGATTATTGCTATGTTTTAACCCTTTTAACAATTTTGTTCCACCATTGCATTTGGTGGACAATCTTGTGTTAGGATGTGAAAGGGACGGGCGCGGGTCATCGTTTAGACCATAATTGCAATGGTGCCAAGTATCTTTGGGCAATTTTCTTTTAAGGGACTTGATCATTTTTAGGCAACTTTCGAAAGCGTCATCGAGGGACTATGATCATTTGATTGTTTATTTTGTTTTTTTGCCCAAAGAGACCTAACATGCAATATGGCCCATTTATTGAAGGCAACAAGTGGAATACCCTAGGGGTGCAAGTGTGATTAGTGTTGTCCATTTTCATGCTTGTTTATCTTGAAATTAGGTCAAACTATTTTTGTCGTTTTTGATTCGCATACAAACCCTAATTCTAGCATGGTATATTTAGAAAGCAATAAAGTGCGAAAAATAAAGTCCTAAACTATTACAACACAATATATGGGAAGGGGGGTACAAATGTTCAAATGGGGGTATTTTGACAAGGAATTTAAACCTAGACTATTACATCAATATTGAATTATTTACAAGATAATTAATTGCACAAATTAAATGGAAATAAAATAAATATGCAAGATGCAAAAAGGTTTTTTATATGTATGAAAAAAAAGTATTTTTATATGTCAAATAAACAAAATAAAAAGTATTATTTTTTTGGAGTTTTTTATGTTTTTAGGGCAAAACCCTAATTCATTAAATAAAAGTATTAATTATTTAATATGTACAAAATTTATCAATTATGTACAAAAATAAAATAAAAATGAAGTATATTGGTCAAAAGGTATTTTTTTTAATGTTAAATACTAATAAAAAATAAAATGTATATATTTTGTATTTTTAACCTAAATATACTAATATATATATAAATATTTGTATTATTTACTAAATATATATTATATATAAAAATAATAATATTTAATATTTATAAAAAAAAGTATATTTTATATAAAATATTTTCAGAAGATAAAATGAAATAAAAATGGAAAATAAAATGTGTTTGCATTATTTTAGTATTTTTCAAACAAAAGTAAGTTTATATATTTATTTATGTACAAATATTAATCTAAACAAATAAATACCTAATAAATATGAAAATGGTGTAAAAAATATTTTTTATATTTTTAATATTATAATAAAAAAATAAATAAGTCAGAACAAAAAAGAAAAAATCAAGAAGTCATAAAAATAAGCAAAATGGGCCTAGGGGGTGTAAAAGTGAAAACATGGTGCAAAAAGAAAAGGGAAACAGGCCCAGCCCAGAATCCTGTCATCTTCAACCTCAGAACATTTTTGTTCAAGAAAACACGCGTTTTCTATCTTCCAATTCCTTGATCTTTTGCCAAATCTTTCAACATGAAACCTGTAGAGCTTGAAGCCACAATTCCAGACATATAAAGAAATCAATCTAACTCTCAGAAATGAGAGAGAATTTCTTCTCCCCCAATTCCTGACCTAGTTTTTGTTCAATGTTCAGACTTAAAATTCTCTAAGCATACATAATATAAATGAAATCTAATTACATGGGCATGTTCAGGGCTATGAATGTGACATGTTTTCTTCACAAACCTAAAGCTAACAATGCTTATATTGAGAGATAGAACTTCATGAATATACTTGTTCAGTTGGAATCGTGTCTTGCAATGGAGGAGCTTTCAGGGCAAGATGAAGATTTGTACAGCTTGCCTAAAGTGTAGTGATGCTATTCCAATGCTTGGTGTGTTTTGAATCGTGCCAAATCAAGCTGCAAAAGTCCACCTGCAAGATAGAAAAATGGAAATGGCAAATGGTGCTATGGCTGTTACAGTCTCAGTTCAAGGTTTGGAATAGTTTATATGGATATTATGGAATGTGTTTGAAGTGTTTTTAGCAAGAATGCATGGAAGGTTTGAGCTATGGAACTCAAACTGCAGGGATGCCCTGTTTTGGGCAGTTCAATGGTGATTCTATGAATGAGAGGGTGTCGGGGATGGTTGGCTCGTGTTCTAGCTCAGAATGGATGTTTAGAATATGTTTGACAAGTTTGCTTAAGGTTGTGTTAGCTGGGATGAGAGTTGGTATCTGTTATGGCAAGTTTCTTACACTTTAAGCAAGAGATGGCAAGTTGGTGTTCTAGACAGGTAGAGGCCCCCAATCTATGCTGCACAACTTAGTCTTGATCAGTGCAATTAGTCCATAAACTTGTGCCAAAGAGATCTTAACTGTACTTGCTTGGATTTGCTTTAGACATAAAGTGCAACTTTTCCAAAATGGATATAATGCTTTATCTAAAAATGGATTAAACTTGCATACAATGTCCAAACTCATAGAACAACACCTTGGCACAAAGGATTGGCATTAAATTAAGGAGTGTAATTGAGATAAAAGACCTGTAATCAAGGAAAGCATGCTGAATTCAAAATGGCACAAATGTATGAACATGTAACTTGGCCAAATCAAAAGTGAGTTTTTCCCAACTTGCCAAATTCGATTCTCTCTAACCATGAGGTTGTTTGATGAGTTCTTAGACATTTTGGAAAGCTTGGAATGTGTACTACAATCAATCTTTGAAATGCAAATTGAAATTCCAAGTGGAAGTATGTGAAAAATGGTCTTGAAGTTAGGTAAAAACCTTGTCTAAAATAGGTCAAATTTTCTCTAAGTTAAGAATGGTTTGGTACCCTTGTTCCAAAAAATGTAACTTGAGCTACAAGCTTCTTTTGGGAAAACTTTGTGAATCAAAGTTGTAGATTTTGCAATAGGCTACAACTTTCATGTTTTGACTTTTGCTTGAATCCAAATGAATCTTGGTGAGAAAGTGGGGCAAAGTTAGGAAAAAATTAGGGTTTTTCATAACTTAGAAAAATTCTAAGTTATGAAAAATCTTCATTTCAAACCTAATTTGCAATTCTTGATTTCTTGATGAACAAGTTTCATGATTTGGCATGTTTTGATGAAAAATGAATCTTGACACTTGATTTTGACCAAAAAGTCAAAGTTTGACTTTTCAGTCTACAGTCAAAATTGATCAATTGACTGGGAAATTCAACTGTCAATCTTGTGTATTTGGGATCTTTTGAACTTGTTGAGCATGTCAAGACAATTCCATGGGGTCCTTGAGTCCATATGTGAGCTTGGTTTGCCATTGCCTAGGTCAAACAGTCAAAAATTGCCTTTGTGTAGTCAAAACCCTAAAAATGACCATTTTGCCCTTTTGGTGATCTGATCAAATTTCTTGTGGAATTATGATCCAAACTTGATCAAATGGTCCATGTGAGTTCATAATGTTGATGTGGGTCAATTTTCATGAGATTTGACTGTCAATTGGCCAAAGTTGGCTTTTTCCTCAATACAGCTGATTTCTAGGTCAACTGTCCAATTGACTGGGCAAAATTTGGAATCAAGACCTGAAACTTGGTATGGATAAACTTAGGAGTCCAACATGAAGCATGAAAGTCATCTTAGGCATTTTAGATCAAAATATCTTTGTGCAAACACAAACCCTAATTTGGGTCAACAGTGCAAGGAGAAGTCTTGAGCAGAGGAAACCCTAACTGGATCTTGAGCTCCAAGGGTCTTGTGATGAGAAAATGTTGAGGAAATGGGAGCGCAAATTTTGGGGTACAACAACTGCACCTTGGCCTTTTGCAATGTGGGGCATTGATATGATCGGCGAGATCAAACCTACGGCATCCAACGGGCATCGCTTCATCCTAGTGGCGATCGATTACTTTACAAAGTGGGTTAAAGCAGCTTCCTACGCCACAATAACAGAGAACGTCGTGGCACGGTTCATTCGGCATAATCTGATCTATCGATACGGCGTCCTGGAAAGGATCATTACGGACAATGGTACCAATCTTAAAAACAAGATGATCACTGAGCTCTGCGAGCAGTTCAAGATACAGCACCACAACTCTTCTCCTTATCGACCGAAGATGAATGGGGCTGTAGAAGCAGCTAATAAGAATATCAAGAAAATTGTGTAGAAGATGACAGTGACCTATAAAGATTGGCACGAGATGTTACCGTTTGCTCTTCATGGGTACCGTACCTCAGCAAGAACGTCAACCAGGGCAACTCCTTTTTCTTTGGTCTATGGCATGGAGGCAGTCTTGCCTATTGAAGTCCAGATACCCTCTCTCCGGATAATGAAGGATGCAGGCTTGAGCGAAGATGACTAGATCCAGACTCGACTTGACCAATTAAACCTAATTAACGAAAAGAGACTCACTGCTATTTGTCATGGTCAAACGTATCAAAAACGGATGATCAGGGCATTTAACAAGAAAGTCAGGCGACAAGAATATCAAGTAGGAGACCTGGTAATCATGCGCATCATTCTTCCTCAAAGTGATCCCAGGGGCAAATGGACCCCTACGTACGAAGGGCCATTTGTGGTTAAACATGTCTTCTCAGGAGGAGCCATGATCCTAACCACCATGGTGACGACCTTCCTCACCCCGCCAATGCAGACATAGTAAAAAAATACTACGCATGATAAAAGACCCGCTAGGTTTACATACCTAGGCAAAAATTAGGGCTTCCCGGCGAACCAAAAGGGTTCGGGCAAAAATAAGGGATGGAATGAAAAAAAATCTGTACACCCGGCAAGTCGAAAACCTGAAAAGGCGGCTTGGGCAAAAATGGGTATCCCGGTGGACTGAAAACCCGAAAGGGCGGTCCAGGCAAAAGTTAGGGATAAGCGTAATACTATGTCTCATTGGATCACCTTACATCCAGAATCCGGTATCAACTACCAAGTTCAAACGGCATCAATCGATCAGCTTCATCTTCAACTAAGCCGCCAAGTGATGAGACGCTCGAAGATATAAAGGCGGTAGCAGAGCTGGAACCCAGTGGAATTACTCTTTTCACACGGCTGTTTTGTTTTCTTTGTACAAATTGTATAAACTCTACTCTATTCGACGGCGTTCTCTTACTAGGATGTCAGCCTCTTGTACATAAACGCCTATTTACAGGCAAATTCAAAAATCAATACAAATTCACTTTTTAGACCAATTACCAATTGTTTTTCCTTTTCCTGTTTTGTTTTGCGAAGAACGTCCAATGTTCAATTGTGATATATGCATTTGACACTAATTGCTATTCATAAATACTTGCATGTGAAACAAAGGAATAATTACAGGTGACATCGGAAACAGGGGGCAATATTGAATTGTCTAAGCAGTCTAATTGCTTTGTTCACCAAGGTATCAAGGTAGGTTCGGATGAAGAATTTAACCAGGATACTTTCACTCCCCGCAGAGTAAGACCAGATTCAACAATACTCTCCTCCGAGCAGAGTTGGTCTCCCGTCAGCCCTGAAAAGGCACAATATCTCCAGCAAGTCAACACTCTCCCCAAGCAGAGTTAGCCTACAGTCAGCCTTATGGAAGTTGGATATCCCCAGAAGATCTCAACATTCCCCAGCAGAGTATACAAACATTCCTAACAAGCATCCCCGGCAGTCTTAATCTAAGATTGTTCCCCGGCGGAATCCAGACACTTCAGTGGAGCCACTTCCCCAGTACAGTCTCAAAAAGTCTCCCCAGGAGAGTTGAATCCATCTCCCCAGTAGGAAGCTTATCCCTAGTAGATTCTGGAAGCTTATCCCCTGCAGAGCACGAACGCTCCCCCGGCTTTATTCAAAGGTTATTTCCTCACCAGGATATAACTGGGTTATCCTCAGCCAATTGTCACGGAAAGATCGTCTCCGACGAGGTCTTCCTATCCCCAGCTGAGTTCATCAAACCACAACTAAGCTTATCATCAATGGTATCCCCAGCGGAGTTATCATCAATCTCAACAAAGTACCTCTCTTTCCCCACAGAGTTCACTCCCCGCAGAGTAATCTATTCGCCAAGTTTATTCCCCAACAGAGTCATCTTCTCCTACCGGTATTCTTGCAACCATCTTCCCCAGCGGAAACAAAGAGCTCTACTCTTCAAACATCAGCCCAGGATTCAAGCTCCCGGCATTCGTCAAGGATTTATTTTCCTAGACAAAAATACAGTCATAAACATCACATCTTCATATATTATAGCATGCATATACGCACCATGAACATACACTCTCATTTATTTCGAGGACATCACGCATTCCATACATCATGACATCGCATACAACTAACGTTTTGTCTTTTCAGGACAAAGGTCAATACAAAGATGATTACTATCAACTGTCGCAATTCCAGATTCGATACCTGTATCTAGCCAGGGCATGTCTGTGAGCGACTATTTTTCGGACTCGATTCCTGTATCCTGCCAGGGTATGTCTGAAGAGTTTGAAGATCTGATTCCTGTATCCTGCCAGGGTGTATTTGTTGATGACTATTTTCCATACTCGATTCCTGTATCTTGCCAGGGCACGTCTGAAGAGTTTGAAGATCCGATTCCTGTATCTTGCCAGGGTGTATTTGTTGACGACTATTTTCCAGACTCGATTCCTGTATCTTGCCAGGGCACGTCTGAAGAGTTTGAAGATCCGATTCCTGTATCTTGCCAGGGTGTATCTGTTGACGACTATTTTCCAGACTCGATTCCTGTATCTTGCCAGGGCACGTCTGAAGAGTTTGAAGATCTGATTCTTGTATCTTGCCAAGGTGTATCTGTTGACGACTATTTTCCGGACTCGATTCCTGTATCTTGCCAGGGCACGTCTGAAGAGTTTCCAGATTCGATTCCTGTATCCAGCCAGGGCACGTCTGAAGAGTTTGTAGATTCGACACCTGCATCCAGCCAGGGCATGTCTGCACGAAGAGTTTAGAGATTCGACTCCTGTATCCAGCCAGGGCACGTCTGTAAGCAACCTTTTGAAATTCCAGATTCGACACCTGTATCTAGCCAGGGCATGTCTGTGAACGACTGAGTGAAGATCAACACCTGTAACAGGCCAGGTAATTATCTTTCTTTCTCAGGTACGCAAGTTCTCGCTAAGGAATCTCTTACGCGATCGACACCTAGATGGCATCTATAAGCCCATCCTCCCATTACAGTTCCAAATGGCATCTATAAGCCCATTCCCGACAAGGTTCTGTCACACCTCCAGATGGCATCTATAATCCCATCCACCTATCCACCATCTCTCTAAATGGCATCTGTAAGCCCATTCCCGCCATCACACTGCTAACATTCTACTATGTGAGTGCAAATTTCTGGGCACTCTAGTGTTCAATCATCTTCCACCCTCGGATCACGAAAGGCATGCACGCCAATCTACATCCTCAGGTCTAAGAAGATTGAACAGGGGCAACTGTTGTACCCCAAAATTTGCCCTCCCATATTCTTCAAGATTTGACAAGCATCACCTCCAATGGTTCAAAGTCTACTCAAGGGCTACACAGTCAACCATCCTCCTAAGCCAGCCAAATTAGGGTTTTGGTTCTTGCAAGGAAGTTGAGGTTTACAAGGGCTCAATCAAGTCACATATGCTCATATACATTGTCAAGTACCTACATGTCAAGTTTCAATGCTCACAAGGTCAAATTGCACAGTCAAAAACCCTAAATGCTTCACAGTCAACTGCAAGGGTAAAATGGTCATTTGATAGTCAAAAGTCAAGATTTTTGGTCAACATCTTATTTTGAAGCCACAATCATCATTTGATCAAGTCTTGATCATGATTTCACAAGAATGGCTCAAAAATCATCAAGATGCAAAAGTTTCTATTTTTGGACAGCTGAAAAGTCAACTGTAACTTGACCAAGGCATAACTTTTTCATGGTTCATCAGAAAAATCCCATCCAATGCTCATCTTGAAGGGGAGGACATTTCCTACAAC
This sequence comes from Vicia faba, assembly GCA_948472305.1. Lineage (NCBI taxonomy): Eukaryota > Viridiplantae > Streptophyta > Magnoliopsida > Fabales > Fabaceae > Vicia > Vicia faba. The sequence continues at coordinate 868,337,712 of OX451735.1, read as the reverse complement.
TCATCTTCACATTCCAAGTCCAAGAAATGCTCTCACAAAAAGTTATCAATTTCAACATTATAGGTCATTTTCAAAAGTCAACAAAAAGGCACTTTAAGTCAAAGACCATAACTTCAGATTGGTAAATCAAAATGACATGGGACCAAAGACATTGTTTAGAGGACTTCAAGACCTTTCCAAAATGTCCAAGAACATGTTCATAGCTTTAAAATTGAGCAAGATATGCATTGGAGAAGTTGGGGAATTTTTGTGAAATGGCCAAAGTCAATTATCCTTGAAACTTCATTTTTGACAAAAGGGGCCCACTTTTCCCACTTGATTCAGCTTGGCCATGCTTCCCACGTGTCCCACAATTTATTTCAAGATTTAAAATTAATTTTTCCATTTTTATTTAATTTTATTTGATTTAATTCATTTTAAATCTTTAAAATTCAAATAAAAATCAAAGAAATTAATGGAGGGATATATTTTGTGATGATTAGCTTTGATACACCTTAAAACACATTCCAAATTCGTACAAGGCCTAATACAAGCAAGAAATTCAAATTTTGACACAAAAGGCAAGTTGGTTCAATGTTGGTTATGGAGGAAATCAAGAACATAATTGCATAAGCTTAATGACCATAATTCTGATTGAGATTCATTACATAACATATATGCAAGCATTCCTTGTACAGACACGACCTAGAAACCCTCAAAACGGCCAAACACATTTCAAACTTTCAAGAGAAAAAAGCAAAACTGAAAACCTATTTGCAGCCTGTTCCAAGCCTCCATTTCAATCCAAATACATTCCTTGTATCCCTAGGAACCTTTGGCAATCAGAACCAAGCGCAATCACTCAAGGAATCATCCCATACAACTCACTCGGTTTGCTTCATTTCTCAAAACTGTATATCATATTTCATGAGCATTTGATCCATTTTTTTGATTGGTTTGTATTGTTAGGGGCCTTCTGAAGCTAATGGAATAATCTAATTGCATTCTAACGCGTTAAATCATGATTTACCATTAAAGCATTTTAGGGTTTTCAAGGTTTAAAATTGGGGGTTTCACCATACTGTAAAATCAGGGTCCCAAACAGGCATGGACGAATTCAGCTGGACAAGACGAATAAAATGGACCCATCGCGCCTAATTTATGCTTCACGAGGAGCTAATCGCTATTATTAAAATACCTGTATTTTGTGGGGGTTTAAAACCCCCGCTATATGTTTTGTATTTTGCAGAAAAAAGCTTGAAGATGACTGCGTGGCAGCCAGGCATAGGTGTATTCAAATTCGCGCGCGTTGTTTCAGCCTATAGGGCACTTATTCCATACATGTTTTGTTCCTATTATGTTTACAACTAATTGCGTTTGGTGTAGTGGCTGGCAGCGTGTCATGTAATCTTTGGGACCTGGGTTCGATTCCCAGGTCCCCTTATAATTTCCATATTATTTTCTTCAACGTTTTCCTGTGCATATTCCAATATGAGGTGCATCATAAGTCTCACCCATCCAACAAGCCAAGTGTCATCAACGCAGATCCAAAGGACAAAAAGTGAGGGACACCATGGTCTGGAGTCAACGCACGTGTAGGCAACCAAAAAAAGTCAAGCAGGCCTTGTTCAAATGGGCCAGAATCTCAGTCCAACACCCCCCATTTCAGTCCACACCCCTTGGGTTTTTACTCTTCTTTTTATTTTATTTTGACATTTTCTTCTTTTTTTTATTTACTTGCTTTATTTTATTTTATTTTATTAACAAATTAACTTAATTAGCATATTTTCATAAAATCAAAAAAATAGAATTACATCATCATTATTATTATTATTTTATTTTGTAAATAAACATTAACTAAAATAATTTAATTAGGCAATTTTAATTCCTTTTCTTAAATAATTAAAATAGATCTAGAATTAGGTAAAGTTCACTTTTAATTTTATTTCATTTATTTTATTTCAATAAAACACAAAAAAAAACAAAAAATATTTTCTTTTAATTAAATTAATTAATTAGTCATTAATTAACTTTAATTTCACTTTAATTACAAAAAGACCAAAAAATCAATTTCTTTTCTAAAAAAGGGTCAACACCCTTAGACATTCCCGATCAATTTATTCGCGCGCATTTAGTTTATTTGATTATTATGTAATTGCCTTCAAGAATGTAATAGTTAAATAGGTTTATCGCTTTATTTAATTTCCGTACTTATTTACCAAAAAACGGGTCTTTGTAATTTTTGGCGATGTATAGACCCGCGCCTTGTAATAGCGTAGGATTTATTTTTCCGCAATTTACTTTCCGCACCCCTTAACTGTTAACTTGCATGAAAGAATATATGTAAATAAAAACAACCCGTAGCTCACTAATTAACCATACAAACATTAACTGAATACAACACACAAATACACACACCACTTCTAGGGTACGTCTCACTTGTTGCCTTCGAAACGTGGTCGTCAAGTATAGGACGTCTTAGCGGTCCTTATGTCCATGATCCAGTTGCCTCGAAACAGTTGCCTCGAACCAGTTGCCTCGGAACAGTTGCCTCGAAACGGTTGCCTCGGATTAAAAAAGGATCAAGGACATAAGGGTAGCTTCTAAGGTGTCTTGCTGTTGCTTCGGTGACCACACTGTCCCTAAACTCGAATTGACCCGAACACCTCCAACGGTGGTGCTACCTACCTCTCAATGGTGGGATGGCACTACCTAAAGGACTTATACACAGCCTAATTCCTTAGGGTAGGTAGATGACTCATAGATACTTGCTCTCTCTAAAAAACAAAACAAAAACCTTTTCACATCGACACTTTCAAAAAGCTTTCAAAACAATTTTTCAAACACTCTTGAGGACTGATACAAGAGTTATTCAGAAATCTTTCAAAGAAACTTTTTCAAACCCACTCACATTTTGAAAAGCAAACATTTTGAAAACATAAGAGCAAGTATCTAAGAGCCCGTGGATAACCATGGATAGAAAGGGTGCTAACACCTTCCCTTTCTATAAATCTACCTCCCGAACCGAGAAACAATCTCATAAGGAATTTTGCTGTGCTTTTGTCCTGTCCATGTTGGAGAAAATAAAAGACGGTGGCGACTCTTGCTTCCGCGACATTTCGTGAAACCAGCTTTAAACAGTCAGTTCTAAATCCACCGATCACAGAACTGGCGACTCTGCTGGGGATGATTTTAAGTGAGGTGTACCTTAGGATAGCTCATGCTTGTGTTTTCAATTGCTTTGTTTTGCTTGCTTTAATATTATTGGTCCTGTCTTGGGAGTTCTATAGATCCTAACCCGGATCTGGGGGATACCTTCTTAGAAAGTAGCAACAAGACTGTGAGGGAACTGTGCGGGGTATACCGACACGGTTGAAGCAGTCTGCTACATTGATGTGGCACTTTGGTGAGTACCAGTAACCCTTGAGTCAAGTCAAGGAGAGTACGAGGCCGCCGCATGGTGTCGTGAAGCATCAACTGACCTTAGGAACCTTAATTGAACCATCTTGGCCTCTTTAGGGTAGTGAGATGACTACTTTGGTGCAATCTGAAGTTGGTTGATACTCGATACTACACTCAGTTGAGGGTTGTTTTCTTGGGATATTTTGATCGCCAGTTCAGTGGCTAAATCGAAACGATGAACACATAAAGCAATCCAATGATATTGAGATCCTTAAAACCCGGTTACTTTGATAGGACAGGTTTGAGCCCACCAACTTCAAGAGGGTAGTACCCCAAACTTCATGCTGGCCTAAACTCTAAGGGTTGTGGTGTGACTTGTGTGCCTTATCATGTTTGCTTTTGTGAATACTTGTGGTGTGCTCTTATCATAACATCATAACATCATACAGCATCATATGCATCCACTAACCACTTCAGGGGTTCGAATCTTCATCTTTGTTCTTGTTTTGTAGGACATGGAAACTATCCGCAGAAAGACAATTCAGGTCAACCTTGTAAGGGTCCCTCCTCAGCTTAAGTAGCTTATATCCAGGATTCCCGAGAACTCTTCATTCAGTGAAAGACATGGTAGACTCATCAGCTTGGTCAATACCCACATTGAGGAGGATATGGTGAAAGTGTTGTTCCAGTTCTTTGACCCTCTGCACCACTGTTTTACTTTCCTGGATTATCAACTGGTGCCTACATTGGAATAGTTCTCCCAGCTTCTGAAGATCCCTATCCTCAGTCAACTACCCTACAACGGTACGGAAAGGGACCCAAAACTTGAAGAGGTTGCTAAAGCATTATGCCTACAACCATCTGACATCAAGGGACATTGGGAAACCAAAAGTGGTATCAAAGGGTTCTTGGCCAAGTTTCTGTTTGAGAAAGCACAAGAATATTGGAATTCCCTTGACCTACAAGCCTTTGAAGAAGTTGTAGCCCTCCTTGTTTATGGGTTGGTGTTGTTCCCTAAGCCAGATCAGCTTATAGATATCAATGTTGTCAAGATCTTCATGTCCAGGAATCCTATACCTACGTTGCTTGGGGACATCCTTCACTCATGTTACACTCGAACCATGAGAAAGAAAGGTGTTCTTATGTGTTGCACTCCTCTCCTGGGAAGGTGGTTTATTTCTCACCTTCCACAATCAGTTTTGAAGAACGAACGGGGTTTGAGATGGTCACAACGATTAATGACTCTTACGCATGCTGATATACATTGGTGTTCTCGGTCCAGAGAAGACGTCACTATCATTGATCGTTGCGGGGAGTTTCCTAATGTTCCTTTACTTGGAATCAGAGGAGGTATTACTTACAACCTATGATTGGCTTTGAGACAATTTGGATATGCTCGGAGGGATGGCCCTCATGATATGCTGATTCCTGACATAGCTTTTGACTTCGACAATGATGCACAAGGACTTCGCCAGAGATTTATCAGAGCTTGGAGGATGCCCAACAGGGTAGGCAGCAAGACACTGGGGCACAGGAACTCCATCCCCCTGGAGCCTTATCTCAAGTGGGTCTGAGCCCACTCCCAGAAGCTGGTGATGCCATATCCTCATGTTCTCCCCGTGATCAAAGAGCCAGTCTTGGAAGGAGAGGTGCCCTACACCATTCAACATCCTGACATGCCTACATCCTGGGAAGAAATGCAGAAAAGCTGGATCCAACTCAAGGAAGAACGGAATTCTCTTGAAACCAGTCTACATGCCAGTGAGAAGAAGGTCTTGGAGCTCACGCGTCTACTGCACGGGGAAAAGGCTCTCAACACTTACATTGCTCCAAAGAGGATGCGCAGTGTCTTTTGGGATTAATTATTTTGTAATGTTTCGCCCATGAGGCCCTGATGTACTGAACAATTTATTTCCTAATAAAAAGTGTGTTCTTTTTGGCTACAACGAATTTGAACTTTCGAACCCTTGAATGCATTGCATAAATAGCATATCATGCATCATGTGCATAACAGGTACCCCTCTTTCTACAGGTTGCTTAATCTTCTTCGCTGTTTATTTCAGCACTCAAGCATCATGAATCCTGAACTCACTACCGAGCAAGCTATCAAGGCCCTTCAGGCCCAGAATGCCCAATTTCAGGAGATGGTCATGAACTTGGCCCAGGGACAACAAGAGCTGAAGGCTTTGCTCCTGAAGAAGAATAAGAAGAAGAAGAGGACTGTGCTATTCAACACTGGGCGCAGACTCGGGAATACATTGCAGAATGAAGCTGAGAGGACTACTCCATCTGTGGGGGAAGGCAATCACCAAGGGAGAGAGGTCCCTAGTCCTGTGGTCTCTGACACCGAGACAGACTTCAACGACGAACAGTACCCTCCTGCTAAGGACCGGTACAAACAACTGGAGGACAGGTTAAATGCTATGGAGATTCAACGTGTGCCTGGGTTGGATTTCGGAGACTTGGGGTTATCTTCTGGGGTGGTGATCCCACACAAGTTCAAGGCGCCTGCCTTTGTGAAATATGACGGGGCTTCCTGTCCTAAAATGCACCTCCGTTCTTATGTAAGGAAGATCCAGCCTTACACAGCAGACAAGAACTTATGGATCCACTTCTTCCAGGAGAGTCTTTCAGGGACTCATCTCGAATGGTTCTATCAGCTGGATGGAACCAACATTCGTAACTGGGAGGATCTAGCCACTACTTTTTACAAGCAGTATCAATATAATTCCGACCTCGCTCCCACGCGTACCCAACTCCAGGGTATGTCACTGGGAACGGGTGAAGGTTTTAAGGAGTACACACAGAAATGGAGGGATCTGGCTGGCAGGGTACAGTCACCGTTGACGGATCGTGAGCTAGTGGACATGTTCTTGGGGACCCTATCTGGTCCATTCTTCAACCATCTCATTGGTAATTCCTCTGCTGGGTTTACTGACCTGATCCTGACTGGTGAAAGGATCGAAGCTGGTATAAAATCATGGAAGATACAGAAGGGTGCCTCCTCAAATACTGAAAAGAAGCCCTTCAAGAAGGAGGCCAGTGCTGTGTACGGTCCCAGAAGATAGAACAAACCAGAACGCCGCCAAGCTGTCAACGCGGTGGTTATTTCTAATCCTGCTGCTACTCCTCAGCAATACAACCAACCCAGAGCTGAGAGGCCCAAACGACAGTATACTCGGCTCAGCATGACTCTCTCTCAGATCCTGCCGCAACTGCTGTCAACCAGCCTGGTAACAGTCAAGGAAGCTCCGAAGATGGTAAATACAGCGTCTCCGAAATACAACCCCAACGCCCGTTGCGCTTATCACTCTGATAGCCCGGGACATTCCACTGATGATTGTTGGGCCCTAAGGAATAAGGTTCAAGACATTATTGATGCTAAGGAGATACAGTTCGAGGCGCCCGAGAGGCCAAATGTTGTGACCGCTCCCATGCCCCAGCATGGAGTGAACGCTGTTGAGGAGGATCTGTATGTAGCTTATGTGGATGATGTTGCTACTCTGCTGCTGACCGTCAAGAGGAACCTATTGCTAGCCGGTTTATTTCCGGGATGTAGTAAAGGTTGCCATCTGTGTGCTAATTCCCCTGCTGGTTGTCCTTTGCTGAAGTCAGGCGTCCAAAACCTGATGGATAGTAAAGAGATCTTGTTCAAGAAGACCGCTGTTCCTGCTTCCCCTGTTGAAGAAGTTTAAATTGTTACCATTTTCAACAACCCTTCCAAGGCTCCTTCAAAGAAGCCTGTCCAAATTTTGCCTGTTCACAAGATTGCTCCTATAACCATTACTGTTCCGGGGCCCATCCCCTACAAGTCTGATAAAGCTGTCCCGTGACACTATGGGGCAGATGTTTATGTCCTGGGAGTGAAACAAGAGTTCAACACTGGTACCGGTGTCACCAATATCACCGGTCCTGCTAAAGTCACTCGTAGTGGAAGACTGTTCTCACCAGACATTGCACCTCCGGCAATTCAAAGGCCTCTCGTCATCACACCTGCCAGTGTGCCTGTTTCCCCCCTGATCAAGTTTCTACCCCTGCTGCCGAGTCATCTGACGCTCGGGGCAAGGGGATTGCTGCTGATGTGTCTGCCCGGACGGAGGCACCAAAGACCACTGTTGAGGCTTCCAAGCAAGAGATGGAAGAGATCCTCAAAATTATAAAGAAAAGTGATTTCAACGTCGTTGAACAGCTGGGGCACACCCCCTCTAAAATCTCCATGCTATCACTGTTGCTGTGTTCAGAGGCCTATGCCAAGGCCCTGATTGCTTTCCTGAAGACGGCCCACGTGCCCCAAGAAACGTCTGCTGATCAATTCACTGATTGCATGGCCAACTTGACCGCTGACAATGGATTGGGTTTCTCTGACGCTGATCTGACGGCCAAGGGGAAGAACCATAATGATGCCCTGCATATCTCCATTGAATGCAGGGGCACTACTCTTGCTCACGTGCTGGTTGACACGGGTTCTTCACTGAACGTGCTACCCAAGAAGGCTCTAGACAGGTTGGACTGTGAAGGTTTAGAGCTCAAACCAAGTAACATTATTGTTCGGGCCTTTGACGGGTCCAAAAGGATGGTACATGGTGAGGTTGACATCCCGATCAGGGTTGGTTCGTAGGTATTTGATTCAAAATTCTATGTGATGGACATCCGTCCATCCTATTCTTGTTTGCTGGGTCGCCCGTGGATCCACATGGCTGGAGTTGTGACTTCAACTTTACATCAGAAGCTCAAATACCCGGTCAGGGGGAAGATTGTAACAGTGCAAGGGGAAGAGGAATACATGGTCAGCCACCTCAACTCCTTCAGGTACGTGGAAATAGACGGGGAGTTCATTGAGACCCCCTTACAACATTTTGAAGAGGTGCCACAAACATTGGCAGCAGCAGAAACAATGACTGAAGAGGGTTCTCCCTTGAAGATGGCCTCCTTAAAGGACGCCCGGGCTGTGATCGAAAAAGGTGAATGTGCAAATTGGGGCAGGCTCCCTGATTTTACTCCTAAGACTGACAAGTTTGGGCTGGGTTTCACTGTAGAGGCTCAGAAGGTTGTGCGCAAGGCAAGGATTGGAAGACCTCCTGTATTTATCACCAACCCGGGAGTGAATGCTATTGAGGATGAAGCGGACGAATCTGAATTCGACAGCTGGATCTACCCAACGACCAATGGTGGACCTATCAACTGGACTGCAAAAGACTTTACACCCATTACTTTTGTCACCCAGTAATGAACTTCTTTGTTTTGGATTTGTAATAAACATTAATTCTAAACTTTATGGCCCGGTGTCTTACCCGGAGCACCGTGGTTTTATTTGTGAGGGCTTTTGTTTGTCACTTTCATATATCATGAATAAAAGCATTGGACGTTTTTCACATTTCAAATCTTGCGCTCCCTTTCTTTCTTTATATATATTGCAAAACAGCTTTATTTACACACACTCACTACTACAGGTTTCAATCCACTCTGGATCTCACTGGTAACGACTCTGCTACTGCCAGTTATGACTTCGAAAATCCGATCAACTTAGCCGAAGACGAAGGTGAAGATGATTGTGAAGTTCCTGGCGAACTTGCAAGACTGTTACTCCAGGAAGAGAGGGCCATTCATCTACATGAAGAGCCTGTGGAAACGGTAAATCTGGGTACTGAGACAGACAGAAAGGAAGTCAAGATTGGTGCCAATCTGGAGCTCAGCGTGAAACAACGGTTGATTCAGATGTTGCATGATTATGTAGAGATCTTTGCCTGGTCCTACGAAGACATGTCTGGGTTGGATACTGACATTGTGGTCCATCATTTGCCTACCAAGGAAGACTGCCCTCCGGTTAAACAGAAGGTCCGCCGTATGCGTCCAGAGATGTCCGAGAAAATCAAGGCTGAGGTTATGAAGCAATTTGATGCTGGTTTTCTAGCAGTGACTTCTTACCCTCAGTGGGTTGCCAACGTGGTTCCGGTGCCGAAGAAAGATGGCAAGGTCCGAATGTGTGTTGATTACAGGGATTTGAACAGGGCGAGCCCCAAGGATGATTTCCCTCTACCTCACATCGACATTCTGGTTGACAATACTGCTCAGCACAAGGTGTTCTCCTTCATGGATGGTTTTTCAGGTTATAATCAGATCAAGATGGCTCCTGAAGATATGGAAAAGACTACTTTTGTCACTCAGTGGGGCACCTTCTGCTACAAGGTCATGCCTTTCGGGTTGAAAAATGCTGGGGCAACCTACCAACGTGCCATGGTTGCTTTGTTTCATGACATGATCCATCATGAAATCGAAGTATACGTCGACGATATGATTGCAAGGTCTCAAACTGAGGAGGAACACCTTGACCATCTACAGAAGTTGTTTGACCGTCTGAAATTGTACAAGCTGAGGTTGAATCCGAACAAGTGCACATTTGGGGTAAGATCTGGAAAGTTTCTAGGCTTCGTCGTGAGCGACAAAGGTATTCAAGTGGACCCTGCCAAGGTTAAAGCCATACAAGAGATGCCAGTTCCCAAGACAGAGAAAGAAGTCAGAGGCTTTCTAGGACGTCTGAACTACATTGCCCGATTCATCTCACACCTAACTGCTACCTGTGAACCAATCTTCAAGCTGCTGAAGAAAGATCAAGTAGTACGTTGGAACAATGAATGTCAGGCTGCTTTCGACAGAATCAAAGAGTATCTTCAAGAACCACCCATTCTTATGCCACCGGTTGAAGGGAGACCTCTAATATTATACTTGACGGTACTTGACAACTCAATGGGGTGTGTGCTGGGGCAGCATGACGAGTCTGGCTGAAAAGAGCACGCTATTTATTACCTTAGCAAAAAGTTTACCGACTGTGAGACCGGATACTCACTGCTCGAGAAAACTTGTTGCGCTTTGGTATGGGCTGCTCGCCGGCTGAGACAGTATATGCTGACTCACACTACTCTGTTGATCTCTAAAATGGATCCGATCAAGTACATCTTCGAAAAGCCTGCTCTGTCTGGAAGAATAGCAAGATGGCAGATGATCTTGACGGAATAAGACATCCAGTACACGACTCAGAAAGCTATCAAAGGAAGTGTATTGGCACACCAGGCAGTAGACGACTACCAATCAATGAACTTTGACTTTCCTGACGAGAGCATCATGATAGTGACTGATTATGAAGTACCTGGACCGGATGAAGGACCTGAGAAAGGATCCCGATGGTCTATGCACTTTGACGGAGCCTCCAACGCTTTGGGTAACGGTATCGGCGCTGTGATCATATCCCCTCAAGGCACTCATACTCCACTCACTGCCCGGCTATGCTTCAACTGCACCAATAACATGGCGGAGTATGAGGCATGCATTATGGGTCTTCAAGCTGCGATTGACTTAAGGATCAAATTTCTGAGTGTCTTCGGAGATTCCGCTCTCGTGATCAATCAAATCAAAGGCGAGTGGGATACGAAACACCCAAACCTTATTCCTTACAAAGAGTGTGTGTTGACATTGATCCCCCATTTCACAAAGATAACTTTTGAACATTTCCCAAGAGAGGAGAATCAGTTGGCGGACGCGTTAGCTACGATGTCTTCCATGTTCAAAGTCAGATGGGACAATGAGGCTCCCCGGATCATCATCTGGAAGTTGGACGAACCGGCATATTGTTGTGATCTTGAGGCTGAGATAGTAATTGAAAAACCTTGGTATCATGAGGTGAAGAGGTATCTGGAAGCTCAAGAATATCCCGAGGGTGCATCTGTCAATGACAAAAAGTTTCTGAGAAGGTTCGCAACAAAGTTCTTCCTCAGCAATGGCATTCTATACAAGCGAAACCATGATTCAACCTTACTGCGTTGTGTGGATAAGACTGAAGCAGAAAGGATCATGGCAGAGCTACATGAAGGTACCTTCGGAACACATTCCAGTGGACACACCATGGCGAAGAAAATCCTTCGGGCAGGATATTTCTGGTCCACAATGGAAGCCGACTGTTACCAACATTCTCGGACATGTCACAAGTGCCAGATTTATGCAGATAAGGTGCACGTTCCTCCAGTTCCTCTGAATGTCTTGACTGCTGTGATACGGTGGGAGAACTGACTATGGTTTTTCGTTTCTATTCGCAAATGTTTCAGTTGAGCAAGAGTCGCCACCAACTTTTTATTTTATCCTAAGGAAAGGTTTAAAAAGCACAGCAAAAACCTTTGAGATGTTTTCTTGGGTTCGGGGAGTAGATTATAGAAAGGGAAGGTATTAGAACCCTTTCTATCCATGGTTATCCACGGGCTCTTAGTTACTTGCTTAGATCAACTTGCCTTATTTTTTTTTAATTGTTTGAAATGGTGCTTTGTGTGTGTGGGTTTGAAAATGTTTTGAAAAGAAGCCAATGTGGTGGCAACCTTTGTAATGATCCATGTTGGGATGTATACAAAGGTGTATGTCTTTTGAAAAGGTTTTCATTTGTTTTTGAAAGTGTTGTGAGGTGTGGTTTTAGAAAATAGGCAAGTGTTTTGTTTTGCAAGTTTGATTCAAGTAACTAAGAGGTTATCTACTCCTAAATTTCTCAAAGATTATTGTTATGTTTTAACCCTTTTAACAATTTTGTTCCACCATTGCATTTGGTGGACAATCTTGTGTTAGGATGTGAAAGGGACGGGTGCGGGTCATCGTTTAGACCATAATTGCAATGGTGGCAAGTATCTTTGGGAAATTTTCTTTTAAGGGACTTGATCATTTTTAGGCAACTTTCGAAAGCGTCATCGAGGGACTATGATCATTTGATTGTTTGTTTTGTTTTTTTGCCCAAAGAGACCTAACATGCAATATGACCCATTTATTGAAGGCAACAAGTGGAATACCCTAGGGGTGAAAGTGTGATTAGTGTTGTCCATTTTCATGCTTGTTTATCTTGAAATTAGGTCAAACTATTTTTGTCGTTTTTGATTCGCATACAAACCCTAATTCTAGCATGGTATATTTAGAAAGCAATAAAGTGCGAAAAATAAAGTCCTAAACTATTACAACACAATATATGGGAAGGGGGGTACAAATGTTCAAATGGGGGTATTTTGACAAGGAATTTAAACCTAGACTATTACATCAATATTGAATTATTTACAAGATAATTGATTGCACAAATTAAATGGAAATAAAATAAATATGCAAGATGCAAAAAGGTTTTTTATATGTATGAAAAAAAAGTATTTTTATATGTCAAATAAACAAAATAAAAAGTATTATTTTTTTGGAGTTTTTTATGTTTTTAGGGCAAAACCCTAATTCATTAAATAAAAGTATTAATTATTTAATATGTACAAAATTTATCAATTATGTACAAAAATAAAATAAAAATGAAGTATATTGGTCAAAAGGTATTTTTTTTAATGTTAAATATTAATAAAAAATAAAATGTATATATTTTGTATTTTTAACCTAATATATATATATATATATATATATATATATATATATATATATATATATATATATATATATATATATATATATATATATATATATATATATATATATATATATATATATATATATATATATATATATATATATATATATATATATATATATATATATATATATATATATATATATATATATATATATATATATATATATATATATATATATATATATATATATATATATATATATATATATATATATATATATATATATATATATATATATATATATATATATATATATTTGTATTATTTACTAAATATATATTATATATAAAAATAATAATATTTAATATTTATAAAAAAAAGTATATTTTATATAAAATATTTTCAGAAGATAAAATAAAATAAATATGGAAAATAAAATGTGTTTGCATTATCAAACAAAAGTAAGTTTATATATTTATTTATGTATAAATATTAATCTAAACAAATAAATACCTAATAAATATGAAAATGGTGTAAAAAATATTTTTCTATATTTTTAATATTATAAGAAAAAATAAATAAGTCAGAACAAAAAAGAAAAAATCAAGAAGTCATAAAAATAAGCAAAATGGGCCTAGGGGGTGTAAAAGTGAAAACATGTTGCAAAAAGAAAAGGGAAACAGGCCCAGCCCAGAATCCTGTCATCTTCAACCTCAGAACATTTTTGTTCAAGAAAACACGCGTTTTCTATCTTCCAATTCCTTGATCTTTTGCCAAATCTTCCAACATGAAACCTGTAGAGCTTGAAGCCACGATTCCAGACATATAAAGAAATCAATCTAACTCTCAGAAATGAGAGAGAATTTCTTCTCCCCCAATTCCTGACCTAGTTTTTGTTCAATGTTCAGACTTAAAATTCTCTATAATATAAATGAAACCTAATTACATGGGCATGTTATGGGCTATGAATGTGACATGTTTTCTTCATAAACCTAAAGCTAACAATGCCTATATTGAGAGATAGAACTTCATGAATATACCTGTTCAGTTGGAATCGTGTCTTGCAATGGAGGAGCTTTCAGGGCAAGATGAAGATTTGTACAGCTTGCATGAAGTGTAGTGATGCTATTCCAATGCTTGGTGTGTTTTGAATCGTGCCAAATCAAGCTGCAGAAGTCCACCTGCAAGATAGAAAAATGGAAATGGCAAATGGTGCTATGGCTGTTACAGTCTCAGTTCAAGGTTTGGAATAGTTTATATGGATATTATGGAATGTGTTTGAAGTGTTTTTAGCAAGAATGTATGGAAGGTTTGAGCTATGGAACTCAAACTGCAGGGATGCCCTGTTTTGGGTAGTTCAATGGTGATTATGTGAATGAGAGGGTGTCGGGGATGGTTGGCTCGTGTTCTAGCTCAGAATGGATGTTTAGAATATGTTTGACAAGTTTGCTTAAGGTTGTGTTAGCTGGGATGAGAGTTGGTATCTGTTATGGCAAGTTTCTTACACTTTAAGCAAGAGATGGCAAGTTGGTGTTCTAAACAGGTAGAGGCCTCCAATCTATGCTTCACAACTTAGTCTTGATCAGTGCAATTAGTCCATAAACTTGTGCCAAAGAGATCTTAATTGTACTTGCTTGGATTTGCTTTAGACATAAAGTGTAACTTTTCCAAAATGGATATAATGCTTTATCTAAAAATGGATTAAACTTGCATACAATGTCCAAACTCATAGAACAACACCTTGGCACAAAGGATTGGCATTAAATTAAGGAGTGTAATTGAGATAAAAAAACCTGTAATCAAGGAAAGCATGCTGAATTCAAAATGGCACAAATGTATGAACATGTAACTTGTCCAAATCAAAAGTGAGTTTTTCCAAACTTGCCAAATTCGATTCTCTCTAACCATGAGATTGTTTGATGAGTTCTTGGACATTTTGGAAAGCTTGGAATATTTACTACAATCCATCTTTGAAATGCAAATTGAAATTCCAAGTGGAAGTATGTGAAAAATGGTCTTGAAGTTAGGTAAAAACCTTGTCTAAAATAGGTCAAATTTTCTCTAAGTTAAGAATGGTTTGGTACCCTTGTTCCAAAAATTGTAACTTGAGCTACAAGCTTCTTTTCGGAAAACTTTGTGAATCAAAGTTGTAGATTTTGCAATAGGATACAACTTTCATGTTTTGACTTTTGCTTGAATCCAAATGAATCTTGGTGAGAAAGTGGGGCAAAGTTAGGAAAAAATTAGGGTTTTTCATAACTTAGAAAAATTCTAAGTTATGAAAAATCTTCATTTCAAACCCTAATTTGCAATTCTTGATTTCTTGATGAACAAGTTTCATAATTTGGCATGTTTTGATGAAAAATGAATCTTGACACTTGATTTTGACCAAAAAGTCAAAGTTTGACTTTTCAGTCTACAGTCAAAATTGATCAATTGACTGGGAAATTCAACTGTCAATCTTGTGTATTTGGGATCTTTTGAACTTGTTGAGCATGTCAAGACAATTCCATGGGGTCCTTGAGTCCATATGTGAGCTTGGTTTGCCATTGTCTAGGTCAAACAGTCAAAAATTGCCTTTGTGCAGTCAAAATCCTAAAAATGACCATTTTGCCCTTTTGGTGATCTGATCAAATTTCTTGTGGAATTGTGATCCAAACTTGATCAAATGGTCCATGTGAGTTCATAATGTTGATGTGGGTCAATTTTCATGAGATTTGACTGTCAATTGGCCAAAGTTGGCTTTTTCCCCAATACAGCTGATTTCTAGGTCAACTGTCCAATTGACTGGGCAAAATTTGGAATCAAGACCTGAAACTTGGTATGGATAAACTTGGGAGTCCAACATGAAGCATGAAAGTCATCTTAGGCATTTTAGATCAAAATATCTTTGTGCAAACACAAACCCTAATTTGGGTCAACAGTGCAAGGAGAAGTCTTGAGCAGAGGAAACCCTAACTGGATCTTGAGCTCCAAGGGTCTTGTGATGAGAAAATGTTGAGGAAATGGGAGGGCAAATTTTGGGGTACAACAGTTGCCCCTGTTCAATCTTCTTGAACCTGAAGAGTTAGATTGGCAAGTTTGCCTTTCGTGACTCGAAGGTAAAAGGAGATTGGACACTAGAGTGCCCGGAAATTTGCACTCGCATGTTGGAGTATCAGCAATGTGATGTCGGGAATGGGCTTATAGATGCCATTTGGAGAGATGGTGGATAGGGAGATGGGCTTATAGATGCCATCTGGATATGTGACAGAACCTTGTCGGGAATGGGCTTATAGATGCCATTTGGAAGTGTTGATCGCATAAGAGATTCCTTAGCGAGAACTTGTGTATTTGAGAAAGACAGATGTTTTCCTGGCTTGTTACAGGTGTTTGATCTTCAATCTCCTCATGCAGATATGCCCTGGCTAGATACAGGTGTCGAATCTACAATCGGTTGCTCACAGATGTGCCCTGGCTGGATACAGGAATCGAATCCGGAAATAGTCGTCAACAGATATGCCCTGGCTGGATACAGGAATCGAATCTTCGAACTCTTCAGACGTGCCCTGGCTAGATACGGGAATCGAGTCTGGAAATGTTGTGGTTGATAAATGTGCCCTGGCTGGATACAGGAATCGAATCTTCAAATTCTTCAGACGTGCCCTGGCTAGATACAGGAATCGAGTCTGGAAATGTTGTGGTTGATAGATGTGCCCTGGCTGGATACAGGAATCGAATCTTCAAATTCTTCAGACGTGCCCTGGCTAGATACAGGAATCGAGTCTGGAAATGTTGTGGTTGATAGATGTGCCCTGGCTGGATACAGGAATCGAATCTTCAAACTCTTCAGACGTGCCCTGGCTAGATACAGGAATCGAGTCTGGAAACTGATCACTCACAGATGTGCCCTGGCCAGATACAGGAATCGAATATGGAAACTGTGACAGTTGTAGGTAGTTGTCTTTTGGGTTGTCTTTTTTCTGAAAAGGCAAAAACATCAGTTGTATGCAATGTCATGATGTATGAAATGCATGATGTCATGATGTTCAACATGAGATAGTGTTGTATGCACTTTATCATGCATGTAAGCAAGATGTATGAAATGTGAAATGTTTATGAATGTATTTTCGTCTAGGAAAATAAATCCTTGACGACCGGCCGGGGAATTAAATCATGGGCTGACATTGAAGAGTAGAGCTCTTCGTTTCCGCTGGGGATGACGGTTGCAAGAATACACCGGTAGGAGAAGATGACTCCGTTGAGGAATAAACTTGTTGGAGAGATTACCGTGCGAGGAATTGCTCTGTGGAAGAGATACTTTGCTGAAGTTTGACGAGAGCTTCACTGAGGATTTCAATGATGGATTCCGCTGGGGATAATGATGATAAACTCCGCTGGGGATACCAAAGATAAACTCCGCTGGGGATTGTGTTGATAAGTTATGTTGGGGAACTTTGATGAACTCCGCTGGGGATAGGAAGAACTTTGCCGAGGGCGATCTTCCGCGGCAATTAGCTGAGGATAACCCAGTTATAAACCCTTATGAGGAATAACTTTGAACAAAGCTCGGGAGAGACGTCCGTACTCTGCAGGGGATAAGCTTCCAGAATCTACTGGGGATAAACTTCAAAACTTGCTGGGGATAAGAATTCCACTTTCCTGGGGAAACTTTTGGAATTACACTGGGGTATTGATATTCCGCCGGGGAACCATCTTAGGTCAAGACTGTCGGGGATGCTTGCTAATGAATGCCTATACTCCACTGGGGAATGTTGCTATCTTGTCTTACTCTGTGGGGAGTTGAGAGAACTTGATCACATCCTTCAGTTAGATCTACCTTGGTACCTTGGCGGACAAAGCAACCAGACTGCATCAGACAACTTTACATTGCCCCTGTTTCTGATGTCACCTGTAATTAGTCTTTTGTTTCATATGCAAATATTTATGAATCAGCAATTTAATGTCAAATGCATATATCAAAAATGAACATTGGACGTTCTTCGCAAGACAAAACAGAAAAAGGAAAAACAATGGGCAATTTGTTTGGAAAAGTGAACTTGTATTGATTTTGAAATTTGCCTGTGAATAGGCGTTTTTGTACAAGAGGCTGACATCCTAGTAAGAGAATGCCGCCGAATAACATAGAGTTTATACAATTTTGAAAAGGAAACAAAACAGCTATGTGCACAATATTCCCACTGGGTTCCAACTCTGTTATCGCCTTTATGTCTTCAAGCGTCTCATCACTTTGCTGCTTAGTTGAAGATGAAGCTGATTGGTCGATGCCGAAGTCTGAGCCAGATAGTTGATGCCGAATTCTGGATGCAAGGTGATCCAATGAGACATAGTGTTACGCTTTATCCCTAACTTTTGCCTGGACCGCCCTTTCGGGTTTTCAGTCCACCGGGATACCCATTTTTGCCCAAGCCGCCTTTTCAGGTTTTCGACTTGCCGGGTGTACAGAGATTTTTTTTTTCATTTCATCCCTTATTTTTGCCCGAACCCTTTTGGTTCGCCGGGAAGCCCTTATTTTTGCCTAGGTATGTCAACCTAGCGGGTCTTTTATTCATGCGTAGTATCTTTTTACTATGTCTGCATTAGCGGGGTAAGGAAGGTCGTCACCATCCATGGTGGTCAGAATCATGGCTCCTCCTGAGAACACATGTTTAACCACAAATGGCCCTTCGTACGTAGGGGTCCATTTGCCCCGGGGATCACTTTGAGGAAGGATGATGCGTTTGATTACCAGGTCCCCAACTTGATACTCTTGTGGTCTGACTTTCTTGTTAAATGCCCTGATCATCCGTTTTTGGTACGTCTGACCATGACAGATAGCGGTGAGTCTCTTTTCGTCAATCAGGTTTAATTGATCAAGTCGAGTCTGGATCCAGTCATCTTCACTCAGATCTGCATCCTTCATTATCCAGAGAGAGGGTATCTGGACTTCAATTGGCAAGACTGCCTCCATGCCATAGACCAAGGAAAAAGGTGTTGCCCCGGTTAACGTCCTTGCTGAGGTACGGTACCCATGAAGAGCAAACGGTAACATCTCGTGCCAATCTTTATAGGTCACTGTCATCTTCTGCACAATCTTTTTGATATTCTTATTAGCTGCCTCTACAGCCCCATTCATCTTCGGCCGGTAAGGAGAAGAGTTATGGTGCTGTATCTTGAATTGCTCGCAGAGCTCAATGATCATCTTGTTATTGAGATTGGTACCATTGTCCGTAATGATTATTTCCGGGACGCCGTACCGACAGATCAGGTTATGCCGGATGAAACGTGCCACGACGCTCTTGGTTACCGTGGCGTAGGAAGCTGCCTCAACCCACTTCGTGAAGTAATCAATCGCTACCAAGATGAAGCGATGCCCGTTGGATGCCGTCGGTCGGATCTCACCGATCATATCAATGCCCCACATTGCAAAAGGCCAAGGTGCCGTCAGGATGTTCAGAGGAACCGGAGGGATGTGCACCTTATCAGCATAGATCTGGCATTTATGACAAGTTCGAGAATGTTGGTAACAATCGGCTTCCATTGTGGACCAGAAATATCCTGCCCTAAGGATTTTCTTTGCCATGGTGTGTCCACTGGAATGTGTTCCGAATGTACCTTCATGCAGTTCTATCATGATCTTCTCTGCTTCGGCCTTATCCATACAACGCAGTAGAGTTGAATCATGATTCCGTTTGTAGAGAATGTCGTTGCTGAGGAAGAATTTTGCCGCAAACCTTCTCATGAACTTCTTGTCATTGACATATGCACCTTCAGGGTATTCCTGAGCTTCCAAGTATCTCTTCACCTCATGATACCAGGGTTTTTCAGTCACTTTTTCGGCCTCAAGATCGCAGCAGTATGCCGGTTCGTCCAATTTCCAGATAATGATCTGGGGAGCCTCATTGTCCCATTTGACTTTGAACATTGAAGACATCGTAACTAGTGCGTCCGCTAGCTGATTCTCCTCTCTTGGGAAGTGTTCGAAAGTTATTTCTTCAAAGTGGGGAAGCAAAGTCAACACATACTCCTTGTAAGGAATAAGATTTGGGTGTTTCGTATCCCACTCACCTTTGATCTGATTGATCACGAGGGCGGAATCTCCGAAGACACTCAGAAACTTTATCCTTAAATCGATTGCAGCTTGAAGACCCATGATACATGCCTCATATTCTTCCATGTTGTTGGTGCAGTTGAAACACAATCGGGCGATGAGTGGAGTATGAGTTCCTTTGGGAGATATGATCACAGCGCCGATGTCGTTACCCAAAGTGTTGGAGGCTCCATCAAAATGCATAAACCATCGGGATCCTTCCTCAGGTCCTTCATCCGGTCCAGGCACTTCACAATCAGTTACCACCATGATATCTTCGTCCAGAAATTCAAAGTTCAATGACTGGTAATCATCCACAGGTTGGTGTGCCAAATGATCTGCCAATACACTTCCCTTGATTGCTTTTTGAGTTGTGTACTGGATATCATATTCTGTCAAGATCATTTGCCATCTTGCTATTCTTCCAGACAGAGCAGGCTTTTCGAATATGTACTTGATGGGATCCATCTTTGAAATCAACAAGGTAGTGTGAGTCAACATATACTGTCTCAGCCGGTGAGCAGCCCATACCAGAGCGCAACAAGTTTTCTCGAGCAGTGAGTACCGAGACTCACAGTCGGTAAACTTTTTGCTCAGGTAATAGATAGCGTGCTCTTTTCGGCCAGACTCGTCATGCTGCCCCAGCACACACCCCATTGAATTGTCAAGCACAGTCAAGTATAGTATTACAGGTCTCCCTTCCACTGGTGGCATAAGAATGGGTGGCTCTTGGAGATACTCTTTTATCTTTTCAAAAGCGGCCTGACATTCATCGTTCCAACGTACTACTTGATCTTTCTTCAGTAATTTGAAGATTGGCTCACAAGTAGCAGTTAGATGTGAGATGAATCGGGCAATGTAATTCAAGCGTCCCAGAAAGCCTCTGACTTCTTTCTCTGTCTTGGGAGTCGGCATCTCTTGTATGGCTTTTACCTTGGCCGGGTCCACCTGAATACCTTTATCGCTTACAATGAAGCCTAGCAATTTTCCGGACCTCACCCCAAAGGTGCATTTGTTTGGGTTCAACCTCAGCTTGTATAACTTCAGTCGGTCAAACAGCTTCCGCAGATGGTCAAGGTGTTCCTCCTCAGTTTGGGACCTTGCAATCATGTCATCAACATATACCTCAATCTCATGATGGATCATATCATGAAATAGAGCAACCATGGCGCGTTGGTAGGTTGCCCCAGCATTTTTCAATCCGAACGGCATGACCTTGTAGCAGAAGGTGCCCCACTGAGTCACAAAGGTAGTCTTTTCCATATCTTCCAGAGCCATCTTGATCTGATTATACCCTGAAAAACCATCCATGAAGGAGAACACCTTGTGTTGAGCAGTATTGTCAACAAGAACGTCGATGTGAGGTAGAGGAAAATCATCTTTGGGGCTTGCCCTGTTCAAATCCCTGTAGTCGACACACATTCTGACCTTACCGTCCTTCTTCGGCACTGGCACCATGTTGGCAACCCATTGAGGGTAAGAAGTTACTGCTAGAAACCCGGCATCGAATTGCTTCATAACCTCAGCCTTGATCTTTTCGGACATCTCTGGACGCATGCGGCGGACCTTTTGCTTTACCGGGGGGCAGTCTTCCTTGGTAGGCAGGTGATGAACTACAATGTCAGCATCCAAACCAGGCATGTCTTCGTAAGACCAGGAAAATATCTCCATGTAATCATGTAGCATTTGGATCAATCGTTGCTTCACGCTGAGCTCTAGATTGGCACCAATCTTGACTTCTTTTCTATCTGTCTCAGTACCCAGGTTCACTGTTTCCACCGGCTCTTCATGCGGCTGAATGGCCCTCTCTTCCTGGAGTAGCAGTCTTGCGAGTTCACCAGGCACTTCGCAATCATCTTTACCTTCGTCTTCGGCCAAGTTGATCGGATTCTCGAAGTCATAACTGGTGGTAGCAGAGCTGTTACCAGTGAGATCCAGAGTGGAGGGGGTATGCCCCAACTGTTCAACAACATTGAAGTCACTCTTTTTAATGATTTTAAGGATTTCCTCCATCTCTTGTTGGGAGGCTTCAACAGCAGTCTTTTTTGGTGCCTCCGTCCTGGCAGGCAAATCGGTAGCAACTTCTTTGCCCCGAGCATCAGAGGACTCGGCGGCAGTAGTAGACACAGGAACTTGATTTGGAACATGCACATTTGCGGGTGTGATGATAAGAGGCTTTCGGATAACTGGCGGTGCAATGTCAGGCGAGAAGAGCCTGCCACTGCGAGTAATCTTGGCGGGACCAGTGATGTTACTGATACTGGTACCGATGTTGAACTCCTGCTTCACTCCAAGCACATACACGTCTTCCCCATAGTGCCATGGGACAGCCTTGTTAGATTCATAGGGGAGAGGCCCCGGAACAGTAATAGTAATGGGTGCAACAGACATAATTTGGACTGGCTTCCTCGGGGGAGCTTTGGTAGGATTGTAAATTGTGACAACAGATACTTCTTCAGCGGAAAAAAATGGAACAGCAGTTTTCTTGAACAGAATTTCTTTGCTATCCATCAGGCTTTGGATGCCTGATTTCAGCAGCGGACAACCGGTAGGGATAACAGCACACAGGAGGCAACCCTCGCTACAACCCGGAAATAAACCGGCTAGTAGTAAGTTCCTATTAACAGTCAAAAGAGGGGTAGCAACATCATTCACCGAAACAGCATACAAATCTTTCTCGATGGCATTTACTCTATGCTGGGGCATAGGAGCAGTTACAACATTTGGCCTCTCAGGCGCCTCAAACTGAATTTCCTTCGCGTCGATAAGGTCTTGCACTTTATTTCTCAAGGCCCAGCAATCATCAGTAGTATGCCCGGGGCTATCGGAATGATAAGCACAACGGGCATTTGGGTTATACTTAGGAGATGCAGTATTCACGACCTTCGAAGCCTCTTTGATGGTCACCAAGTTGGTTGATAACAGTTGCGGTAAAATTTGTGACAAGGTCATACTCAGCCGAGTATACTGCCTCTTGGGCCTTTCACCTCTTTGTTGGTTGTACTGCTGAGGAGCAGCAACAGGTTTTGAAATGACCAAGGCATTGACGGCTTGGCGACTTTCTGGCTTGACTTGTCTTCTAGGACCATAGACGGCACTTGCTTCTTTCTTGAAAGGCCTCTTCTCAGTACTTGTGGAGGCAACTTTTTGTATCTTTCCTGACCTGATGCCAGCTTCTATCCTTTCACCCGTCAGAATCAAATCCGTAAACTCAGCGGAGGAGTTACCAACCAAATGATTGAAAAATGGACCAGACAAGGTCCCTAGAAACATATCAACCAGCTCACGATCAGTCAATGGAGGCTGTACCCTGCCAGCCAAATCTCTCCATTTTTGTGCATATTCTTTGAACCCTTCGCCCGTTCCTAGAGACATACCCTGAAGTTGGGTACGCGTAGGAGCGAGATCAGAATTGTATTGATATTGTCTATAAAATGCGATTGCCAAATCTTCCCAGTGTCGGATACTAGTTCCATCTAGTTGATAGAACCACTCAAGCTGTGACCCCGAAAGGCTATCTTGGAAAAAGTGGATCCAAAGGTTCTTATCTGCCGTGTAAGGTTGGATCTTCCTTACGTACGACCTTAGATGCAGCTTTGGACAGGAAGCCCCGTCATATTTGGCAAAGGCAGGCGCCTTAAACTTGTGTGGGATTACTACCCCAGAAGATAAGCCCAAATCTCCAAAATCCAGCCCCGGCACATTCTGAATCTCCATGGCGCTCAAGCGGTCCTCTAATTGCTTGTATCTGTCAGCAGCGGGTGGGTATTGTTCGTCATTGTAGTCCGTCTCGTTGTCAGAGACTGCAGGACTAGGAGCCCTTCCCCCTTGGGGACTATCTTTCTCTGCGGAGGAAGTAGTTGGATCAGCCTCATTATGGAGTGTGTTCCCAAACCTGCGTCCGGTGTTGAATAACGCAGTCCTCTTTTTCTTCTTCTTCTTCAGGAGTAGAGCCTTCAACTCTTGCTGACCTTGGGCCAGGCTCAGGACCATTTCTTGAAACTGGGCACTTTGGGCCTGAAGGGCCTTGATTGCTTGCTCATTGGATGAATCTGGATTCATGATGACTGTTCAAATAAACAGCGAAGAAGATTAAGCAACCTGTGGAAAAAGGGTACCTGTTATGCATATGGTGCAATGAGATGCGTATGTTTTATGTTTTCAAAGACAAACAAGATTCAACTTTGTAGACAAAAGGGAAACACACTTCATTAGATTTAAATTTTAAATTGTTCAACAACTTGCCCTTAGGCATTACAGGAATGAAAAATACTAAAAAGGAAATAAAAGTTGTAAAAAGGAAACATCCAAAGCCCATCAGTGCTCCCATGGCCTCCTCTTCTCAGTATGGATATAGTCATTCAGAACCCGCTCCTCCTCCAATTGCTTAGTCAGCCTCTGGATCTTCCGTTCATGCTCGTTGAACTTTTCCCGATAAAAATCCCGTTCTTCCTTTAGCTGCGCCCAAGATCTCTTCAGTGTGTCAAAATCAGTGGGTATCTGAGGAGGGAGGACAGTTGGAGGAACCCCATCTTCATCAGGAGATTCAAGAATGATAGGTTTGACCGCTTCGTATGGCATACCTAACTTCTGAGCACGGATGCGGACCCATCTGCAATAGGGTTCCATTGGTAGAGAAGTTTTTGGTCCCAACTCATGTGGGTCAGCTTTGTGAATTTTGTCCCAAGCCTTAATGAATCCATGGCGTAGTTTGTCACTGTCTACCTGAAATTCAAAATGGAAGTGAGGAACCAACATTTCATGAGGCCCTACTCTTCTGGCTCTTCCGAACTGGCGGAGAGCTAAACATGGATTATAAGAGATTCCTCCTTGGATACCAATCAACGGAACATTAGGGTATTCTCCGCAACGATCAATAACAGCTACCTCATCCAAACCTCTGAGAGTCCAAGTGATGTCATTATCAGTGAGAGACATTAACCTATGAGCCCAACCCTTTCCTTCTTCATTCTTCAGCACGAACTTAGGAAGGTGCGAAATAAACCACCTCACTAGCAAAGGAGCACAACACCATGGAGTTCCCCGTTTTCGGGCAGTACGAGCGTAGAGTTGTTGCAGGATATCACCCAAAAGAGTGGGTACAGGATTCCGAGACGTGAAGATCCTTATGGCATAGATACTGATAAAGGTGTCAGGATTTGGGAACAATACCAGACCATAGATTAAAAGAGCCAGAATGTCTTCGTATGCCTTGAAGTCTAAGTCATTCCAGAAATCATTAGCTTTGCCAACCAGAAATTTGACCAAAAAGCCCTTAACTCCACTTCTAGTTTCCCAGTTAGCCAATACCTCTTCTTTGGTCAAGGGGAGAACTGCAGCAACCTCTTCAGGCCTAGGAGTCTTTTCCCAACCAGTGAATGGAGTTTGCTCCAAAACAGGGATACCGAGCAAATCAGAGAATTCTTCCAGGGTAGGGACCAGCTGGAAATCTTGAAAGGTAAAGCAATGATACAGGGGGTCATAAAACTGGGTCAGGACACTTATCAACTGTTGGTCCCACTTTGCAGTGATCAAGCCAAGGAGAGAACCATGCCTTTTTATGAAGGAAGTAGTGTTTGGAATCCTACCAACCAAATCTTTGAGCAGAGCTAGTGGTTGAACAAAGTTGAGCCGGATAGTATTCCTACGCACGGGCATCATGATGTCCTACAAAACAGAGCAAAGATGAAACCTTTTTTGTCTTTGAAATGGGTTAGTCCTTATACAGGATGCATGCAATGGTATGATGGCATGATGCTATGATGAAGCACACCACAAGTATTCACACAGGCAAGCATGATAAGGCATACAAGTCACACAAGACAACCCTTAGGTTTCAGGCCAGCATGAAGTTTAGGTATTACCCTATTTTGGTTTCGTTGGTTAAAACCTGTCCTATCAAAAGTAACCGGGTTCTAGAGGATCTCAAATCATTGACTACCCTCAATCGGTCATAACTCCAGCATCACAATCTTTTCTTGCGGCCAGAACCATCGCGAGAGTTTAGCCTCAATGAGTGTAGCATACTGCTATTGTTCTATGGCCAAGTTTGGTCAATTTAGGGTTCTAAGGTTGGTTGGTGTTTAATGACTCCTTAGAAGACCCATATTCTCCTCGTTGCAACACAAGGGATATAGGTACAGACCAAGGTGCCACACCAACGTAGCCACTGCTTCACCCATGTCGGTCTACGCCGGACAGGTCCCTCACAGATTATGCTACCTAAAAAGGGTATTCCCTAGATCCGGGTTAGGATCTATGAAACTCTGATGCAAAGCCCACAAATATAAAAGCAAACAAGGCAAACAATTGAAAACAAAGGTGATCTAAGCCCTAAGGTTACTCCATTTTTTAATTTTATCCCCAGCAGAATCGCCAGTTCTGTGATACGGTGGGAGAACTGACTATGGTTTTGCGTTTGTATTCGCAAATGTTTCGGTTGAGCAAGAGTCGCCACCGACTTTTTATTTTATCCTAAGGAAAGGTTTAAAAAGCACAGCAAAAACCTTTGAGATGTTTTCTTGGGTTCGAGGAGTAGATTATAGAAAGGGAAGGTATTAGCACCCTTTCTATCCATGGTTATCCACGGGCTCTTAGTTACTTGCTTAGATCAACTTGCCTTATTTTTTTTTAATTGTTTGAAATGGTGCTTTGTGTGTATGGGTTTGAAAATGTTTTGAAAAGAAGCCAATGTGGTGGCAACCTTTGTAATGATCCATGTTGGGATGTATACAAAGGTGTGTGTCTTTTGAAAAGGTTTTCATTTGTTTTTGAAAGTTTGTTTTTGAAAGTGTTGTGAGGTGTGGTTTTAGAAAATAGGCAAGTGTTTTGTTTTCCAAGTTTGATTCAAGTAACTAAGAGGTTATCTACTCCTAAATTTCTCAAAGATTATTGCTATGTTTTAACCCTTTTAACAATTTTGTTCCACCATTGCATTTGGTGGACAATCTTGTGTTAGGATGTGAAAGGGACGGGCGCGGGTCATCGTTTAGACCATAATTGCAATGGTGCCAAGTATCTTTGGGCAATTTTCTTTTAAGGGACTTGATCATTTTTAGGCAACTTTCGAAAGCGTCATCGAGGGACTATGATCATTTGATTGTTTGTTTTGTTTTTTTGCCCAAAGAGACCTAACATGCAATATGGCCCATTTATTGAAGGCAACAAGTGGAATACCCTAGGGGTGCAAGTGTGATTAGTGTTGTCCATTTTCATGCTTGTTTATCTTGAAATTAGGTCAAACTATTTTTGTCGTTTTTGATTCGCATACAAACCCTAATTCTAGCATGGTATATTTAGAAAGCAATAAAGTGCGAAAAATAAAGTCCTAAACTATTACAACACAATATATGGGAAGGGGGGTACAAATGTTCAAATGGGGGTATTTTGACAAGGAATTTAAACCTAGACTATTACATCAATATTGAATTATTTTCAAGATAATTGATTGCACAAATTAAATGGAAATAAAATAAATATGCAAGATGCAAAAAGGTTTTTTTATATGTATGAAAAAAAGTATTTTTATATGTCAAATAAACAAAATAAAAAGTATTATTTTTTTGGAGTTTTTTATGTTTTTAGGGCAAAACCCTAATTCATTAAATAAAAGTATTAATTATTTAATATGTACAAAATTTATCAATTATGTACAAAAATAAAATAAAAATGAAGTATATTGGTCAAAAGGTATTTTTTTTAATGTTAAATATTAATAAAAAATAAAATGTATATATTTTGTATTTTTAACCTAAATATACTAATATATATATAAATATTTGTATTATTTACTAAATATATATTATATATAAAAATAATAATATTTAATATTTATAAAAAAAAGTATATTTTATATAAAATATTTTCAGAAGATAAAATAAAATAAAAATGGAAAATAAAATGTGTTTGCATTATTTTAGTATTTTTCAAACAAAAGTAAGTTTATATATTTATTTATGTACAAATATTAATCTAAACAAATAAATACCTAATAAATATGAAAATGGTGTAAAAAATATTTTTTATATTTTTAATATTATAAGAAAAAAATAAATAAGTCAGAACAAAAAAGAAAAAATCAAGAAGTCATAAAAATAAGCAAAATGGGCCTAGGGGGTGTAAAAGTGAAAACATGGTGCAAAAAGAAAAGGGAAACAAGCCCAGCCCAGAATCCCGTCATCTTCAACCTCAGAACATTTTTGTTCAAGAAAACACGCGTTTTCTATCTTCCAATTCCTTGATCTTTTGCCAAATCTTCCAACATGAAACCTGTAGAGCTTGAAGCCACGATTCCAGACATATAAAGAAATCAATCTAACTCTCAGAAATGAGAGAGAATTTCTTCTCCCCCAATTCCTGACCTAGTTTTTGTTCAATGTTCAGACTTAAAATTCTCTAAGCATACATAATATAAATGAAATCTAATTACATGGGCATGTTCAGGGCTATGAATGTGACATGTTTTCTTCACAAACCTAAAGCAAACAATGCTTATATTGAGAGATAGAACTTCATGAATATACTTGTTCAGTTGGAATCGTGTCTTGCAATGGAGGAGCTTTCAGGGCAAGATGAAGATTTGTACAGCTTGCCTAAAGTGTAGTGATGTTATTCCAATGCTTGGTGTGTTTTGAATCGTGACAAATCAAGCTGCAGAAGTCCACCTGCAAGATAGAAAAATGGAAATGGAAAATGGTGCTATGGCTGTTACAGTCTCAGTTCAAGGTTTGGAATAGTTTATATGGATATTATGGAATGTGTTTGAAGTGTTTTTAGCAAGAATGCATGGAAGGTTTGAGCTATGGAACTCAAACTGCAGGGATGCCCTGTTTTGGGCAGTTCAATGGTGATTCTGTGAATGAGAGGGTGTCGGGGATGGTTGGCTCGTGTTCTAGCTCAGAATGGATGTTTAGAATATGTTTGACAAGTTTGCTTAAGGTTGTGTTAGCTGGGATGAGAGTTGGTATCTGTTATGGCAAGTTTCTTACACTTTAAGCAAGAGATGGTAAGTTGGTGTTCTAGACAGGTAGAGGCCCCCAATCTATGCTGCACAACTTAGTCTTGATCAGTGCAATTAGTCCATAAACTTGTGCCAAAGAGATCTTAACTGTACTTGCTTGGATTTGCTTTAGACATAAAGTGCAACTTTTCCAAAATGGATATAATGCTTTATCTAAAAATGGATTAAACTTGCATACAATGTCCAAACTCATAGAACAACACCTTGGCACAAAGGATTGGCATTAAATTAAGGAGTGTAATTGAGATAAAAAACCTGTAATCAAGGAAAGCATGCTGAATTCAAAATGGCACAAATGTATGAACATGTAACTTGGCCAAATCAAAAGTGAGTTTTTCCCAACTTGCCAAATTCGATTCTCTCTAACCATGAGGTTGTTTGATGAGTTCTTAGACATTTTGGAAAGCTTGGAATGTGTAATACAATCAATCTTTGAAATGAAAATTGAAATTCCAAGTGGAAGTATGTGAAAAATGGTCTTGAAGTTAGGTAAAAACCTTGTCTAAAATAGGTCAAATTTTCTCTAAGTTAAGAATGGTTTGGTACCCTTGTTCCAAAAAATGTAACTTGAGCTACAAGCTTCTTTTGGGAAAACTTTGTGAATCAAAGTTGTAGATTTTGCAATAGGCTACAACTTTCATGTTTTGACTTTTGCTTGAATCCAAATGAATCTTGGTGAGAAAGTGGGGCAAAGTTAGGAAAAAATTAGGGTTTTTCATAACTTAGAAAAATTCTAAGTTATGAAAAATCTTCATTTCAAACCTAATTTGCAATTCTTGATTTCTTGATGAACAAGTTTCATGATTTGGCATGTTTTGATGAAAAATGAATCTTGACACTTGATTTTGACCAAAAAGTCAAAGTTTGACTTTTCAGTCTACAGTCAAAATTGATCCATTGACTGGGAAATTCAACTGTCAATCTTGTGTATTTGGGATCTTTTGAACTTGTTGAGCATGTCAAGACAATTCCATGGGGTCCTTGAGTCCATATGTGAGCTTGGTTTGCCATTGGCTAGGTCAAACAGTCAAAAATTGCCTTTGTGCAGTCAAAACCCTAAAAATGACCATTTTGCCCTTTTGGTGATCTGATCAAATTTCTTGTGGAATTATGATCCAAACTTGATCAAATGGTCCATGTGAGTTCATAATGTTGATGTGGGTCAATTTTCATGAGATTTGACTGTCAATTGGCCAAAGTTGGCTTTTTCCCCAATACAGCTGATTTCTAGGTCAAATGTCCAATTGACTGGGCAAAATTTGGAATCAAGACCTGAAACTTGGTATGGATAAACTTAGGAGTCCAACATGGAGCATGAAAGTCATCTTAGGCATTTTAGATCAAAATATCTTTGTGCAAACACAAACCCTAATTTGGGTCAACAGTGCAAGGAGAAGTCTTGAGCAGAGGAAACCCTAACTGGATCTTGAGCTCCAAGGGTCTTGTGATGAGAAAATGTTGAGGAAATGGGAGGGAAAATTTTGGGGTACAACAACTGCACCTTGGCCTTTTGCAATGTGGGGCATTGATATGATCGGCGAGATCAAACCTACGGCATCCAACGGGCATCGCTTCATCCTAGTGGCGATCGATTACTTTACAAAGTGGGTTGAAGCAGCTTCCTACGCCACAATAACAAAGAACGTCGTGGCACGGTTCATTCGGCATAATCTGATCTGTCGATACGGCGTCCCGGAAAGGATCATTACGGACAATGGTACCAATCTTAACAAAAAGATGATCACTGAGCTCTGCGAGCAGTTCAAGATACAGCACCACAACTCTTCTCCTTATCGACCGAAGATGAATGGGGCTGTAGAAGCAGCTAATAAGAATATCAAGAAAATTGTGTAGAATATGACAGTGACCTATAAAGATTGGCACGAGATGTTACCGTTTGCTCTTCATGGGTACCGTACCTCAGCAAGAACGTCAACCAGGGCAACTCCTTTTTCTTTGGTCTATGGCATGGAGGTAGTCTTGCCTATTGAAGTCCAGATACCCTCTCTCCGGATAATGAAGGATGCAGGCTTGAGCGAAGATGACTGGATCCAGACTCGACTTGACTAATTAAACCTAATTAACGAAAAGAGACTCACTGCTATTTGTCATGGTCAAACGTATCAAAAACGGATGATCAGGGCATTTAACAAGAAAGTCAGGCGACAAGAATATCAAGTAGGAGACCTGGTAATCAAGCGCATCATTCTTCCTCAAAGTGATCCCAGGGGCAAATGGACCCCTACGTACGAAGGGCCATTTGTGGTTAAACATGTCTTCTCAGGAGGAGCCATGATCCTAACCACCATGGTGACGACCTTCCTCACCCCGCCAATGCAGACATAGTAAAAAAATACTACGCATGATAAAACACCCGCTAGGTTTACATACCTAGGCAAAAATTAGGGCTTCCCGGCGAACCAAAAGGGTTCGGGCAAAAATAAGGGATGGAATGAAAAAAAATCTGTACACCCGGCAAGTCAAAAACCTGAAAAGGCGGCTTGGGCAAAAATGGGTATCCCGGTGGACTGAAAACCCGAAAGGGCGGTCCAGGCAAAAGTTAGGGATAAGCGTAATACTATGTCTCATTGGATCACCTTACATCCAGAATTCGGTATCAACTACCAAGTTCAAACGGCATCAATCGATCAGCTTCATCTTCAACTAAGCCGCCAAGTGATGAGACGCTCGAAGATATAAAGGCGGTAGCAGAGCCGGAACCCAGTGGAATTACTCTTTTCACACGGCTGTTTTGTTTTCTTTGTACAAATTGTATAAACTCTACTCTATTCGGCGGCGTTATCTTACTAGGACGTCAGCCTCTTGTACATAAACGCCTATTTACAGGCAAATTCAAAAATCAATACAAATTCACTTTTTAGACCAATTACCAATTGTTTTTCCTTTTCCTGTTTTGTTTTGCGAAGAACGTCCAATGTTCAATTGTGATATATGCATTTGACACTAATTGCTATTCATAAATACTTGCATGTGAAACAAAGGAATAATTACAGGTGACATCGGAAACAGGGGGAAATATTGAATTGTCTAAGCAGTCTAATTGCTTTGTTCACCAAGGTATCAAGGTAGGTTCGGCTGAAGAATTTAACCAGGATACTTTCACTCCCCGCAGAGTAAGACCAGATTCAACAATACTCTCCTCCGAGCAGAGTTGGTCTCCCGTCAGCCCTGAAAAGGCACAATATCTCCAGCAAGTCAACACTCTCCCCAAGCAGAGTTAGCCTACAGTCAGCCTTATGGAAGTTGGATATCCCCAGAAGATCTCAACATTCCCCAGCAGAGTATACAAACATTCCTAACAAGCATCCCCGGCAGTCTTAATCTAAGATTGTTCCCCGGCGGAATCCAGACACTTCAGTGGAGCCACTTCCCCAGTACAGTCTCAAAAAGTCTCCCCAGGAGAGTTGAATCCATCTCCCCAGTAGGAAGCTTATCCCCAGTAGATTCTGGAAGCTTATCCCCTGCAGAGCACGAACGCTCCCCCGACTTTATTCAAAGGTTATTTCCTCACCAGGATATAACTGGGTTATCCTCAGCCAATTGTCACGGAAAGATCGTCTCCGGCGAGGTCTTCCTATCCCCAGCTGAGTTCATCAAACCACAACTAAGCTTATCATCAATGGTATCCCCAGCGGAGTTATCATCAATCTCAACAAAGTACCTCTCTTTCCCCACAGAGTTCACTCCCCGCAGAGTAATCTATTCGCCAAGTTTATTCCCCAACGGAGTCATCTTCTCCTACCGGTATTCTTGCAACCATCTTCCCCAGCGGAAACAAAGAGCTCTACTCTTCAAACATCAGCCCAGGATTCAAGCTCCCGGCATTCGTCAAGGATTTATTTTCCTAGACAAAAATACAGTCATAAACATCACATCTTCATATATTATAGCATGCATATACGCACCATGAACATACACTCTCATTTATTTCGAGGACATCACGCATTCCATACATCATGACATCGCATACAACTAACGTTTTGTCTTTTCAGGACAAAGGTCAATACAAAGATGATTACTATCAACTGTCGCAATTCCAGATTCGATACCTGTATCTAGCCAGGGCATGTCTGTGAGCGACTATTTTTAGGACACGATTCCTGTATCCTGCCAGGGTATGTCTGAAGAGTTTGAAGATCTGATTCCTGTATCCTGCCAGGGTGTATTTGTTGATGACTATTTTCCAGACTCGATTCCTGTATCTTGCCAGGGCACGTCTGAAGAGTTTGAAGATCCGATTCCTGTATCTTGCCAGGGTGTATCTGTTGACGACTATTTTCCAGACTCGATTCCTGTATCTTGCCAGGGCACGTCTGAAGAGTTTGAAGATCCGATTCCTGTATCTTGCCAGGGTGTATCTGTTGACGACTATTTTCCAGACTCGATTCCTGTATCTTGCCAGGGCACGTCTGAAGAGTTTGAAGATCTGATTCTTGTATCTTGCCAGGGTGTATCTGTTGACGACTATTTTCCGGACTCGATTCCTGTATCTTGCCAGGGCACGTCTGAAGAGTTTCCAGATTCAGTTCCTGTATCCAGCCAGGGCACGTCTGAAGAGTTTGTAGATTCGACACCTGCATCCAGCCAGGGCATGTCTGCACGAAGAGTTTAGAGATTCGACTCTTGTATCCAGCCAGGGCACGTCTGTAAGCAACCTTTTGAAATTCCAGATTCGACACCTGTATCTAGCCAGGGCATGTCTGTGAACGACTGAGTGAAGATCAACACCTGTAACAGGCCAGGTAATTATCTTTCTTTCTCAGGTACGCAAGTTCTCGCTAAGGAATCTCTTACGCGATCGACACCTAGATGGCATCTATAAGCCCATCCTCCCATTACAGTTCCAAATGGCATCTATAAGCCCATTCCCGACAAGGTTCTGTCACACCTCCAGATGGCATCTATAAGCCCATCCACCTATCCACCATCTCTCCAAATGGCATCTGTAAGCCCATTCCCGCCATCACACTGCTAACATTCTACTATGTGAGTGCAAATTTCTGGGCACTCTAGTGTTCAATCATCTTCCACCCTCGGATCACGAAAGGCATGCACGCCAATCTACATCCTCAGGTCTAAGAAGATTGAACAGGGGCAACTGTTGTACCCCAAAATTTGCCCTCCCATATTCTTCAAGATTTGACAAGCATCACCTCCAATGGTTCAAAGTCTACTCAAGGGCTACACAGTCAACCATCCTCCTAAGCCAGCCAAATTAGGGTTTTGGTTCTTGCAAGGAAGTTGAGGTTTACAAGGGCTCAATCAAGTCACATATGCTCATATACATTGTCAAGTACCTACATGTCAAGTTTCAAGGCTCACAAGGTCAAATTACACAGTCAAAAACCCTAAATGCTTCACAGTCAACTGCAAGGGTAAAATGGTCATTTGACAGTCAAAAGTCAAGATTTTTGGTCAACATCTTATTTTGAAGCCACAATCATCATTTGATCAAGTCTTGATCATGATTTCACAAGAATGGCTCAAAAATCATCAAGATGCAAAAGTTTCTATTTTTGGACAGCTGAAAAGTCAACTGTAACTTGACCAAGGCATAACTTTTTCATGGTTCATCAGAAAAATCCCATCCAATGCTCATCTTGAAGGGGGGGACATTTCCTACAACTCATCTTCACATTCCAAGTCCAAGAAATGCTCTCACAAAAAGTTATCAATTTCAACATTATAGGTCATTTTCAAAAGTCAACAAAAAGGCACTTTAAGTCAAAGACCATAACTTGAGATTGGTAAATCAAAATGACATGGGACCAAAGACATTGTTTAGAGGACTTCAAGACCTTTCCAAAATGTCCAAGAACATGTTCATAGCTTTAAAATTGAGCAAGATATGCATTGGAGAAGTTGGGAAATTTTTGTGAAATGGCCAAAGTCAATTATCCTTGAAACTTCATTTTTGACAAAAGGGGCCCACTTTTCCCACTTGATTCAGCTTGGCCATTCTTCCCACGTGTCCCACAATTTATTTCAAGATTTAAAATTAATTTTTCCATTTTTATTTAATTTTATTTGATTTAATTCATTTTAAATCTTTAAAATTTAAATAAAAATCAAAGAAATTAATGGAGGGATATATTTTGTGATGATTAGCTTTGATACACCTTAAAACACATTCCAAATTCGTACAAGGCCTAATACAAGCAAGAAATTCAAATTTTGACACAAAAGGCAAGTTGGTTCAATGTTGGTTATGGAGGAAATCAAGAACATAATTGCATAAG
This sequence comes from Vicia faba, assembly GCA_948472305.1. Classification (NCBI taxonomy): domain Eukaryota; kingdom Viridiplantae; phylum Streptophyta; class Magnoliopsida; order Fabales; family Fabaceae; genus Vicia; species Vicia faba. The sequence goes on along the minus strand of OX451735.1, from coordinate 868,302,615 downwards.
CTTAATGACCATAATTCTGATTGAGATTCATTACATAACATATATGCAAGCATTCCTTGTACAGACACGACCTAGAAACCCTCAAAACGGCCAAACACATTTCAAACTTTCAAGAGAAAAAAGCAAAACTGAAAACCTATTTGCAGCCTGTTCCAAGCCTCCATTTCAATCCAAATACATTCCTTGTATCCCTAGGAACCTTTGGCAATCAGAACCAAGCGCAATCACTCAAGGAATCATCCCATACAACTCACTCGGTTTGCTTCATTTCTCAAAACTGTATATCATATTTCACGAGCATTTGATCCATTTTTTTGATTGGTTTGTATTGTTAGGGGCCTTCTGAAGCTAATGGAATAATCTAATTGCATTCTAACGCGTTAAATCATGATTTACCATTAAAGCATTTTAGGGTTTTCAAGGTTTAAAATTGGGGGTTTCACCATACTGTAAAATCAGGGTCCCAAACAGGCATGGACGAATTCAGCTGGACAAGACGAATAAAATGGACCCATCGCGCCTAATTTATGCTTCACGAGGAGCTAATCGCTATTATTGAAATACCTGTATTTTGTGGGGGTTTAAAACCCCCGCTATATGTTTTGTATTTTTGCAGAAAAAAGCTTGAAGATGACTGCGTGGCAGCCAGACATAGGTGTATTCAAATTCGCGCGCGTTGTTTCAGCCTATAGGGCACTTATTCCATACATTGTTTTGTTCCTATTATGTTTACAACTAATTGCGTTTGGTGTAGTGGCTGGCAGCGTGTCATGTAATCTTTGGGACCTGGGTTCGATTCCCAGGTCCCCTTATAATTTCCATATTATTTTCTTCAACGTTTTCCTGTGCAGATTCCAATATGAGGTGCATCATAAGTCTCACCCATCCAACAAGCCAAGTGTCATCAACGCAGATCCAAAGGACAAAAAGTGAGGGACACCATGGTCTGGAGTCAACGCACGTGTAGGCAACCAAAAAAAGTCAAGCAGGCCTTGTTCAAATGGGCCAGAATCTCAGTCCAACACCCCCCATTTCAGTCCACACCCCTTGGGTTTTTACTCTTCTTTTTATTTTATTTTGACATTTTCTTCTTTTTTTTATTTACTTGCTTTATTTTATTTTATTTTATTAACAAATTAACTTAATTAGCATATTTTCATAAAATCAAAAAAATAGAATTACATCATCATTATTATTATTATTTTATTTTGTAAATAAACATTAACTAAAATAATTTAATTAGGCCATTTTAATTCCTTTTCTTAAATAATTAAAATAGATCTAGAATTAGGTAAAGTTCACTTTTAATTTTATTTCATTTATTTTATTTCAATAAAACACAAAAAAAAAAACAAAAAATATTTTCTTTTAATTAAATTAATTAATTAGTCATTAATTAACTTTAATTTCACTTTAATTACAAAAAGACCAAAAAATCAATTTCTTTTCTAAAAAAGGGTCAACACCCTTAGACATTCCCGATCAATTTATTCGCGCGCATTTACTTTATTTGATTATTATGTAATTACCTTCAAGAATGTAATAGTTAAATAGGTTTATCGCTTTATTTAATTTCCGTACTTATTTACCAAAAAACGGGTCTTTGTAATTTTTGGCGATGTATAGACCCGCGCCTTGTAATAGCGTAGGATTTATTTTTCCGCAATTTACTTTCCGCACCCCTTAACTGTTAACTTGCATGAAAGAATATATGTAAATAAAAACAACCCGTAGCTCACTAATTAACCAGACAAACATTAACTGAATACAACACACAAATACACACACCACTTCTAGGGTACGTCTCACTTGTTGCCTTCGAAACGTGGTCGTCAAGTATAGGACGTCTTAGCTGTCCTTATGTCCATGATCCAGTTGCCTCGAAACAGTTGCCTCGAAACAGTTGCCTCGGAACAGTTGCCTCAAAACGGTTGCCTCGGATTAAAAATGGATCAAGGACATAAGGGTAGCTTCTAAGGTGTCCTGCTGTTACTTCGGTGACCACACTGTCCCTAAACTCGAATTGACCCGAACACCTCCAACGGTGGTGCTACCTACCTCTCAATGGCGGGATGGCACTACCTAAAGGACTTGTATACAGCCTAATTCCTTAGGGTAGGTAGATGACTCATAGATACTTGCTCTCTCTAAAAAACAAAACAAAAACCTTTTCACACCGACACTTTCAAAAAGCTTTCAAAACAATTTTTCAAACACTCTTGAGGACTGATACAAGAGTTATTCAGAAATCTTTCAAAGAAACTTTTTCAAACCCACTCACATTTTGAAAAGCAAACATTTTGAAAACATAAGAGCAAGTATCTAAGAGCCCGTGGATAACCACGGATAGAAAGGGTGCTAACACCTTCCCTTTCTATAAATCTACCTCCCGAACCGAGAAACAATCTCATAAGGAATTTTGCTGTGCTTTTGTCCTGTCCATGTTGGAGAAAATAAAAGATGGTGGCGACTCTTGCTTCCGCGACATTTCGCGAAACCAGCTTTAAACAGTCAGTTCTAAATCCACCGATCACAGAACTGGCGACTCTGCTGGGGATGATTTTAAGTGAGGTGTACCTTAGGATAGCTCATGCTTGTGTTTTCAATTGCTTTGTTTTGCTTGCTTTAATATTATTTGGCCTGTCTTGGGAGTTCTATAGATCCTAACCCGGATCTGGGGGATACCTTCTTAGAAAGTAGCAACAAGACTGTGAGGGAACTGTGCGGGGTATACCGACACGGTTGAAGCAGTCTGCTACATTGATGTGGCACTTTGGTGAGTGTCGGTAACCCTTGAGTCAAGTCAAGGAGAGTACGAGGCCGCCGCGTGGTGTCGTGAAGCATCAACTGACCTTAGGAACCTTAATTGAACCATCTTGGCCTCTTTAGGGTAGTGAGATGACTACTTTGGTGCAGTCCGAAGTTGGTTGATACTCGATACTACACTCAGTTGAGGGTTGTTTTCTTGGGATATTTTGATTGCCAGTTTAGTGGCTAAATCGAACGATGAACACAGAAAGCAATCCAATGATATTGAGATCCTTATAACCCGGTTACTTTGATAGGACAGGTTTGAGCCCACCAACTTCAAGAGGGTAGTACCCCAAACTTCATGCTGGCCTAAACTCTAAGGGTTGTGGTGTGACTTGTGTGCCTTATCATGTTTGCTTTTGTGAATACTTGTGGTGTGCTCTTATCATAGCATCATAACATCATACAGCATCATATGCATCCACTAACCACTTTAGGGGTTCGAATCTTCATCTTTGTTCTTGTTTTGTAGGACATGGAAACTATCCGCAGAAAGACAATTCAGGTCAACCTTGTAAGGGTCCCTCCTCAGCTTAAGGAGCTTATATCCAGGATTCCCAAGAACTCTTCATTCAGTGAAAGACATGGTAGACTCATCAGCTTGGTCAATACCCACATTGAGGAGGATATGGTGAAAGTGTTGTTCCAGTTCTTTGACCCTCTGCACCACTGTTTTACTTTCCCGGATTATCAACTGGTGCCTACATTGGAATAGTTCTCCCAGCTTCTGAAGATCCCTATCCTCAGTCAACTACCCTACAACGATACGGAAAGGGACCCAAAACTTGAAGAGGTTGCTAAAGCATTATGCCTACAACCATCTGACATCAAGGGACATTGGGAAACCAAAAGTGGTATCAAAGGGTTCTTGGCCAAGTTTCTGTTTGAGAAAGCACAAGAATGTTGGAATTCCCTTGACCTACAAGCCTTTGAAGAAGTTGTAGCCCTCCTTGTTTATGGGTTGGTGCTGTTCCCTAAGCCAGATCAGCTTATAGATATCAATGCTGTCAAGATCTTCATGTCCAGGAATCCTATACCTACGTTGCTTGGGGACATCCTTCACTCATGTTACACTCGAACCATGAGAAAGAAAGGTGTTCTTATGTGTTGCACTCCTCTCCTGGGAAGGTGGTTTATTTCGCACCTTCCACAATCAGTTTTGAAGAACGAACGGGGTTTGAGATGGTCACAACGATTAATGACTCTTACGCATGCTAATATACATTGGTGTTCTCGGTCCAGAGAAGACGTCACTATCATTGATCATTGCGGGGAGTTTCCTAATGTTCCTTTACTTGGAATCAGAGGAGGTATTACTTACAACCCATGCTTGGCTTTGAGACAATTTGGATATGCTCGGAGGGATGGCCCTCATGATATGCTGATTCCTGACATAGTTTTTGACTTCGACAACGATGCACAAGGACTTCGCCAGAGATTTATCAGAGCTTGGAGGATGCCCAACAGGGTAGACAGCAAGACACTGGGGCACAGGAACTCCATCCCCCTGGAGCCTTATCTCAAGTGGGTCCGAGCCCACTCCCAGAAGCTGGTGATGCCATATCCTCATGTTCTCCCCGTGATCAAAGAGCCAGTCTTGGAAGGAGAGGTGCCCTACACCATTCAACATCCTGACATGCCTACATCCTGGGAAGAAATGCAGAAAAGCTGGATCCAACTCAAGGAAGAACGGAATTCTCTTGAAACCAGTCTACATGCCAGTGAGAAGAAGGTCTTGGAGCTCACGCGTCTACTGCACGAGGAAAAGGCTCTCAACACTTACATTGCTCCAAAGAGGATGCGCAGTGTCTTTTGGGATTAATTATTTTGTAATGTTTCGCCCATGAGGCCCTGATGTACTGAACAATTTATTTCCTAATAAAAAGTGTGTTCTTTTTGGCTACAACGAATTTGAACTTTCGAACCCTTGAATGCATTGCATAAATAGCATATCATGCATCATGTGCATAACAGGTACCCCTCTTTCTACAGGTTGCTTAATCTTCTTCGCTGTTTATTTCAGCACTCAAGCATTATGAATCCTGAACTCACTACCGAGCAAGCTATCAAGGCCCTTCAGGCCCAGAATGCCCAATTTCAGGAGATGGTCATGAACTTGGCCCAGGGACAACAAGAGCTGAAGGCTTTTCTCCTGAAGAAGAATAAGAAGAAGAAGAGGACTGTGTTATTCAACACTGGGCGCAGACTCGGGAATACATTGCAGAATGAAGCTGAGAGGACTACTCCATCTGTGGGGGAAGGCAGTCACCAAGGGAGAGAGGTCCCTAGTCCTGTGGTCTCTGACATCGAGACAGACTTCAACGACGAACAGTACCCTCCTGCTGAGGACCGGTACAAACAACTAGAGGACAGGTTAAATGCTATGGAGATTCAACGTGTGCCTGGGTTGGATTTCGGAGACTTGGGGTTATCTTTTGGGGTGGTGATCCCACACAAGTTCAAGGCGCCTGCCTTTGTGAAATATGACGGGGCTTCCTGTCCTAAAATGCACCTCCGTTATTATGTAAGGAAGATCCAGCCTTACACAGCAGACAAGAACTTATGGATCCACTTCTTACAGATATGCCCTGGCTGGATACAGGAATCGAATATGGAATCGGTCGTTATTCTGTTGGTGGTTGTAATTTCCAGTAGGTGATGAAGGAATCCTTGGACACTTTTGACATTCGAATGCCCCAAGTGGTGATGAAGGAATCTCTTCAGGTTACTCTGCAATTGAGAGATTTTGTTGAAATCTTGACTGGACTGCCCCAGGTTAACTGAACTTTGAAAGATCTGTTGAAACCTTGACTGGACTGCCCCAGGTTAATTGGATGGTGACATGTCATGCCCCTTGTTGATAGGAGACTTGTTGTTGGAAGTGTCATCCTTTTGAAGTGATTTTGTTCACTGAGAGAGTTTTCGTTCCTCCGAACATTCGCTGTATGAATTTCTTCGCTGTCAAACGAATAGCCAAATGCAAACAGTGATATTCAAGCAATGTAAAGTTTATGTTTGTCTCGAAGTTTTGAAAAATGCGTTTTTTAGCAGAAAACTTTTTATAAGACAAGTCAACACAAGATTTAGAGCAAAGCCTTACAGGAGTCAGGATACCTTTTGTAACAGTATGCTTTCGAGCTAACCCATGCTTCAATTAGGACTTTTGAAGGGTTGTAACGTGGCTTGGTTCACGGTTTAAGAAACAAAGGATAAAGGCTCAAAGTATATTTTTACCCACCCGCTCTTCGTGATGTTCTTCAACCCTAAGCTCAGTTAATTGTGCATCGCACTCTATTCGAGTTTGGAACAACCTTCGGGTGATGGTTCACCAATTGAATTTGGGGAGACAATCATCATCTCCTTTTTTCTTTTGCAACATTTTTTTATGTTGTTGAGGATTTGTAATGACCTCTCTATTTTGATTTTGATTTGTTATCCCTAACTTTTGCCTGACTGTCTCTGTTTTCGAGATTACAGTCAGCGGGATGCCCCAACTTTCTTAAGCCTCCTTTACAAGTTTTGGCTTGGTGGGATTTTCTCTTTTGAGAGATTGACTGCCTATGTGATAGGGAACCACCCTTGTCTTTTGATTCCAAAGGAATGCTTTCTTTTGTTGACGTCGTTCGTTGTATTACGAACTGAGAGTTTGCGACTTCAATGCGCACCTTTTTTTTTTAATTAACTGAGAGACTACCCTGCCCCAGGTTTATATCAAAGGTTTTGATTGTTTAGAATAGAAAACTCCTACTTCTTTGGCTCGAAGGGGTTGACTAGGGATTATCTTCCTTATAACTCCAGTGTTTGGGAATTGAAAGAAATGCCTGTACATCATCAGCAAGGTCTGTTCAAAAGCAAACCGCATGAGATTATGGTATTGTTTCGTCATCCTCCCTCTAAAGGCTTGCAGCTTTTTATCAAGAGTTAAATATCATAAAGAAAGCATAAGAGTAGTGAAAACGAATGGATGAATTCAAGACAAACATATGCAATGCATTAATGAAAACATAGTTTTGACATCAACAGTTAATTGTTTGAGAACAAAAGAAATTACAACTTTGAAAATTCAAATGAAGCAAAAGTCTTTCAGTTTGAGCTTCGTCAAATCAGGTGGAGAACTCCTCAACGGAAGATTTTCATCTCGCCGTCTGGCATGAACCTCAGTACTACAATGTCAATCAGATCTTGAATCTTGTTCTTCAAGGCCCAACAGTCGTCGGTGTCATGTCCCAGGCTATAGGAGTGGTACACACAAAATGCGTCGGGATGATAGTTAGGAGCGGAGGTATTGGGCTTCTGAATAGGATCCCTCAAAGCAGTCAGATTGACCTCCAACAAGCGCTCTAGTATACAAGATGACGGTATGTCAGTCTCAGTGAACTGTCTTCCCGACGTATTTTGATTACGCTGATTACCCCGTTGACGCTGACGAGGTTGTTGATGGGGTTGTGACCCTGAATCAAGCAAAGGAGCCTTCCCCTTGTCTTCTTGTCTTGATGGGGGTTGAGTGGTGACTTGCTCTTCAACCTCAGATGTCTGCCCCATTTTGTTATTCCGAAGCAGTTGGCTGACGAGAACTCTGAGTTCCTCTTGTCTTTGAGACAGGTCCTGGATGAGAGCCATCTGGCCCACCAGTTGCCCCATCATTTGGATCCTCATTGTGGTCAGCTTAGACTGCAGTGCCTCCAACTGATCACTCCTGGAATTGTATGAATTCCCCTGGACCAAGCCCGTTGTGAGGAGAGCTTTCATTTCTTCTTGCCCCAGAGATAGGTTCAAGAACATCTCCTGAAGCTGAGCAGTCTGGTCCTGGATATCTTTGACAGTCCTCTCTAGAGCCATCTCTTACTGAAATAAACAGTATGAGAGTAAGGAAACCTGAAAAAGGAAAAACTGTTATGATGCAATGCATGATATGTGGATGCATTCTTTCAAGGATCTCTTGGGGTAAACATAAGAAAATGTTAGAGGTTGAACTTTGATCTTTGATTGGAGAAGTTTGCACCGTTGGATGCCTTTCCACGAGAATCAAGCTCACCATGTCAAGTGGGTCATAGCCCCTGATTCAAGTTGTTGCACTTGATCTTTGATTGGAGAAACTTTGCACCGGTGGATGTCTTTCCACGAGAATCAAGCTCACCATGTCGAGTGGGTCATAGCCTCTGATTTAACTTGTTGCACTTGATCTTTGATGGCATTTGTTAGAGGAGAAATCTCTTGCCCTTTGGTAGACGTCTGGTTCAACGTAACCCTGCATCAAAAGAACCCTCGAGATCCTTGAAATGGTTATTGAAAATGCTATGGTATGATGTTATGATGTTATGTACATGTATGCGAAAGCAAGTAAGTGTATATACAGACAATCATATTCACACAAAGCAAACAAGTCCTTAGGTTTAGGCTTGCATGGGGTTGTAGGTAAGTACCCTCTTGAAGTTAGTTGGCTCATCCTGTCCTAGAGTAGAAACCGGGTTCTAAGGAGCTCAATATCATTGGATTATTTTCTGTGTTCATTGTTTTGGTTTAGCCACTTAACTGGCGACCAAAATATTCCAAGAAAACAACCCTCAATGAGTGTAGTATCGAGTATCTACCAACTTCGGACTGTACCAAAGTCGGTCATCTCACTACCCCTAAAAAGGCTAAGATGGTCAATTAAGGTTCTAAGAGTTCGTTAGTGCTTCACGACATCACTCAGAGTCCCCGTACTCTCCTTGATTGAACTCAAGGGTTACTAGTACTCACAAATATGTCACACTAACATAGCTTACTGCTTCAACCGTGTAGGTATACCCCACACAGTTCCCTCGCAGTTTTATTGCTATTTACCTAAAAAAGGTGCCCCAAATCCGGGTGTAGGATTTACAACAAACCCAAACAAGGACCCAAAAAGTAAAGCAATCAAGGCAATCAAAGCAAGAATGTAAAGGTGATCTAAACCCTAAGGTAACCCAACTTTTAGATTTGTCCCCAGCAGAGTCGCCAGTTCTGTGATACGGTGGGAGAACTGACTTGAGGTTTTGCGTTAGTATTCTCACTTGTTGGGTTTAGCAAGAGTCGCCACCGACTTTTTATTTTATCCTAAGGAAAGGTTAAAAAGCACAGAAAAAACCTTTTGAGATGTTTCGTGGGTTCGGGGGGTAGATTATGAAAAGGGAAGGTATTAGCACCCTTTTCATCCATGGTTATCCATGGGCTCTTAGTTACTTGTTTTAGATCACTTGCCTTTGATTTTCAATTGCTTTGAAATGGTGGTGTGTGTGTGTGTGTGTTTTGAAAATGTTTTGAAAAATATGCCTTGTCTTAGGCAACCATTGTAATGACTCGTGTTTGAGTGTTCTACAAAGGTGTGTATCTTTTCGAAAAGATGTTTCAAATGTTTTTGAAAGTTTGTTTTGAAAGTGTTTGTGGAGTGTGGTTTTTGAAAAGTAGGCAAGCGTTTTTGCAAGTTTGATCAAGTAACTAAGAGTTTGTCTACCCTATTGTACTCAAAGGTTTTTCTCATGTTTTAACCCTTTTTAACAATTTTGTTCCACCATTGTATTTGGTGGACAATCTTGCGTTAGGATGTTTAATGGGACGGGTGCGGGTCATCGTATGGACCATGAATGCAATGATGCCAAGTATCTTTGGCAATTTTGCTTGAAGGGACTATGATCATTTTTATAGGCAACTTTCGAAAGCGTCATCGAGGGACTATGATCATTTGAATTGTTTTTGTTTTGCCAAAGAAACTTAACGTGCAAGCATGGCCCATTTTGGAAGGCAACAAGCGGGATTACCCTAGGGGTGCAAGTGTGAATGGTGTATTGATTTCATGTATTTGTCTTGTATTATGTTATCTAGCGTTTGATTTTATGTACATACAAACCCTAGGTCCAACCATGGTATATTTGAAAGCGATAAATTGCGGGAATTTAAAGTCTACGCTATTACAAATAAGTATCTGGGAGTGGGGGTACAAATATTTACAAATGGGGATGAGACCTTAATAGGAGAGTAGTGTCCAAATAATTTACAACCAAATCGAATTGCTCGCAATGTAAAATGTATCAAATGTACAAGAATAAGCAAATGTGTATCAATATATTGGAATAAAGCAATGTAAATGTATCAATGTATTTGTGTATTGTAAATGTGTATGTGATTTATTTACAAGCGCGAAATGTGTTTAACTTAATGAAAAATTAAGTATCTATTTATTCCTTTTGTATTTTTGTTAAGTATGTACAAAAGTTTTTAATTGAAAGAAAGTAAAAGTTTTAAGTTTAAAGAAAAGTATCTAACTTTAAAAGTTTATTTTTATATACTTTGTTAAGGTTTTATATATAAGAGTTAAGAAGAAATGTTTTAGGAAAAATTAATGTTTTATGTATATGTAAAAAAAAAAGATTTATTAAAAGAGTTTTTTAAGGTAAAATCTATTAACCTAATTATATATTAATATTTATGTATTTTAATGAATATTCTTATGCATAAAAATTTTAATTAAAAGAAAAGAAAAATGTTTCAGATTTAAGAAAAATTAATGTTTGTATATTTTCTAAAATGTAACAATTAATAATATTTTATAAAAAAAGTGTTATTTTATTTAACAAAACAAAAAAAGTATTATATATTAGTTTAAACTAAAAAAAATAAAATGATAAGTAAAAGAAATGTTAGTTTATGTGTAAAACAAAGGAAAATGGGTCTAGGGAGGTTTATGGGCCCAACCAAAACGCAATAGGTTGAGACAGGGGGGGTACATGCCAAATTTGCTGGGCTTAGACAGTGAAACGGGGCAAGGCCCAAAACGTTAGAACAATTGTTGTGAGGGTTTCAATTAGGTTGTGTTCCTTTGGATTCTAGGGTTTCAGACGAGAGCGGCGCCGTTCACTTCGTTTTCATCCTCTTCATCTTCTTCGCCAAGCGTCTGAATAATGTCCTTTGCCCAAGGCCACCAAGCGTCATCATCCTTCCTTCTCCCTCCGTGGACCACTCAGGCGATGCTTACAAGGTCTGATTTCTCGTTTCTATGTCTTAAGGTTTTCATTAATTCCCTTTGCATGCTTAGTTCGAGTTCTGATTTTTGTTTATGTTGTTATTTGTTTTCTATTTGAGGCGCGTGAGAAAGAAGAGAAGTTATACCTTTGGGGGATGGAGACGGAGGAGGACGGACCGAAGGTGCTTCAGGCGTCCAAGGGCGAGGGCTTGGTGATGATGTGCGCTTTGGAATTCCTGGTACTTTTGTATTTTCTTTTTTTTGTGGTTTAATGATGAAGGTACTGAAAACCCTAGCACAACCTTCCTTTTCCTCTTCTCTTTTGATTGCTTCTGTTGCCTCGTATGCTTGTAAGCTGATTTCTGATATGCTTGCTTGAGGAAATGCTGATACCTGATATGCTTGGTATATTGAGTTGCCTTGAAATGATTGATATGTTGATTTCTGATATGTTTGCTTGAGGAAATGCTTGTGTCTGTATTATTTGATGATGATTTTGAGTATGGTTGCCCCCTATGATGAAAGTTTTCTGAGGGTGTGTGTTGTCTGACTTTGAGTTGCCTTGAATGCTTGATATGCTGGTTGTTGCCTTGTATGCTTGTATGCTGATATTGATGCTTGCCCCTGTATGTTAACCCAGTGATGACAACATTCTGAGGGTTTAGAGTTTTGGTTGGGTTTTGTTGATATGTTTAGGCTGAGCAGTTTGAAAGGCTTAGACAAGTTGTTTGGTATGGCTTTGATGCAGTCTAAGGCTTGGACAGGTTAAGCTTGGCTTCAGCAGGTTTTAGACTTGTATGGATTTTATTTCAGTGTAAGGCAGGCTTGGCTTGCTGTTTGTAATCTTGAACACAGGTTGATGTTTTAGGCTTTTTGTGAGAGGCAGGTTATGCTTATGCATCTTAGAGGCAGGTTTGATGTTTTGAATGTTTGTGGTGAGCTTGCAGGTTTAGGCTCTTGGGCTTGGTGCTCTTATTTGAGCTTGGACAGGTTTACTGGCTTTGAATGCAGGTTTAGAGGCAGTCCTGAAAGGCCTTTTGGATTTTAGGCTTGTAGTCTTGACAGTTTGATATGAGTTATGCAGGTGAAGGCCTTTTGAGGTTTGGAAGTAGCTCTCTTTTTCTTGACAGTTTGTGAAGTTCTATTTTCTTTTTGATATTTCTGCCTCCTCTTTCTACTGTTCTATCTCAGTTTTGTTTTATATCCCTCAAGCCTAAAGCCTGTAAGCCCTTTCTTTTCTCCTTTTTCTCTCTCTCTCTCTTGACAGATTAAAAGCATTTAATATTGCTTATGTTTGTCCTTTACTAAAAAGGTAGCTGCTGGAAAATGATGTATTTTAACATGCTTGCTTGTACATTAGTTTTTCTCTACATACTTCTTTTCTCTGTGTACTTTGTTGACAGCATTTTGTACTTTGATATCTTTCCATATCCTTTTGGACAGCTTTTGATATCTTTGGCTTTGGGCAGCTCTAGTTGACTTTGGATTTTGTAGTTCAGTTTGGACTTTGTTGGCAATGATTTTGAAACTTTGAAATGTGCAGTTTGTTGACAATGCAGTATGTTTGAAAATTTGAATTTGTGCAATTATAACTTTTGTGCATTTCATGTCTTTTTGCAAGCATTATTTTCATCCCTCTTTGTGAACCGGGAGAAATCTCGTGATTTGCAGAGAGGGAAAACTGATTCTGGCCAGTTGCTTTTAATGATGAATCCATTTTTTTATTTGTCTGTCTTTTTAATTTTATTTGCTTTTGACTTCTTCTTTTCTTTTTGCAGATAAAAATCAAATGGAGAGGAGTAGCAGTAGAAGCTGAAGATTTGAAGATTTTTAGGACATAGCTTTGTTTCCATTTTAATTATTTGTAATAGTATTAATGTAAATAACTGTAAATAAATTTACAGTATTTAAATAATATATGTAACAAACAATTCAAAATAAATAAACATCCCTCTTTTTATCAGTTAATTCTTCTTCCAATTCATTGTTCATTTAATTATTTATAATTCTTAAAATTATAATAACTGGAAATAAATCCCAATCATTTTAACTCAGAATAATAAATAATCAATAAACGTCCGGAATCTTGAATAATCAGAGCACTGCACAGCTAAAGAACACACGTCCACATGTCCTTTTTTTATTTGATTAAATCCAACACTGCAAACTCAAATCAAATGCCTCAGTCCACATCTCAGAATAACTTGAAAATCACTGTAGAATTAATTCTTTCTGAGAAATATGCGCACAAAAACCCTAGTTTTGTTTTAATTGTCAGAGAAGCGTACGTCTGATCAAAACCTGAGCCAACTCAAACAAACCCTAAGCAATCTGTTTGAACTGCTTTAAAATCAAAGAAAACCCTAAATTTTGTCTGACTGGCGAGAAAAGTCTATTTGACCGATTCTTGAGTCAGTCTGGAAAAAAAATCAGGAAAAGCCCAAAGCTGTGATTTCTTGTGGAAAAATACGAGGGCAAATTTTGGGGTACAACAGCCCTAAAGCACGTTAAGCCCCAAATACTGGGCTTAGCCCGCTACACCGGGTGCAGGAAAAAAATAGGACAACAACATGCAGTCCTAAAACCAACCTCCACAATCACCTACACTATCTCAATTACACAACTAAATGGAATTTACACACCTACATACTTTCTCAAGCTAATAAAATCAAGCTCTCGGAAGGTTAAACAAGTTAAAAAGTGAAGATTTAAGAATTTAAAAATAAGTTCGATTTCAACTTGTTTAAACAATAAGCAACACACTACCTAACTAACAAAATCAAAATAATAAAACATGTTTGTTTTACGTCATAAGCTCGACGCCTGATATTCACAAAAATTTCACATTGCTTTAGATGGGCCAAATGATTTCACTCCCACCTTTGCTTAAGTCTCTTCAAGCTCTAACTGGAATCAATCACCTAACCACACTTTTGGCAAACATGAAACAAAATAAATATACTATATACAAATGTACAAGTCAAGTAAAAGTAAAAAATAGACAAGTATGGAGGAAATGTACAAATATACAATATATACATATTTATGAAACTTAGAAAGCAAAATTATCACGATATAGTTAATATCAACACCAATCTTCAGCAACAACGTCATTTTGCTGAAGCGGTAAAGCGACAAGCAAAAGTAAGTATTTTTATAAGGGTGATATATAGTTTATATCATATCATCTCCATGGGGATTAGTGATAGGGAAAACTATCATTCAACGGTTTCAATCCTTCTAAGTTTGAAAAAGGGTTTGCGGAAAAAGTGTGGGAAAAGTAAATAAAGCAATAAAGAAAGCGATAAATAATCAACTGCAACTTACGATAGTTCATTCTGGAATCACATTTCACTCTAGCCGTCAAATACTTAAACTTGCGGATAAATTTCACACGACATAAATCACTCGTCAATACCATCACATATCACTCACACTAAGGTTATCTCTAACGCAAAGTGAGACATCACTCGTATTACTCTCATCGATGATCTCTCAACCGACTCAAACAACCCAGATGCATTTTATAACTGATATCCACATGAATATCAAGTCTAAATATATGTCTAGAGTCTAGGACCTAATAGATATTCATTCAAGAAAGAGATTCGGAAATCATATGTCTACGATAAACCAAAACTCCATGATTAAGCAAAAATCAAGAATACACACCGGTATTAATTTGTTAAGGAGATTTCATACAATCCCATGATCAACAAATGTACATACAATAAGAGTAAAGATATACATACAACACCCATCATAGGAATGATATATGGGGAAGAAGTAGATGAATAGGAAACTTCTTGCGGTGTCAACATGATTCGAGACCACCCATAACCAATCGATATGATGAACCAGGCAATAATGTTGCTTGAACCTCCAAGCTATAAACAATTGGATCAGAGCTCCTCCAAGAGGAAAAGAGATGATAAAAACCCTAAAAAAATATGTTTTAAGCTATTTATACAAAACTAAAAAATGCAGAGCGCGCTAAGCCCCAAAAACTGGGCTTAGCCCTAAAGCATGCTAAGTCCCAAATTTTGTGCTTAGCCCTAAACTCACTGCCTCTGCTCCAAAATCCGCACTGGGAGCACACTAAGTGCGACCTGAAGCCTCTTTATTTCTTGATTTTGACCAAAAATGTCTATCTAGAGTCGTGCCTTCGACACCTTATTCCTCGATGCGCCAAATACGCAAAATACCTATAAAAAGACATTAAATATATCAAACGGTACATAAATGAATAAAAACGTAATAATATGCAAAGTATATATATTTACATATAAAGCGGGGAATTATTCAAATAATATTAGAACTGATAAGTGCCACAAATTATATACTTAAAATAACGATATTTTTACACTTATCATGTAGCAAGGTTGAAGAATATGTCACACTTTTGGTTGATAATGTTTCAACCATTAACCTTGCTAAGAATTCCATTGCACGTGGGAGGAGTAAGCATATTGAGATGATGTTTTATTACTTGAGGGATTTGGTGAGTCAAGGCTAGTTGAGATTAGGATACCGTCGAAGCGAAGAACAAGTTACAGATTTGTTAACGAAAGGTGTAGCAAATGTGGTGTTCAAGAAGCTTGTGATGAACTTGGGCATGAAGAACTTGGAGCATTTGAATTAAGGTGGTGTATTGGAAGTCTTTAATAATTCAAATGCATTGTGGAAGCTTCTGGGAGCATTTGTTGAAAATAGCTTATTAAAAAGCACTTATGGAAATCTGGAATTTGGAAAATTCGAAGAGGAAATCGATTTCCTACTTTGTGGAAATCGATTTCTGCCTCGAGTTTTCAGGTTTTTTTGCTTTTTTTAGTCTATTTGGTTCCAAGTTATATTTTAGTTTCCTATAAATACTCCCTCATGTAATGTTATTTAGTTAATGCCAATTTTATGAATATTCTTCTCAATTACTCTCTCTCTCTCTCTCTCTCCCTCTCTTATTTTCTCTTTTTTTCACTTCACCTTCCCCAATTATCCATCACCCTCCATTTATTAACCCTTCAAGCTTTGTGTTTGTTTAAACCTTTAGGACTCAGAGTAAAGGAGAGTCGAAAGAAGCGTGAAGAATTAAAATTTAGAAAGAGAATATTGATAGCGACAAAAATTAAATAAACGGGTTAATAATCTAAGGGTTATTATTCCCACCTTAAAAATTTCTCTTACAAATCAAAACGGAATACATAAATTTATTTATGGACATACCTCAGTTCACATACAATTCATTCGTAAGTGAATCAAATTCTAATTTTATCAAAAAATAATATGGAAATGCAATCTATACCACATACAGAATGCACCTTTTGATGAATTTTAAATCATTAAGATGAGATACCCCATCCTCATTGCTATAATACTCTCAAACTATCCCACTCTCTCAAGTCGCTTGCAAATTTCTACTATAAACATCCTGCAAATCGAAATGCTCAACACCAAGCTCACATTTGGTAAATTTTTGAATCCAACTACTTCACATTTGATTTTCATACATGTATTTGTAGAAATTTGGTATTAGATTGTGTAATAGGTAGTTTAGTTGATAAATGTGTTTGATATGTAGTTTAGATGAGCAATGTATTTTTGTATTTGTTCAAAACTTAATTTTCCATAAATCTGGAAGTGAATTTCCGTGTTTTTGTTTGTCTGCGTTGTTTGGCTTTATTTACATTATGTTTTATCGAGGCGTGCTTTTTCTACAATGTAATGATTGTCTGGTTTAATTATAGGCAACATGGTTGATACCAAGATCGAATAAGGCTCGACAGAGTGTCGTAATATGCATTGGTTCATAGAAAAGAGCCAGGCCCTTACAACCATCGTTCAATTCTAGTTCGTTTGCTGCGAAGTTGTAAAATTATAGGTTTCATGCATCTCTGTCTTTGTCTTCCCAGAGGAGGCAGATGTCACCTTTTTATGCTGCAAAAGTCTCAACGGTCCAAGTTGAGGCACCCAAGGTTGATGCACCTAGATCGATGTTGTCGTCCTTGAAGAGTTTGAAGGAGATTTGTATGACTTATCATTGTTGCCTATATATCGGACCATGCCACCAGTCATGAGTGGGACAAATGGGGGTATAATTCACATATATATATATATATATATATATATATATATATATATATATATATATATATATATATATATATATATATATATATATATATATATATATATATATATATATATATATTCTTTGAAACACATGTGTTATAATATTTGAAGTTTCTGACGATGATTTATTTTTCTGCAGTACCATGATGCTTTAAAATGCATCAACCATGGACAAAAGATTGTGAGGATGCAACACCCTCAATAGTAGTGGTTTCACAATGTGATGCATCTATTTAGGTTGCAAGACTTATGTAAGAGCAGTTATACTAATATTAACCATGGTATTCTGTCAACATTCATTGAGATATGCTCCCTAAGACGTCATTTTTTCATCTTCCACACGGTGAGATCTCCATCACACTAGATGATGTGTTATGCTTACTACATCTTCAAATCAGGGGATAATTATTAGACCACTCCAAAATTATCAGATTTGATGCATTGGATATGAAGGTTGACTATTTGAGAGTTGTCCTAGAGGATGCCCTGAAGGTGTTAGAAGAATCCCAAGGGTGTCATGCTAGATTTGGATTCCTTGAGAGGTTGTATGCACACCAATTAACGGAGGCAGAAAAGGTCGATGGTGATGATGAACAAGGTATGCAACATAGAGTATATTCATTGAAAAGACACATGTTGTACTTGGTTGACACATTTATATTTGTGGACAAGAGTGCTTATTACGTGAATGTGGTTTACCTCTGATACTTCGCTAACTTGGAGCAGATTCACAAATACAACTCAGGGCACTTGCTTGGTCTACCTATACTCCAAGTTAGCTAAAGTTTATCTCTGAAAGACCAAATATATGACAATTAGCTAAATGCTTGTCACGACGCAAAAAATACCTGGGCGTAACAAACGCTCGAAGTACAACAGAGTCACCATCGAAGTTTATTTATTCCAAAAAGAAAGGGAAATGCCGATAAGAACCTCAAAGAACTACAATGTGGTCATTGCAACCAAATTAGGGTTTAGAAGTCGCTTATGCAAGGAGAAGATATTAACACCCCTCACATTTATTGTACTCAATGGGAACCATTTAGTTAGTTTTGCGAATATGAATGTTAGCGTAAGTTATTTGCGATTTTTTCTAATTATTATTACACACTATTTACGAAAAAGAAATAAATGACTAAAAATAGATTTTTTTTATTAGGGTGCTTGATAAGATTGTCAGTCTTGCTTCTATGTATTCCAAGTGCGATGGGGAATTCAAAGCTATGTGGTTCTTAGCAAGAAAAATATATTTTTTATATATTTTTTATTATAGTGCTTCACAAGATGTTAAATCCTGCTGCTATGTATCCTCTTGTGTGATGAAGAGTTCAAAGCTACGTAGTTCTGGGTAGTAAATATTTATTGGTTAGTCAATTATAGTGAAAGGTATGTAACCGCATTTGAGCGGAAAAAATTGCTTACTACCCAAACATGGAGAAGTGAACAATTACGTTGTGTCAGAATGGACAACATTATTCGTATTCTCACAGACTAATGTTCTCATCGCATTCGAGTAGAAAACGTTACTTACTACTGGCATATGGTAGGAACAAAGTGTTGTTTGCATCGTCTCAGAATGGGCGAAACATCTTTCGTTTATGAAAAGTTTTAACGTTGCACTAAGGTGGAAAAAGACAAGTTTGATGTGTTGAGATTGATTTTAAGTGGAATACGAGTATTTGAAAGGCAAACTATATATCATGTATCCAAATTCTTGAGGAAGGGATATATATATATATATATATATATATATATATATATATATATATATATATATATATATATATATATATATATATATATATATACATCTAGCTAGTCCTTTTTCATCAGTTTTTATTGCGAAAAGCATTTGATATGAATCAAATCAAAGGACCTTTCGGAAGAGGAGTACTTGAAAGGAAAGTTATATAGCAGGTAACAAATACCTGGGGAAAAGAGGGATATACATCAAACTAGTCCTTTTTCATTCGTTTTCATTGCGAAAAGTATTTTATATGAAATAGAATCAAAGTCCCTTGCAAAAGATGAGTACTTGAAATGCAAGCTATACAACATGTATCCAAGTACGTTGGGAAAATCGGGGTATACGCCTAATTAATCCTTTTTTATCCAATTAGGAATGAGTTAGATTCGATTGCGTTATGATGTTTTGAGAGGAAGGCGAGTATTCGAAATGCAAGATATAGATCAGGTATTCAAATATTTATGGACTAAGAGAGATATACATAACTAATCCTTTTTCATTCTATTTATTTAGAAAAAAGATTTAGAAGGAATACGAATATTCAAAAGGCAAGCTATACACCAGTATCCAAATAATCGGGGACTAAGAGGGATATACATCCAACTAATCCTTTTTCGTCCTATTTTATTATGAAAATAATTCCAAGAGGATGACGAGTATTCAAAATGCAAGCTATACAGCAGGTATCCAAATACTCGGAGAAAAGAGGGATATGCATCAAATTAGTCATTTTTCGTATGATTTTATTGCAAGAAAGCTTTCAAGTATTCACTTATGAAAAATGATTTGAGTTTGCAATGTGGATTTTTTTTTTATTTAATTATGAAAATAAGCTTGATGAAATGTTACACCAAAATATCAAAAAGTAACGCAGTGTACGAAATGAGTTAACGTATGCAAAGGTAAAACGTAAAGACGTGAATTAAGTTAATGTGCATGAACTATATTGTGGGGTCGCGAGTTGTAACGCGAGTTCGTGAATTGTAACTCGAGGTAAGAAATTATAACACAATGGCGTGAATTGTAACACGGAGTCGCGAATTGTAACGTATGGTTGCGAGTTCTAATGCTAGGTCGTGTATTCTAATGGGGGGACGCATATTCTAACTCTAGGATGCGAATTCTAATGTAACATTACAAATTGTAATGTAATGTCACGAATTATAACATGATGGCGTGAATTCTAACGTACGCAATGAATTCTTATATGCAATGGTGTTACGCTATGCAACGTACCGTGCGAGACATCATGTCGCACAAAAGCACATAAGCTGATAGTGAAAAAAATAAACATACATACACAATAATCATAGTAAATATGCATTTATCGTGAATCTAAAAAAGTACACAACACGTAACACACATATATTGAATTAACACGTGCAAATTTGTTAAATTGTAATTCAGTGTGTCGAAACTATGTGTCGAAAAGATTTGATTTGTTTTAGATTTAAATAGATTTGATTTAAGTCTAGAATAAATTAGATTTGACTTAGTAACAAAACAGATATTTCGGGCTTTGGGCTTAGAGTGTAAGCTCAGTTATAAATAGAGGGAGTAACCCCTATTTTCGTAAGCAAGTCAAACAAGTCATTCACAGTATTTTACAGTTGCAAAGTGAATAATAAAGTTTTCACAGTTTGTGAGCAGAGAGAAACTCTGCAGAAATTAATTGTCTTGTCTTCTTTTCTTTGTTTGTCTCATAATTAAATTGTCATTGTGGTAGAAATTCATCATAGACTTTGGTGGATTTTTAACAGAATTTACATAACGCGTGTGTTGGACTAACGCATGCAATGGCGTCACGCACGAATTGGTAATGCAAGGACCCGTCATGTAACGCAATGATGCATTACGTAATGCAAAGCTGTGGATGAAAATGAGTTCAAATTAAATAGTGCCAAAAAGCACGGGTATGCACAAACAACACTACAACACTACAACATAATTTCAATGTTCCGACCCGATTTCGACACGATAAAAACGCAAACACAACAACACAATACAAACCACATAATTTTACAACATTACAAAAGCAATACATAATCAAAGAAAAGGTCCAGCAAAGTCATTGCAAAATTTAACGCATGCATCTAAATGTTCCACAAATAACATATACACAACAACACAAGAAATTATTATATAAATCGTTAACAACTGTGATGCGGTGGGAGAACTGACTTAAGGTTTTGCGTTTTATCGCAAATGTTGCGGTTATCAAGAGTCGCCACCGACTTTTCTTTTATCCAAAAGGAAAGGTGAAAAAGCACAGGAAAGACCTTTGAGATTGTTTCTTGAGTTCGGGGGGTAGATTATGAAAAGGGAAGGTATTAACACCCTTTTCATCCATGGTTTTCCATGGGCTCTTAGTTACTTGCTTAGATCACTTGCTTTTGTTTGAAATTTGTGCTTTGTGTGGTTTTGAAAGTATTTTGTAAAAGAGGCCATTTGTTTAGGCAATCTTTGTAATGATTCTCGTTCGTAAGAATGTATACAAAGATGTTTGTCTTTTGAAAATGTTTTCAATGTTTGTAAGATGTTTTTGAAATGTGTGTGTTTGTTTTGAAAATAGGAAGGATTGTTGTTTTGAAATGGAGCAAGTAACTAGAAGCTATCTATCTACTCAAATGTCTTTCTTATGTATTTTCTATTCCTTTGATATTGTTGTCTTACCATTGATTTGGTAAGCAACCCTATCTTTGGATGTAAACGGGACAGGCGTGGGTCATCGTATAACAATGATTAGCAATGTTTGCAAAGTATCTTAGCATTTTTGAGGGACCAAGATCATTTTTGTAAGGCAACTTTTGAATAGCGTCATCGAGGGACTATGATCTTATATTTGTTTATTTTGCCAAGGTACTTCACATGCGTAACATGACCATTTTTGTTTTAAGCAACCAAGTGGAGAAACCCTAAGGGTGCTTGTGTGCAAGTCTATCATTTTCATGCTTTGATTTTGTCTTGTATTTAGGGTTTTCTATTTTGCTTGTTTTGTTCTTATCATACAAACCCTAATTACTAATCATGACATATAAAGTGATAAATCGCGTAATATAAATATTTCTAAGCTATTACAACAATTTATGGGAGGGGGGAATACAAATTTGAATGGGGATTTGCAAAAATATAAACCTAAATAAATTATTACAACCAAATCGAATTTGTACGAATTAGAATAAATACAATACAATATTTAAAATAAAATGCAATGCAATGTAAAAAAGATTTTTGTGTTTTGTTTTTATGTAAAAGAAATTTTAATCTAAACCTAACAATATAGGGTAAAGAAAATAATTTTTAAAAGGGGTTTAACCCTAATTATTATTTAAGAGAAAATAAAGTTTTTGTATGTATTATTTTATATATTTTCTGGTATAAAAATAGTAAATAATATTGTAATAAAATATAAAATTTTATATGTTCAAAAAATAAGTATTTATAATATGAAATAAAAAAATAAATTGAACTAAATATGTTTAATTATATTTACAAGTTTATTAAGAAAATAAATGATATCCTATTAAAATAAAATATATTTTTATGTGAGAAATAAAATAAAAATAAGATAAAAGTGCAATATTATTAATTTACATTTTTTGGGATTTTATGTATTAAAGAAAATATTTAAAATATTAAATATAAAAATAAAACAAATAAAAAATAAAAATATAAAAGTTAGTAAGGGGGGGTAATGTAGTAGAATTGGTGGTAGTGTACTAGCAAAAACTCCTGGTCCAACAGACCAAGCCCATCCTGCAAAAAAATGAAATGGAAAAGAAAAAGAGTGAAAAAATACAAAAGTAGCGCGCCCAGGTTCGAACCCAGGACATGGGTCTCACCAGCGCGCTACTTTGCCACTGGGGTGTCTATAATTCCATTATCTTAAGTGAAACGAAAATAACATATTCTGAACCAAGTCCTTGCCCTGTTTCATCTTCTTCCTCAAGCTTTGGCCAGACATCCTGTAACTCTCTCATACTTCTATAAAAATGAAAATTTATAACATGAAAGTTGTAGTACTTGAGCACGCGATTCCAATCATATAAGTTATGTAAACTATTAATCAAAGAACAAATAGAATTTTAACAGCCCTAAATCTTGACCTAATATTTTTAGAAATTTCAAGTTCCAAATTCTCTCAGCACAAGTAAAATCAATGCAAGATAATGGTATGTACAACTTCATTATGATGAGGATTACATTTTTTATTCAAAAATCGTGGCCTATGGTTGCCTGTACAAAGAGATAGAGTTTGAGATTTTACCTCCTTCAGTTGGAATCGTGGATGAAACTGGGATGAGTTTGATGGAGGCCTGATGCTTGCTTGAGCTTCCTTGAACTTCCCTGGATGTATTCCAACCCTTGCCTTGCTCTGAAAGTAGCTGGAACTCCTTGGCCAAGTCAAACTGCAAGTTCTGAAGTCAATAATGGCAGATGGTGGAGGAGTGATTACAGAACAGGGATGAAGTCCTGGATTGACTAGGTATCAAGTATGTAAGATGTTTGAATGATCCGAACTCAAAACGCACGAGCCAAATGGAAGATGGATGTGCTTATGCAAAATCTACAGTTTTGGACAGATTTTTGGTGTTCTGTTGGTTGGAAGTGTTTTAGATCTTTGAAAAATGTGTATTGTGTTGTATATTCTTTGTATATTAGTATTGAAATGGTTTTATGTCAACCCTCTAGTTGTTGTGCCTTCCCTAGCCTTTTTGCCTATTTTCTTGTATTTGAAGTAAAGTGATAAGACAAAGTTTCTCATGCTTGTATTGGCTGGTTTAGGGTTGGTATATCTTCTCTACAAGTTGCCTTAGGTCTGTGGTACTTGTATGTGTCAAGGGGACAGGTCCAATGCTCAAGATTGTAAAGTTTGCAAAAGTTGACCTTTTCCAAAATGGCAATGGAACCTTTTTGCCATAAATGGAATTGCAAGTTGGATAATGATCCTAAGGCATGGATAAAAGCTTTGTCAACTGAGTAAGCATTTAATTAAGGAGTATGGAACAAGTTTGGGACCTGTAAAGCATGGATTATCCAACATAGGTACTGATTGCAACTTTGTTCTTCATGAAATGACTTGGACAAAAAGTGAGAAATTGCCAACTTCATCTCTTCGATTCTCCCTACTCAAAAATAATCTTGAGGAGTTCTTAGACATTTTGGAAATCTTGCAATGTGTTATATAATTCATATTTAAAATGAATTTTGAGATACCTCTTGGAACTATGTGAAAAGTTGCCATGAAGTTGGGTCCAAAACCTGCCTAAATTAGGACAAAATTTCACTAAGTTATTTAGTTCATGACCATGTATTCACAAATTTATATCTTGAGATCCAAGCATCTTTAGGGAAAAGTGTGTGAAGAAAAGTTGTATATTTCATGGAGTTCTACAACTTTCATGTTGAGAACTTCCCTTGAATCATTATGCATCATGGTGAAAAAGTGGTGTAAAGTTGAGAAAAAATAAGAAAATTTTCTATACTTAGAAAATTTCTAAGTTAGAAAAATTTCAAATTCAAAACCCTAATTTTCAAATTTGGTTTTCTTGATGAACAAGTTTCACATTTGGAAATGTTTTGATGAATCATGACCCTTGGTACTTGATTTTAACCAAAAAGTCAAAGTTTGACTTTTCAGTGTACAGTTGACTTTTGATCAGTTGACTGCAAATTTTATCTGTTAATCCAATGAATTTGAGATGTTTTGAGCTATGTACTTGATTCAAGATTATGCCATTGAATCCTTGAAATCATTCTTGAACTCAATTGGTCATTTTCTAGGTTAAAAATCAGAAATTGCCCTTCTTCGGTCAAAACCCTAATTTTGACCATTTTGCCCTTTTTGTGATTTGACCAAATTTCTTGAGGAATTGTGATCCAAACTTGACCAAATGACACATGTAAGTTTAAAATGTTAATGTTGATCAAAAATTATGAAGTTTGACTGTAAATTGGCCATGGTTGACTTTTTCCCAATACAGTTGATTTTTTAGGTCAACTGTCCAATTGACTGATAAAAAATGTGGTTCAAGGCTTGAAACTTGTCATGAGTGATCTTAGGGGTACCTAATGATGTTTAAAAGTCATATAAAGCATTGATAGTCCAAAAATCATTGTGCAAACTCAAACCTTAATTTTGGGTTATCAGTGCAAGATGAGATGTCTTGAGCTGACCAAACCTTAATCTAGTCTCGAGTCAAAGAAATATTATGAGAAAAGTCTTGATAAATGAGAGGGAAAATTTTGAGGTACAACAGCTGCCCCTGTTTAATCTTCTTAAACCTGAGGAGTTAGATTGGCGAGTCTTTCCATTCGTGACTCGAAGGTGAAAGATGATTGAACACTAGAGTGCCTATAAATTTGCACTCGACAATGTGTAGCTGAGGGAATAGGCTTAAAGATGCCATTTGGAGAAGAGATAGAATATTGTTGGAGATGGGCTTGTAGATGCCATCCAAGAATGTTTGTTGAAGTGTATGTTATAAGCCGAAAGAATGAGTATCAGAATGGTGCCCGCGTCTGGAACGTATCTGAGCTGTATCTAAACTTGAAGTCTTAAAAAGTGTTAGAATGACATTCGTTATCTGGAGCGTATCTGAACTGTATCTGAACTTTGAAATTGAATGAGTAACAGAATGGCCTCCATATTTGGAGCGTATCCGTATTGTATCTGAACTTGAAATCTGAATGAGTATTAGAATGGCATTCGTATCTGGAGCGTATCAGTACTGTATCTGAACTTGAAATCTGAATGAGTATTAGAATGGCATCCGTATCTGGAGCATATCCGTACTGTATCTGAACTTGAAATCTGAATGAGTATCAGAATGGAATCCGTGTCTGGAGCGTTTCTGAACTGTATCTGAACTTGAAATCTGAATGAGTATCAGAATGGCATCCGTATCTGGAGCGTATCCGTACTGTATCTGAACTTGAAATCTGAATGAGTATCAGAATGGCATCCGTGTCTGGAGCGTATCCGTATTGTATCTGAACTTGAAATCTGAATGAGTATTAGAATGGCATCCGTGTCTGGAGCATTTCTGAACTGTATCATGATTGCACATTGTTTAACAGTAGCTGTTAATCTTATCCTGAAAAAGGTAAAATGTTAGCTGGAACACAAAATTATGTTGCATGAAATGTATGATGCAATATATGTGTTTTATCAATGTTTATGATATGTATATGTAATGTATGTGCATGTAAGCTGATTTGCTGAGGAAAATAAATCATTGACTGCTGCTGAGGATATGTGGATTCTTCATGTCTTGAAGTATTGACAAAAAATCTATTGTTAGAGCAATGTCGTATACTGCTTGAGGAATCTGCTTGGGGAATCTAGAGAATTTTGATGACTTCTACTGGGGGTTAATAATGGGAGTCTTTGTTCCGTTGGGGAGTATCATAAGTCAATTGTTATCCGAATGGATTTCATGCTTCAAACAACTTGATGGTGAATTTTGGAGGAACTGGATGGTTTCCACCGGGGATTTAAAATACGTACTGTGGGGATTGCTCATGGAATAGTCTAAAGACATTTTCTTATTCTTTCAACCTGTCAGTAATTTTTCATTTTGTTTTCTTTTTTGTAAACAATAATTATGTTCAAATGCATATGTTCATTAATGAATCATTGGACGTTTTTGCAAATAAAAAACAAGGGTAAAGAAAAAGGCAAATAGTTTTCTGTACTTGAAAGAGATATCTTTGTATTTACTTTGAATAAGTATTTTGTACAAAGGAGACAGACATCCTAGTAAGAGGATGGTGCCATAAAAGTAAGAAATTTTTTTACAAAGAAAGATAGCTATGTGTGATAATCCCATGGGGTTCCCATTCTGCTATAGTCTTCGCGTCTCCGAATATCTTGTCTATTTGTTGCTTCGTCCGAAGATGATTGAATTGATCAGAAACTTCGAGTTTGTCATTGGAAGTCAGGAGGTTGTCCTCAAAGTGATCCGACGAGACATAGTCATACGCTTTAATTCCCTAACTTTTGCCTGGACCGCCCTTTCGGATTTTCAGTCCACCGGGAAAACCCTTTTTTGCCCAAGCCGCCCTTTCGGGTTTTCAACTTGCCGGGTGTACAAATTTTTTATATTTTATCCCTAATTTTTGCCCGAACCTTTTGGTTCGCCGGGATGCCCTTTTTTTGCCTAGGTGTGTCAACCTAGCGGGTCTCTTATGCGTAGTATCTTTTGACTATGTCCGTGTTCGCAGGGTGTGGCAAGTCCTCGCCGTCCATGGTGGTTAAGATCATTGCCCCACCGGAGAAGATGTTCTTGATTACAAATGGTCCTTCATAAGTAGGAGTCCATTTGCCCCTAGGATCACTTTGTGGTAAGATAATGCGTTTGATCACCAGATCCCCAACTTGATATATTTGGCGTCTGACTTTCTTGTTGAAAGCCTTGATCATCCGTTTTTGATACATCTGACCATGGCAAACAGTAGTGAGTCTCTTTTCATCAATTAAGTTTAGTTGATCAAGTCGAGTCTGGATCCAATCGTCTTCATTCAAACATGCGCCCTTCATAATCCTCAAAGAGGGGATTTGAACTTCGATAGGCAAGACAGTCTCCATGCCATAAACCAAAGAATAGGGTGTTGCCCCAGTTGATGTGAGAGCCGTGGTACGGTAACCGTGGAGAGAAAATGGTAGCATCTCATGCCAGTCCTTGTAGGTGACTATCATTTTTTGTATGATCTTTTTAATGTTTTTATTAGCAGTTTCGACTGCACCATTCATCTTTGGCCGATAGGGGGATGAATTATGATGCTGAATCTTGAACTGCTCGCACAAGGCGGTGATCATAGTATTATTAAGGTTTGTACCATTATCAGTGATGATCCTTTCTGGGATACCGTACCGGCAAATGAGATTCTGCTTGATGAAGCGGGCAACAACATTCTTAGTAACGGATGTGAAGGAATCTGCTTCGACTCATTTTGTGAAATAATTAATGGCCACTAGAATGAAACAGTGTCCATTTGAGGCTGTAGGCTTGATCTCCCCAATCATATCGATTTCCCACATAGAAAAGGGCCAAGGAGCTGTCAAGACATTCAAAGAAACCGGAGGTACGTGCACCTTGTCTGCATAAATTTGACACTTATAACAGGTCCGAGAGTGTTCATAGCAGTTTGCTTCCATGGTCGACCAATAATAGCCTGCCTGTAGGATTTTCTTTGCCATCGTATGCCCACTAGAGTGGGTGCCAAAAGTGCCCTCATGTAGCTCAGCCATGATCTTTTCAGCCTCAATCTTATCCATACACCGAAGCAGAATGGAGTCATGATTGTGTTTGTACAGGATGCCATTACTCAGGAAGAACTTAGCAGAGAATCTCCTTAAGAACTTTTTATCATTGATTGAAGCTCCTTCTGATATTCTTGAGCCTCGAGATACCTCTTGACTTCATGAAACCAAGGTTTGTCCACTACTTCTTTAGTATTAATCTCGTGACAGTGTGCTGGTTCGTCCATTCGTTCAATGGTGATCTGGGGAGCCTCGTTATCCCAATTAAGTTTAAACATAGATGACATTGTGGCTAGAGCATCTGCTAGTTGATTCTCTTCTCGCGGGAAATGCTCGAAGGTAATCTCCTCAAAATGTGGTAGCAATGTCAAAACATGTTCTTTGTAAGGGATAAGGTTTGGATGCTTAGTGTCCCACTCTCCTTTGATATGACTGATGACCAGAGCTGAATCTCCAAACACATCTAAAGATTTGATTCCCAAGTCTATGGCAGCCTTGAGACCAAAGATGCATGCTTCGTATTCTGCCATGTTGTTCGTACAGTTGAAGCAAAGTCTGGCTGTAAAAGGAGTATGACACCCTTCCGGAGATATGAGTACAACGCCGATACCATTACCAAGTGCATTGGATGCCCCATCAAAGAACAGGGTCCATCGGGATCCTTGTTTAGGTCCATCATATGGTCTGATTTCTTCACAGTTGTCTAATGTCATGATGTCTTCATCCGGGAATTCAAACTTCATGGACTGATAATCTTCTACATCTTGATGAGCAAGATGATCAGCTAACACACTGCCCTTTATAGCTTTCTGGGTAGTGTACTGTATGTCATATTTTGTTAAGATCATCTGCCATCTAGCTATCCTCCCAGACAGAGCAGGCTTTTCGAAGATGTACTTTATCAGATCCATCTTAGATATCAACAAAGTGGTATGAGTCAACATATACTGTCTTAGCTGGTGAGCAGCCCATGCCAGAGCGCAAAAAGTTTTCTCGAGCAGTGAATATCTGGTTTCACAGTCGGTAAACTTTTTGCTCAGGTAGTAAATAGCATGCTCTTTTCGGCCAGACTCGTCATGTTGCCCCAATACACACCCCATTAAGTTATCTAAAACGGTCAGATACATGATTAATGGTCTTCCCTCGACCAGTGGCATCAAAACAGGAGGCTCTTGTAAGTACCCTTTGATCTTGTCAAAAGCAATCTGGAATTCATCGTTCTATCTGACTACTTGATCTTTCTTCAATAGTTTGAAGATTGGCTCACAAGTAGCGGTTAGGTGAGAAATGAATCTGGCAATATAGTTCAGGCGTCCCAAGAATCCTCTGACTTCCTTCTCAGTATGAGGAGCAGGCATTTCTTGTATTGCTTTAACCTTGGCAGGATCAACCTCTATGTCTTTATTGCTGACAACGAAACCTAAGAGTTTACCGGACCGGACTCCGAATGTACACTTGTTTGGGTTCAACCTTAGCTTGTACTCCTTCAATCTCAAAAACAACTTTTGCAAGTGATCAAGGTGCTCCTCTTCAGTTTGTGATCGAGCTATCATGTCATCTACATAGACCTCTATCTCATGATGTATCATATCATGAAATAAAGCTACCATGGCGCGTTGATAGGTTGCCCCAGCATTCTTCAGTCTGAATGGCATCACTTTGTAGCAGAACATGCCCCATTGTGTGACAAATGTAGTTTTCTCCATGTCCTCAGGTGCCATTTTGATTTGGTTATAGCATGAGAATCCGTCCATGAAGGAAAACACTTTGTGTTGGGCTGTATTATCAACCAGGATATCAATGTGGGGAAGTGGAAAATCATCTTTAGGGCTGGCCCTGTTTAAATCTCTATAATACACGCACATCTGTACTTTTCCGTCCTTTTTAGGCACGAGAACAATGTTGGCAACCCATTGAGGATATGAAGTGACAGCCAAAAATCCAGCGTTGAATTGTTTCATGACTTCCGCTTTGATCTTCTCTAACATGTCAGGTCTCATGCGGCAAACTTTTTGCTTCACTGGCGGACAGTCTTCTCTTGTGGGTAGACGATGTACCACGACGTCTGTATAAAGTCCCGGTATGTCTTTGTATGACCAAGCAAAGATCTCAACATAATCATGCAATAGCTGAATTAGGCGCTCCTTGACACTCGGCTCTAGATTGGCACCCACTTTGATTTCTTTTTTATCTTCCTCGGTACCCAAATTAATTGTATCCAACGGCTTCTCATGAGGCTGAATAACTCTTTCCTCTTGCTGTAGTAGTCTGGCCAATTCCCCTGGCACTTCACAATCTTCCTCACCTTCGTATTCGGCTTAATAGATTGGATCTTCAGAGTCACTAAAGGCCATAGCAGTATCGTTACCCATGGGATCCGGAATGGAGGGGTACCTGCATTTGTGAGTGTGGGTGTGTGTAAGGGTATAACCATATTTAAACAATAAAATGTAAAAGAAAGACAATGAGCACAAAAGGTTTGTATGTGGAAAAGCGTCAATGATTCATTGAATGTCATATGAAGATGAAATAAAAAAACCCTTACAAATGGACCATTGTGCCTCGGGTAAGACACAAGGTTTTTAAAGTGTGAATTGTTTGTGAATATTACAAGTCCAACAGAAATGTAAAAGATAAATTACTGAGAGATGAAAGTTATTGGGACAAAGTCTCTGGCTTCCTAGTTACGGAGTCCTCCATTGACAGCAGGAAATATCCAATCTTCCAAGCTGCCATCTTCTTAAACATCTTCCACTGTGTTGACCTCCCGGTTACTAATCCTCAAAGGTGGCCCTCTAGCACGGGCACGACGCACAGCCTTCTGAGCAGTTGAAGTAAACCCCAAGCCAAACTTGTCAGGTTTATACGGAATGTCTGGAAGCTGCCCCCAGATGGTGCATCCACCCTCCTCTATTAATGTCTTTGCGTCCTTTAGAGATGACGTCCGAAGCGGAGGTCTTGTGATCTTGGGGATCGAGGATACCGGCTTGGTTACTGCTACTTCTTGAGAGACTTCTTCGAAATGTTGAAAAGGAGTTTCAATGAACTCGCCATCCAATTCCACATACCGGAAAGAATTTAGATGGCTAATCATGTACTCTTCCTCCCCGTGGACAGTGATAATCTTTCCATGGACCAGATATTTCAGCATCTGGTGTAGTGTAGAGGTGACAACACCAGCATTATGGATCTTGGGCCGTCCTAACAGAAAGGAGTAAGAGGGGCGGATGTCCACCACATAGAAGGTTAAGTTGAAGGTTTGGGTTCCCACCTTTATCGGGATGTCCACCTCCCCGTGGACCATCCTCTTCGAGCCATCAAGCGCTCTCACAATTATATTACTGGGTTTCAATGTCATCCCTTCGCAATCCAATCTGTCAAGGGCTTTCTTTGGTAAGACGTTCAAAGATGAATTCGTGTCTACCAAGACATGGGCCAGAGTCGTTTCGCTACACTCCATAGAGACATGCAATGCCTCGTTATGTTTTCTCCCTCTGGCTGTCAAATCAGCATCAGAGAAGCCTAGGCCGTTATCAACTGTCAAACTGGCCACACAGTATTGGAACTGGTCAGCAGACGTCTCTTGTGGCACATGGGTTGTCTTCAGAAATTTTACAAGAGCTTTCGCATGTGCCTCATAGCACAACAGTAAGGCTAGCATGGAGATCTTGGAGGGAGTTTTCCCCAACTGTTCAACCACGTCATAGTCACTCTTCTTTATTATCCTCAGGATTTCTTCCATTTCCTTCTTGGATGTTTCGGGGATAGCTAGTGATTGAGCCTTCCTCCGGACAGGCTCTTCTTGAATGCTTTCTCCTCGATTTTCAGCAGTAGAAGTGTTGGTAGGGATAACAGAAGGGGTTGTGTTGTCTTTGTCGGCAGGTGCACTTGCAGGTATGATTACTGGAACAGAGGTAATCTTCGGAACGACCACGGGTCCAAAAACTGCCTTTGGAGGGGCAATCTCTGGAGAGAAGATTCTACCGCTACAAGTAATCTTACTAGTTCCGACAATATTGCTAATGTCGGAATCTTCTTCTTCGGAGCTCGCTTCTTCGGTGGTCAACCCATCTTGTTTAATACCATGGTAGTAGATTTCTCCACCGTAATTCCATGGTACTATTTTGTCTGATTCGTATGGGACTGGCCCGGGCATTGTAATTATGAGAGGAGTAGTCTTCGGAACTGATGTAATCCTAACGGCTCTTTTAGGGACACTGGAAGGATTTGCGGAGATGGTTATGATTGAAACGTCTTTAATAGGAATAGGTGAAATAGGAGCATTTTCAAACAGAATTTATTGGTTGTCTATCAGGCGTTGAATACTTGTCTTCAACCGAGGGCAATCAATTGATGAGGATAAGCAAATATGGCAGTCTTTTTTACAACCTGGGAATATACCAGCTTTCAACAAATTCATCTTAATGATCGGGAGCGGAGTCAAGAGTTCATTCACTGTAGCAATAAACAAATCTTCCTCAATAGCATTGGCGTTATGACTATGTCTAGGCATAGGAGCGGAAATGACATTTGGTTTCTCTGGCGCCTCAAACTCGATCTCTTTTGCATCTATGAGGTCTTGAATCTTGTTTTTTAAAGCCCAACAGTTATTGGTGTCGTGGCCTGGACCTTCGTAATGGTATGCGCATCTGGCATTCAGGTGATAATGAGGGGACGCCATGTTGGGATTCTTTGGAGTCTCCTTCAAAGTCTCCAAATTAGATTTCAGCAGATGTGGTAAAACCTAGGCTATAGTCATATTAATTCTGGTGAATTGCTGGACTGGCCTTTCCACCCTTGGTTGGTTACTTCTTGGTTGATCAGATGTAGATTTTGGGATCATAACGACCCCTACCATTGGTCGGCGTTCAGCTCTCCCTTGGTTCCTTTATGGATAAACAACAAATACTTCCTTCTTTCCAGTGAAAGGCTTTCTCACGGCTGTAGAGGCAGATGAGTCCTTCTGAATCTTTCCGCTTTTTATGCCAGCTTCCACCCTTTCTCTGGTTAATATTAACTCAGTAAATCCAGCAGATGAACTCCCAATCAAATGGTTGAAGAAAGGGCCTGATATAGTGCCTAAGAACATATCCACCAACTCCCTTTCAGACAGAGGGGTTGCACTCTCCCAGCTAGATCTCTCCATTTTTATGCGTAGTCTTTGAAACCCTCATTTGAAGCCATAGCCATACTCTGAAGTTGAGTACGGGTAGGCGCCAAATCTGCATGATACTGGTATTGTTTATAGAAAGCTGCGGCAAGGTCTTCCAAGTTGTGGACGTAGGCCCTTTCTAATTGGTAAAACCAATCAATTTGTGTTCCGGATAAACTATCTTGGAAAAAATGCACCCATAGGTCTTTATCGGTAGAGTGCGGATGAATCTTTCTTACGTATGATCAGAGGTGCATTTTAGGACATGACACCCCATCATATTTTGCAAACAACGACACTTTGAACTTTGGTGGGATTACAATTCCTGACACCAACCCCAATTCTTCGAAGTCTAGACCCGGTACCCTTTGTATTTCCATAGCGCTTAAACGCTCTTCAAGATGTCTGTACTTATCATCAGCCGGAGGGTACTGTTCTTCAGAGTAGTCTTCCTCTTCTTCCTCCTCTTCAGATTCTGACAGAACCACTGTTTCTTTTCCTTTCCCTTCTCCTTCCCCGGAAGTGGTTGCAAAATTCAAGGTTCTTCTAGTCTGTCCCTGAAATCTTCCCCCCATATTCAAAACCCCAGTGGCTTTCTTTGGTTTCTTCTTTCTCTCTTCAGCTAACAGAGTCTTCAACTCATCTTGCCCCTTGGCTAGGGTCATGAGTAACTGTTGAAACTGCATGTTTTGGGCTTGAAGATCTTTGTCCGTCTATTCGAGATCCATCTTACTGAAATAAACAGTAGAGAGATGAGGAAACTGGTTGCAGAAGACCTGTTTATGTCATGATGAATGATATGCATACATGCAATGCTTTCAAGGATTTAAAAATTCAAATTTGTTTTAAACAAAAAGAAACACACGTTATATTAATAAGATAGAATTTGAGTATATCAATGCCCCTTGGGCAAAATAATACAAAATTCTAAGATGAAAAAGTGTTACACATCCTCTTTGGTGCTATGTAGGTATTTAGAGTCTGCTCCTCATGAAGTAGCCTAGTGAGTTCCAAAACCTTCTTCTCGCTTGCGTAGAATTGGGCTTCGAAAGTATCTCGCTCTCCTTTGAGTTGTATCCAATCCCTTTGTAGATCTTCGAGTGATGTGGGCATGTCAGGATGTAGGATAGTGTATGGAACTTCTCCTTCCTTAACAGGCTCAAAAATCACTGGGAGAATGGAAGGATAAGGCATCATAAGACTTTGAGCGCGGGTTCGTACCCACTTGAGGTAAGGCTCAAGAGGGATGGAATTCTTGTGTCCCAAAGTCTTGTTATCCACCTTATTTAGCATCCTCCAAGCTCGGATGAATCTCTGGCAAAGTCCTTGATCGTCGTTGTCGTAGTCGAATACCAGACCTTGAATTAGCATCTCATGTGGGCCATCCCTTTGGGCATAACCAAACTGTCTTAGAGCTAAACACGGGTTGTAGGTGATGCCTCCCCTAATGCCAAGTAGAGGGACATTAGGGAATTCCCCACAACGGTCAACAATGATAACATTCTCTTTGGATCGAGAGCACCAATAAATATCTGAATGTTTAAGCGTCATTAACCTTTGTGACCACTTTAATCCTTGCTCATTCTTTAAGACTGATTGGGGAAGATGATAAATAAACCATCTTTCCAGGAGGGGAGTGCAACACATAAGGACCCCTCTTTTCCTCATTGTACGAGTGTGAAAAGAGTGTAGGATATCCCCTAGTAATGTAGGCACCGGATTGCGTGACATAAAGATTTTGACGGTGCTCACATCTATGAGTTGGTCAGGATTGGGGAACAAGACCATCCCATAGATAATAAGAGCCACAATATCCTCAAAAGCTTGCAAGTCTAGGGAATTCCAACAACTTTGGGCTTTCTCAAACAGAAACTTTGCTAAGAAGCCTTTGACACCACTTCTAGTTTCCCAATGAGTTGTGACATCAGATGAGTGCAAGTGCAGGGCTTGAGCAATCTCTTCTGGATTTGGATCTCTTTATGTACCGTTGAAAGGTAGTTGATTGAGAATAGTAATCCTCAAGAGTTGAGAAAATTCTTCCAAAGTAGGCGCAAGCTGGTAGTGAGGAAATGTGAAGCAATGATGCAAAGGGTCAAAGAACTGGAAGAGAACCTTCATCATATCCTCCTCTGTGTTGGAGGTGACCAAGTTGAGTAGACGACCATGCCTCTCGGTGAATGGAGAGTTCTCAGGGATCCTTGAATCTAGCTTCTTGAGTTGTGGAGGAATTCTTACAAGGTTGATTTGGATAGTTTTCCTGCGAAGTGAATCCATATCCTACAAAATAAAGAACAAATATGAATCTCCAAAATCCTTGAAATGGTTAGTGGATGCATATGATGTTCATGATGTCCATGATATTATGCACAAGTATGCATATACAAACCAATCAAACAATTTCTTAGTTTAGGCTTGCATGGGGTTTTATAGGTGAGTACCCTCTTGAAGTTTAATTGGCTCAACCTGTCCTAATAATAGTAATCGGGTTCTAAGGAGCTCAATATCACTGGATTGTTTCCTTGGTCATTGTTTCAGCTCAAGCCTCTTTAATGGCGACCAAAATATCCTAAGAAACCAACGCTTAATGAGTGTAGTATCGAGTATTTACCAACTTCGGACTGCACCAAAGTCGGTCATCTCACTACATCCTAAAGGCCAAGTTGGTCAAGTAAAGGGTTCTAGAAGTTCATTAGTGCTTCATGACATCACTCAGCGGCCCCGTATTCTCTTTGATTAACTCAAAGGCTACCGGTACCCACAAATATGTCACACTAACATAGCTATTGCTTAGACCATGTCGGTATACCCCGTACAGTTTCCACAACGTATTGCTATTTACCTATAATGTTTCCCAAATCTGGGTGGAGGATTCAAACCCAAACAAAGAACCATAATGTAAAGCAAACTAGTCAAACAATGTAAGCAAATAAATGTGATATAAACCCTAAGGTAACCCCACTTTTATAAAATCCCCAGCAGAGTCGCCAGTTCTCTGATGCGGTAGGAGAACTGACTTGAGGTTTTGCATTTTATCGCAAATGTTGCGGTTAGCAAGAGTCGCCACCGACTTTTCTTTTATCCAAAAGGAAAGGTGAAAAAGCACAGGAAAGACCTTTGAGATTGTTTCTTGAGTTCAGGGGGTAGATTATGAAAAGGGAAGGTATTAGCACCCTTTTCATCCATGGTTTTTCATGGGCTCTTAGTTACTTGCTTAAATCACTTGCTTTTGTTTGAAATTTGTGCTTTGTGTGGTTTTGAAAGTATTTTGTAAAAGAGGCCATTTGTTTAGGCAATCTTTGTAATGATTCTCGTTCGTAAGAATGTATACAAAGATGTTTGTCTTTTGAAAATGTTTTCAATGTTTGTAAGATGTTTTTGAAAAGTGTGTGTTTGTTTTGAAAATAGCAAGGATTGTTGTTGTGAAATGGAGCAAGTAACTAGAAGCTATCTATCTACTCAAATGTCTTTCTTATGTATTTTCTATTCCTTTGATATTGTTGTCTTACCATTGATTTGGTAAGCAACCCTATATTTGGATGTAAATGGGACGGGCGTGGGTCATCGTATAACCATGATTAGCAATGTTTGCAAAGTATCTTAGCATTTTTGAGGGACCGAGATCATTTTTGTAAGGTAACTTTTGAATAGCGTCATCGAGGGACTATGATCTTATATTTGTTTGTTTTGCCAAGATACTTCGCATGCGTAACATGACCATTTTTGTTTTAAGCAACCAAGTGGAGAAACCCTAAGGGTGCTTGTATGCAAGTGTATCATTTTCATGCTTTGATTTTGTATTGTATTTAGGATTTTCTATTTTTCTTGTTTTGTTCTTATCATACAAACCCTAATTACTAATCATGGCATATAAAGCGATAAATCGCGTAATGTAAATATTTCTATGCTATTACAACAATTTATGGGAGGGGGGAATACAAATTTGAATGGGGATTTGCAAAAATATAAACCTAAATAAATTATTACAACCAAATCGAATTTGTACGAATTAGAATAAATACAATACAATATTTAAAATAAAATGCAATGCAATGTAAAAAATATTTTTGTGTTTTGTTTTTATGTAAAAGAAAATTTAATCTAAACCTAACAATATAGGGTAAAGAAAATAATTTTTAAAAGGGGTTTAACCCTAATTATTATTTAAGAGAAAATAAAGTTTTTGTATGTATTATTTTATATATTTTCTTGTATAAAATTAATAAATAATATTGTAATAATATATAAAGTTTTATATGTTCAAAAAATAAGTATTTATAATATGAAATAAAAAATAAATTGAACTAAATATGTTTAATTATATTTACAAGTTTATTAAGAAAATAAATGATATCTTATTAAAATAAAATATATTTTTATGTGAGAAATAAAATAAAAATAAGATAAAAGTGCAATGTTATTAATTTACATTTTTTGGGATTTTTATGTATTAAAGAAAATATTTAAAATATTAAATATAAAAATAAAACAAATAAAAATAAAAATATAAAAGTTAGTAAGGGGGGTAACGTAGTAGAATTGGTGGTGGTGTACTAGCAAAAACTCCTGGCCCAACAGACCAAGCCCATCCTGCAAAAAAATGAAATGGAAAAGAAAAAGAGTGAAAAATACAAAAGTAGCGCGCCCAGGTTCGAACCTAGGACATGAGTCTCACCAGCGCGCTACTTTGCCGCTAGGGTGGCTATACTTCCATTATCTTAAGTGAAATGAAAATAACATATTCTGAACCAAGTCCTTGCCCTGTTTCATCTTCTTCCTCAAGCTTTGGCCAGGCATCCTGTAACTCTCTCATACTTCCATAAAAATGAAAATTTATAACATAAAAGTTGTAGTACTTGAGCACACGATTCCAACCATATAAGTTATGTGAACTATTAATCAAAGAACAAATAGAATTTTAACAACCCTAAATCTTGACCTAATATTTCCAGAAATTTCAAGTTCCAAATTCTCTCAGCACAAGTAAAATCAATGCAAGATAATGGTATGTACAACTTCATTATAATGAGGATTACATTTTTTATTCACAAATCAGGGCCTATGGTTGCCTGTACAAAGAGATAGAGTTTGAGATTTTACCTCCTTCAGTTGGAATCATGGATGAAACTGGGATGAGTTTGATGGAGGCCTGATGCTTGCTTGAGCTTCCTTGAACTTCCCTGGATGTATTCCAACCCTTGCTTTACTCTGAAAGTAGCTGGAACTCCTTGGCCAAGTCAAACTGCAAGCTCTGAAGTCAACAATGGCAGATGGTGGAGGAGTGATTACAGAACAGGGATGAAGTCCTGGATTTACTAGGTATCAAGTATGTAAGATGTTTGAATGATCTGAACTCAAAACGCATGAGCCAAATGGAAGATGGATGTGCTTATGCAAAATCTGCAGTTTTGGACAGATTTTTGGTGTTTTGCTGTTGGGAGTGTTTCAGGTCTTTGCAAAACGTGTATTATGTTGTATATTCTTTGTATATTAGTATTGAAATGGTTTTATCTCAACCCTCTAGCTGTTGTGCCTTCCCTAGCCTTTTTGCCTCTTTTCTTGTATTTGAAGTAAAGTGATAAGACAAAGTTTCTCATGCTTGTACTGAATGGTTTAGGGTTGGTATATCTTCTCTACAAGTTGCCTTAGGTCTGTGGTACTTATATGTGCCAAGGGGACAGGTCCAATGCTCAAGATTGTAAAGTTTGCAAAAGTTGACCTTTTCCAAAATGGCAATGGAACCTTTTTGCCATAAATGGAATTGCAAGTTGGATAATGATCCTAAGGCATGGATAGAAGCCTTGCCAACTGAGTAAGCATTTAATTAAGGAGTATGGAACAAGTTTGGGACCTGTAATGCATGGATTAACCAGCATAGGTACTGATTGACACTTTGTTCTTCATGAAATGACTTGGACAAAAAGTGAGAAATTGCCAACTTCATCTCTTCGATTCTCCCTACTCAAAAATGATCTTGAGGAGTTCTTGGACATTTTGGAAAGCTTGAAATGTGTTCTATAATTCATCTTTGAAATTAATTTTGAGATACCTCTTAGAACTAGGTGAAAAGTTGCCATGAAGTTGGGTCCAAAACCTGCCTAAATTAGGGCAAAATTTCACTAAGTTATTTAGTTCATGACCATGTATTCACAAATTTATATATTGAGATCCAAGCATCTTTAGGGAAAAGTGTGTGATTAAAAGTTATAGATTTCATGGAGGTCTACAACTTTCATGTTGGGAATTTCCCTTGAATCATTATGCATCATGGTGAAAAAGTGGTGTAAAGTTGAGAAAAAAAAAGAAAATTTTCTATACTTGGAAAATTTCTAAGTTAGAAAAATATCAAATTCAAAACCCTAATTTTCAAATTTGGTTTTCTTGATGAACAAGTTTCACAATTGGAAATGTTTTTATGAATTATGACCCTTGGTACTTGATTTTGACCAAAAAGTCAAAATTTGACCTTTCAGTGTACAATTGACTTTTGATCAGTTGACTGCAAATTTTATCTGTTAATCCAATGAATTTGAGATGTTTTAAGCTATGTACTTGGGTCAATATGATGCCACTGAATCCTTGAAATCATGCTTGAACTCAATTGGTCATTTTCTAGGTTAAAAATCAGAAATTTCCTTTCTTCAGTCAAAACCCTAATTTTGACCATTTTGCCCTTTTTGTGATTTGACCAAATTTCTTGAGGAATTATGATCCAAACTTGACCAAATGACACATGTAAGTTTAAAATGTTAATGTTGATAAAAAATTATGAAGTTTGACTGTAAATTGGCCATGGTTGACTTTTTCCCAATATAACTGGTTTTTAAGGTCAACTGTCCAATTGACTGATCAAAAATGTGGTTCAAGGCTTGAAACTTGTCATGAGTGATCTTAGGGGTCCCTAATGATGTTTGAAAGTCATATAAAGCATTGATAGTCCAAAAATCCTTGTGCAAACTCAAACCCTAATTTTGGGTTATCAGTGCAAGATGAGATGTCTTGAGCTGACCAAATCCTAATCCAGTCTTGAGTCAAAGAAATCTTATGAGAAAAGTCTTGATAAATGAGAGGGAAAATTTTGGGGTACAACACCAACTAAGTTGCGTTGTTTTTGCAGACGATGGAGGGATATTATCGGAGGAAATTGAAGAAACACATGAACTTGCAACTTTGTCTTTTCAAACAGCAAGCTGTAACCAAGCACATCCAAACATAAACTCATACTCTTCGGTGGTGCGATGGCTGCTGTTATGTTGCCGACAGTGGTGGTTATCGCTGATGATGGAAGAATTGATGGACGAGAAGCGTCGAAATTGCATGAGAGTGAGAGGTGGAGGGAGTGTTGCTCGGTGGTAGGCACTTGCAAGAAAGAGAAAAGTGATGGCCGGTGGTAGGCTCTTGCGCGAATCGTGTCAACGGAGAAGATGCATTTTTTTGTCTTTTTTCTTTTTCGTTTTCCTTTTTTTTTTAAATTTTGTGAGATAAGGTTGAGAGGGAGGTAGCGACTCCTCCTTCATTTGGTACTACTAGCCTCAAATTTATACCCCAATTTAGGATGTTCTAATTTTAATTAATAACAGCTTCGCCCTTGAGCCTTAGTATGTGACCAATTGCGTTTTATTAAAAATAAATAGGTCTCAATACAACACCTAAAATTTTAATAAATCAACTCCTTTATTTCATCTTTTCGTTATTTTCTTTGACACTATT
The DNA here is from genome assembly GCA_948472305.1 of Vicia faba. Classification (NCBI taxonomy): domain Eukaryota; kingdom Viridiplantae; phylum Streptophyta; class Magnoliopsida; order Fabales; family Fabaceae; genus Vicia; species Vicia faba. Next base: position 868,261,826 of record OX451735.1, on the reverse strand, counting down.
TTTTTTAAATGATAAAAAACACTCAAAAAATACGAACAAAAATCTATCTAACTTTAAAATATATTTAGTTAATTGTCCGAAGAAAATTGGGGGGACAATACTGTTGACGGTAATATATTTGTTTTCTTTATTATTTATGTATAATTTTCATAACCTTTGTGCTACACCATTACTAATAATTCGCATGTATCAGATCTTTCACCACTTTCCACGCATCTCCGATTGGTCATATGTTTAGGACTACACTGAGGATATGCCATATGCTTGTCCATTCATCTCGCTCAGAGGGAATCAATTGATCGAGCCCTTTATAATATCTTGATTGCACAATACATGATGGTATATGCTTTCGATCATACGACGATCATTATCAGACGTGTCCCTTGAAGACATAACCATCTACTATTAATGGTTAGCTTGTGGGTCACATATGATGTATCCACATTTGCATGAGGGAGACATGCCCTAGTTCGGGTATATACATGTTGTTTCAAGAGAACCTTTTATGTATGTTCCTCTTTCTATGACCAACCAAGATGTATATGCCATATATGATGATTAATTTCCTTAATCACATGGTATTAGATGAAGCACGAGGTGTCATAGATTCTATTGAATGGAGTTGTGTATACGTCTACGTCTAGCGTATTACAGATTGTCACATCCTTATATCACACCGGATGTAGATGGAGATCCACCTAGGCTAGCTAATTGGAATATATTAGAGGAGGAACATGTTAGGGAATATCATGTCGTTGATGTGTTGCCTGCATGTCAACGTATTGTGGATCTTGTGCAAGCGGGTATAAATAGAGGAGTATTTCCGGAAAGCTCTCATGGGAAGGCCATTGTTTGTATATGCCATTCTTAGTTAGGCACATACATGCAGTAGTATAGTATTTGTATTAAGGGTAATATTATCGTTTGTAATTTACTTTGACTGCATTTTAGTCAAGAATTGATTCATTTGTATATGACATTTTCATCTTATTTGATAAGTGTATGGTTTAATTTATAAAAAAATTATTACAATAGTATAGTTATACTACATGATTTATTATATTGGTGTATTTTTTAAAAATGTCAAAATTTACTGTCTATGACGAATATAGAAGTATATATTTGTATTTTTCTACTGAGATGCATCTTTGGGCAAAATTATTTCAAAATGAAAGTGTCTTAGTCAGGAATGAATAAGGTCCATATCGGGTGAATACCAAAGTGTATCTCCAGACTAATTTTTGGAAAAAATAGAGGTATGACTCCTTTACGCGTGTATTTGGTGTCAAATCAGTGTGTTTGAAAATTAACTTCCGTATTCATAGAAGCATTTTTGGATTTCCATAGGGTGACTCTTCACCACTTAGGATGGAAAAATTAATCTCCTAATAAATTTGACCCACCCGAAGAGATCCTATGATGTTAGGGGGTTACTAATCCCACCTTAAGTGGTGGAAAAACACCTTATAAGAATCCAAAATTTCCCCTCAGATTCTGGAAATGCATCTCCAGGCACATCTTTTGCTTCAATTAAAATGTTAAAATTGATCCTCACCCAATATATGTTTCAAAAAATTATTTCGGAGATGCATCTCCGTATTCACACCAGACAGAATTTGGAGATGCATCTCTGTAACCACACCAAATAGTAAACTTTAATTTTATCTTAGTGATGCTCAAATGAAATTGATGATATATTATAGATAACCGTGATGAATTAGACCACGCCACCGATATAAACAAAATGGCATATATAAAGTAATAAATCTAGATTACAGAATAAAGTCGAAATAAGTCCAAATAAAATATAGTCAATAATAAATTCAGAGCATAAATACTATAAACTACAACATATGACGTACATGGGACCTCCTGTTAGAACAAAGTTTGAATCTACTACCCTAAGTTAAAGTTTTGATGATAACAAAATGCAAGATTATATAAATTGTATGATTCATGTAAGACATATATGCTACCTAAAAATTATATTGTGTTTTACAGAAACTCTGATGAGTATCAGCATAAGAATATCATCATCAGCATCAGAAGATGAAATATCAACATCAGCATCAGAGGATGTTATATCAGATGCCAGAATCAGAAGATCAAAGCATGTGCTTACGCTGAAGTTTGATGAACAGATCTGCGCGTAACAATCTAAACTCTAATCAAGACCACAACAATTCATCAGCACCTAGCAGCGTCAGAATAAGCCAAAGCCAGAACACGCTTAATTGGCAACGGTACTGTGAATTCAAGATACTTTTTATCAACGACATTATTCCAGAAAAAGATCTTCTCAATATGGAAAGAATGTAATTGGCATTAAAATGGAATAACTGACTCCAACGTATCATTTCCAATGCTATATAAACAAGCAAGTGAGGAACGGATTGGCTAATGCTCTACAACTCTCTACACGCCTAAAGCGATTCATCTTCATCCTCATTCACAGTTTGCTAAAGCTCTCAAATTACTTACTCTATTGTTTTAGCATTCCAGTTCTCATAAGCTTAATTTGTGTAGTATCACAGTTGTGATAAACAGTTTTGTAGAAAACATTCAACACACTTAGATTTCATTTATCTGTAAGAAAGTATTTCCTTGAGAAACCGGTTTGTGGTTTTGACTCAAGAAGGCTTTAGCAGTTTTTAAAGCAGTTGTAATATTCAGTTGAATATAGTGGATTAAGACCTCGTTGGAGAGAGGCGAAATCACCTTGACGGGTGGACTGGAGTAGTTTGAGATCAAACGTACCAGGATAAAAATAACGTGTTGTCTGCATTTGATTTCAAGTTTTACAATTCAACTCCCCTTCTTGTGTTTTTCACTTCTTCAATTGGCATCAGAGCGCCTGGTTCTGAGCTAAAACACTTAACCGTGTCAGTATAAGATCCAGCGTTAGAAAAACACAATGGCAGGAACATATCAACACAGCAGCAATGACAACAATGAAGATAGAGACAGATTCAGCGGCAAACCTCCAGTCTTTGATGGAGAGAATTTTGATTACTGGAAAGACAGAATCGAAAGCTTCTTTCTGGCACATGAGGCTGATTTGTGGGACATGGTGACAGATAGATACACGCACCCAGTGAATGCAAGCAGTCATAAGATTGACAGGAAAGCAATGTCTGATCAACAAAAGCGTGACTTCAAAAATCACCACAAGGCCAGAACCATTCTTCTCAGCGCCATCTCTTACGCTGAATATGAAAAGATATCTAACAGAGACACAACAAAGAACATGTTTGACTCACTCAGAATGACGCATGAAGGCAACATTCAGGTCAAAGAAACTAAAGCTCTTGCGCTCATTCAGAAGTATGAGGTATTCAAAATGGAAGAAAGTGAATCCATTGAAACAATGTTCTCAAGATTCCAAATTCTGGTGGCTGGTCTCAAGGTTCTGGACAAAGGATACTCTACTGCTGATCATGTCAAGAAGATCATCAGAAGCTTGCCAAAACAGTGGAGGCCAATGGTTACAACGCTGAAGCTAGCTAAAGATCTCAACAAAATTTCTCTGGAGGAACTTATCAGCTCCCTCAGAAGTCATGAGATAGAGCTAGAAGCTGATGAACCTCAGAAGCAAGGTAAGCCTTTAGCATTAAAATCTAACAGAAAATCTGACTCTAAAGTTTTGCAGGCAGTTGAAGAAACATCTGATGGGTCCTCATCAAAAGAAGACGAACTTTCCCTCCTCTCCAGAAGAGTGAACCAACTATGGAAGCAGAGGCAAAGAAAGTTCAGGAATACCAGAAGATCTGATCAGAATGAGTCCTCCTCCAGATACAGAAGGTCAGACTCCTCCTCTGGATACAGAAGATCTGAAGGCTCTTCAGGAAGCAGAAAGCCAAACACCAAGGACATCATCTGCTATGAATACAATGAGCAAGGACACTACAAGAGTGATTGTCCAAAGCTTCAGAGGGAAAAGCCCAAAAAGAAGTTTGGAAGGGAAAAGAAGAAGAGTCTCATGGCTACATGGGATGACTCTGACTTGTCTGAAGCTGACTCAGAATCAGATGATGAGAGAGCAAACATAGCTCTCATGGCTAATATATTAGAAGACAGTGAAGCTTCTGAATCAGAATCTGAATCATACACCGAAGAGGTATTCCCTGACTTTGCAATCAATTTTACTAAGGCTAAACTTGCTGAAAGCCTCAACGAAATTTTGGAAAGATATCAGCAGATCAGAGTTAAATTCAGAATCCTGAAAAGGAATCTTGATTCTGACTCTGATAAAACTAAGAGTCTTAAATTGGAAAATTCTGAGTTGAAAAATAAAATTTCAAAATTAGAAAATCTTTTACAAAACTCTCAGAAGGAAACAATTTCTGAAACTCCCAGCAGCGCTGATGAGGTCATCAAGGAGTATGATCACAGCTTTCAGAAGTTCCTTGCTAAAAGCATAGATAGAAGCAAAATGGCTTCAATGATCTATGGAGTTAGCAGAAACGACAGAAAGGGAATATGATACCAAGGTAAGGTACCTACACCAAAGAATGCCATGGATTTAATTATTAAACGCACTCCTCTGAATCACACTTTGTGTTTGGCCACACACATGACATTAAATATACTAGTAGCAATTATTATGTGAAACCAAAATTCAACCAGAGTTTTGGTAAAGCTAACAAATCAGGACCCAAGAAAATATGGGTACCTAAGGATAAAATAATACATGTTGCAGATATCTTTAGCAGCAAATCAGAAACACCAATCATGGTACCTGGACTCTGGCTGCTCGCGACACATGACAAGAAGAAGGCATATGTTCCAAAGCCTGGAACTTAAGCCTGGAGGCCACGTAGGCTTTGGAGGCAATCAGAGGGGAAAGATCATTGGCTCTGGAACAGTAGGTAATGGAAATCTTCCCTCTATAAATAATGATCTATTAGTAGATGGATTAATGCATAATCTGTTATCCATAAGTCAATTAAGTGATAACGGTTATGATATAATCTTTAATAAAAAATCATGTAAAGCTGTTAGTCAGAAAGATGGGACTATCCTATTTAATGGAAAGAGAAAAAACAACATTTATAAAATTAAACTTTCTGAACTGAAAAATCAGAATGTAAAGTGTCTTCTGTCTGTTAACAACGAGCAATGGATCTGGCACAGAAGATTGAGGCATGTTAGTATGAGAAGAATATCTCAGATTAACAAACTCAATCTGGTCAGAGGACTTCCTAATCTGAAGTTCAATTCAGATGCTCTGTGTGAAGCATGTCAGAAAGGTAAGTTTGCAAAACCTTCTTTCAAATCTAAAAATGTTGTTTCTACCTCTAAGCCATTAGAACTTCTGCACATTGACTTATTTGGACCAGTTAAAATTGCTTCAGTCAGTGGCAAGAAGTATGGGTTAGTAATCGTAGATGACTATAGCAGATGGACATGGGTAAAGTTCTTAAGACACAAGGACGAGTCACACTCTGTGTTTGTCACCTTCTGTAACCAAGTTCAAAATGAAAAGGATCTTAGAATCGTTAAAGTCAGAAGTGATCATGGTGGAGAGTTTGAAAACAAAGATTTTGAGTCATTCTTTAATGACAAAGGCATTCTGCATGATTTCTCTTGTCCTGGAACTCCCCAGCAAAATGGAGTTGTAGAACGAAAGAACAGAACATTGCAAGAAATGGCCAGAACCATGATTAATGAGACAAACGTTGCTAAGATCTTCTGGGCAGAGGCAATAAACACAACATGCTACATTCAGAATAGAATCTCCATAAGACCTATTCTGGAAAAGACTCCATATGAATTGTGGAAGAACAGAAAGCCCAACATTTCATATTTTCATCCATTTGGATGTACTTGCTTTATGTTAAATACAAAAAATTATTTGAACAAGTTTGACTCTAAAGCACAGAAGTGTATTATGTTAGGATACCCTGAACGCTCAAGAGGGTACAGAGTATACAATACAGAAACACAAATTGTGGAAGAATCAATCAATGTTCGTTTTGATGATAAGCTTGACTCTGAAAAGTCAAAGCAGAATGAAGTTTTTGCAGGTATGGAAGTTGAATTTACAGGTTCTGAAGACAAGTCATCAGAAGCTCTAAATAAAGACACTCCTTCAACATCAGAAAGAGGCACTGCTAGCAATCCAGCAACATCTGTTGACCAACCTCAGAAAAGACTACCCAGAAGCAGCTTGGATCACCCAGAAGAAACTATCTTAAGAAGAAAGGAAGATCCAATCAGAACAAGAGCCAGCTTCAGAAACTCTGAAGAATCCCTCATGGGACTTGTTTCTCTGATTGAACCTTCCTCAATTGATGAAGCACTTCTGGACAACGACTGGATTCTAGCAATGCAAGAAGAGCTGAATCAATTCACCAGAAATGACGTATGGGATCTTGTTCCCAGACCAAAAGGATTCAACGTCATTGGAACAAAATGGGTGTTCAAAAACAAGCTGAACGAACAAGGTGAAGTTATCAGAAACAAAGCACGACTGGTAGCACAAGGTTATAGTCAGCAAGAGGGGATAAACTATACAGAAACCTTTTCCCCAGTCGCCAGGTTAGAATCTATCAGACTTTTAATTTCGTTTGCTGTTAATAAAGGCATCACTTTGTATCAGATGGATGTCAAGAGTGCATTCTTAAATGGATATATAGAAGAAGAGGTTTATGTGCACCAACCCCCTAGTTTTGAAAGTACAAAAAATCCAGAATATGTTTTCAAACTAAAGAAGTCACTATATGGTCTGAAACAAGCTCCCAGAGCTTGGTATGAAAGACTAAGTAACTTTCTGTTAGAAAAAGAATTCACCAGAGGGAAGGTGGACACTACCTTATTCTGCAAGTCAGTTAAGAATGACATCTTAGTTTGTCAAATTTATGTTGACGATATTATTTTTGGATCTACTAATCCTTCTCTTGGAAGAAAATTTGCTAAGTGTATGCAGGCAGAATTTGAGATGAGCCTCATGGGGGAACTGAAATTCTTTTTGGGAATTCAGATCAATCAAACTCTAGAGGGAACTTACATTCATCAGAGCAAATATGTCAGAGAACTTCTGAAGAAATTTGATCTCTCAGAATGTAAGTCATCAAAGATTCCAATGCATCCCACGTGCATTCTGGAAAGAGAAGAGGTAAGCAAAAAGGTAGAACAGAAGGTCTACAGAGGTATGATTGGTTCTCTTCTTTATCTGACGGCTTCAAGGCCTAATATTTTATTCAGCGTATGCATTTGTGCAAGATTCCAATCAGATCCTAGAGAATCTCACTTAACAGCTGTTAAGCGAATTTTCAAGTATCTGAAAGGTACTACTAATCTGGGTTTATTTTATAGAAAATCTAGTGATTACAGCTTAGTAGGTTACTGCGATGCTGACTTTGCTGGAGACAGAGTAGAACGTAAAAGTACTTCTGGAAGCTGCCAGTTTCTGGGAGAAAATCTGATCTCTTGGTCCAGCAAAAGGCAATCCATAATTGCACTATCAATAGCAGAAGCTGAGTACATAGCAGCAGCAGGATGCAACACACAAATGCTCTGGATGAAAAGTCAGCTTGAAGACTTCCAGATTTTTGAGAGTAACATCCCTATACTCTATGACAATACTTCTGCTATTTGCTTAAGTAAAAATCCAATTTTGCATTCTAGGGTTAAGCATATAGAAATAAAACACCATTTCATTAGGGACTATATTCAGAAAGGAATTTTGAACTTAAAATTTATTGATACAGACCATCAATGGGCTGATATCTTCACTAAACCACTTTCTGAAGATAGGTTCAACTTCATTCTGAAACATCTCAGCATGAAGCTCTGCCCAGACTGAAAATGTTTTAAGTTTATATGTTAACCTTCAGAATTTGTTTTACTTCACTGTGAACTTCTGATCAATCTTCCTTCAGAAATTTAGACATGCAGATTGTATCAGATTCTATTCTTAAAGATCTGAGCATTTCAGTTCAAGGATAGATGTGTTGTTCACTAAATCAAACAGGGGTCATCCAGTCATCAGCTTGTTCCTGAGGCAGAACACGCGTGCACGTTTCTGAGAAGGCAAAGCGCTGATTGGATGCATTGAGACACATGTCACTGGTAACCGTTCCAAATATCTTTCTCAAATCCCCCAAAATCAGCAAACATTAAATGCGTGTAATCATGAGTTAATTCTCTCTCTTAAAATCGTTTACGTTTTCAAAACATCTTTTGAAACCTATTTAAACGCCTTAACATCATTCATTAATTTTTTACCGTCTCTTACAATCATCAAAATATTTTTGTGTTCTTACTATGTGTTCATCTTTTTCAAGAAAACCCTTTTTCAAGCTTTTTTCTCTCAAAAACCCTAGTGTGAACATGGCGTCCTTTAGCACTGTTTCTGCAGGTTCCCAGCAAGATGCTTCTTCTGATCAATACCAAATTCCCTTCAGAACTCTACTCACACCGGTGAAGAACTTGGAAGTTATGTCTGAACTGATCGTTGATTTCAACAGTTTGAAAGAAAATGGCTTCGATTTGACTGAAGAAATTAGGGCACAAGGATGGGAAAGGTACTTTGATAGGTTGGTGGGTCCAACGTTCCCTGTATTGGTCAAAGAATTCTGGATACATGCGTCTTCATCAACACATCAGGTTACTTCATATATCATGGGCAAGAAGATTGTGATTACTGAAGATCACATTGCTAGACTGATTGGATACAACAGTGGTGGCATCCGCTGTATTGACATGGCAGAAAGAGCTGGAAACACTGCCATAGTTGCTAGATAGATTTTCACGCATGGGGTTCCATCCAGCAAGATCAGAGATTTGATGGATCAACACAGAATCTGGGCAAAGATCATCTTGGGCTGCTTCAACCACAGGAAGCCCACAAGCTCTCCTGACTACATCAACATAGATCAGCAATTTCTGCTCTATTTTATTGCAAAGAAGACCAAGATCAACCTTGCTCATCTTCTGTTCAATCATCTGAAGACCATCATCAAGGAGACGAGAGAAGAAGAAAAGACTAAAAGGGATTGGATACCCTTCGGCAGATTAATATCAGATATTCTAACGGAGAATAGGCTGATTAAACACCTGACAGAGGCACAGGAAATAAGCGCTCTAGAACCTTCTGTTGGCAAGCAGCTGAATGCCAAGAATCTGAAAAAGACGAAGCTGATAGAGAATATAAGGAAGGAGCCCAGCGTCACTCCTCATGCTGAAATCTCCAACAGGAGAGTCCCTCTAGACGACTTTCCCATATTCTCTGAGATTGACTCTAAACCAGTCATTGTTCTCAGATACTTGGATGCGTGTAAAGCTGATGGCACAGATCCTAATCTGAACATTAAAGATCTGCACCAGCAAACACCAGAGGTTACTTTGAAGAAGACTAAGAAGAGAAAGGCTGCATCAGAAGGACCATCCCAGCAGACCCCAAAGAAGAGAGGTAATATGTCTTCTGTAAATGTTTTAAATTCATCTGCTGTTCCAACATTGATTCCAACCCCAGCTTCATATGAACTCCCAATTCCCATACCAACCATTGATGATACCGAACCAGAGTTTGACCCTTCTGAGTCACTAACTCTCAGGAGATCCCGCACCAAACCTCAAAATCCAAAACACACAACATCAACAGAATCAGAACTTGATAAAGTTCTTTCTGAAATTGATCAACGTTCTTCCGCTGCCCTCTCAGAAAATCCAAACACTCAACCAGAAACTGCCCATTCACCTCAACCAGAATATACACTCTCACCAATACCAGAAAATCCACAATCACCAGAACCAGAAACTCCTCCACCTCCCTCTCCACAACCAGAACTTAATCCACCTTCACCTCAACCATCATCTCCACAACCCGAGTCTCAACACTCTGAAACTCCATCACCTGAACCTCAATCCCCTGAACCTCAATCATCTGAATCATCCGAACCACGACCCTTAGCCATGGAATTCCTTGGTGGCACCACTGTCAATATCCCCCAACTACCATCCTCACCAGAAACTACCCCTCCTAATACTCCACACAGTCTAATAATCATTTCTGATTCTCCCACTCCCTCTCCCAAGCAAAATTCAGAAGACCACAGCAAAACCTTCATCGATCTCACAGTCCTTGACCGTTTTGCTGCCATTATCAATAAAACCGCCATTCCCAAACCCAAACAACCAGATGTTGGTTCTAGTATTTTGAATTTTGAAGCAGATATGCAGAGATGGATTTCTTCTCTAAAGCAGGCTTGTCCGGGAGTGATTGATCCTGCTGTTTCAGACCAACTCTGGACACATTTCAGAGGATGGGTACGCGCTGAAACCTTTAAGCTGCAAGACCTAAACTATGAACAGGCTCAACAGAACTTCAGCAATCTGCTGAAAGAAGTTGAAGGACCAGTCTTAAGTCAGTTGCTGAAGGAGGAAGTGCTTCATCTGGACAGTGAGCCTTGGTCTGAAAAGCGTTCAGCATCAACAGTTCAACCAGCAGAAGATGTGTGTCAAGAAGAAGACATTGCAGAAAGCTCTCAGAAGCACCCTGACTCTGACATCTCTCAAGCTGCCTTGGACAGGCAGACTCTTGAAGAGCTGAAGCAAAATGATCTTCGTCTGTAAGAGAGAATGGATGAAAGTGATCAAAGGATGAAAGCAAGGATGGATGTTCAGGACAGCAAGATTGACTCAGTAGCCAGCATGGTGCATCAGCAGAAGGAAACCACTGATCAGATTAAGAACATGCTTGAGGCTCTGTTCACACGCCTTCCACCTGCACCTTAGTTTTTTTTCTCTTGATATTTTCATTATTTTCTTTGCATATCATCTGTACTATTTTTCTGGCTCTGAACTGAATACAATCGTTTTTCTGCACTGATTCTCTTACTTCAATTATTTTTTACTTCCTCAATTATGTGCACTTTTTGATTGCTGACAAAAAGGGGGAGAAAGACTGATATTTTTCAATAACGGTTTACTGAGACAAAAGTCTCAAACATTCTAACACTCTGATATACTTGAATGTTTTTGTTCTGCATAGCTTACAGGTACAAGAATCTGATAAACTCTAATACACTGAAGCTCTGATGTTCTGATGTTCAAAGAAAGTCAATAAAGATCTGATCCTAAAGAACTCATGGAATTAAAGGGAAGTAATAAATTCAGGGGGAGTCTTTCCGATCTAAACTCTGATACCTCTTTATCCCTTATCTTCTTATCTTTGATAACTTTCTATTTAATTCTGATACAACTTATTATTTGGTTATCTCTTATACTTTTCTCGTTAATTTTCAATTGAAAAAATCTAGTTTTTGTCATCATCAAAAAGGGGGAGATTATTAGAACAAAGTTTGAATCTACTACCCTAAGTTAAAGTTTTGATGATAACAAAATGCAAGATTATATAAATTATATGATTCATGTAAGACATATATGCTACCTAAAAATTATATTGTGTTTTACAGAAACTCTGATGAGTATCAGCATAAGAATATCATCATCAGCATCAGAAGATGAAATATCAACATCAGCATCAGAGGATGTTATATCAGATGCCAGAATCAGAAGATCAAAGCATGTGCTTACGCTGAAGCTTGATGAACAGATCTGCACGTAACAATCTAAACTCTGATCAAGACCACAACAATTCATCAGCACCTAGCAGCGTCAGAATAAGCCAAAGCCAGAACACGCTTAATTGGCAATGGTATTGTGCATTCAAGATACTTTTTTATCAACGGCATTATTCCAGACAAAGATCTTCTCAATATGGAAAGAATGTAATTGGCATTGAAACGGAATAACTGACTCCAACGTATCATTTCCAATGCTATATAAACAAGCAAGTGAGGAACGAATTGGCTAATGCTCTACAACTCTCTACACGCCTAAAGCGATTCATCTTCATCCTCATTCACATTTTGCTAAAGCTCTCAAATTACTTACTCTATTGTTTTAGCATTCCAGTTCTCATAAGCTTAATTTGTGTAGTATCACAGTTGTGATAAACAGTTTTGTAGAAAACATTCAACACACTTAGATTTCATTTATCTATAAGAAAGTATTTCCTTGAGAAACCGGTTTGTGGTTTTGACTCAAGAAGACTTTAGCAGTTGTTAAAGCAGTTGTAATATTCAGTTGAATATAGTGGATTAAGACCTCGTTGGAGAGAGGCGAAATCACCTTGACGGGTGGACTGAAGTAGTTTGTGATCAAACAAACCAGGATAAAAATAACGTGTTGTCTGCATTTGATTTCAAGTTTTACAATTCAACCCCCCTTCTTGTGTTTTTCACTTCTTCACCTCCTATTTTTATGCTGCCTCTTATACTACAATGCCTCTTGTGCCTCCCCCATCATGGCATCTACAACGTCTACGACCTCTGAGACATCAAGAAATAGTCATCTGTCAATATCCACCTGCCCAATCTCCATGATAATGTGACATCCAAGTGACACATAAATAACACGATCTACCTTAGCCTGCTCCTCGTCTAGTATCTTCTGATGATGTGGCTTCGGTGGATCTCCTAGAGCATCTTGTATCATATAAGGATATGACATCCTAAAGAACCACCAGATGCAATCATCTGCGTAGCTCCAATCGCCAGAAGCTATGTTACTATGTGCCTTTTGTGGGACCAGATGATTAAGATAATCATCAAACATCAAATCCATATCTCTATGTGTCATAGTGGGAGGAGAAGATAGAAAAGGGTCTCTGGGAATATACTACATGTAGCCAAACTGCCACATTATGCACTCTGGAAGATGAGTTACGTCGTACGTGAAACGTAAGCCAACCATCTAGAGTATAAGACTATGTCGTCAAAAGGGCATATCTCATGATGATCGACTTATACATGGAAGTGTATATCCTCTGCTACCAAGCAGTCGAGATATACTTAGTATGGCTTCATCGCCTGATTCCCTATAAGCAGGGTGAATGTAGAAGCACATGACATATCCTTAGTGTAGGTTGGAACACATGACCGACCGAATATGCATGGAAAGTGTTGGAGGGTCAAAGTCTGAAAATGAATAGATTAATCATTACTAATGGGGTTGCAAACATGATACAAAAATGACACACAAACACTAAAAAACTAAGAAATATTACTATCAATGGTGTGATGTTGCTTGCTAACTGTTTGGTATTCAACATACAACCTTCAGATAACTTGGAGTACAAGTATACCATACAAGCGGCCCCTAGTTATACTCTTGGATTCACTCAAATTCATTAAAGTATCATAAATATATGACATCTACATAAGTGGCACTCTTGTCCATAAAAATGGAAGTGCCAACAAAATACAACAAGTATGCTCTTGTAGCGTATTCTCTATGTTCTGTAACCTGTTAGTCATCACTATTAGCATACTATGCTCAAAGCAGCTCCTGTGTACACACTCTCTCTAGGAATCAAAAACTAGCATGACACATTCGGGTGGCTTCAAACTCTTTCATGGCATCCTCTGGGTTAACTCTCAGATAATCTACCAAAATCTACAATGCATCGTATTTGTTAGTCTTCTCATAATCCAAAAGTCCTCCCTAATCTGAAGATGCAGCAGATACGAGACATCATCTAGTGTAATAGACATCTCACCATGTGGAAGATGAAGTGATGACGTCTTCGTGTTCCATGTCTCTTCAAATGCATACAACATACCATGGTTAACCATAACATAACCAGTCTTGCGCAAGTCTTACATCCCAGATAACCGCAAAACATCCTGAAACCATAACTCATTAGGCCATTGCAAGCCAGTAATCTTCCGCCCATGGTTGATGCATTTTAGAGCATCACAATCATGCAGAAAAAAATCATCACCAAAAACTTTTAATATTTTAACAAAGATGATTTATAAAGAATGAATCCAACTAAATTTTACCTCTCCGTCCTAAAAGTACGGTCCGGGTAAAGAGGCAGCAATGACAAGTCTGACGGGTCTCCTTCAAGCCCCTTAGGTGCTTCATGTGCCTGGGGTGCCTTAGCTAACTTTTATGCATGGGGTGCCTTAAGTACCTCTGCTGCCTCGGGTGTCTAAATAGGTGAAACATGTCGCCTACGGAAAGAAGGAGGCATGGGTGCATGAATCGGGCTAAAGGTAACATGGCCTGCGATGATTTACTTTTTTCTCTCTAAACCGATGCATATTGTGCAATCATGTCGTGCCTCAATCGATCTTGTCTATCAGTCATAATGCTTGTAAGTAAACCACACAAGTGTTACACTTATACATTTGAAACACAATGAGTTCCAACAAAAATTGCTAAAAAATGCACTGCAAAAATTCGGAGATGCATCTCCGATTTCTGGGAAATTAAAACTTTGGAAATTTTCAAAGATGTATCTCAAGAATATTCTAGAACTCATATCAGCGTCAATGGCGTAACTATGGACCTCCAAAACAACATAAATAGTGCATTGATTAATAAAACAACCTATTAAACACATTTCTCATTTACATAACTTGTATAAATTGCCTATTTCATTACCTAATAATCAATTTCTACAAATTTATAGAGAAACTAAAATAAGATTAGAAAAAAGAAAAAAAACTTACTAGCTTTGAAGTTGGTTAAATAATTTTGAGAGAATGCGAGCTCTTTGATGAAGTTAGTGTTGATGGAAGAAGTTTTGAAGTTGATTGAATGATTTTGAGAGAATGTGAGTTGAGAGAAGTTGTGAAACTTGAGAGTGAGGAAAAAGAAAGGATTTTGGCGTGTCTTTGAACAAAGAGCGTTTAAAGATGCATCTTAGTAATTTACACGAAGATGCATTTCCGTAATTTTTTTATTGACTTAGGGTCTGATTCATGAATGTACTGAGTTGAGGTGTGTTCGGAGATGTATCTTCAGAATCTGAAGATATTATTGTATTTTTACGAGGATGTGTTAGTAATATATATGATGCATGATTAAGTATTAAATGATGTTATAGGGTGTAATTAGTACAAAAGTCTTCATAAAAGAGCCCAATTAATTTAACCCGACCCGGAGATGTATATTGATGTAAGTAAATACATGTTAATAGTTTACTAACTAACTCTTTATATTTTCTTCACCCAAAAAAATTCAAAATTTTGACCTTCCCGGTAATATCTTGCTCAGTACATTGAACTGAAGTGCGATGGAAAATGAAGAACCAGTTCTTCCTCAATCTCACGGTCTCTCTCTCTCTCTTAGGGTTTCGAATTTTCCCTCACAAACAAATCATTGCACTTCGTTTTTCACTTTCCGAATCGAATCTAGTTGTTCTACAATGCTAGGGTTTCGTTAACTTCAATTTCTTCTAATTGTTACTTTTTCTCTTGCTGATTACGCAGGTTGTAACATTCAAGGTATGGATCGGGTGGTGGCAACAATTACTGGTTACCATGAACCAGATAGATTCAACCTTATTAAGCTGATTTCGTATGCCGGTGCTAATTACGTTGGAATGATGTCAAAATCAATAACGCATCTGGTTAGTTTCTCCGTCGGTGTCCGAAACCGACACCCAAACTTGTGATTATATTTAATTTATTTATTTTCTAAAATTACTTCCGTTGTCCAATGTGTCAGTGTTGTGTTTCCGGTGTAGTTTGAGAAGCTCCGCAGAGTATTTAAGTGGCTTGGTTCTTTCCTCTATATAGATAACTTTTAACTTATGCTTTTCCTAATGTTTAGATACTTGTATAATTTTTTGTTATGACAAATGTTTTTAATTTTCAACGAGTAGTATCTAGTTATCTTCTTACCAAACTAGAGATTTGACATGATGATATACACAACTATGTTCAGGTGTGTTGGAAGTTTGAAGGAAAGAAATATGATATTGCTCGAAAATTTAGAATACCTATAGTCAACCACCGTTGGGTTGAAGACTGCATAAAGGAAGGAAGGCGTGTCCCGGAAGATTCTTATACCATGCAAAGGTGAATATGTTTTTCGATTTTCTTTTCCTTTTCTTTTTATGCCCGTTTACTGCAGAATTATAGCATTGGGTTTTAATTTTATATAATTATCATGGCCTTAATAGAAAAAAGAGAGCACTTTTGGGGAAATTCTTTTTATTTTTCTTGTGTGTGGATTAAAATGACTGTTGAAAATGCATAAACTGATCAATTTAATGTGATACGTTTTACTTTATATTGTGTACGAAATTTACTGTTACAAACAAGTAAAAAATCATTCATGGGTCTGAATCTAGTAGCTAAAACATTAAGAAAAGCTGCTTGTTAAGTGTTGTTAAAGCTAAAATCCCACAAGTTAATTCTCAACAGTTTTTGTTGTCCCGCGTTCTGTTTATTTTGTCATGTGATGGGCTTCTTTGTGTGGAGTCTAAGTTTGCTGTAGTTTGTTTTGTAGTTTGAGGTTTAGCATCATTGATCTTATTGACAAATAAGACGATATTTTTGTTTGGAGATCATGTTACTACTTACTGGTGCTTTCCTTTCTTTTGACCTGCCTTAATAAAATTTGGAGAAAACCTTTTCTTAAGTTCACTTCATTCATTATTATCATCATTACTATTTTCAGTGGACATGAAGTAGGGCCATTGTTAATGGAAGTTCCTGTCACTGTTCAAGCAAATAGCTTGTCGAAGAAAAAAGTGGTTAGTGGCAGTTTATGTGATATTCGATCTGAAAGGCAAAATAGTGACTTCAGTTCTTGGCTCTGTGGAATTTCTATTTTGGAAGATTCTTCTTTATTGAGAAAGGTAAATCTTTTTGCTCTCTCTGTTCTGCTCCAACTCGTATTCAATTGTTATTTCATGTTATATGCAATATTATTTTTCGTGTTACCAAAAATGTTTTGAATTCTGGTTCATAAGTAGTATGTTGCATCATTTTCTGAATAGGGTGGCAGCTTTCAGGGAGTGATGTGTTAACACTCATGTTATCAGTTGATGCTAACCATTATCTCAACTTGTTATTTATGCAGCAATAGACCATAGTTGTTCCATTTAGATCGAATGTATTTCTTATGGTGTCAGTTCAGGTTTCTCAAACATATCATGGTATTACTTAATACACTGAAAATTGCTTATCATTAATAACTACAGATGGTTCAGAGGCGAAGCAATGAGACTGTTTTCTTGTATTGCTTTGATTCATTTTTTAAGTTAAATAATCTGCAACTCTTTTGATGTTCTTGGCACCAAATATTTTGTTTATTTTTTTCTGCCAATGTCACTCTTCTGTCCACAAACTTGAACTCATATGTCTGTCTGCTGTTTGCATGCTTACATTCCTCGCAAATACAATATATTTTTTTAAAACTCATCACTAGGGGGGCTTTATGACCCTGTTGGGGCACTATGCTGTATGATGGACCAAACAAGTGAATTTATGTTCTTTTGGATTGTCTGTTAGTCTTATTAATTTCTATTTTCCTTTCTTCTTCAAGCATGAGGAGTCAAGTTCATATTCATCTAGACGGTCAAAGAAAGGTAAAAGAAATAGTGAGAATGAAGTAAGTACTGAAGCAAGACATTCTCGTAAAGGAAGAAAGGTTGTGAAAAATGCTGGTAGTGTGGCGTTAGACCCTATAATTTTGGATTTAAGTACAGACGACCAGCTTATCGAAATGGATCTACACACTGAAGCTGCAGCTACTTCTACCATTTCTAGCCGTGTCAATATTGGCAATATTCAAGAAAATAGTGAAGGACTTGATATTGGACTATCTAGACAAAGTAGAACTATCGATGGAAGTTCAAATGGCATTGAGCAGAGTAGAGATTCATATAATTTATCTACTCCCACAAATTCAACTTCGTTTGTTGAAGATCCCCTTCCTTTGACACAAACTTCAGTAGACTTATGTTCCAGTGCTGCGGAAAAGTCCACTGGTGGTGACATGGTTGATAATTTTGATGACTTACCTACTACAAAGGACTTGTCATGTGTTATATGTTTCACAGATTTCAGTTCAACAAGGGGGATTTTAGCCTGTGGACATCGGTTTTGTTTTCCATGCATCCAGGGTTGGGTTGATCACAGAGTAAGCCTTTTCCAATATCTATCTTTTACTATACATAAAACCTAATAATTGAAAGTGGTAAATAGATCCAATGATTATAAGATGACAATAGGCTTCTCATTCCAATCCCTCTTCAACTGTGAAAATATGTTTCAACATTTTAGCTTTATTTTTAGGTTTTTTTTCCCCACCTAGTGCTAAAAGGATTTTGTTGTTGCTGTAGTATATTGTCTATTTTTATTTCCCTTGCAATAGCTGGTATAGATTTACTCTACACATGTCATTTTCAATGTTTCTTTCATTCTGATTATTGCTTTTCAATATTTATAGATTGCAATGGGAAAAATTTCAACCTGTCCTTTGTGCAAGGCAAGTATTACAGGGATCATGAAAGTTGAGCATGCAGCCACCACTGATCAAAAAGTTTACTCCCAGACAATTCCATGTGACTACCCAGGCTCAGATATTTTTATCCCCATGGATCATGAATTTCGAAACAATAGCATAGAGGTATGCTTTCCATATTAAACTCCATTCATTGTTAGCTTATCTTTATTTTTTATTTATATCCTCATACTAGTTTAAATCACAAATAGTACTTGCACAGACTTTAGTTCTGTGAATCGTAATTTTCCCATTAAATCTATCAAATGCACTGCAGTTCTCTACATGCTAATATAGTATATACATCATTCAATTCACCTGGAATGACCACATGACCTTTTGTTAGTTACATAATTAGCTATCGAATGTCACATGATAGATAGTAGGGACTAAACAATTTCATAGTTTGGATGGATGAAAACCGAAGAAAAAAAATTTTAGGGACCAATACTAAAATTTGCTCGTTTTACATATCAAAACATATTTAGAACTTATATTTCATTCTACAAGACACTTTCGATAACATGTCAGAATAATTCATTATTGGCCATGTTTTGGCTGCAAGTTTTTGCATGTTGTAGTAAGATTTGGGTAATTTTATGATTTGTCTTTTGCTTTTCCAGTCCTCCCGTGCAGGTGCTTGTGTAATTTGCAGTGGTCGAGAACCTGAGGATCTACTTCACAATTGTGATGTTTGTGGAAGTCGAAGAATTCATTCCTATTGCATGGACCCTCCTTTACTGCCTTGGACATGCAGTCCCTGCAAGGAACTTCGAATGATTTATCGTAACCGTTCATATTAGTAATAATTTTTTATCCATTATTACAACTCATGGAACACTTACGTGTCTGGAGTTAATGCTGTTCTAAGAACACAGCATGTATGAAATTCGTTGTGATTGTGAAGAGACCTTGTTCACATGCTATAAAATCAAAGCAAAACTGTTGTTGTATTTTAAGTAACTTAAAATTCTTAACATCTGTTGCTTCAATTCTTAACTTCTGCGTAAATAAATTTTCATTGCCATGTTTGATGAAAATCTTAGGGTAAGTTTGTTTGATGGCCATCATAAGATAGACATCAAAATAAGCTATCACAATCATATCTTAATTATTTGATTATTCGATAAAATAACTTAATCATTTTTTTGATAGTATTATATATTTTTTTTGGAAAAAAAATTAAGAATTTAAAACAAAATCTCAAATGAAAAATTGTTTTAAATACTTATTTTTAAAATGTAATTTAGGTATTTTGTCCTTTTGTTATAATATTTTTATATTAAAATTTCAAAAATTATTTAAATTTGATGTTATGTCAAAAAAAATTTCATAAAAATTATTTTAAAATATTTTTTTTTAATAAATATTGCGATCTTGTTTATGTTTTAATTTTTAAGAATGTATACTTATGTTATAGAATGTTAAAATAAATTTTTATTTATTTATAAATAATGGATTTAAAAAACTTATAATATTAAATAAAAATGTTTTTATAAAATTATTTTGAAAATTCAAAAAGATAATGTATTATTTTTTAAAATTAAAATAAATTGGTCCTTAATCATGTATCAAACTATTAGTGAAAATTTGTTGTAAAGAATTACTAAAAGATTTGGCGTGATTGTTGTCGATATATAATTATTTTTATAAAATAATTAATAACTACAAATATTTAAAAATAAATATGTAACAAATCACAAACATGATAAATCAAATATATTTAATAATTATAAATATCACTAGTAATTATAAATATCACTAATAATTATAAATATTTAAAAATATTTTATTATTTAAAAAAAATAAAAAAAATATTGTGGTGATAGTAACCAATAAATTCTTTTATTTACCGTACTACGTTCATTTTTTCAATTAGATATAAAATTGTTAAATAAACACAACATGGTTAAGCCAGCATTAGAAAGATGATATGACCAGGATGGAGAAACAAATGATTTGACAACATATTTACCGCACTTCAACTTATTTACATCCATAAGTCCTTTATTGACAACATATTTACCGCACTACAACTTTTCTACATCCATAATTCCTTTATTAACCAAAGTGTATAAAGCTAAAGTTGAGTTGTGGAAATTTAAACATTCACAATGTAGACCTCAAAGTTCTTAACAACATCCTGAAAAACCTTGCATTAAATATAGTATTACAAATTACGAAAGGATCTAAGGATGCTTAAATAGGCAGAAGAAAATGCGATATGGAAAATTACAGGTGATAGGGTGTCGGCAACTACCGTGTCATGCTTGCAACCGTGTCAGAGGAATCTTTTGCTGCTCAGTCATGCAAAGGGCAATGGATAGTAAAACTTATTACCACAAGAACCATAGGGAGTTCAGCAGGATATATTCAAAGCAAATAACCAGAAACTTAAGCAAAAAAGTAACGAAATTTAAACGAAATGAAACTAACCAGCAAATATGTTTTAGAAATATATTCAGAATACGAATATGAAGGTTTAGGGTTTGCGCTTGGAGAAGGTGGTGGAAGGGTTTTAGAAACAGGTTGTTCAAACTTTATCATGGTGCATCTTAAAATTGATCTTTAGGGGTTGATATTTTAGAGAAATAACTAGACTTTGACCTCTACAACGCACGAGTTTGGTTTACTTTTTATATAACAAAACAATGTTAGTTAAATTATGATACTTTATAGCTTATCTTAAAATTAACATTAATGTACAAAAATAAATTGCTAGTAGAAAATATTAAAATTTGAAGAAATATATATTGTCAACATTGTGTCATAAATTTCAAAAGACTTTCAAATATACCCGTTGAAGTTACATTAATATATTATTAATTTTAATTAGTTATTAATAATAACTCAATCAATATATTATCAATTTTCATTAGTTATTAACAATAACTCAATCATTCTTTTGACCACTTTGAAGTAATTTTTGAAATTGTAACATATAAATGTGTTTCATTTGTAAATTAAGAAGTATTGGACATAATAGTATTTGATAGTACATAACAATACAAGATAATTTTTTATATTATGTATCATATATGTGTTGATGGCTAATGCATTTGACAGTTTTTTTTTCAATTTTACTTGATATATCTATACATTAAACAAAATAATATAACTTTTACTATAATATTATTTATAAATATATAAAACATTAATATTTATAAATCAAAAAATTAAATAATAAGAAGGAAGAAAAAAGACGAAGAAATAGATTTTTTTACACTACTTTATTTAATATATTTATGCAACAGACAAAATAATATAACTTTTATATAATATTTTTTATTTATATAAAAAATATTAATATTTGTAAATCAAAATATTAAAAAATTAGAAGTGAAGAAAAATGATAAAATTAGAGATTTTTTACTCTATTTTATTTGATATGTCGATGAATAGAATAAAAAATAATATAATTTTTATTATAATATTAATTTTTGATATATAAAATATTAATAATATATTTATGAATTAAAATATTAAATAATGAGAAAGAGAGGAAAAATGGTATTTTGATTTTTTTTTATAATTTGTGTTTGGATAAAAAATTGTCTCATGATTTAGTGGGGGACACAAATTCATGGTTCTGTCCAGTACCATAATTAATTTCTGCATCAAATAGGGTACGAAAAAGTTGTCATATCTTGTACCTCATTTTTAGTAAATTGTTGGAGCGGTGTAGCGGCAAACAACAAAAGTTTTGAAAATATTTATCCGAGAATTTATCGATTGGTTATTGAATTGTCGTTCGACAAATTCTCGCGTTTATGAGTTTGAGGATAAATGGGTTTGTAAAGAAAATATTATCAACATAAAATAAATGTAAACAAAAGTAAAAACTAAGGAATAACTTATTAAGCCTGCATAAAATCTAGTCATCATAGACTTAAATCTATCGACCAGTTACATTCAACCTAACAATACTCATCAATGTCACTACGTATCACTCATAACTTAAGTCATTTCTAACTCAAATTGAGAGACCGACTGTATGACCAAGGAAATGATCTCTCTACCTCCTCAACAACACAGAAGACAACTATGTAATCGCACTGACGATCTCTCAGCACAACACAACCACACAGAGGCATTAAGCTCTGATACCCAAGTAGATATCAGCTCTAAATCTATCTCTAGAATTCAAAAACTAACAGATAATCACCCTAGATAAGAATCTAAGCAGTATATGTCTATAACAACTCAAATCCGTAGCACAGAGCAAAAATCCAAGACAACAATCGGCAAAGATTTGTATAGCAAGTTCAATATAATGCCATGAGCGACAAATATACATGAGTTCAAAGTAAATACATATACAAACTCAACACATAAAGAATACACAAAGAAGAAGAGAAATAAACCACAAATCTATCAGTTTTTCAGTGCCGTTGAAGAGCAATCCACCCTAGATCATCCGTATGCAAGCTTCAATGTTGTTTTCTAAGAAAATCCTATAAAAAAATGAAGGATGATGGAGTTGGGGTCAAAAATACCCAAAACCATACCCAAAAAAATGTGTTTTTACCCATAAATACGCATTTCTGACTGTCATGCATCGTCCGACGACCTAAAAGCGTCGTCCTACGACCAAAATTGCATTTTTCCATGCTTCAGGTTGCTCCAGAATTGCCCGGCGACTAAAAAATGTCGCCCGACGACAAATGACAGAAAGTTGAAAAACCAGCACAAATTCAGCTATAAGTTTTGAACCATAACTCTGATTCACGCACGGTCGAAAGTGTTGGAAAACTTATTCAATTCCCTATCTAACAATGCCTAAATATCAATGCTTGAATACCTACAAAAATGATATAAAATCAATTAAACTCAATGATATTTACACAATAACGCAATAAATACACTATAACGTAAACTATACCGAATATACACTAAAGTTGAAGTTTATTGACAAAAAACAAACAAATTAAGCCGATGAGTGCTAATTATTCACACTCAAATTCAGAATAATTTAGCACTCATCATAAATATAAGGCATTCATAATATAATTGACAATATAAAAAAAACTGATGTGAGAAGACATACTCTACCATGTTTAAGTGATTGTCGTTATTTTTTTTTATATTAATAGTCATTGCAAACAAAACAATCATTGAAAATTATCTTTGCCAAAATTTAAAAGGAATTTTTAGATCATATGATCTTAAGATAATTTTGGTATAATATTTTATCTAATCCCATCACGCACGCGACTGCACATAATTCATGCGTGATTATTCCAGTGACTCACACGCGTTTTGTCCTTTTTCAACTAGATTTTTTCCAAGTTTCCGTTTCTTCATACTTTGTATGTTTTGCTCCATTATTGGGATATTCTTCACCAAATTAAGTGATCTTTGTCTCAATTTTCTCCATTTTTTCGATAGAATATATGTAATAACAGAGTGCTATCACAACCCCAAACTTAATATGTTACTTGTCCACAAGTAACTTGTCTGCAACTGAAAATTTCAAACAGAAACACAAAATAAAACAACAACTGAACATCACCATAATTATTTTTACCTTATCACCGTTCTAGCTTGTAACTTCAATCCGAAAAAATTAGGAAACCTCCTTAACTTATAACAAGTACATAACATGTCTCTCATGTCACTAAAATTTGCTCAATTGACATGGTGATCACTTAATCAACATACAAAACTACTTATACTGAGTTTGATTGTGGTCTAACAAAATTTATCACAGTAATCAAAACACACACACACACTTTGAGGAATTTTTTGAATGTAACGTGGCTTAGATTCAAATAGGATATTTTTGGGAAAGTGAGTTTAAATCCTTGGAATTAGGTTTCAAGCTCTCTAATCAATATCATACCAACTTTTTTCTTTCTAACCGGTACTATAGATTTATTCATTTATTGTTAGTCTCTTTCTTTTTCATTCTTTTTCTCTTCTTTTTTTTGAAGAAGTTGTTTTAACTTCTTGATTTTTCTTAATAATTTCTGAAATTTTTGACCAATAATCTCCAGTACCTCAACTCCAAACTTAGACTTTGCTCACTTCCAAGAGCAACTCCAAACTTGTTCTTTTGCTTATGACATGAAAACTTAAATAATTCTACCTATTACGATAGTATAGTTATACTACATGATCTATTACATTGTGTATTTTAAAAAGAATGTTAAAATTTACTGTCTAGGACGAACATAGAAGTATATGTTTGTATTTTGTACTGAGATGCATCTCTGTGCAAAATGATTTCAAAATGAAAGTGTCTCCGTCAGGAATGAATGAGGTCCATATCGGGTGAATATAAAAGTGTATCTCCAGACTAATTTTTGGAAAAAATAGAGGTGTGACTCCTTTTCGCATGTATTTGGTGTCAAATCAAGGCGTTTGAAAATTCACTTCCGTATTCGTAGGAGCATTTTTGGATTTTCATAGGGTGACTCTCCACCACTTAGGATGGAAAAATTAATCTCCTAATAAATTTGACCCACCCGAAGAGATCTTATGATGTCAGGGAGTTACTAATCCCTCCCTAAGTGATGGAAAAACACCCTATAAGAATCCAAAATTTCCCCTCAGATTCCGGAAATGCATCTAAAGACGCATCCATTGCTTCGGTTAAAACGTTAAAATTGATCCTCAACCAATATATGTTTCAAAAAATTATTTTGAAGATGCATCTCCGTATTCACACTGAAACAACCGGCTGAACAATTAACTGATAATGAAATCAATGAAGTCATCATCAAACGTCTTTTATCCCATAGGATGGGAAAGGTAAACATCGAGAAAACCTAAAGGGGTGAAATCACGGTCTTGCGACTATAGAGATCGGGTAAGGAAGTCGGTTACGCGAGGGGAAGGTGTTAGCACCCCACACGTCTGTAGTATTCTATAGGATCCACTTATGTTTGTTCTGATTTATGGGTGTGAATTCTATGTCTAAAGCTTAAAATCTAAAAAGATATAAGAGGGGAATGCATGTAAAATGAAAAAGAAAATAATGTAGGGAAAATAAAAAGTTTGTGCTCGTTCGTGCCCTACCCCAATGCCTACGTATCCCTTTTAAGGAATCAGAGCAGTCGTAGTTCGACTTCAAAAGTTTTGTTTGTTGGTTTGTATTTTTTAATGAACATTATTAATTTCTCCTTCTTCCGCAACTCGACCTTTGGAGACTTACGCGTCAGCATATAAGTGAATTAACACGTTCTTTTGAAAAGGGTTTTGAAAGAAAACCCCAAAGGAAAAAGAGTTTGTGTTCGTTGATGTTTTTGCTGCAAATAATAGCTAGTTAATCTCAAGAAAGAGATATTAGTCATTTTCCACTTGTTTATGAAATATGTCTTTGAGACTTGAACCATACCAAAACTTAGAATGGAAAAGCAATAAGATCGAGAAGAAACCCGCTTATCATTTCCAAAGCTTAACAAAGATATGATTCTCATCAGTAATTTTAAAGTGTTTTGAAGTTGCCAGGAAAAGAAGTTTTATTTTAAATGAAAGGATGCAAAAGGGAAAATAAAAGTCTAAGGGGAGACTAACCTAAATCTATCCCTAATGTTATCATACAATGATTGATCCTATATTTTGAGTTTTGAAAGGGAAATCTCTACCATATGTTGGCATACATGGATATAAGCCTAAGGTCTATTTAATTCAAACTTGAAATAGGGTGAATTGAAAACTTAGTAAGGATCATACAATAAAAATGGTCTACTAAGAGAAGAAGAAAGAGATGGCTAAGCATCA
Source organism: Vicia faba (assembly GCA_948472305.1). Lineage (NCBI taxonomy): Eukaryota > Viridiplantae > Streptophyta > Magnoliopsida > Fabales > Fabaceae > Vicia > Vicia faba. The sequence continues at coordinate 868,235,786 of OX451735.1, read as the reverse complement.
AGATTAGTCAACACTATCAAACAAAGCAAGGGGTGAAAATCTTAATCACACCAAGAGATTTGGATAAGAAGAAACCATGCTTGGATAGAAGAGAAGGGTGCTTGAGGTATGAGAGAATGAGGAAGGATAGGACCTGTTGTACCCCAAAATTTTCCCTCTCATTTTACTCAACACATGCCCATTGAGATCCTCAACTTGCTCAAGGATGCCCAAGAGTTGATCAGACAAACTCCCTCCTAAGGCAATGTACCTCAAATTAGGGTTTCCATTTTCATCAGGGTGGGGGAGCTCCAAAGGTCCCAGATGCCCTCCATGGTCCTAATATTTTCTCAAGATCATCCATGTCAAGTTTCATGTCTTGCACAAGAAGTTTGCCCAGTCAATTGCCCAGATGCCTGAAAATCAACTATACTAGGTCAAAAGTCAATTGTGGCCCACATATAGTCAAACTTCAAGATTTTTGGTCAACATCAACATTTTGAAGTGATATCCATCATTTGATCAAGGGTTGATCATGATTCTTCAAGGAATGCCCCAAATTCATCAAAACCCAAAAGTTGTTAAATTAGGGTTTCTTAAGAAAAGTCAACCAAACTTTGACCAAGCATAACTTCTTCATACTTTATCAGAAATTTTCCATCCAAGGCTCATTTTGAAGATGATGCAATTCCCTACAATTCATCTTCATCCCCCAAGTTCAAAATATGCACTCATCAAAAGATATGAATTTCTACATTATAGGTCCTTTTGAAAAGTCAACAAAAACACTTTTTGGGTCAAAGCTTATTACATGAACATGGAAGACCCAATTGAGATGAAACCAAAAGGGTTGTTTAGGGGACATCCTAAAATTTATAAAAGTCCAAGAACACCCTCTTAGGGTTAAAGTTGAGGGAGATATGTATTGTCAAAATTGACCAATTTTTGGAAATGTGCATGAAGTCAACATTGATCAAAATGACATTTTTTTCTCCAAATGGGCCCGTGTTTTCTTGTTTGAAACTTGTTCCTAAGATGACCCACGACCCATGAGCTTATCCACCTATTATTTTATTATTTTTATTATTTATTTTGATTTTTTATCCATTTAAATCAAAATAAATCAATTTAAATAGTAGAATTATCAAATAAAATAAAAAATTTGATTTTATGAGCATATTATGAGTCCATGAACAACTAGAAAATAAAAAAATTCATGCAAGAGCTAATTGATTGAAAAAGATCTTAATTTGGTCTATTTTGAAAACAAATCATACAAGGCAAAGAATGAAATCAAATCTCCATAATTTGCAAAGATATGATCAGTTTTTGTTGACCTAAATCATTCTATGATATATAAACAACATTTCCAAAGCATAAAAAAAGGTTCTTGGTCGTGAAAACAAAGGAGTCAACTTCAATTTTTTGTCAAAAAAGTGCTGATCACATATTCCTCCATAGACTGATTCAAGCAATTCCAAGGCCAGCAATCCGTTCCTGGACATTTTCTGAAGCCATTCCAATCATCCTTAAGCCTTAAAACCTTCAGAAATCACACCTCACAGTGCCACGGTTTGCATCTTTTTTCAAGATTCATTTTCAATAATTTATCCATCATAAACATGTTATGATCATATATCCATGCTTGCTATCATATTTACAATGTTTTTAATTGGTTTAATTGAAGTTTAAGTGCAGGAATGACACGCTGCCATTGTTAGGGTTTTGAGGTCCCAAATTGGGAATTCCATATAGAGACAAAATTGGACAAAATCAGGGGTACTATCATGCTTAGAAGACGATTTGCAATTGATCCATGTCTTTGGTTTGAATTTATTCTGCTTGTGCCGTGTTTTTGAATTTTACAAGTTTATGGCTACGAACAAAATCCGTCACTATAACTTTTAGTGACAGAAACGACTGTAGGTAAAAGTGTGGCCAAAAACAACAGTTATGGGGAAGAAGACAATTAGGTGGCAGAATCCCATTGGGTGATTTGAATCACGCGCGCGTTTGGGAAAGACCACTTTATTTCCTTTATATTTTATTTATGTTATTATATTTACAACTAACCATCCAACCATTGGATTCATCATCAATCCAGATCCAATGCTCAAGTCATACCATGGACCGTCAGAAAGAGCATCACACTGGATCTAGTGCGTTGACTGGACTGAGCAAGGAATGGGCCTGACAAATTCAGTATTACACCCCCTGAATTGCTCAACAATACAAGCCCAATTTCTTTTCTTTTTTTATATATTTTATTTTCTTTATTTTAATTATTTGATTAATTATTTCCTTTTATAAAAATAACACAAAAAATCATTTTTTTTATTTAATCATAAAATCAAGAAAACCACAAAAATGTAGAATTAGGTTTTTTATTAAAATTAGTTTTTTTTTTTGGAAATAATTAATTTAATGATATTGACTTGATTGTTTTCATAATTAAAATTAATTAGACAAATTAGGTTTAATTCACAAATATTTAATTTTCTCAATAAAATACCAAAAAATATTTTTCTTTAATTAATTAGATTTAGGTTAAGATTTCAAATATTTTTCTCAACAATAAAATACAAAAAAATATTTTCTCTTTAATTGATTAGATTTTAGAATTTAAACTTTGATTCCCGTACTTAATTCTCGCGCGCAATATTTTATTTTCCAATTATTGTATTTGCTTCGGGTTTGTAATAGTTTTTAATTAGAGTTTACCGCATACTATTTACTGTTTAATCCCCGGTTTTTGGTCATGTAACCCCCTCCCCGAAGCCTTGTAATAGCGTAGATTTACTTTTTCGCTTTTAATTTCCACAACAATGAACTGCCTAGATGTATGGATAATAGGCTTGCATGAAAAAGACAAATAAAATTAAAACAGTAGATCACCTTAATTGTGCAAAGATTAAATAACTGAAATGAAACACTGCTTCACACTTGCACCTTTAGGGTATGCCTCACTTGGTTGCCTCGAAAAACAATGGTCATGTCCCACGAACATAGAATATCTTAGCAAAAGACCATCAATCTAAAAGTCATCATAAAGATCATAGTCCCTTAACGTCCCTCGAGTTGCCTACGAGAAATGATCTTGTCCCTCGATGTTGCCTATATGACGATAGTCCCTTCGAAACGCTAAGGTATCCTTACATGTTGCCTTGAATGACCATTACGTCTCTTTCGATAGTCCCTCAAACATCCAATGACTAGGGTTACCTACTCACTAATAGTAGGATAACACGATCTAAAGGATAAGAGGAAAAGAACACCTTTTTTCGAGTAGGTAGATAACTGTTAGGTACTTGCTCAAAACAACAAATCTATTACACCATAAACTTTCAAACAAACTTTTCAAACTAAAGTTTTCAAAATAATTCGTAACACTCTTGAGGACAGAAACAAGGGTTAAAACGAAGTAAAACAAAACTTTTCAAAACAAAGCACATAAAAGCAGTTTTCAAAATGAGCAAGTACCTAAGAGCCCATGGAAAACCATGGATAGAAAGGGTGCTAACACCTTCCCTTTCTATAATCTACCCCCCCGTACTCTGAAACATCTCGAAAAAGGTTTTTTCTATTCTTTTTCCTTTTCCTTTGTTGGGTAAAATAAAATTCGGTGGAGACTCTTGCTTACCGCGACATTTTACGAAAAAAAAAACACAAACCAGTATTAACAGTCGGTTCTACCACCGTATCACAGAATTGGTGACTCTGTTGGGGATAAAAATAAAGTGGGGTTTACCTTATAGATCTAGGTCATTTTTAAAATTGCTTTCTTGTTTGTTTTGCCTGCTTTATCTTTAAGGATTTTTGCTTGGGTATTGTTGAAGATCCTACACCCGGATCTGGGGACACTCTTTAGGTAAGCAACAATAGATTGTGGAGACTGTACGGTATATACCTATATGGTTTAAGCGATGGCTATGTTGGTGTGACACTTTGGTTAGTACCGGTATCCTTCGTGTGGAAACGAGGAGAATACGGGGCCGCCGCGTGGTGTCGTGAAGCACTAACGGACCTTAGAACCTTAGTTGAACAAACTTGGCCATTAGAAAGTAGTGAGATAACCCCTCGGTATAAAACTGAGTATTGGTTGATACTCGATGCTACACTCATTGAGATCAGACTTTCGGGATATTTCGGCAGTAAGAAAAGATTGCTTGAGCTGAAACAATGCCCGATAAAGGATGATCAGTGATATTGAGAATCCTTAGAACCCGATTACTTTTCTAAGACAGGTTAAGCCAACTAAACTTCAAGAGGGTACTTACCTATGGAATCCATGCAAGCCTAAACCTAAGGCTATTTGTGTGACTTGTTTGCTTTCTCTGCCTAACAATTTGAACTCATTGCAGGGCTTTGTTTGTATTCCTTGCAGGACCTTGTTTGTATAAATCCAATAAATTGGTTTCTTACCCTGCATTTTTGCTTGATGCATAGAATACACATCATAACATCATGCCTTAACATTTCCTTAACTATTTCAAGGATCTCGAGGGCCTGTGATGCAGGTTATGATAAATCAGATGTCTAGCAAGAGGCAAGGGGATTTATTTTTCCTCTAGCCAATGTCGTCAGAAGATCAAAACTCAACAACTGGAGTCAGGGGATATGAACCACTTGATATGGTGAGCTTGACTCTCGTAGAAGGAATCTCAATGATACGAAGTTTTTCAGTCAAAGTTGCAAAATTCAACTTCTGACATTTTCTTGTTTACCCCGCGAGATCCTTGAAAACATTGCATACATATATAATACATATCATTGCATAAGCAGGTTTCAAAGCAGGTCTCTCATGTTCTCGCTGTTTATTTCAGCAATGGCTCTCCAACAAGACAACAGAGATCTCCGATCTTAAGATGCCCAGTTCAAGTAATTTCTCCTGAATCTATCCAAGGGGCAAGAAGACTTGAAGACACTCTTCGTCGAGAATCTGACCAAGGAACATCCTGACAACAACAAGGATGAACAATTGGAACAACTGCAAGTTGAGGTAGAAGCAATGAGAACCCAAATGCTGGGGCAGATGGCTCTTATCCAAAACTTAGCTCAAGGACAAGAAGGGCTAAGAGCCTTCCTCAACAAGCTTCACCAAGATGGATGCAGATCCATGAAACAAACAGTTAAAATTGTGGATCAAGGCATTAATCAACCCCCATTGAGAGAAGAGGTTGGGAACAGACCTTTCCAGATTGCTACTACATCACAAGCCCAACCACAACCTCGCCAATGACAATGGTGCAATCGGCATAAGAAGAATACATCCGAAAGACGCTTCACCGAAATCAACATGTCATTGGCTCAAGCATTGCAACGCATGTTGAAGGCCAAGTTGGTTATGTTAAGGGACCCTCCTCAGAATCCCAACATAGCCTCCCCAAGGTACAATCCAAATGCAAGATGTGCATACCACTCCAACAGTCCTGGACATGACACCAACAGCTGTTGGGCATTGAGAAATAAAATTCAAGACCTGATTGATGAAGGAGCGCTAGAATTCGCACAAGACGGTCAGGCTGAGTTCTTCTGCCATCCCTCCAAGGCATACCATATGAAGTGACAAGTTCTCACAAGAAGACTTTTAGTTCATTAGAATTTTCAATGTGTAATTTTCTTTTGATTTGTTTGAACATTTATTCATATCAAACCTCGTTATTTCATCAATGCATTGCACATGTTTGTCTTGAATCAATTCATTCATATTCACTATTTCAAAAATGCGTTCTTATTTGCTTTTGTGATATTCAACTCTCAATTAAAAACTCTAAGCCTTAGAGGGAGGATGACGAAAATGATACCACAATCTCTACAATATGCTTTTGAACAGACCCCGCTGGCGATGTACAAGCGTTGTTTCAAATCCTAAGCAGTGGAGTTATAAGGAAGATAATCCCTAGTCAACCCCTTCGAGCCAAAGAAGTAGGAGTTTTTCTTTTCACACAAATTAAAACCCTTAATCATAACCTGGGACAGGGTAGTTTTCTCAGTTAATTTAGAGGTGCATTCAGTCACAATCTGCCGTTTCGTACACAATGAATGGCATCGAAGACGTCCTTCCAAAGCAAAAGACGGTGATGGTTCCGTATAATCGTCAAGACAGGCAGTCATTATCTCTCGAAATAAAATCCTATTAAGTCAAAACCTATGAAGGATACTTAAAAGAAAAATTGGGGCATCCCGCTGACTGTAATCACAAAAGAAACAGTTCAGGCAAAAGAAGAGATAATGAAAACCAAAAAAAGAGGTTACTACAAATCCTCGACAAAAAGAAGATTACAAAAATGACTGCCTTTTCAAAATAAATGTTCAATTTATGAATCATCACCAAGTATCAGAGCAAAGATTCCAGACTCAATCGGGATCTAAACGCGCAATTAACTGAGCATAAGACTGAAGAACATCACAAAGAGCAGGTTGGGTACAAATAAAATTTGAGCCTTTATCCTTTGTTTCTTGAACCGTGAACCAGGCCACGTTATAACCCTTAAAAGTCCTAGCTGAAGCATGGGTTAGTTTGAGAGCATACTGTTATAAAGGTATCCTGACTCCAATAGGCTTTGTTACGAATCCTGAGTTGATATCACATTCTTGCAAATTTCGTTTTACTACACAAAACACATTTTCAAAATTTTTTCAAGACATACATGAGTTTTGCATTCTTTAAATGACATTGTTTGCATATGACTAATTGTTTGACAGCAGAGAAATCTGCATAATGGATATTCAATGAACAGACATCCTCTCAATGGACATAATCACCTCAGTGGGAAAGACACTTCCAATAACAGGTCTTCCATAAGCAAGGGGTATGACATGATGTCTAAACACACCTGGGGCAGTCTCCTCAAAAGTGCCAAATAATCAGGGGCAGATCTCCATCTGAATCGCTTGGGGAATTACGCACGTATTCCAGCAACGAATCATGTCCCAAGAAGAAAACATTTTTGAGAGTACTACAACATAACACTATGGACAGTGACAACTCTCTACATCCTGAAAGCATGGACATAGTCGGAAAATACTACGCATGAAAAAAGACCCGCTAGGTTGACACACCTAGGCAAAAATAAGGGAATCCCAGCGAACCAAAAGGGTTCGGGCAAAAATTAGGGATAAAAATGAAAAAAAATCTATACACCCGGCAAGTCGAAAACCTGAAAAGGCGGCTTGGGCAAAAAATGGTATCCCGATACACTGAAAACCCGAAAGGGCGGTCCAGGAAAAAGTTATGGATTTAAAACGTACGACTATATCCCGTCACCTGTCTATCAGTGGAAGACTTATACCTTGATCAAGATTCATCAAGAGCACCAACATCGAGAAACGGTTCAGATTCGATCCAGATACGGATGTTATTCTGCTACTTATTCAAGATTTTCATACATCGAGAAACGGTTCAGATACGCTCCAGATACAGATTCCATTCTGATACTCATTCAAATTCATCTTTCAGATACAATTCAGATACGCTCCAGATACGGATGCCATTCTGATACTCATTCAGATTCATCTTTCAGATACAGTTCAGATACGAATGCCATTTTGATACTCATTCAGATTCAGCTTTCAAATACAGTTTAGATACGCTCCAGATACGGATGCCATTCTGATACTCATTCAGATTCAACTTTCAGATACAGTTCAGATACACTCTAGATACCGATGCCATTTTGATACTCATTCAGATTCAGATTTCAGATACAGCTCAGATACACTCCAGATACAGATGCCATTCTGATACTCATTCAGATTCAACTTTCAGATACATTTCATATACACTTCAGATATAGATGCCATTCTGATACTCATTCGGGTTCAGCTTTCTGATATTGTTCAGGTACGTTCCAGATACGAATGTGTGATACGGTGGAAGAACTGACTCGAGGTTTTGCATTTGTATTCGCAAATGTCGCGGTTAGCAAGAGTCGCCACCGACTTTTCTTTTATCTAAAAGGAAAGGTGAAAAAGCACAGGAAAGACCTTTAGAGATGTTTCTTGGGTTCAGGGGGTAGATTATGAAAAGGGAAGGTATTATCATCCTTTTCATCCATGGTTTTCCATGGGCTCTTAGTTACTTGCTAGATCACTTGCTTTTGTTTGGATGTGCTTGTGGTGTGTGTTTTGAAAGTATTTTTGAAAATGGAACTTCGTAATGGTTCTCGTTTCAATAAGAACGCCTACAAAGTGTTTGTTTCGAAAATAGTTCAAAGGTGTGTTTGTGAGATGTGTTTTTGAAAGTATTTTGAAAATGGAACTTTGTAACGATTCTCGTTTCTATAAGAATGCATACAAAGTGTTTGTTTCGAAAATAGTTCAAAGGTGAAAGTGTGGGTGTATAAAAATGTTTTTGTTGGGAGCAAGCGAGTAACTAAGAGCGAATCTACCTACTCGAAAGGTCTTAAATGTGCTTTTCCTCCTCCTTTAGATGTGGCTATCTTACCATTGATTTGGTAAGAAGCCCCATCGTTGGATGTGAAGGGACGAGCGTTGGGACGTTTGTATAGTCATAGAAGACAACATATGGGACATTTTAGCAATGTCGTTTTAGGGACTAGATCGTTTACCAAAGGCGACATCGAGGGTCATCGAGGGATTACGATCCTTTTTTTATCAAAGGGTTTTTGCTAAATGGCCCATGTTTGAGGGACATGAGTATTTTCCGATAGGCAACAAAGTGGAGTAACCCTAGGGTGTGCATATGTGCAAAGTGTGTTTGATTGCATACATTTTTGTCTTTGATTAGGGGTTGTCTACTTGTTGGTTTTATCTTGCCATACACGCCTAATTACTAGCATTTGTACAAAAGTAATAAAAAGTGCAAAAAATAAATCCTACACTATTACAACCATATTGAAAGGCAAGAAAATGTAAAGGCAAAAATGAAATAGAAGCAAGAAAAAATGAAGGTCTTTCGACCCAGGCAGTAGCACCTTTCGACTTGCATTCTGTTGGCCTCCTTCAGTTGGGGCTAGCACCAGTGAGGTCCTGTCCTTCGATTGGCCTGGAAGTCAGTGTATGGCGAAGCCTTCTGGTTCTGCCTTGTTGTCTTCTTCGACTGGAGGTCGAAAGCAGTGAGGGAATGCCTTTCGACTGAGCCTGGAAGTCAACATGGTTTTCCTCCTGGTTGTCTCTTTCGTTTGACCTGGAGAAAGGGGGCAGAAGCCAGAAGCTTTGTTTCCTATTTCCTGTTTCCTGTTTCTTTCATTTCAAGCATTAAATGGCAACATGGCCTGAGGCCATGCTAGTATTTGTCTTGTAAACAGTTTAATAGTTAAAGCAAGTTCAGGTAAACAGAAAGCGAAACGAAAGGGTTAACTCTAAAAAATATATGTTAAAAGGGTGGAAACGAAGGGAACAATGGTATATATATGCTTGAAACGAACGAAAAGATTATTTACATGTTATGCCATGAAACGAGAAGTTCAAAGGTAAGAATAACTTACCTTGCTTTAGGCCTTGAATGGATGTGGGACCTTGAGTGGAGGCCCAAGATGCTGGAGTCGAAAGAGGGGGTCAATAGCTGTGCTTGGAACGCTGGATTCGAAGGAAGAGAAAAAGCAAGTGTGATGCTTATTTGATTTGAAGGAAACTGAAGTGTGGTTGTTCTTCAGAATCGAAGGAGATGAATGTGTGATTCTGGGCTTTTTGTGATTTCTCAAGTGTTTGATGAACTTGAGAGTTTTTGTTGTGTTTGAGAAAATTTGGGGGATTCGTTCCTCTGGTCCAAAAGATCCTCCTGGCACTTTGCAACAATTCCTCTATTTATAGATAAAAAGAATGGACATTGTTGTACCCCAAAATTTTCCCTCCCATTTTTCATAGAAAACATAACCCTAGGGTTTCTCAGATGTTCAAGCTGGCTCAGAAATCGATCAGACAAATTCTCTTCTGTGGTGGTAAACTAGAAGTTAGGGTTTTTCTTGCAATCCTCAGAAGAAAATGAATTCTCAGAAAAAGATTCAATTGGCTTTCACAGGTTTTCATGCTTTCTCAGGTTTACTAAAAAGAGACAATGTTTGTTCTCAAGGCATGGTTGTTTGGGACAAGAGATGGAATTTAAGACTGTCATTAGGGACAACCATGATTTTAATCCAGGATAACCAAATGATTTGCGTCTTTTAAAACATTTGCTTGGTCAGGAAATGGAATATACAGTGCGTGTTTGTTTGGAATGCAGTTACATAGTTATTGGGATTACTTGGAATGTAAGTTACTAGACTGGAGCATTTTGTTTTAAATATCTTGATTAGGAATCTTTAAGAATCAGTTAGGATGCGAAGAGAAAATTACAAGTTATTGACAGTAAAGGGTTTCAATTGACACCAGAATATTTCAGAAGACTTTCTCCAATTTTTCAAACATTGTTACAAAATAATTTGTTCTTTTAAATACTCTATGTTTTACAACTTATTGTATTTAAAAGATAAATTAGTACAATTGTTGAATACAATACAAGAATGTTTTTCTAAATTACAAGGAAATTCAAATGCTTGATTAGCCTAGGAAAATTAATCTATGCCTAAATTTGATGGAAGTTCCTTTGCTTATCTCAAAGACCTCCTTGCTTGCCCTAGGGTTCTTGCCTTCCAGGCTTTGTCATCTCCATTTTGCTCACATGAAAATAGAAGAAAGAAAATGTGATTAGTAAAAAATCATTTGGGCATGAACAGAGATTTTAAATGCTATTCATCATTAAAGTTTGCAAGTGGAATCAGAATGCCATTATTCATCATAATTTTATTTCCTCTATTTGCAAATCACAAAAAGATTATTCGTCTTGGTTCACAAAAAGAAATAAGAAATGCTACAAGCTGTCCAAACAAAGGCATGCAAACTGTCCAAACAGAATGATCACAAACTGCCCAAACCAAAGGCGCAAATTGAACCAAACAAAATGCAGTCAAACTGAATCAAACAAATACTACAAACTGAATGCAAGCAAGCTGCGCAAACTAGGCAACAAACAGCAACATTATCACAACTGTCCAAAAAATAAACAGCTTTGTCCAAACAAAATGCAAACAGCATAAACGAGGCAGCAATATAGCAACAAACAACATCAACAAAAGCAGGCAGCAAAGCAGAAGTATGACAATATAATAAGCTAAGTCAAACAAGCAAAAACTTGTTCAAGAAGCCTAGTTCATCATTTTCCATTTTTCATTGCAAACTTTTCAGAATTGGAAAAAAAGGCAAAAGAGCAATTGACTTTCTTAGTGTCATTGAGAGAGAAGAGAGGAAAGAAGTCACCTAGGTTATTGGGATGCACAACCCTGCTGCCTTGACTGACACAAATTGCATAGAAGTTGCTAGAAAACAAAACTGCAACAAAAAGGGCATAAGAACAATATGCCAAAATATTCAAAATTTGATGGTTTTCCCACCATTTTGAATATGAATTCAACCAAAGCAACACCAATATAACAGTAAACAAAACTCTCAAGCAAGGAGGAGATATAAACATTTTATCAAACTCAGAAAACTTGAAACAAGTCTCCAAACTCCAAAACTGTCAAAATCCCAAACGGATAAACCTCTCAAAACTGTAACAAAACCAAAACAAGTCTCCAACAACAAAGCCTGTAAAAAACCCAAAAAACCAAAAAAAAGTCTCAAGCTTCAAGCTTACAAAACCACCATCAAACCTGAAACCAGCCAACCAAAAACCTATGAACATAAACCAGTAACATCATCCATCAAACATGTAGCAAACATACAAACCTCAAACCTCCAAAAAAAAACGTCAAACTAAAAACCTGAAATACAGTACCAAAACCCATAAGGAAAAAACCAGTAAAATTCCCAAACTGTCGACAAACCAAACCCAAAAACAAGTAAAATTCCCAAACTATCAACAAGACCAAAACTTCAAAAACCAGTTATCAATTTCAAACTCACAAAACCTGATAAACCTGTAACCTGTTAACAAACAATCACAAAATATCCCAAACCATCAACAAACTCAAGACCTGAGAAACATCAACCAATCCACAAACCCAAAACCTCAAAGCCTCAAACCATCAAACCAAACCTGATAAACATCCATAACCAAAAAACTTGCAACAAACTCCAAAATCTAAAACACAGTTTCACAAACTCAGAAACAGTCGAAAGATCTCAAACTCAAAAACTTGAAACAACTCAAAATACAGTAACAAGCCATAAAATCCAACAATCAACATCCTCATCATTTAACAAAGAAAACAGAAGAAGGTTACCAGAAAGTCAAAAATACCAAGGCCTTCATCCTCATCTCCTCCCCCCGTCTCCGGCCACCACGGAACACGACCCTCAGTCTCGCCGTCTCTTTCCATTTTCACAGAAAGAACTCCAACATGTATGGATTTTTCGTAATCTCATTTCTCTGCATCTAAGATCATGAGGTAGATTAACAGAAAAACACATAACAAGATAAAAACCAAACAATGAAATCGTTAAGCTTTAAAGAACAACAGAACTTCAACTTTTTCAAAGAAAATCGCTAGAACTCGTTTAGGGAGGCGAGATGAGTGGCATTCCGGCAACTGAGAGTTGGGGGGAGGATCAGATAAACCAGATTCAAACATTTTTGACATAAATCCGATTTCAAAATTAGGGTTTCAAAATCGCGAACCATGGTGAGATAAAGAAATAAGGAGCGATTCTGTTCACCAAATTAGGAAGGGACGTTTAGTGAGAAGTTTAGAGGTTCAGAAAGATGAATAGAGATGGATGAAGAAGATGAGAATGACGCCGCTGTGAGAAAAAGGGTTACAACCCTAATTTTTGTTTTCTCTCTTAATCAAACGACTAAACATGGTTATACCTTGGGCCTGTCTTTTGTAATGTCCTAAGCCCATTTTTCGCCTTTACTGATCCACCCCCCTGGCCTGTCTTTGTGTTACAACAAGATTGGTATACAACTACTTTGGGCCTCACATCTCATGTACCTAAAGCCCACTGCGTTTTTAGTTTAATTTGTTTTTCTTTTGCATTCTTTTTTATTATACAACTTCTAATATAACTTAAAATATTTTTTTAATTTGATTTAGTTTTTTTATGATTAATTTTTATCATTTTATTTTTTTTTATATAAACTTATTTTTATCAATTTTTTACATTTAATAAAACATCAAAAATGATAATTTAGTTTATTTGTTTTCTTTAGGTTTTACTTAATTAATAAAACACAAAAAAATAATAAAGATTTTAATTTAATCATTTATTTTTATTTTTTAGATTAGGTTTTACCTTTCTTTTTTTCAAGTAAATATTTAGCATTTCATATTTTTGTTAATATTATTTTCATGAATTGTCATAGCTTTATATAGATCGCACAAAATTCGATTTGGTTGTATTGCTTGTTATTCGAACATTTCCATTTCATTTGATTCATCCCCATTTGTAAAAATTGTATCCCCATTCCCGAACATTTTGTAATAGCGTAGAATTTCAATTCCTGCAATTTACTATTTTTCATATACTGTATAGTAACTAGGCATGTATGGCAAGATTCAAAAATCAATCGCTAGATGACCTAATCAAAGAATAAATAACTTAAAACCAACACACTTTTTCACATGCACACCTCTAGAGTAACCTCGCTCGTTGCCTCGGAAATACAATCATGTCCCTCGAATATGGGACACTCTATAAATGACCCTTCAATAAACAAAGATCGTAGTCCCTCGATGACCCTCGATGTTGCCTTCGATAAAACGATCTCGTCCCTTACAAAAATTGCTAAAGCGTCTTATAAGTTGCTTTCAATGATTGTAAAATTGACCCGCGCCTGTCCCTTCACATCCACCGGTGGGGCTTCTTACCAAATCAATGGTAAGATAGCACCATTAAAAGGAGGAAGAAAAAAACAACTTAAGACCTTTCGAGTAGATAGATTCGCTCTTAGTTACTCGCTTGCTCACGACAAAAACTCTTTACACCTACACTCTCATTTCAAAAACATTTTCAAAAAGACAAAACATTTTGTATACGTTCTTATAGAGACGAGAACCATTGCAAAACATCTTTTCAAAACACTTTTTGAAACACAATTCACAAACACATCTTTGAACCACTTTTCGAAACAAAACTTTGTATACGTTCTTATAGAGACGAGAACCATTACAAAGAGATTTTTTTCAAAATACTTTCAAAGCCCACACCACAAACACACAATCAAAAGCAAGTGATCTAAATAAGTAACTAAGAGCCCATGGAAAACCATGAATGAAAAGGGTGCTAATACCTCCCCTTTTCATAATCTACCCCCCGAACCCGAGAAAATCTCGAAAGGTTTTCCTATGCTTTTTTACCTTTCCTTTTGGATAAAAGAAAAGTCGGTGGCAACTCTTGCTAACCGCACAAGTGCGATCGAAACGTAAAACTTCAATTCAGTTTTCCCACCGTATCACAGACATGTTTGAAGTAGCCAACCTTGTAAAACAATAAAATAATAGGTAACATGAAAGGTACAAGTGGGGGGGGGGGGGGGCTGTTGGCAGTTGAGGTGCAGAAGATGTGACTTATGCTTCTGGCCTTGCTTGTGCTCAGACCAAAATCAAGTTGAAAGCTGATTTTGTGAATAAAGTACTCTCTATGAAAAGAAAGAGTATGTAGCCTTTACACAAGAATAGTAGTATCTAAAAGAGAAAGTTTAAAACCCTTGTACAAGCCTATGATTATGTAAAGATTTGGAAGCAACATAGCCTGGAAAATGAGATTTGGTCTTGAGTTGAATACAAGAGTGAGATCGAAGCACACCTGTTCGAAGGAAGCCTTTGCCTCAGTCGAAGCTTGTGGTCGAAAAAAGCTAACTCGAAGGAAGCTATTGTCCAGTCGAAGCTTGGATCAAAGCAAACATATTGCCCAATCGAAATCTCGTGTTCGAAGGAAGCATATTGCCCAATCGAAGCATGTGGATCGAAAAAAACATAAGGAGAGTCATTTCCTTGTGTCTTTTTAGCATGAGGGAAGTTCCTGGCTTCTGAATCGAAGGGTATTCCTTCAAGGGGAGCAAGAACTTAGTCAAATCTTGTATGAAGATATCTCTTGGCTCAAACAAAACTTGTGAGAGGCAAAGTCTGCGAGGCCCTTGGTGCAAGTGGAATCGAAGTATGTTTCAAGTCCAAACAAAGGATGCATGCAGGCAGCAGACTTATCCAGTCGAAGCAGGCTTGTAGGCAGTAAACTTGTCCAAGTCGAAGTAGGCTTGTAGGCAGCAGACTTGTCCAGTCGAAGCAGGCTTGTAGGCAATAAACTTGTCCAAGTCGAAGTAGGCTTGCAGGCAGCAAACTTGTCCAGTCGAAGCAGACTTGTAGGCAGTAAACTTGTCTAAGTCGAAGTAGGCTTGCAGGCAGCAGACTTGTCCAGTCGAAGGGCTGAGTCGAAGGAGACCTGTTTTCCTCCAAATTTGTCAAAATGTTATTTTTATCTGTTTTCTCCCTTTTTGACAGTTTCCTTTTAATTTTGGTACTGGAAAACCCCAATTCACTTGTGCAAGCTTGAACCTTGAAAATCCTTGTAAGAAAAGCCTTGAGAATTGAGAGGGTAAATTTTGGGGTACAACAGCTGCCCCTATTCAATCTTCTTACACCTGAAGAGTTAGATTGGTGAGTCCACCATTCGTGACTTGAAGGTGAATGATGATTAAACACTAGAGTGCCCAGAAATTTGCACTCGGTGATGTGATGGTTGATTATGTAGGGAATGGGCTTCAAGATGCCATTTGGAGAGGTGATAGAATCTTGTTGGAGATGGGCTTGTAGATGCCATCCAAGAATGCTTGTTAAATTGTAATTTGTAAGTTGAAACTTAATGATCATCAGAATGGCGTCTGTATATGAGGCGTATCTAAAAGGTATTTGAATGAGTGACAGTATGACATCCGAATCTGGATCGTATCTGGAATGTATCTGAAAGCTAAATCTGAATGAGTATCAAAATGGCATCCGTAGATGGAGCGTATCTGAACTGTATCTGAAAGCTGAATCTGAATGATTATCAGGATGAAATCTGTATCTAGAGCGTATCTGAACTGTATCTGAAAGCTGAATCTGAATGAGTATCAGGATGGCATCCGTATCTGGAGCGTATCTGAACTGTATCTGAAAGCTGAATCTGAATGAGTATCAGGATGGCATCCGTATCTGGAGCGTATCTGAACTGTATCTGAAAGCTGAATCTGAATGAGTATCAGGATGGCATCTGTATCTGGATCGTATCTTAACTGTATCTAAAAGCTGAATCTGAATGAGTATCAGGATGACATCCATATCTGGAGCGTATCTGAAAGCTAAATCTGAATGAGTATCAGGATGGCATCCGTATCTGGAGCGTATCTGAAATGTATCTGAAAGTTGAATCTGAATGAGTATCAGGATGGCATCCGTATCTGGAGCGTATCTGAACTGTATCTGAAAGTTGAATCTGAATGAGTATCAGGATGACATCTGTATCTAGAGCGTATCTGAACTGTATCTGAAAGCTGAATCTGAATGAGTATCAGGATGGCATCCGTATCTGGAGCGTATCTGAACTGTATCTGAAAGCTGAATCTGAATGAGTATCAGGATGGCATCCGTATCTGGAGCGTATCTGAACTGTATCTGAAAGCTGAATCTGAATGAGTATCAGGATGGCATCCGTATCTGGAGCGTATCTAAACTGTATCTGAAAGCTGAATCTGAATGAGTATCAGGATGACATCCATATCTGGAGCGTATTTGAAATGTATCTGAAAGCTGAATTTGAATGAGTATTAGGATGGCATCCGTATCTGGAGCGTATCTGAACTATATTTAAAAGCTGAATCTGAATGAGTATCAGGATGGCATCCGTATCTGGAGCGTGTCTGAACTGTATCTGAAAGCTGAATCTGAATGAGTATCATGATGGCATCCGTATCTGGAGCGTATCTGAACTGTATCTGAAAGCTGAATCTGAATGAGTATCAGGATGGCATCCGTATCTGGAGCGTATCTGAACTGTATCTGACAGCTGAATCTGAATGAGTATCAGGATGACATCTGTATCTGGAGCGTATCTGAACTGTATCTGAAAGCTGTCTTTGAATGAGTATCAGGATGGCATCCGTATCTGGAGCATATCTGAAAGGTTGAGTTGTTTGAGCTGGTCGAGTAGATATTTTTCCTGTCTGGTTTCAGGTATTAATCCTTGACTTGAGAAAGATAGTTTTCCTGGCTTGTTACAGGTATTAATCTTCAATCTCTTCATGTAGATAGTTTTCCTGGCTTGTTACAGGTATTAATCTACAATCAGTCGTCCACAAATAGTTTTCCTGGCTTGCTACAGGTATTAGTCTGGAACTTGAAAAGGTTGGTCGACGAGATAGTTGTCCTGTATGGTTTCAGGTATTAATCTCTGACCTGAGAAAGAAAGATAGTTTTTCTGGCTTGCTACAGGTATTAATCTTCAATCTCTTCATGTAGATAGTTTTCCTGGCTTGTTACAGGTATTACTCTATAATCAGTCGTCCATAGATAGTTTTCCCGGCTTGCTACAGGTATTAATCTGGAACTTGAAAAGGTTGATGGCAGCCATCTGTTGATTGACCTTTTCCTGAAAAGGTAAAACGTTAGTTGTATGCAATGTCATGATGCATGAAATGCATGATGTCATGATGTTCTCAAAATAAATGAGATTGTGTCGTATGCACTTTATCATGTATGTAAATAGGATGTATGCAATGTGAAATGTTTAATGAATGTATTTTTGTCTGGGAAAATAAATCCTCGACAAACGCCGGGGAACCGTTAAATCCTGGACTGCTGTTGAAGAGTATGTGTGTCTTCAAACTTTGCCTAGAATGTTTCCACCGGGGGTTCCTGTTTTGTTGTTTTAGGAGAACTCCGGTGGGGACATTGAAAACTCTGTGGGGAGAATTTTTATTCCTGCTTGGGAAAAGAATTCAGGAATCTTGATTGTCTGTTGATTTACTAGGGAATCTAAGTTGAACTGATATATGGTCGGGTCCAAGTTTCACAATAACTTGTTGGGGATTTTAGAGTAGTCTACTGGGGAAGAGGAGTTGTGGTCCTTTGATTTGTAGTAGTCGGAGAGGCAAACTCAAGCTGGGGAATCTGTAGTTTGTTGGGGAAATAAACCCTGTTGTCGGTCTGCTAGAGAGGTGACAACTTCGTTGGGGGAAGTCCTCAAGGATTATTGAAGTTATTTCAGTTGGGGAAAGGTGTTCAGAGATTAAACTCTTGCTGGTGAATCATCCTATGAGAAGGATTTTGGGGAGATTTGTCACTGCCCCTAGCAGCGAATGTTCGTGGCATTGCCAAAAATGTTTGATTGTACGTAACTCTTTGCTGAGATTTGGCGTTTAATGCCCCAAGTGACGAAGATGGAGGCCTGCCCCTGGTTACTCTGCACTTCTTGAGAGGTTTCCTGGAATCTTGACTGGACTGCCCCAGGTGTGTTGGATAGTGAGATGTCATATCCCCTTATCGATAGGAGATTTTCAATGGAAGTGTCATCCCACTTGAAGTGATCTTGTTCACTGGGAGAGCTTTCGTTCATTGGATATTCGCTGTGTGAATTTCTCCGCTGTCAAACAAATAGCCATATGCAAACAGTGATATTCAAGTAATGCAAAGTTTATGTTTGTCTTGAAATTTTGAAAATGCGTTTTAGCGAGTAAAGAAATTTTGTAAGAAAAATTCAAACTCAAGATTTAGAGTAAAGCCTTACAGGAGTCAGGATACCTTTTGTAACAGTATGCTTTCGAACTAACCCATGCTTCAATTAGGACTTTTGAAGGGTTGTAACGTGGCTTGGTTCACGGTTTAAGAAACAAAGAATAAAGGCTCAAAGTGTATTTGTACCCACCTGTTCTTCGTGATGTTCTTCAGTCCTAAACTCAGTTAATTGTGCGTTTTGAACTCCAATTGAGTCTGGAATGACATTTTAGTGATGGTTCAAACAGGTTAAGTTTGTCGGAAGGCCGTCATTTTCTGCAACACTTTTTCATTTTGTAGAGGATTTGTAGTGACCTCTTTCTTTTGATTTGTTATCCCTAATTTTTGCCTGACTGTTCCTGTTTTGAGATTACAGTCAGCGGGATGCCCCAGTTTTCTTAAGTCTCCTTTGTAGGTTTTGACTTAGTGGGCTTTTCTTTTTGAGAGATAATGACTGCCTATGTGATAGGGAACCATCACCGTCTTTTGATTCCAGAGGAATGTTTTTGATGTCATTCATTGTATTACGAAATGAGAATTTGCGGCTAAACGCGCGTTTGAATTAACTGAGAGACTACCCTGCCCCAGGTTTTGATTAAAGGTTTCAATTTATATACAAAAAACTTCTACTTCTTTGGCTCGAAGAGGTTGACTAGGGATTATCTTCCTTATAACTCCATTATTTAGGATTTGAAAGAATGCCTGTACATCGTCAGCAAGGTCTGTCCAAAAACATACTATATGAGATTATGGCGTTGTTTTCGTCATCCTCCCTCTAAAGGCTTGTAACTTTTAGCAAGAGTTGAATGTCATAAAGTGATTAAAAAGCATAGTTTAAATGTAATGAAAATGAGTGAATCAAATCAAGACAGACATATGCAATGCATTAATGAAACGAAGTTTGACATTAATAGATAATTGTTTGAATAACAAAAGAAATTACAATTGAAAATTCAAAATGAACAGAAGCCTCTTTGTCTGAACTTCTCCCTTTAGGTGGTGAGCCTTTGAGGGACGACAAAAGAATTCAGTCTGGCCATCTTGTGTGAATTCCAACATTCCTTCGTCAATCAGATCTTGAATCTTATTTCTCAACGCCCAACAGTTGTTGGTGTCATGTCCAGGACTATTGGAGTGGTACGCACATCTTGCATTTGGATTATACCTTGGGGAGTGTTGTACCCCAAAATTTTCTCTCTCATTTCATCAACATTTCTCATCACAAGACTCTTGGAACTCAAGATCAAGCTAGGGTTTGCTCTGCTCAAGACACCTCCTTGCATTGTTGACCTAAATTAGGGTTTGAGTTTGCACAGGGATATTTTGACCTACAATGCCCAAAGTGACTTTCATACTTCATGTTGGACTCACAAGTTTTTCCATACCAAGTTTCAAGCCTTGATTCAAATTTTTGCTCAGTCAATTGGACAATTGACCTAGAAATCAGTTGTATTGGGAAAAAAATCAACTGTGGCCAATTGACAGTCAAACCTCATGAAATTTGATCCACATCAACATTATGAACTCATATGAACCATTTGATCAAGTTTGGATCACAATTCCACAAGAAATTTGATCAGATCACCAAAAGGGCAAAATGGTCATTTTTAGGGTTTTGACTGCACAAAGGCAATTTTTGACTGTTTGACCTAGCCAATGGAAAATTAAGCTCACACATGGACTCAAGGACTCAATGACATTGTTTTGACCCATTCGACAAGTTCAAAAGATCTCAAATGCATAAGATTGACAGATGAATTTTTCAGTCAACTGATCAAAATTTGACTGTACATTGAAAAGTCAAACTTTGACTTTTTGGTCAAAATCAAGTGCCAAGAGTTATTTTTCATCAAGACATGTCAAATTATGAAACTTGTTAATCAAGAAACCCAAAAATGCAAATTAGGGTTTAAAATGGAAAAATTTCATAACTTAGAAATTTTCTAAGTTATGGAATTTTCTTATTTTTTCCTAACTTTGTCCCATTTTTTCACCAAGATGCAAATGGATTCAAACAAAACTTGCAACATGAAAGTTGTAGTCCATCATAAAGTCTACAACTTTTATCACAAAGTTTTCTCAAAAGAGGCTTGTATCTCAAGTTATGATTTTTGGAACAAGGGTACCTAAAACTTTTAACTTAGAGAAATTTTGCCCTAGTTTAGGTAGGATTTTGACCCATCTTCTTGGCCACTTTTCACATAGTTCCACTTGGAGTTTCAAGTTGCATTTCAAAGATGGATTATAGTACATGTTCCAATATTTCCAAATTGTTCAAGAATTACTCAAACACCCTGGTGGTTAGAGAGAATCGAATGCTTGAAGTTGGCAAAAACTCACTTTTGTCCATGACCAATGCATGTTCATACAAACTTGCATTTTCAAATCAGCATGCTTGGTACTAGCTTGCAGGCCTCAAAACCAGTTTATAATCCATAATTTAATGCATAACCATTGAGTTAAGGTATTATCTTGTTCATTTGGATATTGCATACAAGACTAATCCCTATTTGGAAAAAGATAAAATGCCATTTTTGTAAAGTTGCACTTTATGTCAAAACAAGATCCTTGAGGCATGAGGCCATATCTCTAAGGCAAGATCAAGTCTACCAATTCCAAGAACCAAGAGCAAAAGATGCAGCATGATATAGGGCTTGTACAGGCTTGCATTGAGAACATACACACTCTTGCTTCAAGTAGAAGAAACTTGCAAAATACAAGCCATCTCTCACATCTGTAAAAACCAACTTACACAAACATTGTAAACAAGTTTAATACCTCCCAACAAGGCAGAAACACGACCCCTTTGCCTCTCAAACTCCCTTATACACAAAATCCCTATTTTTCTGCAAAACAGGGCAAGCCCTGCAGAACCATCTCCATCTCCATTCTCCCTCGTACGTTTTGCCTCAAATTTGTTCCAATACCTTCCACTCAACTCACCTGAACTATCCCAGGCCTCCATTGCTAGCTGTAACACCATTAACACACATTGTCATTTTTGTTTCAAAGCTTTGCAGGTTGAGTTCTGTGGCACGATTCACGCCATTTCAAAACAAAGTAAGCATTGAGAAAGCTTCCTTGGACTTCAGGCAAGCTCAAAAGAAGCTCAAGCACCCTTGAAAGTTGCTGCATTGGCCAACTCGAAGTCAACTGAAACAGGTATTTCATGGACTTCTATCTCTCTATTTAGGAATAGTTAGGCTTAGGTTTGTGAATGAAATATGTTGTACTCATAGCCCTGAAGCCATACATATGCTTAGTTTTCATTTACATTAATCGTGCTAGGAGAATTTCACCCATGAACTTTCTGAAAAAACTAGGTTAAGAATTAGGGCCAGAGAAATTCTCTCTGGTCTTTGAGAGTTAGCTTAAGTTTTTTTATATGGTTGAATTCGTTGTTTGATGCTCTACAAGTTTCATGTTATGGGTTTTGTCAAAAAATCAAAGAATCAGGAGATAGCCATTGATGTACAGAACGCGTGTTTTGTGAACAAGAGGAAGAAGATGAAGTCTGGATGGGCTGGGCCTGGTTGTTTTTTGCTTCTAACATCCCATTTTTCAGTTTACACCCCCTGGCCCATTTATTTGAATATTTGTCATTTTGATATTTTTATTTTTTATTCTGACTTTATTATTTTTTGTCCAAATATAAAAAATGCCAAAAAATTATTTTCTATATTTTTCATATTTTATTTGATATTTATTTTTATTTTACTAGTATAAACATGTAAATAATCTATTTTCTTTTTATTAAAACTCAAAAATAATATAAAAAAAATACTTATCTTCATTTATTATTTTTATTTACACTTGAAAATATTTTATTGAAATATACACATTTTTTGTAAATAATTAATTTTTATTTTTATATATTTAATATGTTTAATATATATATATATATATATATATATATATATATATATATATATATATATATATATATATATATATATATATATATATATATATATATATATATATATATATATATATATATATATATATATATATATATATATATATATATATATATATATATATATATATATATATATATATATATATATATATATATATATATATATATATATATATATATATATATATATATATATATATATATATATATATTTTATTTAATTAAATAATTTGGACAAAAATATAAAAAAAGAATACATTTTAATTTTATTAATATTTTACACTAAAAATATCTTTTTTACAATATACTTTTATTTTTTTGTATAAATTAATATATTATTGTATATAATTAATAAATAATACTATTTATTAAGAATTAGGGTTTTTGCCCTAAATAACAAAATAATTAAAATTGGCTTTCTTTTTTTATTTTATTTTATTATTTTTACTTCACATTGAAAAATACTTTTTACATACATAAAAATCTTTTTTTTGCATAATACATATTATTTGAATATTTATTTAATTGTATTTATTTAGGCCTTGTACATTCGATTTGGTTGTAATAATTTAGAATTTAATTTTTTGTCAAATACCCCCAATTCAAATTTGTACCCCCCTCCCTATATCATGTTGTAATAGTGTAGCATTTAAATTCTCGCACATTTAAAAGCTTCCAATTATGCCATACTTAGACTTAGGGTTTGTATGCAAAAAATCAAATTAACAAATAACTTGACCTAATTCAAGATAACATGCATGAAAAACAAACACAATGCACACTTGCACCCCTTGGGTTTCAATCCACTTGTTGCCTTCAAAAATGGGCCATGATTGCATGTTGTGATACGGTGGGAGAACTGACTTGGGCTTTGCGTTTGTTTTTGCGAATGTTTCGGTTGAGCAAGAGTCGCCACCGACTTTTTATTTTATCCTAAAGAAAGGTTAAAAAAAGCACAGCAAAAACCTTTGAGATTTTTTCTTGGGTTCGGGGAGTAGATTATAGAAAGGGAAGGTATTAGCACCCTTTCTATCCATGGTTATCCATGGGCTCTTAGTTACTTACTTAGATCACTTGCCTTTGATTTTCAATTGTTTGAAATGGTGCTTTGTGTGTAGGTTTGAAAATGTTTTGAAAAGAGGCCATTTGTTGTGGCAACCTTTGTAATGATCCATGTTTGAATGTATACAAAGGTGTACTTATCTTTTGAAAAGTTTTCAATGTTTTTGAAAGTTGTTTTGAAAGTGTGTTGTGATGTGTGGTTCGAAAAATGGTAAGGATTGTTTTGCAAGATTTGGTCAAGTAACCAAGAGCTATCTACCCTAAATTTCTCAAAGATCTTTCCTATGTTTTAACCCTTTTAACAATGTTGTTTCACCATTGCATTTGGTGAACAACCTTGTGTTAGGACGTAAACGGGACGGGCGCGGGTCATCGTATAAACCATGATAGCAATGTTGCAAAGTATCTTAATTTTTCTTTTGAGGGACTAAGATCATTTTTGTAAGGCAACTTTCGAAAGCGTCATCGAGGGACTATGATCTTTTGATTTTGTTTGTTTTACCAAGATACTTTGCATGCGTAACATGGCCCATTTTTTGAAAGGCAACAATTGGATGTAACCCTAGGGGTGTTAGTATGCAAGTGTGTTTTATTGCATACAAGAGTTTATCTTTGAATTAGGATTTTCTATTTCATTGATTTTATCTTGCCATACATATCCTAATTACTAGCAATAAGAAGCGGAAATATAAAATCCTACGCTATTACAACAATTAGGGAGTGGGGATACATTTTTGTACATGGGGGGTTCAACGAGAAAAATAGACAAAAAAGAAAATAGCAAAAAACAAGATAGAGAGAAAGAGAGAGGGAGCCAGCGCGCTGCTGAGAGGTCATCAGAAGTTCTGACTCGGACCCGCTGCCAGATGATTAACCTTTTGGTTTAACTGTATGAGTCAGAACTTCTGACTCTGACACCTGCAAAACAGAAACCTGTTAGTGGGGAAATCAGAAGTTCTGACCCCCCTGCACTGCAAGACAGAAGTTTGTTAGTGGGGAGATCAGAAGTTCTGATCCTGCTGGAAAGACAATAACTCTCAGAAGTTCTGATATTATTGACAGCAAAACAAGCTTCAGATGTGCTAACGTCAAAGTCAACACTTGGATTTTCCATGTACTAATCAGAACATCTGCAATTTTGTTATTATTCCACAAAACAGGAAACATATTTGGAACAGCTCCAACAGATGTCAAAGTGTTTCAAAGGGCAGAACCAACAAGGTCACAGGCAGGTTCTACACTGGCTCAGAACGTTCTGAGGTATGAAAATCCTCAGAACACAAACAGTAACAACATGATATTTACATTATGTTTATTTGAGCATGCACAACTGATGATGCTTAGCAGCGTGATGAAGGTCAGCAGGTGCTTACCTGGCTGTTGGAAAAGTTTGTGGATGAGAGCTAGCTTTTGGCTCTGATGGTATTCTGGACAGATTCTTTTTGCAAAGGGTAGGTGAAGGTGTATGCGTATATAGGGTCAGAAGTTTGAAAAGGGTGTTTTTAGTTCACAAAGAAAACTGGGTATTTGATGAAGTTTGAAGGTAAGAAATTCAAAGTTATGAAACACTGGAGATTTTGGCAGAGTTTCACAACACTTTCTTGCTAAAGATTTCTGTTTTTCTTCTAGCAATTTTTCTGTTTCTTTTGACGCCCCTTTTCAGTGGACACTGATTCTCTATTTATAGGCAAAACTCTTGTGGATTTCTTGAACATTAAAGCGCCAACAGAGGCTGAGTTGTTTTTTGAAAGAAATTCCTGGGAAGTTGTGATAACAGATAGCCTTTCAGCCTAGGCTGGAACAGCAGGCGTGGATTGGAGAGAAGTGACCTCTTAGGTGGACGGTGGCGTGTAGATCCATGCCAGAACCTGCATAAAGGCGTTTTCCAAGCCACACGTGAAGGGATTACTTGGATGAATGTTCAGGAGTGGTTGGGAGCATTAATGAGCATTAAATGGTGATGAGACTTATCAACACCAGTATTCTGGTATTGGAAACCAACTTTGAACCAGCAGTTCTGTTTCATTAAGAACAACGTAAACCATGCTCTGGTCTTGGCCTCCTGTTGTCTTAGCAAGTTCTGGAGATTCTCCTGATTTTCTGACACGTTCCTTGGATTTGCTTCTGGAACTCCTGGGCTTAGAGATTCTGTATCAGTGTAACACCCACTCTTCTGACCCTTTCATCTTCTGATTTCAGCATGTTCTGAAAGAGCCTTCAGACTTCCTTGCTTCTTTTGCATTCCTTTAGCAAATTCTGGCTAAGCTTGCGTAACTGCTGAAAGAGTCATGTTCTGTCTGAGACTTACGTATTGAACCACGTTTACAACTTCTGATTGAGCTGATGTAGCTGCTGAAGAGCCAACTTCTGACCGCGCTGAGCCAAGCTTGCAACTTCTGACCGTTTCTATCTAGAGTTTGGTCCAGAAGTTCTGAAGCGCTGATTTCTTCTTAAACACTCATTTTTTTAGAGAAAAATTCCAAGTACTTAGAATTTTAATTTTTTCTCAAAATAAAAGCGTTGCCTTTAGAGCTTGTGTGATCATCTTGCTCTTGTAAATGGTTTGCTTGGGCAAAAATGCCAATTCAGGACTTGGATTTGTTTCAGAGGGACTCTAAAAATCCAAGATGAATTCCTGAAGAAAGAAAGGGCAAATTTTGGGGTACAACACATGTCAAGTACTTTGGCAAAACAAAAAAAAAAACAAAACAAAAAGATCATAGTCCCTCGATGACGCCATCTGAGTTGCCTAAACAAAATGATCAAGTCCCTTAAGAAAAATTGCCAAAAATACTTGACATTATTGCTATCATGGTCTATACGATGACCCGCGCCTGTCGCGTTTAACATCCTAACACAAGGTTGTTCACCAAATACAATGGTGAAGCAACAATGTTAAAAGGGTTAAAAACATAAGAAAGATCTTTGAGTAAAATAGGGTAGACAATTCTTAGTTACTTGATCAAACTTGCAAAAACATCCTTGCTATTTCTTAAAAAACACACTTGACAACACAATTTCAAAGCCCTACTTTCAAACATTGAAAACTTTTCAAAAGACAAAAACACCTTTGTATACATTCAAACAAGAATCATTACAAAGGTTGTCACAACAATGGCCTCTTTTCAAAACATCTTTCAAAATCACACAACAAAGCACCATTTCAAACAATTGAAAAGCAAAGCAAGTGATCTAAGCAAGTAACTAAGAGCCCATGGATAACCATGGATAGAAAGGGTACTAGTACCTTCCCTTTCTATAATCTACTCCCCGAACCCAAGAAAACATCTCAAAGGTCTTTCCTGTGCTTTTTGACCTTTCCTTAGGATAAAATAAAAAGTCGGTGGCGACTCTTGCTAAATCGAAACATTTGCGAACGCAAACGCAAAATCCCAAGTCAGTTCTCCCACCGTATCACAGAACTGGCGACTCTGCTGGGGACAACTTTAAAAGTGGAGTAACCTTAGGGCTTAGATCACCCTTTGCATGATTATATTGTTTGCTTTGATTGCTTTACATTTGGTTCTCTTGTTTGGGCTTGAAATCCTCCACCCGGATTTGGGAAACATTCATAGGTAAATAGCAATACGTTATGGAAACTGTGCGGGGTATACCGACATGGTTGAAGCAATAGCTATATTAGTGTGACATATTTGTGAGTACCGGTAGCCTTTGAGTAAATCAAATAGAATACGGGGCCGCTGAGTGATGTCATGAAGCACTAATGAACTCTTAGAACCTTACTTGACCATCTTGGCCTTTATTAGGGGTAGTGAGATGACCGGCTTTGGTGCAGTCCGAAGTTGGTAGATACTAGATACTACACTCATTGAGGGTTGTTTTCTTGGAATATTTTGGTCGCTAGTTAAGTGGCTAAACCAAAACAATGAACATAGAAAACAATCCAATGATATTGAGCTCCTTAGAACCCAGTTACTATTTATAGGACAGGTTTGAGCCAACTAAACTCAAGAGGGTATTTACCTATGAAACCTCATGCAAGCCTGAAACTAGGGTTTTGTGTGACTTACTTGTACATGTGTTTGTGTATACATCATGAACATCATAAAGCATCATATGCATCCACTAACCATTTCAAGGGTTTGGATCTTCATCTTTGTTCTTGTTTTATAGGTCATGGAATCTCTTCGTATGAAAACAATTCAAGTCAACCTTGTGAGAATCCCTCCTCAAATCAAGGAGCTTACTTCCAGGATTCCAGAGAATTCCCTCTTCAGTGAAAGACATGGTAGACTCCTCAACTTGGTCAACACCAACATTGAAGAAGACATGGTGAAAGTCCTCTTCCAGTTCTTTGATCCCCTACACCACTGTTTCACATTCCCTGATTATCAATTATTGCATACTTTGGAGGAATTTTCTCAACTCCTGAGAATTCCTATTCTTAATCAACTACCCTATAACGGTACGGAAAAAGAACCAAAGCCTGAAGATATTGCTCAAGCATTACACTTGCAACCATCTGACATCAAGGGGCATTGGGAAACCAGAAGTGGTGTCAAGGGATTCTTGGCAAAATTTCTGTTTGAGAAGGCACAAGACTGTTGGAATTCTCTTGATCTACAAGCATTTGAAGAGATTGTGGCTCTCCTCATCTATGGGTTGGTCTTGTTCCCAAACCCTGATCAGCTTATAGATGTGAATGCTGTCAAGATTTTCATATCCAGGAATCCTATACCTACATTGCTTGGGGACATCCTACACTCATTTTACACACGAACAATGAGGAAAAGAGGTGTTCTCATGTGCTGTACTCCTCTCCTAGCAAGGTGGTTTGTTTCTCACCTTCCACAATCAGTTTTGAAGAATGAGCAGGGTTTAAGGTGGTCACAACGATTGATGACCCTCACGCATTCTGATGTACATTGGTGTTCTCGGTCTAGAGAAAATGTCATCATCATTGATCATTATGGGGAATTCCCTAATGTCCCACTACTTGGCATTAGGGGAGGCATCACCTACAACCCCTGTCTAGATTTGAGACAATTTGGATATGCTCGGAGGGATGGCCCTCATGACATGCTGATTTCGGACCTAGTTTTTGACTTCGATAATGAGGCGCAAGGACTTAGAAAAAGGTTCATCAGAGATTGGAGGATGCCTAACAAGGTGGATAGTAAGACACTGGGGCACAAGAATTCCATCCCCCTTGAGCCTTACCTCAAGTGGGTACGAACCCGCTCCCAGAATCTTATGATGCCATACCCTCACATTCTTCCCTTGATCAAAGAGCCTGTTATGGAAGGAGAGGTTCCATACACCATCCTACATCCTGACATGCCAACATCATGGGAAGAAATGCAAAAGAGTTGGATCCAACTCAAGGAAGAACGAGATACTTTTGAAGCCAGCTTCTATGCCAGCGAGAAGAAGGTTTTGGAGCTTACCCGCCTACTTCACGAGGAGGAAACTCTCAACACTTACATCGCGCCAAAGAGGATGCGCAATGTCTTTTTACAATAAGAATTTTGTAATATTTCACCCATGGGGCACTTATGTACTAACAAATTTCTTCTTAATATGACGTGCGTTCTTTTTTGTTTGCAACAAATTTGAATTTCTGAACCCTTGAATGCATTACATGAATAACATACCATTCATCATATGCATAAACAGGTTTTCACGCCAGGTTTCCTTATCTTTCTGCTGTTTATTTCAGCAAGATGGATTTGGAGCAAACGGTAAAGGATCTACAGGCACAAAATTCACAGTTCCAGCAACTCCTCATGACCTTGGCAAAGGGTCAAGAGGACCTCAAAGTTTTGTTGGAGAAGAATAAAGAGAAAAAGAAAAAGAGACCTGGAGTAGCCACTTTGGGAAGAAGATTTGAGCATCAGGCCAGGAGAGTTCTCGAGTTCCCCTCAACGTCTGACGAAGGGGCCGGTAAATGGAAAAGGACTGTTGTGCCTTCTGAATCTGAGGTTGAAGAGGAAGAAGACAAAGACTACTCCGAACAACAGTATCCACCAGCGGATGATAAATATAAGAACCTTGAAGATAGATTGGCAACTATGGAGTTACAGAGGGTGCCCAGATTGGATTTTGAAGAACTAGGGCTGGTAGCTGGGATTGTTATCCCTCCCAAGTTCAAGGTGCCAACATTTTCCATGTACGACAGTCTGTCTTGCCCAAAGATGCACCTGAGGTCGTATGTCAGAAAAATCCAACCCCATTCATCCGATAAAGACCTCTGGGTACACTTTTCCAAGACAACTTGTCTAGCACTCAGTTAGACTGGTTTTATCAACTCGAGAGATCAGAGGTTCACAATTGGGAAGACTTGGCAGCTGCTTTTTATCATCAGTATCAATACAATGCTGATTTGGCGCCCACCCGTACTCAGTTACAAAGTATGGGGATGACTTCCAATGAAGGATTTAAAGAGTACGCCCAGAAGTGGCGTGATCTGGCTGGGAGGGTGCAGCCACCACTATCAGATAGGGAGTTAGTAGACATGTTTCTGGGGACCCTGTCTGGCCCCTTCTTCAATCATCTGATCGGAAGTTCTTCCGCGGGATTTACTGAACTAATTTTGACCGGCGAGAGGGTTGAGGTCGGTATTAAGAATGGAAAGATTCAAAAGGATGCTTCCGCATCCACGGCTGTTAAGAAACCCTTCCCAGCCAAGAAGGAAGCATCTGCTGTGTATTCTCAGAAGGGATAGGGAAGAACTGAGCGCCGACCGACTGTAGGGGCTGTGATGATTCAAAACTCGTCAAATGATCAACCTCGTAACAATTAGTCGAGACCTAAACAACAACGGGTGGAAAGGCCACAATGGCAGTTCACCCGCATCAACATGACACCCGCTCAGGTACTTCCTCATTTGTTGAAGCTGAATCTGACCAGCTTGAAGGAAGCGCCAAAGAACCCTAACACCTCCTCTCCATACTACCACTCCAATGCCAAGTGTGTCTACCATTTCGACAGTGCTGGGCACGATACCAATAATTGCTGGGTGCTTAAGAACAAAATCCAGGATCTGATTGATGCTAAGGAAGTCGAATTTGATGCTCCTGAGAAGCCCAATGTTATATCTGCTCCGATGCCCAAGCACGGCCACAATATTCATGCTGTTATGAAGGACACTCATGTTACTGATGTTGTTGACCTGCTGACGCCGTTACTTGTGATTAAGGAAAATTTGTTGAGAGTTGGGATCTGTCCTGGTTGTGATAAAGACTGTTATTTTTGTTTGAACATACGAGGTGATTGCCCAATGTTGAAGTCAGGTGTCCAACGCCTGATGGATACCCAAGAGATACTTTTCCAGAAAACCCCTGTTGATACCTTCAATCCTGTTACTCCTGATACTTTTGCTACTTCAACCAACGATATTGCAATTATAACCATTTCCGACAATCCTCCCAAGGCTTGAAAAAGGCACGTCAGGATTACACCCAACTCTGAATGTGTACCATTAAAGATCACCATGCCGGGACCCATCCCGTACCAATCCAGCAAAACTATACCATGGAACTATGGGGGAGAAATCTTATACCATGGTATCAAACAAATCGAGACAGTCCAAGAGATTTATGAAGAAGAAAACCCTGATGTAGGGAACATTGCAGGTACAAGAAAGATATCCCGCAGTGGCCGGATCTTTTCTCCGGAGATTGCTCCCCCTCGAGCAGTTTTCGGACCCTTGACAGCTTCTGTACCTGTTGGACCATATGTGCAAGGCCCAGTGATGGAAGAATTGGATACTTCTGAAATAAGACCATCTGTTGATACTACCGACAAGGGTAAGGGGATACTGGAAGTGCCTGTCCGGACGAAGGCCCATGTTGTGGTTATCCCCGAAACCACTCAGAAAGAAATGGATGAAATTTTGAAAATAATCAGAAAAAGTGACTACGACGTTGTGGAACAGTTAGGGAAAACCCCTTCTAAAATTTCAATGTTGGCTCTTCTGCTCTGTTCTGAGGCCCATGCTAAGGCCCTAATCAAATTCTTAAAGGCGACACATGTTCCCCAAGAGACTTCGGTTGACCAGTTCCAAGAATGTGTGGCCAATCTTACTGCTGATAATGGCCTTGGATTTTCCGATGCTGACTTAACTCCCAAAGGAAGAAAACACAACGATGCACTACATGTCTCAGTTGAATGCCGGGGAACCACTCTCGCCCATGTCTTAGTTGATACTGGTTCTTCCTTGAACGTGCTGCCAAAGAAAGCCTTAGACCGTTTGGACTGCGAAGGACTGACTCTCAAGCCTAGTAACATCATTGTTAGGGCTTTTGATGGTTCCAAAAGAATGGTTCATGGAGAGGTTGATATTCCTATAAAAGTAGGCACGAAAGTTTTCAACTCCACCTTCTACGTGATGGACATCCGTCCGTTATATTCATGTTTGCTAGGAGGACCGTGGATCCATTATGCCGGGGCAGTTACCTCCTCTTTGCACCAAATGCTGAAATATCCTGTTAAGGGTAAGATTATAACATTGCACGGCGAGGAAGAATACATGATAAGTCATCTCAATTCCCTCCGCTATGTGGAGTTGGATGGCGAGTTCATCGAAACGCCTTTCCAGCATTTTGAGGAAGTGTCTCCTGAGGTAGCAGTGGCGAAGACAATGGTTGAGGTGCCTATCATTCCCAAGCATGTATCTAGGATGGCATCTCTCAAGGACGCAGAGGCGATAATCAAAGAAGGGAAGAGTACAGTATGGGGACAATTGCCTGACTTTCCCCATAAGACAGACAAGTTTGGGTTAGGGTTTATGGCTGCAGGACAAAAGGCTATGCGTCACTCCAAGGTTGGAGGACCACCCGTCAAGATCTCACACCATGGAATCAATGCTGTAGAATATGAAGATGAAGATGAAGAGAGCCACTTTGAAGATTGGATCTTTCCGACCGTCGAAGGGGGTTTGGGCAACTGGGAAGCAAAGGATTTTGTTCCCATCACCTTTATCAACCAGTAATTTTATCTTTGAACAATTTCCCATTTTTATGGTCTGTAATAACTAAAACAATTCGCACACTATTTTCACCTCATGCCTTGCCCGGGGCATGTAGGTCCATTTGTAAGGGTTTGATTTTCTTCATAATCATATGCCATGTTTTAATGAATCATTGGACGCTTTTCATCTATAAACTGTTGTGTTCATTTTCTTTCCTTTTGCATTTTTGTTTGTTTAAGGATGGCTATCCCTTACACACACCCACACTCACAAATGCAGGTACCCATCCACTCCGGATTCCATGGGTGACTATTCTGCTTTAGCCTTCGATAACTCTGAAGATTTGGTCAATCATGCTGAGTACGAAGTTGACGAAGATTGTGAAGTGCCGGGAGAGTTAGCCAGACTTCTACAACAAGAAGAGAGGGCCATTCTACCTCATGAAGAGTTGCTAGAAACCATCAACTTGGGGACAGAGGAAGACATGAAGGAAGTAAAAGTGGGTGCCAACCTAGAACCAAAAGTCAATGAGCGCTTAGTGCAATTGTTGAATGATTATGTTGAAATCTTCGCCTGGTCTTATGAAGACATGCCAGGATTAAACATAGATATCATGGTTCACCGTCTCCCTACAAGAGAAGACTGTCCACCGATCAAGCAAAAGGTCCGCTGGATGAGGCCTGATATGTCTGAGAAAATCAAGGTTGAAGTAATGAAGCAATTCAATGCTGGCTTTCTGGCTGTTACCTCCTATCCACAATGAGTTGCTAACATCGTACCCGTGCCTAAAAAGGACGGCAAAGTCAGAATGTGTGTGGACTATCGGGATTTGAACAGGGCTAGCCCTAAAGACGATTTTCCACTATCGCATATCGACATTTTGGTTGACAACACAACTCAACACAAAGTTTTTTCCTTCATGGATGGATTCTCGAGATATAACCAGATCAAAATGGCTCCCGAGGACATGGAGAAAACTACTTTTGTCACGCAATGGGGTACCTTCTGCTACAAAGTGATGCCATTCGGACTGAAGAATGCGGGGGCAACTTATCAATGCGCCATGGTAGCTTTGTTTCATGATATGATACATCATGAGATCGAAGTTTACGTAGACGACATGATAGCTCATTCACAGACAGAAGAAGAACACCTTGGTCATTTGCAAAAGCTGTTTGCCAGGTTGAAGGAGTATAAGCTCAGATTGAACCCAAGTAAGTGCACTTTTGGAGTTAGGTCTGGTAAACTTTTGGGATTTACTGTCAGCAACAAAGGCATTGAGGTTGATCCAGCTAAGGTGAAGGCTATACAAGAAATGCCTGCCCCCCGTACTGAAAAGGAGGTTAGAGGATTCTTTGGATGCTTGAACTATATCGCCAGATTCATCACTCACCTGACTTCTACCTGTGAGCCAGATTTCAAACTGTTGAAGAAAGATCAGGTAGTTGAATGGAATAATGATTGTCAAGTTTCTTTTGATAAAATCATGGAGTATTTACTAGAACCTCCTATTTTGATGCCACCCGTCGAAGGAAGACCTTTAATCATGTATATGACTGTTTTAGATAACTCAATGGGGTGCGTACTGGGCCAACATAACGAGTCTGGCCGAAAAGAGAATGCCATTTATTACCTTAGCAAAAAGTTTACCGACTGTGAGACTCGCTACTCACTGCTCGAGAAAACTTGCTGCGCTTTGGTATGGGCTGCTCGCCGGCTAAGGCAGTATATGTTGACTCATACCACTTTGCTGATTTCCAAGATGGATCCGATCAAGTATATCTTCGAGAAGCCGGCTTTATCTGGAATAATCGCTAGATGGCAAATGATCCTGACTGAATATGACATCTAGTATATTACCCAAAAAGCTATAAAAAGGAGTGTACTAGCTGACCATCTATCTCATCAAGCCGTCGAAGATTACAATCTATGAGATTCGACTTCCCTGACGAGGACATCATGACATTGGACAACATTGAAGGTAACGGACCGTATGACGGACCTGAACAAGGATCCCGATGGACCCTGTACTTTGATGGTGCTTCAAATTCACTTGGCAACGACATTGGTGCGGTACTCATTTCTCCGGAAGGTTGCCATACACCCTTCACTGCCCGACTTTGCTTCAGTTGTACCAACAACATGGCTAAATATGAAGCTTGCATCTTTGGTCTCAAGGCTGCTATAGACTTGGGAATCAAATCTTTGGTCGTATTTGGGGACTCGGCTTTGGTTATCAGCCAGGTCAAAGGAGAATGGGACACCAAGCATTCTAATCTTATCCCATACAAAGAACATGTCTTAACATTGTTGCCTCATTTTGAACATATCACCTTCGAGCATTTCCCACGAGAAGAAAATCAGCTAGCAGATGCTCTGGCTACAATGTCTTCCATGTTTAAATTCAACTGGGATAACGAGGCTCCCCAAATTACCATCGAGCGAATGGACGAACCTGCGCACTGTCATCAGATTAATACCGAAGAAGTAGTGGAACAACCCTGGTTTCATGAAATCAAAAGGTATCTCCAGACTAGAGAATACCCTGAAGGAGCTTCCGTCAATGACAAAAAGTTCTTAAGGAGATTTGCCGCCAAGTTCTTCCTCAGCAATGGCATCCTTTATAAGCGCAACCATGATTGTGTTCTACTTCGTTGTGTGGACAAGGTTGAAGCAGAGTTGATCATGACCGATATACATAGTGGCACATTTGGCACCCACTTGAGCGGACATATGATGGCTAAAAAGATTCTAAGGGCAGGCTACTACTGGTGTACCATGGAAGCTGATTGTCACCAACATTCCCGTACTTGCCACAAGTGCCAAATCTACACCGACAAGGTACATATTCCTCCTGTTCCTCTCAACATTCTGGCAGCTCCTTGGCCATTCACAATGTGGGGCATTGACATGATTGGAGAGATCAAGCCTATAGCTTCCAATGGACATCGCTTCATCCTGGTGGCTATTGATTACTTCACCAAATGGGTCGAGGCAGCTTCCTATGCTTCAGTTACAAAGAATGTGGTTGCCCGCTTCATCAAGCAGAACCTCATATGCCAGTACGGTATCCCCGACAGGATCATCACAGACAACGGTACGAATTTGAACAATACTATGATCACCGCTCTATGCGAACAGTTCAAGATTTATCATCATAATTCATCTCCCTATCGGCCGAAGATGAACGGTGCTGTTGAAGCCGCGAACAAAAATATCAAGAAGATTATTCAAAAGATGACAGTCACCTACAAGGACTGGCATGAGATGTTACTGTTTGCTCTACATGGATACCGTACCACGACACGTACTTCAACAGGGGCAACCCCATTTTCTTTAGTATATGGCATGGAAGCTGTGCTACCCATGGAAGTTCAGATTCCTTCCTCAAGGATTATGATGGACGTTAGTTTGAGCGAAGACGATTGGATTCAGACCCGACTTGATCAACTTAATTTGATCAACGAGAAGCAACTTACTGCTGTTTGTCATGGTCAGACGTATCAAAAACGCATGATCAAGGCTTTCAACAAGAAAGTCAGATGTCAGGTATATCAAGTCGGAGATCTTGTAATCAAGCGAATCATCTTGCCGCAAAGTGATCCCAGGGGTAAGTGGACTCCTACTTACGAAGGACCATTTGTGATCAAGAACATCTTTTCTGGTGGGGCAATGATTCTGACCACCATGGACGATGACGACTTGCCGCACCATGCGAACGCAAACATAGTCAAAAGATACTACGCATAAAATGACCCGACAAGTTGAAAACCCGAAAGGGCGACTTGGGCAAAAATGGGCATCCCGGTGAATCGAAAACCCGAAAGGGTGGTTCAGGAAAAAATCAGGGATAAAACAAAAAAAATACGTACACTCGACAAGTTGAAAACCCGAAAGGGCGACTTGGGCAAAAAAGGGTTTCCCGGTGGATCGAAAATCCGAAAGGGCGGTCCATGAAAAAGTTAGGGAATTAAAGCGTATGACTATGTCTCGTCGGATCACTTTAAGAGCAATCTTTGCACCAACAAGCTCCAAGCTTCTGATCAACCCAATCATCAGCGGACGAAGCAACGAATGGGCAAGATATTAAGAGTTTTGAAAGGCTATAGCAGAATAGGAATCCCATGGAATTGTTACACATAGCCATCTTTCTTTTGTATAAATTTTTTCAATTTTTTCGACAACATTCTCTTACTAGGATGTCTGTCTCCTTTGTACAAAGATACTCGCAAAAGTTAATACAAATATACTTCAAAATGCAGAAAGTTGCTTGCCTTTCTTTTCTTTTTTTTTTACACTTATGTTTTATTTAAAAACGTTCAATGTTTTGTTAAAAAGGCATATGCATTTGAATATAATCACTGCTTACAAATAAAACGAAATTGAAAAAGGATAATTACTGATAGTTTGAAGGAGTAGGAAGAAATCTTTATGCCATTCTAGAAGAAATCCCCTACGATACATCATTCAGATCCTCAACAAGGCAAAATTTGGAGTATATTTCCCCAGTGAGGTTAAGCTTTAAGATCTACAACGGAGCCAGTGCAGTCTAAAACTTGATTCCCCAGCTGAGTTAAGCTTCAAAATTCCCATCAGAGTTAAAGCTTCAAGATCCCCAGTGGAGTCCGAAAACCCTGAAAACCCAATCCTCAGTGAAGCTCGAAAACCCTGAAATAAATATCCCCAGCGGAATTAGAATACTCTAAACCTTATTCCCCATCGGAGTCAAAATTTCCAACTACCAATCCCCAGCGGGAACTATTCAGTTTTCCCCAATTTCCCCAGCAGGATATCTTAAAAGTCTGAGAATCAATCAGATAACAGTTAACTCTTGGTCTTATCCTCAACTAGGAATCCCTAGTAGATTGGCATACCATTCAAGCTCCTGATTTCTCAAGCAGAGTAAACATTCTCCCCACAGATTTATTTCCCAGCAGATTGAAGATTCTCAGTCTCATTTCTCCAGCAGAAGCCTCCCAGGTTTTAACTTCCCAGTAGAGACTTTCAGAGTTTTCCTTAAGCAGTCAGCAGTCAGCAATGATTTCTCATCTTCAAAGATTTTTGGAATCCCCAGCTTTGGTCAAGGATCTACTTTCCCCGATAACAATCAAAGGTTTCATTATCTCCAATTATCAATGATTTATTTTCCTCAGCAAGACAGTTACTCAGCTTACATGCGCAACCATTACATTCATATATCATAAACGTTGATGAAACACAATTCATTGCATCATACATATCATGCAACATAACTTTGTGTTTCAGCTAACATTTTACCCTTTTCAGGATAAGATTGAAAAGCTATCATTAACAATTATTCAGATACAATATGGATACACCCCAGACACGACGGTCATTCTATTACTCATTCAGAACTTCAAGTCAAAATACAGTATGGATACACCCCAGACACGGCCGTCATTCTACTACTCATTCAGACTTCAGCAATCAGATACAAACTAGATACGCTCCAGACACGGCAACCATTTTATCTCTCATTCAGATTCAACTATCAACTACAAGTTCAGATACGCTCCAAACAAGGATGCTGTTCTGGCCTTTACACCAGCAGTTTGATCCCCCAGTGCAGTCGCCACAGAGGTCTTTCTGTCACTTATTCAGATCCCAGTTACAGTACGGATACACCCCAGACACGGCGGTCATTCTACTACTCATACAGATTGCAACTTCAGATACAGTCCAGATACGCTCCAGACACGGTTGCCATTCTGTCACTCATTCATAGTTTATCCCCAGCACACAGTTGCTCCATACGCAGATGTTTCTCTATTACCTAGATACAATACAGATACACTCCAGACACGACAGTCATTATGATATTTATTCAAAATTCAAATACAGTTACAACTCAGATACGCGCCAGACACGGACGCCATTCTTTTGCTCATACAAACTCAGTCTCCAGATGCAGTTCAATGGCATTCCAGACACGGATACCGTTTTGATGCTCATTCTTCTAACCTACAACATTGCAATTCAACAAAGATTCTTGGATGGCATCTTTAAGCCCATCTCCAGCAAGATTCTACCATCTCCAAATGGCATCTTTAAGC
The DNA here is from genome assembly GCA_948472305.1 of Vicia faba. Lineage (NCBI taxonomy): Eukaryota > Viridiplantae > Streptophyta > Magnoliopsida > Fabales > Fabaceae > Vicia > Vicia faba. The sequence goes on along the minus strand of OX451735.1, from coordinate 868,197,128 downwards.
CCATTCTCGCATCTATGTTTTGACGAGTGCAAATTTACGGGCACTCTAGTGTCCAATCCTCTTTTACCTTCGAGCCGCGAAAGGCAAACTTGCCAATCTAACTCTTCAGGTTCAAGAAGATTGAACAGGGGCAACTGTTGTACCCCAAAATTTTCCCTCTCATTTCATCAACATTTCTCATCACAAGACTCTTGGAACTCAAGATCAAGCTAGGGTTTGCTCTGCTCAAGACACCTCCTTGCACTGTTGACCTAAATTAGGGTGTGAGTTTGCACAGGGATATTTTGACCTACAATGCCCAAAGTGACTTTCATACTTCATGTTGGACTCACAAGTTTGTCCATACCAAGTTTCAAGCCTTGATTCAAATTTTTGCCCAGTCAATTGGACAGTTGACCTAGAAATCAGCTGTATTGGGGAAAAAATCAACTGTGGCCAATTGACAGTCAAACCTCATGAAATTTGACCCACATCAACATTATGAAATCATATGAACCATTTGATCAAGTTTGGATCATAATTCCACAAGAAATTTGATCAGATCACCAAAAGGGCAAAATGGTCATTTTTAGGGTTTTGACTGCACAAAGGCAATTTTTGACTGTTTGACCTAGCCAATGGAAAATTAAGCTCACACATGGACTCAAGGACTCAATGACATTGTTTTGACCCATTCAACAAGTTCAAAAGATCTCAAATGCATGGGATTGACAGATGAATTTTTCAGTCAACTGATCAAAATTTGACTGTACACTAAAAAGTCAAACTTTGACTTTTTGGTCAAAATCAAGTGCCAATAGTTATTTTTCATCAAGACATGTCAAATTATGAAACTTGTTCATCAAGAAACCCAAAAATGCAAATTAGGGTTTAAAATGGAAAAATTTCATAACTTAGAATTTTTCTAAGTTATGGAATTTTCTTATTTTTTCCTAACTTTGTCCCATTTTTCACCAAGATGCAAATGGATTAAAACAAAACTTGCAACATTAAAGTTGTAGTACATCACAAAGTCTACAACTTTGATTCACAAAGTTTTCTCAAAATAGGCTTGTATCTCAAGTTATGATTTTTGGAACAAGGGTACCTAAAACTTTTAACTTAGAGAAATTTTGCCCTAGTTTAGGCAGGATTTTGACCCATCTTCTTGGCCACTTTTCACATAGTTCCACTTGGAGTTTAAAGTTTCATTTCAAAGATGGATTATAGTACATTTTCCAAGCTTTCCAAATTGTCCAAGAACTCCTCAAACACCCTTGTGGTTAGAGAGAATCGAATGCTTGAAGTTGGCAAAAACTCACTTTTGTCCATGACCAATGCATGTTCATACAAACTTGCATTTTCAAATCAGCATGCTTGGTACTATCTTGCAGGCCTCAGAACCAGTTTATACTCCATAATTTAATGCATAACCATTGAGCTAAGGTATTATCTTGTTCATTTGGACATTACATACAAGACTAATCCCTATTTGGAAAAAGGTAAAATGCCATTTTTGTAAAGTTGCACTTTATGTCAAAACAAGATCCTTGAGGCATCGAGCCATATCTCTGAGGCAAGATTAAGTCTACCAATTCCAAGAACCAAGAGCAAAAGATGCAGCATGATATAGGGCTTGTACAAGCTTGCATTGAGAACATACACACTCTTGCTTCAAGTAGAAGAAACTTGCAAAATACAAGCCATCTCTCACATCTGTAAAAACCAACTTACACAAACATTGTAAACAAGTTTCATACCTCCCAACAAGCCAGAAACACGACCCCTTTGCCTCTCAAACTCCCTTGTACACAGAATCACTATTTTTCTGCAAAATAGGGAAAGCCCTGCAGAACCATCTCCATCTCCATTCTCCCTCGTGCGTTTTGCCTCAAATTTGTTCCAATACCTTCCACTCAACTCACCTGAACTATCCCAGGCCTCCATTGCTAGTTGTAACACCATTAACACACATTGTCATTTTTGTTTCAAAGCTTTGCAGGTTGAGTTCTGTGGCACGATTCAAGCCATTTCAAAACAAAGTAAGCATTGAGAAAGCTTCCTTGGACTTCAGGCAAGCTCAAAAGAAGCTCAAGCACCCTTGAAAGTTGCTGCATTGGCCAACTCGAAGTCAACTGAAACAGGTATTTCATGGACTTCTATCTCTCTATTTAGGAATAGTTAGGCTTAGGTTTGTGAATGAAATATGTTGTACTCATAGCCCTGAAGCCATACATATGCTTAGTTTTCATTTACATTAATCGTGCTAGGAGAATTTCACCCATGAACTTTCTGAAAAAACTAGGTTAAGAATTAGGGCCAGAGAAATTCTCTCTGGTCTTTGAGAGTTGGCTTAAGTTTTTTATATGGTTGAATTCGTTGTTTGATGCTCTACAAGTTTCATGTTATGAGTTTTGTCAAAAAATCAAAGAATCAGGAGATAGCCATTGATGTACAGAACGCGTGTTTTGTGAACAAGAGGAAGAAGATGAAGTCTGACTGGGCTGGGCCTGGTTGTTTTTTGCTTCTAACACCCCATTTTTCAGTTTACACCCCCCTGGCCCATTTATTTGAATATTTGTCATTTTGATATTTTTATTTTTTATTCTGACTTTATTATTTTTTGTCCAAATATAAAAAATGCCAAAAAATTATTTTCTATATTTTTCATATTTTATTTGATATTTATTTTTATTTTACTAGTATAAACATGTAAATAATCTATTTTCTTTTTATTAAAACTCAAAAATAATATAAAAAAAATACTTATCTTCATTTATTATTTTTATTTACACTTGAAAATATTTTATTGAAATATACACATTTTTTGTAAATAATTAATTTTTATTTTTATATATTTAATATGTTTAATATATATATATATATATATATATATATATATATATATATATATATATATTATTTAATTAAATAATTAGGACAAAAATATAAAAAAAGAATACATTTTCATTTTATTAATATTTTACACTAAAAATATCTTTTTTACAATATACTTTTATTTTTTGTATAAATTAATATATTATTGTATATAATTAATAAATAATACTATTTATTAAGAATTAGGGTTTTTGCCCTAAATAACAAAATAATTAAAATTGGCTTTCTTTTTTAATTTTATTTTATTATTTTTACTTCACATTGAAAAATACTTTTTACATACATAAAAATCTTTTTTTTGCATAATACATTTTATTTGAATATTTATTTAATTGTATTTATTTAAATATTATATTAGGCCTTGTACATTCGATTTGGTTGTAATAATTTAGAATTTAATTTCTTGTCAAATACCCCCAATTCAAATTTGTACCCCCCTCTCTATATCATGTTGTAATAGTGTAGCATTTAAATTCTCGCACATTTAAAAGCTTTCAATTATGCCATGCTTAGACTTAGGGTTTGTATGCAAAAAATCAAATTAACAAATAGCTTGACCTAATTCAAGATAACATGCATGAAAACAAACACAATGCACACTTGCACCCCTAGGGTTTCAATCCACTTGTTGCCTTCAAAAATGGGCCATGATTGCATGTCAAGTACTTTGGCAAAACAAAAAAAACAAAACAAAAAGATCATAGTCCCTCGATGACGCTATCTGAGTTGCCTAAACAAAATGATCAAGTCCCTTAAGAAAAATTGCGAAAAATACTTGACACTATTGCTATCATGGTCTATACGATGACCTGCGCCTGTCCCGTTTAACATCCTAACACAAGGTTGTTCACCAAATAAAATGGTAAAGCAACACTGTTAAAAGGGTTAAAAACATAAGAAAGATCTTTGAGTAAAATAGGGTAGACAATTCTTAGTTACTTGATCAAACTTGCAAAAACATCCTTGCTATTTCTTAAAAAACACACTTCACAACACAATTTCAAAACCCTACTTTCAAACATTGAAAACTTTTCAAAAGACAAAAACACCTTTGTATACATTCAAACAAGAATCATTACAAAGGTTGCCACAATAATGGCCTCTTTTCAAAACATCTTTCAAAATCACACAATAAAGCACCATTTCAAACAATTGAAGAGCACCATTTCAAACAATTGAAAAGCAAAGCAAGTGATCTAAGCAAGTAACTAAGAGCTCATGGATAACCATGGATAGAAAGGGTGCTAGTACCTTCCCTTTCTATAATCTACTCCCCGAACCCAAGAAAACATCTCAAAGGTCTTTCCTGTGCTTTTTGACCTTTCCTTAGGATAAAATAAAAAGTCGGTCGTGACTCTTGCTAAACCGAAACATTTGCGAACGCAAACGCAAAATCCCAAGTCAGTTCTCCCACCGTATCACAGGGAGGCTATGTTGGGATTCTGAGGAGGGTCCCTTAAAATAACCAGCTTGGCCTCCAACATGTGCTGCAGTGCTTGAGACAAAGACATGTTAATTTTGGTGAATCGTCTTTTGGGCTTGCTTTGCCTTTGCTGATTTTCTGGTTGAAGTCGTTGTTGGGCTCGTGATGTGGCAGCAAATTGGGAAGGTCTTCTGTCTTCTTGTCTCATGGGAGGGAGAGCCGTGACTTGATTTCCAATCCTGATTGTTTTCCCCATACGGTTGCAACCGTCTTGACAAAGTTGGTTGACAAGAACTTTCAGCTCTTCTTTTCCTTGAGCCAGATTTTGGATAAGATCCATCTGGCCCACCAGCTGTCCCATCATTTGGACCCTCATTATGGCTATTTCAGTTTGTAGCCTTTCCAACTGATCGTCCTTGGTGCCCTCCGGATTCCCCATGACTATGCCCCTTGTGAGGAGAGCTTTCACCTCTTCTTGCCCCTTGGACAAGTTCAAGAACATCTCTCGGAGTTGAGCATTTTGAATTTGAATGCTCTTGATGGTTTGTTCTAAGGCCATCTCTACTGCAATAAATAGTAGGAAGATAAGGAAACCTGTATGGGAGAAACCTGTTATGATATGATGCATGATACGTGGATGCAATGTTTTCAAGGATCTCGCGGGATAAACACGAGAAGATGTTAGAATTTGAGAGTTGATCCACAGCTTTTATTGGAAAACTTTGTATTGGAGGATGTCCTTCCATGAGAATCAAGCTCACCATGTCAAGTGGGTCATAGCCCTTGACTCAAGTTTGTTGTAATTGATCTTTGACGGCATTTGTTTAGAGGAAAATAAATCCTCTTGCCCCCTGGGTAGACGTCTGGTTCAACATGACCCTGCATCAAAGACCCTCGAGATCCTTGAAATGGTTATTGAAAGTGCTATGGTATGATGTTATGTACATATATACAAGGTAAGCAAGTTTATATACAAATAATCATATTCACACAAAGCAAACAAGTCCTTAGTTTTAGGCTTGTATGGGGTTTTATAGGTAAGTACCCTCTTGAAGTTTAGTTGGCTCAACATGCCCTAGTTAATAGTAACCGGGTTCTAAGGAGCTCAATATCACCGAATTGTTTCCTTGGTCATTGTTTCAGCTCAAGCCTCTTTAATGGCGACCGAAATATCCCAAGAAACCAAACCTCAATGAGTGTAGTATCGAGTATCTACCAACTTCGGACTGCACCAAAGTCGGTCATCTCACTACATCCTAAAGGCCAAGTTAGTCAAGTAAAGATTCTAGAAGTTCATTAGTGCTTCATGACATCACTAAGTGGCTCCGTATTCTCTTTGATTAACTCAAAGGCTACCGGTACCCACAAATATGTCACACTAACATAGCTATTGTTTAGACCATGTCGGTATACCCCGCACAGTTTCCAAAACGTATTGCTATTTAACTATAACGTATCCCAAATCCGGGTAGAGGATTCAAACCCAAACAAAGAACCATAATGTAAAGCATACAAGTCAAACAATGTAAGCAAATAAATTTGATCTAGCCCTAAGGTAACCCCACTTTTAACACATTCCCCAATAGAGTCGCCAGTTCTGTGATACGGTGGGAGAACTGACTTGAGGTTTTGCGTTTGTGTTCGCAAATGTCGCGGTTAGCAAGATTCGCCACCCACTTTTCTTTTATCCAAAAGGAAAGGTGAAAAAGCACAGGAAAGACCTTTATAGATGTTTCTTGGGTTCGATGGGATTATGAAAAGGGAAGGTATTAACATCCTTTTCATTCATGGTTTTTCATTGGCTCTTAATTACTTGCTAGATCACTTGCTTTTGTTTGAATGTGCTTGTGGTGTATGTTTTGAAAATATTTTTGAAAATGGAACTTCGTAATGGTTCTTGTTTCTATAAGAACACCTACAAAGTGTTTGTTTCAAAAATAGTTCAAAGGTGTGTTTGTGAGATGTGTTTTTGAAAGTATTTTGAAAATGGAACTTTGTAACGATTCTCGTTTCTATAAGAATGCATACAAAGTGTTTATTTCGAAAATAGTTCAAAGGTGAGAGAGTGGGTGTATAAAAATGTTTTTGTTGTGAGTAAGCGAGTAACTAAGAGCCAATCTACCTACTCGAAAGGTCTTAAATGTGCTTTTCCTCCTCCTTTAGATGTGGCTATCTTACCATTGATTTGGTAAGAAGCCCCATCGTTGGATGTGAAGGGACGGGCGTTGGGACGTTTGTATAGTCATAGAAGGCAACATATGGGACAATTTAGCAATGTCATTTTAGGGACTAGATCATTTACCGAAGGCGACATCGAGGGTCATCGAGGGACTAAGATCCTTTTTTTATTGAAGGGTTTTGCTAAAACACCCATGCTCGAGGGACATGACTATTTTCCGATAGGCAACAAAGTGGAGTAACCCTAGGGTGTGCATATGTGCAAAGTGTGTTTGATTGCATGCATTTTTGTCTTTGATTAGGGGTTGTCTACTTGTTGGTTTTATCTTGCCATACACGCCTAATTACTAGCATTTGTACAGAAGTAATAAAAAGTTCAAAAAATAAATCCTACACTATTACAACCATATTGAAAGGAAAGAAAATGTAAAGGCAAAAATGAAATAAAAGCAAGAAAAAATGAAGGTCTTTCGACCCAGGCAGTATCACCCTTCGACTTGCATTTTGTTGGCCTCCTTTGATTGGGGCTAGCACCAGTGAGGTCCTGTCCTTCGATTGGCCTGGAAGTCAGTGTATGGCGAAGCCTTCTGGTTCTGCCTTGTTGTCTTCTCCGACTGGAGGTCGAAATCAGTGAGGGAATGCCTTTCGACTGAGCCTGGAAGTCAACATGGTTTTCCTCCTGGTTGTCTCTTTTGTTTGACCTAGAGAAAGGGGGCAGAAGCCAGAAGCTTTGTTTCCTATTTCCTGTTTCCTGTTTCTTTCATTTCAAGCATTAAATGGCAACATGGCCTGAGGCGATGCTAGTATTTGTCTTGTAAACAGTTTAATAGTTAAAGCAAGTTTAGGTAAACAGAAAGCGAAACGAAAGGGTTAACTCTAAAAAAAATATGTTAAAAGGGTGGAAACGAAGGGAACAATGGTATATACATGCTTGAAACGAACGAAAAGATTATTTACATGTTATGCCATGAAACAAAAAGTTCAAAGGTAAGAATAACTTACCTTGCTTCAGGCCTTGAATGGATGTGGGACCTTGAGTGGAGGCCAAGGATGCTGGAGTCGAAAGAGGGGGTCAATAGCTGTACTTGGAACGCTGGATTCGAAGGAAGAGAAAAAGCAAGTGTGATGCTTCTTTGATTCGAAGGAGACTGAAGTGTTGTTGTTCTTCAGAATCGAAGGAGATGAATGTGTGATTCTGGGCTTTTTGTGATTTCTCAAGTGTTTGATGAACTTGAGAGTTTTTGTTGTGTTTGAGAAAATTTGGGGGATTCGTTCCTCTGGTCCATAAGATCCTACTGGCGCTTTGCAACAATTCCTCTATTTATAGAGAAAAAGAATGGACATGTTTGAAGTAGCCAGCCTTGCAAAACAATAAAATAATAGGTAACGTGAAAGGTACAAGTATGGGGGGGGGGGCTGTTGGCAGTTGAGGTGCAGAAGATGTGACTTATGCTTCTATCCTTGCTTGTGCTCAGACCAAAATTAGGTTGAAAGTTGATTTTGTGACTAAAGTACTCTCTATGAAAAGAAAGAGTATGTAGCCTTTACCCAAGAATAGTAGTATCTAAAAGACAAAGTTTAAAACCCTTGTACAAGCCTCTGATTATGTAAAGATTTGGAAGCAACATAGCCTGGAAAACGAGATTTGGTCTTGAGTCAAATGCAAGAGTGAGATCGAAGCACACCTGTTCAAAGGAAGCCTTTGCCTCAGTTGAAGCTTGTCGTCGAAACAAGCTAACTCGAAGGAAGCTATTTCCCAGTCGAAGCTTGGATCAAAGCAAACATATTGCCCAATTGAAAGCTCGTGTTCGAAGGAAGCATGTTGCCCAATCGAAGCATGTGGATTGAAACAAACATAAGGAGAGTAATTTCCTTGTGTCTTTTTAGCATGAGGGAAGTTCCTTGCTTCTGAATCGAAGGGTGTTCCTTCAAGGGGAACAAGAACTTAGTCAAATCTTGTATGAAGATATCTCTTGGCTCAAACGAAACTTGTGAGAGGCAAAGTCTGCTAGAGGCCCTTGGTGCAAGTAGAATCGAAGGATGTTTCAAGTCCAAACGAAGGATGCATGCAGGCATCAGACTTGTCCAGTCGAAGCAGGCTTGTAGGCAGTAAACTTGTCCAAGTCAAAGTAGGCTTGCAGGCAGCAGACTTGTCCAGTCGAAGTAGGCTTGTAGGCAGTAAACTTGTCCAAGTCGAAGTAGGCTTGCAGGCAGAAGACTTGTCCAGTCGAAGCAGGCTTGTACGCAGTAAACTTGTCCAAGTCAAAGTAGGCTTGCAGGCAGCAGACTTGTCCAGTCGAAGGGCTGAGTCGAAGGAGACCTGTTTTCCTCCAAATTTGTAAAAATGTTATTTTTATCTATTTTCTCCCTTTTTGTTAGTTTTCTTTTAATTTTGGTACTAGAAAACCCCAATGCACTTGTGCAAGCTTGAACCTTGAAAATCCTTGTAAGAAAAGCCTTGAGAATTGAGAGGGAAAATTTTGGGGTACAACAGGATGCCATTCTGATACTCATTCAGATTCAACTTTCAGATACAGTTCAGATACGATCCAGAGATGGATGTCATTCTGACACTCATTCAACACATGTTTCAAATACAGTTTAGATACAATCCAGAGACGGATGTCATTCTGACACTCATTCGACACATGTTTCAAGTACAGTTCAGATACGATCCAGAGACGGATGTCATTTTGACAATCATTTAACACATGCTTCAAGTACAGTTCAGATATGATCCAGAGACGGATGTCATCCAGACACTCATTAAATACATGTTCAAGTACAATCACGACATAGATCCATCCACAAAATCTTCGTATGTACTTTTTCCTTCATGGTACAAGGGGCAGAGACAGTTGGAAGCAAAGTCACTATCACATACAAGCCAGTGATACCTACATTCCCCACAGAGCCGAGACACCCAAGGTCCGACCTCCGTATCCCCAAGCAGGAATTCCTTCCCTAGCTGGCTCTTTCAGAAAGCTAATATATGTATTCCCCAATCGAGCTTTATAATCAATTTATAAAGTTTTTCTCCCGAGCAGAGTTTATTTCTCTGACAGCGGAAGCTCAATCTCCAACAGAGCTTTTCTCTCCAGCAATGGAAGTTCATCCCCAACTGAGTTTATTTCTCCAAATCTGCAGATTTTCCAACAGAGTACCTCTCTTCACCCACAGAGTCACTCCCCCGCAGGGTTATCCTCAGACAGAGTCTCTCCTGATAGAATATTCTCAAGCAGAATGGATGTTAATCTCCAGCTAATCATCTTCTGTCACTATCCCCAGCAGGAACAAAGAACTCAACTCCTTATACTCTCCAGCAGCTGTCCAGGATTTATTCTCCCCATCCAGAGAATATCACAAGAACATTGCATATCCATACATCATGGCATGCGCATACGCATTAAACAACACAATCTCATTTATTTTGAGAACATCATTACTCAATGCATTTCATACATCATGACATTACACACGACTAACTCTTTACCTTTCAGGGAAAGATGCAATCAAGTTCTCACGAGTTCTCTCTGGTTCAGTCAAACTGACACTAAGGTTTCTATTCCAGTTGAAGATATTCCAACATTTTTTTCTGGTTCAGTCAAACCGACACTAAGGTTTCTATTCTAGTTGAGGATGTTAAGACTTTCGTCTGGGTCAGCCGAATCACCGCTAAGATTCCCCTGATTTCTATGTCAGGCAAAGTTAATCTGAGACCTCTCCCGGGATCAGTCAAATCGATACTAAGATTTCTCTGCCAGTTGAAGTTATCACAAGTTTTCCCTGGTTCAGTCGTATCGATATTAAGATTTCTATTCCAGTTCAAGCTATGAAGCCCGAAAATAAACCGAATAACAACTTAATTCCCCCACCATACCGTGAAGCCCGAAAATCGACCGGATAACAGTATAAGAGACTATGAAGCCTGGACCTGACCAGATAGTGGTATATCTCAGATTCAAGCTGTGAAGCCTGGAAATCGACCGGATAATATCTTGATTTCTCCAAAATACTATGAAGCCTAGAATCGACCAGATAATGGTATAAGACACCGTGAAGCCTGGCGCATGACCAGATAACGGTATAAGACACTGTGAAGACTGGAGCACGACCAGATAGCAGCAAGAGACACTGTGAAACCTGGAAATCGACCAGATAACAATATGCGGTACTGTGAAGCTTGGAATTCGACCAAATAGCAGTTTAGTCAGCCAATTACTTTGAAGCCCAGAAATCGACCGAATATTAGTATGCCTTAAATTCAAGTTGAAACCCGGATGCGACCAGATAATCACTTAATTCCTTCTGAAGCCTGGAACACGACCAAATAAGAATTGAGAAATTGCAAAGCCTGGATTACGACCAGATAGTAAGTTTAAATCTCATCTCCCCAGTAAGTCACTGTGAAACCTGGAGCACGACCATATAATAGTTAATCTTATTATCCTCAGCAAATCGCTGTAAAGCCTGGAGCACAACCAGATAGAAGTTCACTTTCACCTCCTCGATTAAGAGATGATTCCCTAGTAGAGTAATAGATAAATGAAGCTCCTAAAATTCTATTTCTCCCAAGACAGAGACCAACATTCCTCGGAAGATCCCTCCTCGATGACATGAACATGAATTCTCATTGAAGGAATATCTCATAAAATCAACATTCTTCTGGATGGCATCTTTAAGCCCGTCTCTGACGACTCTCCGTCATCATCCTGGATGGCATCTTTAAGCCCATCTCCAACGATCTTCCGTCATCTTTTCCAAATGGCATCTGTAATCCCATTACCGATACTACCTACACAGTCCAGTACCATCTAAGACGAGTGCAAATTTCTGGGCACTTAGTGTTCAATCATCTTCCACCTTCAGACTATGAAAGGCAGACAACCAATCTACATCCTCAGGTTTAAGAAGATTGAACAGGGGCAGCTGTTGTACCCCAAAATTTGCCCTCTCATTTTACTCAACACATGCCCATTGAGGTCCTCAAATTGCTCAAGGATGCCCAAGAGTTGATCAGACAAACTCCCTCCTAAGGCAATGTACCTCAAATTAGGGTTTCCATCTTCATCAGGTTGGGGGAGCTCCAAAGGTCCCAGATGCCATCCATGGTCCTAATTGTTAGAACAAGATTAGTTCTGATCTATCTCAGAGTTTTGATGATAACAATAAATTATATTTTAGATAATTTATACTCTGATGAACGTATTTGAATGTTTCAGATAATGTTCTGACAGAAGCATTTTGATGTGCTGAGCTAAAAATTATATGAAGAAGTTCTTTAAATGAAAGAACTATTTGCTTTAAGCGCAACTGCTGATGCTGACTCTGGTAAGACAATTATTTTAATTGCATCTTCTAACACTTAGCAGGATTCCTTGTTCAGAAGATTACTTGAAAGAAAGTGATGTTCAGAAGTTTATTTGAAAGCAAGCGATGATCAAGTTCTTAGCAAACAAAGAATTGTTTAGAAGAAAAGCAAACACGTTATGAATACAAGACGTTGAAGCAAGTTCTGAAAGAATGTAAAAGCCAAATTGTCTTGTCAAGCTTCAGGAAACATATTCTTACAAGTGCCGTTTGCTCATTTAATGCAAAGACGGTTGTATGCACTCAAGTGTCTACGCTAGTTCTTGGAAAATGGAATAGTGCAAAGAAACACGCAAGCATTTAATGCTCTCCACTTTTTGAAGGCAACAACGGTCATTTTGTTCTTACTATATATAGAAGGACATTTATTGCAAGCTAACTAACCAATCAATTTAAAAAAAAAGGAAGCAAGAAACTACGTGAAAAATTCCGGGCTCACAAACTCTTTGTTCATACACTTTGTGCAATTTATTCTAAGTGAAAAATCACAGTTGTGATATAGCTTGATTAGAAGCAAACTTAATTTCACTATCTGTAAAGATTAAACTCTTGTAATTGTTCCTTGAGAGACCAAGTTTGGTCAGATTTTTCAAGTAGACTAGGACTAGATTTAAGTCTTAGTGGTGTTAGTCACTTGTAAGATTACTTGTGCATTGTTAGTCACAACAGTTGTTGTGTGTTTGTAATCAGTTGATTATAGTGGATTAAGTCCTTGTTGAGAAAGGAGAAATCACCTTGACGGATGAACTGGAGTAGTTTGAGTTCAAACGAATCAGGATAAAAATAACCTTGTCTTTCCATTATTGTTGAGCTTTGTTTTGAAAATAAAAAGAGTCACTTATTCAACCCCACCTTCTAAGTAATTTCTTACCCCTTCAATTGGTATCAGAGCTTGATTCTGAGCACAACACTTAACTGTGTCAGGAAAAGATCGAGAAGAAAACACAATGGCCGCTGAACAAAACAACAATAGTTACAACAAACCTCCTGTATTTGATGGAGAAGATTTTGAGTACTGGAAAGATAGACTAGAAAGTTTCTTTCTAGGTCATGATAGTGATCTATGAGATATAGTCTTGGATGGTTACACACATCCTACAGACTCAGAAGGAAACAATGTTTATAGAAAAAATATGGATAGACAACAAAAAACTGATTTCAAAAATCATCATAGAGCTAGAAATATTTTTCTAAATGCTATCTCTAAAGTTGAATATGAAAAGATTACAAATAGAGATACTGCACATGATATGTTTGAGTCTCTTAAAATGACTCATGAAGGAAATGCTCAAGTGAAGGAGTCCAAAGCTCTGGCTCTCGTCCAGAAGTATGAAGCCTTCAGGATGAAGGAAAGTGAATCTATAGAAGATATGTTCTCAAGGTTCCAAACTCTGATTGCTGGCTTGAGAGTTCTGAACAAGGGATATTCTAAGGCAAATCACGTTAAGAAGATCATCAGAAGATTACCCAGAAGATGGGCACCTATGGTGACTGCTTTCAAAGTTTCAAAAGATCTGAACAACGTGTCTCTTGAAGAACTCATCAGTGCTCTCAGAAGTCATGAGATAAAACTTGATGAGCACGAGCCTCAAGAGAAAGGTAAGTCCATTGCCCTTAAATAAATTATAAAATATGAAACTAAAGATTTTCAGGGTAAAGAAGAAAACTCTGAAGAATTTACTTCAGAAGAAGATGAACTATCCTTGCTCTCCAGAAGGATCAATCAGCTGTGGAAGCACAAGTAGAAGAATTTCAGAAATTCCAGAAGAACAGTAAATGACTCTGAACAATCCTCTGGACACAGAATATCAAGTAACAGAATCATTACCTGCTATGAATGCAATAAACAAGGTCACTACAAAAGTGAGTGTCCAAGGCTTCAGAAGGAGAAGCATAAAGGGAAGTTAGTTAAATAAAAGAAGAAAAATCTTATGGCAACATGGGATGATTCTAAATCTTCTGAAGACGAAACAGAATCTGAAGATGAACAAGCCAATATAGCTCAAACCGACAACTTATCAGATGTCTCAGAATCCTCTGAATCAGAATTAGAATCAGAATCAGACACTGAAGAAGTATTCCCTGACTTCACTGTTAATTTCACTAAAGCTGAACTAGGAGAAAGTCTGAGTGGAATTCTGGAAAGATATCAGCAACTTCAAGTCAAATTCAGGAATCTGAAAAAGGATCTTGCTTCTGACTCTGAAGTAACTAAGAGTCTGAGATCAGAAAACTCTGAGTTAAAAGAAAATATTTCAAAACTAGAAAATGATTTACAAAACTCTCAGAAGGAAATAATCTCAAAAGATCCTAGTAATGTTGATAAGATCATAAAGAAATATGATCAAAGCTTTCAGAAGTTTCTAGCTAAAAACATAGATAGAAGCAAAATGGCTTTAATGATCTATGGAGTTAGCAAGAAATACAAAATAGGTATAGGATACAAAGGTAAAGTAACTCAGCCTAAGAAAGTTAAGGATCTGGTTATCAAACGTACTCCTCTCTATTCTCACTTCACCACTGGGCACACACATCACATTAAATATACATCTTACTCTGGAAAATCTTATGTTAAACCAAAGTTCAAATAGAACTTTAAATACTTTAACCCAAGAGGACCCAAAAAGATGTGGGTACCAAAAGACAAAATCATCTATGTTGCAGATATTTTTAACAGCAAGGTTGATACTCCAGTACTAACACCTGGACTCTGGATGCTCTCTACTCATGGAGGAAAGAAAGCATATGTTCCATAGCCTAGAATCTAAAAGATTCTAAGGTTTCAGAGGTAATCAGAAACAGAAAATTACTAGCTCTGAAACTATTGGAAACAAGAATGGAAATACAACATCAAAAGCTCTGAACAAAGCATGTCTAAAAGGAAAGTTTTCAGAACTTTCTTTTAAATAAAAAATTGTTGATTCTTCCTCTAGGCTTCTAGAAAGATCTTATATTTCAATATTTTCGAATATACTTGTTTTATTCTGAACAAGTTTGATTCTAAAGCACAAAGATGTTTTCTGCTTGGATATTATGAACACTCAAAAGGCTATAGAGTATACAACTCAGAAACTCTGATTGTTGAAGAATCAATCAAAGTCAGGTTTGATGATAAGCTTGGCCAACAACAGCCAAAGCAAATTGATTTTTCTGTAGGTACAGAAGATCATCCCTCAAACTCTGAAACTTCAGAAGCAAAGGAAGACTCAGAAGATCATCCTCTTGACAATGCTCTGGATAATCTCAGAATTTCTGATCAACCCACTCAGAAAAGGTTTCCTAGAATCTCTTCAGTTCATAAAGAAGACATAATAATTGGAAGAAAAGAAGATCCCATCAGAACAAGATCCTCTCTTAGAATCAATGAAGATTCATTGTTTGGTTTGGTTTCTCTGATTGAACCAACTTCCATTGATGAAGCTCTGGAAGACAATGATTGGATCTTAGCAATGCAAGAAGAACTCAATCAATTCTCCAGAAATGATGTATGGGATCTAGTTCCCAGACCCAAAGGATTCAACATTATAGGAACCAAATGGGTTTTCAGAAACAAACTGAACGAGCAAGGAGAGGTGATCAGAAACAAAGCACGACTGATTGCACAGGGTTATAGTCAACAAGAAGGAATTGATTATAATGAAACCTTTGCCCCAGTCGCCAGGTTACAGTCTATTATATTATTAATTTCTTTTGCTGTGCAAAATAACATTTCATTATATCAAATGGATGTTAAAAGTGCATTTTTAAATGGCTATATAGAAGAAGAAGTTTATGTCCATCAACCTCGTGGATTTAATGATTCAAAACATCCAGAACATGTTTTTAAATTAAAAAAGTCTTTGTACGATTTAAAACAAGCTCCCAGAGCTTGGTGTGATCGTCTAAGTAATTTTCTTTTAGAAAAAGATTTTACCAGAGGGAAAGTGGACACAACTCTTTTCAGAAAGACATTTAAAAATGATATTTTAATTTGTCAAATTTATGTTGATGATATAATTTTTGGAACCTCTAATATCTCCCTTGGAAAAGAATTTGCTGAGACCATGCAGGCAGAATTTGAAATGATCATGATGGGAGAATTGAAGTTCTTTCTGGGAATTCAAATCAACCAGACTCCAGAAGGTACTTACATACATCAGACGAAGTATGTTAAAGAACTTATGAAGAAATTTCAAATGTCAGAAAGCAAAGATGCCAAGACACCAATGCATCCAACCAGCATTCTGGGAAAAGATGAGGTAAGTATGAAGGTAGATCAGAAGCTCTATAGAGGTATGATTGGATCCGTTCTCTATCTGACTGCATCTAGACCTGATATACTATTCAGCGTGTGTTTATGTGCTAGATTCTAATCAGATCCTAGAGAATCTCACTTAACTGCTGTTAAGAGAATTCTTAGGTATCTGAAAGGTACTACTAACCTGGGTTTGTGTTACAGAAGATCACAAGATTACAGACTAGTAGGTTATTATGATGCTGACTTTGCTGGAGATAGAATTGAAAGAAAGAGCACCTTTGGAAGCTGCCAGTTTCTAGGTGACAATCTTATCTCGTGGTACAGAAAGAAGCAAGCAACAATTGCACTTTCAACCACAGAAGCTGAGTATATATCTGCTGCTAGATGTAGTTCTCAGATGATTTGGATGAAAAGTCAACTAGAAGATTTTAATCTTTATGAAAGTAAGATTCCTATCTTCTGTGATAATACTTATGCTATTTGTCTTTCTAAAAATCCAATTTTACATTCTAAATCTAAACATATTGAAATTAAATATCATTTTATAAGGGACTATATTCAGAAGGGTATTCTAAATTTAATTTTTGTAAAAACAGACCATCAATGGGCTGACATTTTTACCAAACCCTTTTCAGAATATAGATTTAAATTTATTTTGATAAATATTTGTATGGAATTATGTCCTGAATAAAATAATATTTATCTTCTGTGTTTGACTTCAGAATATTCTGAAATGAATGTTCTGATTAACAACTCTTCAGAAGTTAGAAGAGAAGTTACATCAGAAGCTATATGAAAAGTTCTGAAATGTTCTAACGTTTCATTTCTAAGTATAGTCCAGAAATTCATTAGAACAAACAGATGTCCCATGCAACCTTCGGGAGATGAACACGTGGTGTATTTCTGAAAGGTCACGCGTGCAAAAGCTACTGACGCCGTTCTAGGTAACTGTTATGATTAACTTTAATCTCACGTTTTCCCCTAATTTTGCAAAATCATTAAATACCTGTAATGATGAGATTCGTTTTAAATTCTTTAAAAAAAATTTCAGTTTTATTTCTAAACCTATTTCTGAAACTTTTTCATATAAATACTTTTGGAAAAAACCCTTTTCATTTTTTACCGTCTCTTTCAAAACTCAAACGTTTGTGTTTTTTCTCTAAAACCCTTTTTCATATCTCTTCTCTAAGAGCTCCAATGGCTTCCTCCTCTACCCATTATGAGAACATCCACTCTGAGCAATACATCGTTCCTGAGAGAACAACTCTCATTCCTGTAGACAGCTTGGAAGTGTTAAGTGAGTTAATGGTGGATTTTGAGAATCTAAGAGAAAATGGTTTTGATTTGATTCCTGCTGTTAAGTTTCAAGGTTGGGAAAACTTTTTTGATCGTCTTGTTGGTCCAGTTTTTCCACACCTTGTGAAGGAATTATGGATACATGCAATTGCAACCCCTAAAGTTATCCTCTCTTTCATAATGGGTAAGGAAATCTCCATTACTGAAAATCAAATCAGAAAGTTGCTAGATTTTAAAGGACTTGGAGTAACAGGTATTCCAAGTGGAAGAATGGAAATGTCAAAGGTCTACTCAGAAATTTTCACAAATGGTCAAGGATCTTCTAAAGTTAGGGACTTGAAAAATAAGTACAAGATTTGGGCAAGAATAATCCATGGGTGTATTCACCACAGGAAGGAAACCAACTCTCCAGATTACATTAATACTGATCAACAATACTTGTTGTTCTGCCTTGGAACAAATGTAAAAATTGATTTGCCTTATCTACTGTTTGAACATCTCTGGAATCATGTAAAAAAGACTAGGGAATCTGAAAGGATGAAAAACCCCAAATCCAAAAGGAATTGGATTCCTATGGGTAGATTAATTTCTGACATTCTGACTAAGAATGGTCTGATTACTCACCTAGATGAAGCTAATCTTCTGGGGGAGCTAGAACCTACTTGTGGAAAGGTTATGACTAGAAAAAATTTAGTGAAGAGGAAGATTATAGACAAGCTGCTGGTAGAACCAACGTCGTATGTGTCAGCAACTGTTAAGAGAAGGAGGATTCCAATTGCTGATTTCCCTTTGTTCAACTCAGGAGATCATCCATGCATCATCCTACATTACATTGAAATTTGTAAAGAGACTGGAACACCAATTGATCCTGTCTGGATGCAAGGAAGACACGAAGCTGCTCCAGATGTTGTTCTTCAGCAACCTTTGAAGAGGAAAGTTATTGAAGGACCTTCTGCCACACCTCAGAAGAAGAAGAAGAAATCAGGTACACTAGCTAAAACTATATCTGTTTATGATTCTGAAAATATATCTACATCTGCTGAACCCCAAACCCTAGGAGACATAGATGTTGATATAGACCTGACCATACCCTCTGATCCTATTGCTGAAAATCCTCAAAGAAATCAAGTTCTATCAGACTTGAGTTACTTTGACTCTGATGATTATTCTGAAACCCAAACAGAACCCTCTCACTTTGAACCCTCTCAAACACCTGCTGAAAACCTATCTAGACCTCCTCCCAGACCATTATCACCCAGACCTACTGGATGGTATGATACTGGCTCTTGGAGAATACCAGGAAACAGTGAACCTCTGGCCACTCTAAAGCCTCTATTCAACCTACCTTCTAAAAATATTTTTGCCTTAAACAGAACACAAACACAAAATCCTACCCCAACTGCTGACAACACCATAGTCATTTCACCTGACATCACACCACCAACATCTCCACAACTTCCAACTCCTGACTCACCAGTGATTTCACCACCTCACATACCAGAACACCAAACTCATGAACCATATGAACCATAACCAACTCACGAACCCTCTGAAACTCATGCATCATCTGAACCTTGATGGGAATCTGTAACGTATAGCCTAAATATAGTACTGCAAGTGCACAGCCTATCGAAGTAATATATAAGATTATCGAACCACAGAGACCAATTGTCAATCTATCAACTCTATTGCTAAGGTGCTTATCTAAGGTGAACAAGAATATTGATGTGAGTGCAGTGCAACAAAGTAAATGAGCGAGGTAAATAACAGTTTAAAAGACAGGTTGGAATGTAAATCATGTAATCAGATATTGGTCCGGTCATGCGTAGATGAAACTACTTATGGGGCAGTATTTTCTATTGATAGCAAAGAATCAATTTAACGGGAACTTGTAGCTTTTGACTACTAAGAACCGAATTTACTCTTTAAATTAAATTCCTTTATTGTCACATATAAAGGGTGCCTTCCGCGTTAAAGAGGTAAACCTATTTTTAAGAAATTGATAGTTTTGACTTAATAGAAAAGTAATTTTACTTGGAAAGATTAACTTAAAGAGACTTTTGGCTTTTGACCAAGAGTCAGATTTCAAACCTACAAACGCGTCCGAAAATAGTTTCAAAATCGTTTTCTAAAAAGGTCAATGATTCCTATTTAACCAATCAACGACTTTCGCTCTTTTTGTTTGGTTAAATAATAATCAAGTCGTATCATTAGTTTGGACGGCTTTCGATCTTACCCAATAAACATTTAAACATAATTGACTTAAGTTAAAAGCAAAACATCCCCAGAGTATTTTCACTAGCATGATAATTGGAACACGACCATGATGACAATCATTACATCCAAACCTTTATAGTTTAGCCAGACATAATAAGTGCGAGTCTATAAAACGTGTAGACTATGATAAGAGCGAGTAAGTAAAAGAGTGCGAGTCTATAAAACGTGTAGACTATGGTAAGAGCATTTAGAGTCTATAAAACGTGTAGACTATGGTAAGAGCATTTAGAGTCTATAAAACGTGTAGACTATGGTAAGAGCAATTATAAGTAAAGAAATGCAATAAAATAGAACCTTGCTCCAGTCGGAGACTTGAATCTGATACAAATCTGCGGAATGGTAAGGCTGGTATGATGAACTTCAACCAAAGTGCTCTAAGACTCGATTACAACTCAATCTACACCGCAATAACTCCTCGATGTGGAGAGATTATTACTTTACAGAAACTGATAGTATATGGCTTAAGATTGTACTAAGCTTGGATGAAACTAAAAAATGAAAATCGAAAACTATTTATAGAGGATCCTTGAGATGCGTAAAGACCAACATGCCCCTCAACTTCTTCTGAGCGGGAAACTTTTGTGAAGGCCGCGGGCGCGGTGGCTGGAACTGCCAGATCGTGGGAACGTGGCAGTTGGTCTCTGGGTGAAAGTGGGCCACGTCATCGCGTTCCCTGTAGCCGGCGCGGAGCTGAACGCCATAAGTGCAGAATATCTTGAAAAACCCTAATTTCTTGGCGTTTTGGCTCGTTTCTTCACAGAAGGCTCTGAAATGACAAGAATCCTGAAAACAAAGGAAAAAGGAACATAATACGAGAAAATGATAATAAAAACTAAGGAAAACATGTATAGTTGAGTCAGAAACATAGTGCGATTTAGTGCGATCAAATCCTCCCACGCTTAGACCTTTGCTTGTCCTCAAGCAACAACTCTTAGAAGTAGATGAAATAAAATTATGGTGTATACAGGTTTTGGGCAAAGAGGGCTTCTAAGTTCGAGTAAGGGTGTGTTGTCAGGCACTAACTATCTGAACCAAGGGTATCGTAATTACACTACTCGCAGAAATGTGGACATAAACCTCATAAGTATACAGATCGATCCTAATATCCTTACTATGCTAAGACTTCTTTTTGTACGAGGTCCTTTTTCATTCAGGCGCAATCACATTAAGCCCGTTATCCGTACATACTCATGGTGTAGTGACCGGTTAGTGACTCTGATCTCAAGTGATGGGATTCTGGTACAAGAGTTGGTTTAACCCCTTTTTATTTTACCCATTTGCAGTTGCGGGGGATCGGACCGTAGTCCGCCCTACCAAGTCCAGCACCAGATACCTCTGGACCAACTACAACGGATGTGCCTTATATATATATATATATATTTTTCTTTGTTTTTATTAGTGCTTACAACTTTCTTGAGTTGAGTAATCTTTGTGAGGGTCACCCAACTCGTAGTCGTATTCATACTTTATTTTATAAACTTTTAAGGCAAAATAGAGATCATCCACTTATATTCATCGATCCTACACTTAGAGCATGCTTAGGCCGGAGCTGACTGCTAAGATAAACTACTTGAAGACCTATTTGTACAGTTTTATTCAAAATCATAGCATATTGGGAAGAAAGGATCTAATCTAAATGTTCAAAAAGGCTTACGGTGTTAAAACGATAACGAATTTTTCAAAAAGTGAGTGCCCAAGAAATAGACCCTATCTAGGACCTGTCTCATAGCCCAAATCCTTAAAAACAACCACAATTCTTTGAAAAAGATTTTGTAAAAATTTTGTAAGGCTAAAAAGTGGGGGAAATGAAAGGGTACACTACGCAGAAAGACTCGCCTATCACATGCATTTTATTAACTACGAATATAACATACCTAAAAGGAAAAATGCGGAAGGGAAATAAAAGCAGGAAAAACGGGAAATAAAAGCGATAAATGCTCCTCCCACACTTAAATCGGACATTGTCCTCAATGTTCCAAAATAAGGTAGGAGGAGGTACCTGAAAACGCTAGTGGGGGCAACTAGAACCTTCACCATCCTGGTTGGTACGACCGGAACGGCGGCTACGGCCGCGACGGCGGCTCTCTCGGTCCAAAACTAGCTGCTCCATTCTCTCTGTCAAGGCGGCATTTGCCGCTTGTAGCTCTTGGGTCCTACCAATGAGGGTGCCTTGGGTTGCCTCCATCAATTGGAAGTGACGAGCGTATGTGGTCTGGTTAAGGTGTTCTAACCTAGAGAGATGATCAGCTACTAAGTTTTCAGCTCCTTTTTTATCCTTAATATCCAAGTCAAATTCTTGGAGTAAAAGAACCCATCTGAGCAATCTAGGCTTAGCATCTTTCTTACTTAACAAGTACCGGATTGCTGCATGATCTGTGTATACTATTATTTTTGCTCCCACCAAATAAGATCGAAATTTATCAATAGCAAAAACTACGGCTAGCAATTCCTTTTCTGTGGTTGTATAATTTAGCTGGGCAGCGTCTAGTGTTCTACTAGCGTAGTAAATAGCATGCAGTTTCTTGTCTTTTCTTTGCCCTAGTACAACTCCTACAACGAAATCACTAGCATCGCACATGATTTCAAAGGGTTGTGTCCAATCAGGTGGTCTTATGATAGGTGCTGAAATAAGAGCTTGCTTTAAAACTTCAAAGGCCTCAAGACATTTTTGGTCGAATTCAAACTCGACATCCTTCATCAATAAGTTAGTTAAAGGTTTTGTTATTCCGGAAAAATTCTTGATGAAACGTCGGTAGAACCCGACATGTCCTAGAAAACTTCTTACTTCCCTAACGGTCTTAGGTGGGTTTAGGTTTTCTATAACTTCTATCTTGGCCTTATCAACTTCTATACCTCTTTCAGAAATAATGTGTCCCAAGACTATCCCTTCATTTACCATAAAGTGGCACTTTTCCCAATTCAACACAAGGTTTACTTCCACACATCTTTTTAAGATTTTCTCTAAGTTTGAGAGGCAGTTTTTGAAATCAAACCCACACACTGAAAAATCGTCCATAAATACTTCCATAATTCCATCTAGGTAGTCTGCGAAAATTGACATCATACAACGTTGGAAAGTGGCAGGTGCATTACAGAGTCCAAAGGGCATTCGTCTATAAGCGAATGTTCCATAAGGGCAAGTAAATATGGTTTTTTCTTGGTCCTCTGGGTGAATAGGGATTTGGAAAAACCCCGAATACCCATCAAGATAGCAGAAATATGAGTGTCTTGCTAGACGTTCAAGCATCTGATCTATAAATAGGAGAGGGAAATGGTCTTTTCTCGTTGCCTTATTCAACTTTCTGTAATCTATACACATACGCCATCCTCCTTCTGTTCGTTTTGCCACATGCTCACCTTTCTCATTTTCCATAACAGTGATACCTCCTTTCTTGGGTACCACATGGACTGGGCTTACCCATTCACTATCCGAAATTTGGTATATGATACCAGCTTCTAATAACTTAAGAACTTCTTTCTTGACTACATCACTCGTGATAGGGTTTATTCTTCTTTGATGTTCTCTTGAGGGTTTTGAATCTTCTTCTAGCATAATCCGATGCATGCATACGAATGGGCTTATACCTTTTAAATCTGAAACTTTATACCCTAAAGCTGAGGGATATTTTCGCAAGGTATCTAAGAGTTGATTTGTTTCTATTTGGTTTAGAGCGGCGCTAATTATAACAGGTCTATTCATCTCCTTATCCAAAAACTCATATCTTAGATTCTTGGGTAGTTCCTTAAGTTCTATAGTGGGTTTCTCAGTACGGGGCATAAGATCAGAGGTAAGAGCTAAGCATTCGAAAAGGTTGTCGTCAATGTACGGTTTGATACTCTTAAATCCGTCATCCTCTAAAATAGGGGTTGATGGTAATTTGATTAAAGATTCGTTTTGTTCGAGCTCATTTACACATTCGTCAATGACGTCGATGGCATAACACGCATTTCCTATCACTGGTGCCATTAGAAACTTTGATAAAATGAACTCAATCTTTTCATCTCCTACCTCGAAAGTCAGTTTCCCTTTCTTAACATCTATTATAGCTCCGGCGGTCGATAAGAATGGTCTTCCTAAGAGGATTGGGATGTCTTCATCTTCTTTAATATCCATTACGACGAAGTCGGTCGGAATGTACAACTGACCAATCTTGACAGGTATGTCTTCTAAAATACCCATGGGATATTTGACAGATCTATCAGCTAGTTGTAAGGACATCTTAGTAGGTTGAAGTTCTCCTAATTTTAACCTCTTACAGACGGCCAGAGGCATCAGACTTACGCTTGCTCCTAAGTCTAAAAATGCTTTGTCTATCATATGGTTACCTAGGATGCAAGGGATAGAAAAACTTCCAGGGTCTTTATCTTTCTTGGCGAGTTTATTTTCGGATATAGAATGACATTCTAAAGGCTTGGGATCATCGAGTCGCCGTTTATTGGTCAAAATATCTTTCAAGAACTTAGCATATGATGGTATCTGGGTTATAGCTTCAGTAAAAGGAATCTCTACATGGAGTTTCTCTATTACCTTAATAAACTTTTGGTACTGGTTTTCTACTTTGGTGTTTTTCAGCCTCTGTGGGAACGGAATAGGTGGTTTATAAGGTTGTTGAGTGTTATTCCCTACTTCTGGTTTTGATTGCTTTTCTGGTTTCTCTGGTTCCTCTACCTGGTCTTTAGGTGTAGCATCTTCCATAGGTTTTTCTGATGTGCTTAAGTTAGGATTTCTAGGCCCTTCATAAGCAGTTCCACTTCTTAAGGTGATAGAATTTTCTTGGCCTTTTGGATTTGGTTGAGTTTGTCCAGGAAATTGTCCTCCAGGTGCAACTTGTACAAAGGTGTTTTGTGCTACTTGGGAAATCTGAGTCTCAAGCATTTTGGTGTGGGTTATCATCTGGTCAAACTTGGTTGCCAGTTGAGTAACTAGTTCGTTCGTGTGAATGTGTTGGTTCATAAACTCCTTATTTTGCTGAGTTTGAGTCTGAATAAAGGTGTCTATGGTTTCTTTAAGGTTTGGTCTTGGGGGCACTATTTGCATAGGTTGGTTTTGTTTTTGCGTTTGGAATCCTTGAGGTCTCGAAGGTCCGGGATTTTGGATAGGGTTATTGTTTTTGTAAGAGAAATTCGGGTGGTTCCTCCATCCAGGATTGAAGGTATTCGAGAAAGGGTTCCCTTGGGTATAGTTAACTTGGTCTGAGCTAGATTCGTTCAAAAGGTTACAGTCAACGGTTTGATGTCCTTGGGTTCCACAGAGTTTGCATTCCGATTGGATTGCTGCTACTGTGGTTGGGTTTTGAGACATGTTCTCGACTCTCAAAGCTAGGGCGTCCATCTTGGCATTAATCATGTCCATGCAACTTACCTCATGCTTTCCTCCATGGCTCTCCTTTTTCTCTACTGTCGCTCGTTCTAATCCCCACTGGGCGTGGTTTTGGGCCATGTCCTCTATTAGGGCACAAGCGTCAGGGTAAGGTTTGTTCATCAACGCTCCGCCAGCGGCAGCGTCTATGGACATATTTGTGTTGTAATGGAGTCCATTATAGAAGGTATGTATGATTAACCATTGCTCCAGGCCATGGTGCGGACAAGTTCTTAAAATTTCTTTATATCTCTCCCAGGCATCAAAAAGTGATTCGCCTTGGTTTTGGGTGAAACAAGTGATCAGGTTCCTAAGAACAGCGGTCTTGCTTGGTGGAAAATATCTCGCAAGAAAAGCTCTCCTAAGGTCTTCCCAAGTTGTTATTGAGTTAGCTGGAAGGGCGTCTAACCAGTCGTGAGCTTTACCTCTAAGGGAAAAAGGAAACAGTCTTAAACAGATGGCTTCGGGTGTGGCTCCATTTGCCTTAAGGGTGTCAGCTAACTGGATAAATACCTTTAAATGTTGATTCGGGTTCTCGGTAGCGAGACCAGCGAATTGGTTTTGTTGTATTAATTGTAATAATGAGGGCTTTAGTTCAAAGTTGTTGGTAGTTATAGTAGGGTTTACTATACTAGAACTAGGTTCTTCGTTAGATGGTTGGGTGAATTCCTTGAGTGGTCTTTGGTTACGATCTTCTGTCATAGCTCTTCTTATCTTGCGTATAAAAAGACGGGCACGAGCGTAACATTCAGGTTCTACTAAAGGATCTATTAGGTTACCGGTGCTACGATTTCTACGCATCTACCGGCTAGAATAGCCTTAGTCTAAACGGGATAACAATAGGGTACGAAATTTGACGAAGTTGGTCCCCGGCAACGGCGCCAAAAACTTGATGGGAATCTGTAACGTATAGCCTAAATATAGTACTACAAGTGCACAGCCTATCGAAGTAATATATAAGATTATCGAACCACAGAGACCAATTATCAATCTATCAACTCTATTGCTAAGGTGCTTATCTAAGGTGAACAAGAATATTGATGTGAGTGCAGTGCAACAAAGTAAATGAGCAAGGTAAATAACAGTTTAAAAGACAGGTTGGAATGTAAATCATGTAATCAGATATTGGTCCGGTCATGCGTAGATGAAACTACTTATGGGGCAGTATTTTCTATTGATAGCAAAGAATCAATTTAACGGGAACTTGTAGCTTTTGACTACTAAGAACCGAATTTACTCTTTAAATTAAATTCCTTTATTGTCACATATAAAGGGTGCCTTCCGCGTTAAAGAGGTAAACCTATTTTTAAGAAATTGATAGTTTTGACTTAACAGAAAAGTAATTTTACTTGGAAAGATTAACTTAAAGAGACTTTTGGCTTTTGACCAAGAGTCAGATTTCAAACCTACAAACGCGTCCGAAAATAGTTTCAAAATCGTTTTCTAAAAAGGTCAATGATTCCTATTTAACCAATCAACGGCTTTCGCTCTTTTTGTTTGGTTAAATAATAATCAAGTCGTATCATTAGTTTGGACGACTTTCGATCTTACCCAATAAACATTTAAACATAATTGACTTAAGTTAAAAGCAAAACATCCCCAGAGTATTTTCACTAGCATGATAATTGGAACACGACCATGATGACAATCATTACATCCAAACCTTTATAGTTTAGCCAGACATAATAAGTGCGAGTCTATAAAACGTGTAGACTATGATAAGAGCGAGTAAGTAAAAGAGTGCGAGTCTATAAAACGTGTAGACTATGGTAAGAGCATTTAGAGTCTATAAAACGTGTAGACTATGGTAAGAGCATTTAGAGTCTATAAAACATGTAGACTATGGTAAGAGCAATTATAAGTAAAGAAATGCAATAAAATAGAACCTTGCTCCAGTCGGAGACTTGAATCTGATACAAATCTGCAGAATGGTAAGGCTGGTATGATGAACTTCAACCAAAGTGCTCCAAGACTCGATTACAACTCAATCTACACCGCAATAACTCCCCGATGTGGAGAGATTATTACTTTACAGAAACTGATAGTATATGGCTTAAGATTGTACTAAGCTTGGATGAAACTAAAAAATGAAAATCGAAAACTATTTATAGAGGATCCTTGAGATGCGTAAAGACCAGCATGCCCCTCAACTTCTTCTGAGCGGGAAACTTTTGTGAAGGCCGCGGGCGCGGTGGCAGTTGCCGCGGGCGCGGTGGCTGGAACTGCCAGATCGTGGGAACGTGGCAGTTGGTCTCTGGGTGAAAGTGGGCCACGTCATCGCGTTCCCTGTAGCCGGCGCGGCGCTGAACGCCATAAGTGTAGAATATCTTGAAAAACCCTAATTTCTTGGCGTTTTGGCTCATTTCTTCACAGAAGGCTCTGAAATGACAAGAATCCTGAAAACAAAGGAAAAAGGAACATAATACGAGAAAATGATAATAAAAACTAGGAAAACATGTGATAGTTGAGTCAGAAACATAGTGCGATTTAGTGCGATCAAACCTCATGATCAATCAGCAACAACTGACCCTTTTGAACAACCTGAACAACCTAACTTTTCAGCTACTCCTGAACCAACCAAAAATCTTGAACCTGCTAACTTTTTAAGAACTGTAGTTGACTTTGAATCTCTACAATTCTTGAAAAACAAAACTTTCAAGAAGGCTTTCCAAAAACCTGTTCATCCAGATGTAAATATATTATTTCATAATTTTTTAACAAAAGTTCAAGCATGGTTGGACCTGCTGAAGGAAGACCGCTCCAGAAGTGTGAACCCAGCTGCAACAAATCTTCTGTAGGAATCGTTTAGAAGAACTTTTGATGCTGAGTCACTGAAGCTGCAAGATTTATGTCACTCTCAGGTGATTGAGAACTTCTCCAAGCATCTGCATGCCTTTCAATCAGAAGCTGCTGATGTCTGGAACAAGAAGTCTTCTCTGATGATTGCTGATGCTCTAGCTGATGAAATGGACATTTCAGAAGATGAATCTGAAGAATCCTCTGAAGATTCAAATCCTCTGGAAATTGTTCTGTTGAATCAACCTTCTGCAAAGGCAGAACCTAAACCTGTGCCAACTCTTGTGATGGATCTGGGCACTCTGCTTTCAACCTTTGTGCATTCTGACTCAACGGTTGCTGCTCCAAAGGCTGTTTTTGCTGAAGCTTCATCATCCTCTTCTCCTACTTCACTTATCATGGATACTCTGAATGAGCTCAAGAGGGAGAATGAAGTCATTCATGAGCGCTTGGATAAGCAAGACCAGACAAATCAAGAAATCAGAAACTGGATGATAAAACAAGAAGAATATGCCTCTGAGATCAAGAATCTTCTCATGGCCCTTGTTACTAAGAAATCCTAGTGTCTTTCTGTTTCTTGTCTTTTGTTTGTTGTTTTGTACTTCTGGATATCTTTTTCTATTTTATGAAAACTTTTAAGCTCTTCAACTATTTTTTATATACTTTTTGATTATGCCAAAAAGGGGGAGAAAATGAGTATTTTGATCTAATATCTGATTAACAGTTATAGGACTAAGTCTTAGACATTCTAACAAAATACAAGATTTTTTTTCTATGTGCAAAAGAATTTTTACAGGTATCACTTAAACTCTGGAAGAGTAATTCAGCTGAACATTATCTTCAAAAGAAGTTCTGAAGAAATCCAAGAAGATATTTTCAATGCTCTGATAAATAATCTCAGGAAGTTTTATATGTAGAAATATTCATTTCAAGGGGAGATTCTTATCTCTTATTATATTTTATTTCTATATCTGAATAATTTTTGTCATCATCAAAAAGGGGGAGATTGTTAGAACAAGATTAGTTCTGATCTATCTCAGAGTTTTGATGATAACAATAAATTATATTTTAGATAATTTATACTCTGATGAACGTATTTGAATGTTTCAGATAATGTTCTAACAGAAGCATTTTGATGTGCTGACCTAAAAATTATATGAAGAAGTTCTTTAAATGAAAGAACTATTTGCTTTAAGCGCAACTGTTGATGCTGACTCTGGTAAGACAATTATTTTAATTGCATCTTCTAACACTTAGCAGGATTCCTTGTTCAGAAGATTACTTGAAAGCAAGTGTTGTTCAGAAGTTTATTTGAAAGCAAGCGTTGATCAAGTTCTTAGCAAGCAAAGCGTTGTTTAGAAGAAAAGCAAGCACATTATGAATACAAGACGTTGAAGCAAGTT